>CM076572.1:1231431306-1232631306 GCA_034641835.2 Pinus albicaulis
ATCCAAGACCTGTCTTTATAAGAGGAGAACGTTGTACCTTGATAATTTCATCCAAGGTTTCAGATCCTTTAGCAAATCTAAGATTCAGAGTCTTTACTTTCTCAAGTTCTTTTCTTAGACTTACCACTTCACATTCTAATTTTTCATTGTGCTTATTCTCTTCTTCAATCTGATTTTTTAGAGTCTCTATGATTATTTTACTTTCTTCTAAGCATATTTTGAGTTGATTATTTTCATTAAGAAAATCATTTTCCTCTAGAGCATCCATAAAAGTATCCTTTTCTTCTTTAGATTCATTTTCAAAAGCCATAAGAAGTCTAAGATCTTGTTCACCTTCTTCCTCACTATCAGATAACCCATCACTGTCTTCATGAGTATAGTAACTTTTTCTAGTGCTAGACCGGTTCTTATTTCTTCTTGCTACTTCCTTTCCTTTAGCAGGTGTTTCTTTGTAAGGACACTTAGCAGCATAGTGACCAACTCTTCCACAATTAAAGCATTTGAAAGGAAGCTTACCTCCAAACCGTCCTGTACCAAGTTGAAGTTTCTTTACAAAGTTTGCCTCCTCTTCTTCTGAAATATATCCTGGTCCTTCTGCTTCTTGAAATTCTTTCCCTTTTGTAGAAGCTCTAAATATGGCTTCTTTGAATTCAGATGGTCCTCCTCTTCTCATTTCATAAGTTGTTAGAATGCCATGAAGTTGCACCACAGTAAGGTTTTGAAGATCTTGTTTTTCTTCAAGAGCAGAAACTTTTGACGCAAATTTTATCATTAGTGATCTCAAGATTTTCTCAACCAAAGTAGATTCTGCTATTGTTTCTCCCAGATTTCTCATACGATTTACAATGTCATCAAGATGTAAAAAGAAACTAGCAATACTCTCATCACTATGCATTCTTAACTTTTCATATTCAATTCTGAGAGTTTGGAGTTTTGCACTTTTTACCTTTGCATCACCTTCATAACTTAGAATGATTTTGTCCCATATTGCCTTTGTTGTATTCAGCTGCATGACCTTGACAAATTCTGATTCAGTTAGACTTCCTAATAGAGCATTGACCGCCTTTGCATTTGTTTCATAATTCTTCTTTTCTGTTGCATCTGTTGGTACAGTGGCTGGATATTGATATCCTTGTTCAACAATGGCCCATATATCTGCTCCCATAGACTGAAGATAGGACCTCATCCTTATTTTCCAGAAGATTAAATTACTTCCGTTGAAGAGCGGAGGCTTGATGGATGTTGTTCCCTCTTGATTGCTCATCTTGCTTGAACTTCCTTCTAGCGGTTAAGCCTTTTCAGAAGGACCTGCTCTGATACCAATTGTTGGGAAAAATACTGAGAGGGGGGGGGGGGTGAATCAGTATTTAGTGTAGACAATCAAAATTTTGTTTTTTCCTTTCTAAAAACCCATACGCTACTTTACTGAAGGAAACTAGCGTATATATGCGGATATCCTTTACAGAACTCGCGTATGTCCAGAGATCTAATTATGTGTTTGAATCTTAACTCAGATCATTGCATTATTCATTCATCAGATATTTCAGAAACAGTAAACAGGTGCAGAAAAAACAGAATAATCATCACACATATGCAACACACATAAACACCAGGATTTTTAGGTGGAAGCCCAATTCGAGATAAAACCACCGCTGTCGTTGCTTCAGCCTTCAAAATTTATTATTAAGAAAACTTCTTACAATCATGTACTGGTGCATACTCAAACCAGCGCGCAGGCACCCACCTGCAGAAGGCTACAACCTTCTCTCTTTTACCAGCCTATCCTGGAAGGGAGCTACAACCCCCTACTCTTGTTTACCAGCCTCTCTTGAAAGGGAGCTACGACCCCCTGACTGAAGGCTTCGACCCTCAGCACCACTGCAGACCACGTTTCATCAATTTTCAAACTGGATCAAATAGCTTCAACACAACCCTTCACTTATCAATAATCATACCTTTCTTAATGCTTCAAACAGAACAGTGAAACCACTGCAACCAGAATATCAGATATAACCCAGACTTCAGAATAGATATGCAATTATCTAACCCCAAAGAACTATTAGATTTAGAAAGATCAGAAATCATACGCATTTTTATTTAATCAGACCTGCGTATATACGCGCTTTCCAGAAGATGAATCAATGATATCAGTGCATTTTCCAGAAAATTTTAATCACAAGATACACGCCGCTTTTCCTCACAGATTTGACGATATACGCTACTTTTCATGTAACAAACTCCAACATAGATCTACAAAAGATAAACTTAAAGATGCACCAGATCATGAACTTTACTTCTCCGATTAACTTTCAATGATTGCGCGTGTCTTCTTCACTTCTTTACAATCATCCTTACATTCACCATAGCTAGATCTAAAATTCTCTGAGCCTTCATCATGTTCATAGGTGCATCATAGATTCAGATCTATCAATTAGGAACAGGGTTCAACCATACAGGTATACTTCAGAGTGAAGTATTCATCAAAGCCCCAACGGATGCACACCCTTGCACAATGAATTTCTTCTCCTTATATAGGGTTACCCTTTATCAATACCATGAGCCAAAACTACATAAATTCCAATGGTATTCCTAGACGGGATCTAATAGACAAACCAGCGCTTAATACAATGGGTCAAAACCATGGTATTTACCCCTTGTTTTACATATTTAGAGCGCATTTGAGCATACGCGACTTGTGACGTTAATTCTCGCGTGCATACGCTACTTCACCTAGACAAACCCACGTATGCCTTGAGACACACACTTTTCATCAATGTTCTGGCACATACTGAAATTCCTTTCATCATTACCTTCTGTACTGATTTTAGATAAATCAAATTTACATTATTTAGCAAGCTCATCAAGTAAAGAACAACTTCGTCAAGTAGGTTGACATCATCTTCATCAAGTGGGTTTCCATCAAGGACAACACTCTGCATCATATTGCCAACAATCTCCCCCTTTGGACTTGATGGCAACCACGATGGTGTTTGATCACCATAACGGATAGATACATTAAGCACAACCATCATTCATGATATTCTCCATGATATTCTCCCCTGATTCAAACACCATGTCACTCTCCCCCTTTGACATCAAGGGCAAAGGGTGGATCAAAACCAACACAAGGTTTTTCTCCTCATGTAGCCATAAGAGCTCTGCAGATTTGATGTGCACTGAAGTTACCATGCTCCCCCTGAGTTCATGTTGAATCTTCAAACATATTTGTCAATGAAGTACATGACTCTATGACCTTCCTATCACCAAGACTCATACTTACATCAAAAATCCAACCAAGTGGATTTACATATGCGACTCAAATACCCAACCAAGTGGGTTTACACATTTTGACTTAACTACCCAACCAAGTGGGTCTACAAAATTGAACAAGTCCTTACATGACTGAATATTGCAATTTACATCATGGGTCTCAACATGACCTTTTCATCAAATTACAAGTATGAATTTTCACAACCAAAAACTAAAAGACCTCAAGAGAGAGATCAAGTTTTAGAACCATCATAATGCCAACAATGCATTATTCCCAGCCAGGCTAATGCTCCCCCTGAAACTGTGCATCCTTTTCATATGACCAAAAACTCCTCCTTAGCTTGAGTAACCTGAACACTTTCAACAACCAATCATCAAGGCATCTTCACCCAATATCAGAGAATGAAACAGAAATATTAGAGCTGAAACATCACCAGAGAAGCCATACAGCATCAGAGATACCAAACAACACCATAGCTTGCGCTGAAGAATGCTGACCCAGAAACTTTGTCAGCAACCACCCATACGTGGTTTTCTGTGTATGAACTCGCGTATATATGCATCTGTCTTTCAGGAAACCCGCGTATCCAATGTAATCTTTTGAATTTAATCAGATCTAAACTTTTGAGAGGCAGAGACAACACCCAGCTTCTGTCTGAGATATTTGAATGCTTCCCTGGGCAGAGGTTTGGTAAATATATCAGCAACTTGTTCTTTGGAGGGAACATACTCCAACTTCACCTTTTGTTCAAGCACTTGTTCACGTAAGAAGTGATACTTGATGGGAATGTGCTTGGTCTTCGAATGCATAATAGGATTCTTTGAGATACTGATGGCACTTGTATTATCACACTTAATGGGGACAGGAGGTGTACATTTGATTTGAAAATCTTGCAAGGTTTGCATCATCCAAAGGAGTTGAGTGCAACAAGATGCGGCAGCCACATATTCTGCTTCTGTTGTAGATAAAGCAATAGAAATTTGTTTCTTGCTGAACCAAGATACTAACCGGGGCCCCATATAGAATGCACCACCACTAGTGCTTTTCCGATCATCAACATTTCCAGCCCAATCTGCATCAGTGTAAGCATGAAGAGTAAGATGAGAATTCTTTGGATACCATAGTCCAAAGTCTTGAGTTCCTTGTAGATATTTGAATATTCTTTTAACAGCCTGACTGTGAGACTCTTTTGGATTAGCTTGGAATTGCCCAACAATACCAACTGCATGCATAATGTCTGGTCTAGTCCCAGTGAGATATATTAGACTTCCAATCATAGTTATGTATTCTGGTTGATTCACTGTGGGAGAATCATCATGAGAATTGAGATTACATCTGGTTATCATTGGTGTACTTACAGGTTTGCATTCTTCCATGCCATACTTCTTCAGAATTTTCTTAAGGTATTTTGCTTGTGATAAGAATATGCCATCTGTCGTTTGCTTAAGGTATTTTGCTTTTGATAAGAAGATGCCATCTGTCGTTTGCAAGCAAAGGAAGAATGTTAGTTCCCCAAGTAAAGACATTTCAAATTCTTGCTGCATAACAGAATCAAATTTCTGACTCATAGATTCTTCATTACTTCCAAAGATGATATCATCAACATATAAAATCACAATCAATAATTTATCATTTTCAATTTTTGTGTATAAGTTGCTATCAGCAAACCCCTTTGTAAATCCTTGTTGATGAAGATATTTGTCAAGACGATAATACCATGCCCTTGGAGCTTGTTTGAGACCATATAGAGCCTTTTTAAGTCTACAAACAAGATTTATATCATTTCCCAAAATGAATCCTTCTGGTTGTTCTATATAAACCTCTTATTCTAGATCACCATTGACAAAAGCAGATTTAACATCCATTTGATAAACTTTGATTTGTTGAAAGCTTGAGAAGGCAAGAAACATTCTTATAGCTTCAAGTCTAGCTACAGGAGCAAAAGTTTCTTCAAAGTCTATACCTTCTTGTTGAGTGTACCCCTTGCAAACAAGTCTAGCTTTGTTTCTTACAACATCCCCATTTTCATTTAACTTGTTTTTGAATATCCATTTAGTTCCAATGACATTTTTATCATGTGGTCTTGGAACTAACTTCCAAGTGTGATTCTTTTCAATTTGATCAAGCTCTTCATTCATGGCTTGAATCCAACATTCATCTTTGCTAGCTTGATTGATATTGTGTGGTTCAACAGTGGATAGAAATGCCAAATAGCTAGAGGATCCCACAAGAGTCCTTCTTGTTTGTACACCTGATCCCTTGTCACCCAAAATTTGAGATTCTGGATGGTTCTTTTGAACATATCTGGATGGAGCTTTTTCAGATAAATCATCTCCAGATTCTTCATTGGGTTCACTATCTGTATCATTTCTATTTGATGTAGAAGGATATACGTCATCATCACCTTCATCTGTTGTTTGTTTTTCTTCTTTTGGAGCTGCAGGAGACTCATCAATAACAACATCAATACATTCAACAATCTTTCGAAGTCTTCTATTGTAACATTTATATGCTTTACTTTGAGAGGAATAACCAAGAAGTATACCTTCATCTGCTCTTGGTTCAAACTTTCCAAGATTTTCATCATTATTTTTGATAAAACATTTGCTCCCAAAAACTTTAAAATGCTTCACAGTGGGAGGATTACCATACCATAGTTCATATGGCGTTTTGTCACTATTTACACGAACATGTGCCTTGTTGAGAATATTGACCGCCGTATGAGCTGCTTCTCCCCAAAAAGTGTCAGGTGTTCCGGAATCATCAAGCATGGCTCTAGCCATTTGTTGAACTGTTCTATTCATTCTTTCTGCTACACCATTCTATTGTGGAGTGCCTGCTACGGAAAACTATCTTTTTATGCCATGTTGTTCACAAAATTCAAGAAATTCATTTGATGTATATTCACCTCCTTGATCAGATCTAAGAAATTTGATTTTTAGATCTAATTCATTTTCAACCAGAGCTTTGAATATCTGAAATTTCTCAAATGCTTCATCTTTGTGTTTAAGCAACCCAATCCAACACATTCTAGAGAAATCATCAATAAATAAGATATAATATTCTTCACCACGTGGTGACTTTTTCCTCATAGGTCCACATATATCTGTATGAATAAGTTCAAGAGGCCCACTTGATGATCCTTCCTTGGCATTAAATTGCACTCTGGTCTGCTGACCGAATTGGAAAGATTTACATATGATATTTTCAGGAAGAGTAATATTGGGAAGACCACGGACATCTTTAAGTCTGCTTGACTTGTTGATTTGAGAGAAGCGCATATGCCCCAACCTTCTATGCCATAACCAATTTTCTGAAGATTTTCTCAAGTAACATTGTTCTTTGCAGTTCTTTAATACATACAGGTTACTTGGAGTTCTGTTTCCTTTTATAATTGTTTTACCTGTATCAAGATCACGTACCACACATTCTTTTGAACTAAAGACAACTTCAGTTCCTTGGTCACACATTTGACTTACACTTAACAAGTTATGTTTTAATCCATCCACATACATGAAATTATTGGCTTTCACCTTTTCTTTTAGGAAAACAGACCCTTTTCCTTTAATAACAGCAGGTGTATCATTTCCAAAAGTAACATTATTTTCCTTTTCTAGAGCACTATATGCAAGAAGTTTGTTCTTGTCACCTGTCATGTGTTTTGAGCATCCACTATCAATGTACCATTGATTTTCTTCACCTTCTACAAATAAAGCTATGCCACAATTTTCAACCTGTAAATCCTTCTTTTTCCATACTTTGGTGCTTGAAGGAACATGTTCTTTTGGCTGGACTTTGCTCCTACATTCAGATTCTTCATGGCCAAAGTTATTGCAATAAGTACATTCAACTTCTTTTTGAAGAGGAGAAAATTTGTTATAGGTATTCTTCTTTGTTCCAATATCTAAATTTTCTCCTTTCCTCTTCCTTCTCTTGTCATGAGTTTTATATGCAACACATTGAACAGCTTTATGACCAAAATTGTGACATGAGAAACATTTGCCCATTGAAGTAGAATTTTCGCGATCATGAAATCTTCATTTGAATTTACCCGCTGCCAGGTTCCTTTGAAGATTATTTGAGTTGAAGTTCGACTTGGAGCTGATTACAATGAACCCCGTGAGGGGTATTTATCCGAGGGGTATGATCAAACAGCTTCAACACAACCCTTCACTTATCAATAATCATATCTTGCTCAATGCTTCAAACAGAACAGCGAGACCACTGTAACCAGAATATTAGATATAACCCAGACTTCAGAGTAGATATGTAGAAACACATTCAACCTTCAGCAACCATTAGATCAGAAATCATACGCGCTTTTATTTCATCAGACCCGCGTATATACGCGCTTTCCAGAAGACGAACCTGCGTATACTTCAGTGCAATTTCAGAGAAAAACCCTAACTACGCATACGCGCTTTTCCTTCCACAGACCCGCGTATACACGCGCTTTTCATGAAACCAACCTGCGTATAGATCTATAAAAGATGAACTTTGCAGTACAGAGCAGATCTATAAACTTACCCAGATTTCTTCAATCTCTTCAACAAATGATTGCGCCAGCTCCTTCACTTATTTTCAGATCATCCTCGACATTCACCATTTCTAGATCTAGAGATCTCAGCCTTCATCATATAGGTGCATCATAGATTCAGATCTATCAATTAGGAACAGTTCAAGCATGTATACTTCAGAGTGAAGTATTCATCAAAGCCCCAACGGATGCACACCCTTGCACAATGAATTTCTTCTCCTTATATAGGGTTGCCCTTTATCAATACCATGAGCCAAAACTACATAACTTCCAATGGTATTCCTGGATGGGATCTCATAGACAAACCAGCGCTTAATACAATGGGTCAAAACCATGGTATTTACCCCTTGTTTTACATATTTAGAGCGCATTTGAGCATACACGATTTGTGACGTTAATTCCCGTGTGCATACGCTACTTCGCCTAGACAAACCCGCGTATGCCTTGAGACACACACTTTTCATCAATGTTCTGGCACATACTGAAATTCCTTTCATCATTACCTTCTGTACTGATTGTAGATAAATCACATTTACATTATTTAGCAAGCTCATCAAGTCAAGAACAAATTCGTCAAGTAGGTTGCCATCATCTTCATCATGTGGGTTTCCATCAAGGACAACACTCTGCATCATATTTCCAACACTGAGTGTCCTCCTAAAGGAGAAGTGTGCAATTCCAAAAGAATATTTTTTTTTAGTTGGGAATTCTTACAAAGATATAAGCGATCTTTGTACCATAAGGAATCATTTTTCCAACTAAATGTATCAGATGTACTAGGATCTTGCTGCAACTTTTGAATGAGTGTCCATACATCTTTGTCCTTATTCCATTCATCTCTTGCTTCAATTATCCAATCTGGTTGGATAATAGAAATGGCACAAAGCAATGCTTCCACCTCTTCATTCTTTCTTGAGAGTGCATCTGCAACAACATTAAGCTTTCCTTTTTTGTAGATTATTTCAAAGTCATAACTCAACATCTTTGTGACCCATTTTTGCTGCTCTTCTGATGATAGTCTTTGTTCCAAAAAGTGTTTAAGACTATCATGATCGGTTTTTACCTTGAAGTGTCTTCCCATTAGGTAAGTTCGCCATTTCTTTAGTGCATGCAGTATTGCTAACATTTCCTTCTCATAAATAGGTTTCCGTAAATACTTTCCTTTGATTGGACGACTTTCAAAAGCAATGGGTCTTCCTTCCTGCATTAAAACTGCACCAATTCCATTTCCTGAGGCATCACATTCCACAATAAAGGTTTTTGTGAAGTCTGGCGTAGCTAAGACCGGTGCTAGGCACATTGGCTCTTTAAGATGTTCAAAGGCCTTAGTTGCTTCAGGAGTCCATGAAAATGCATCTTTCTTCAATAATGTTGTTAGAGGTGCTGCTATTCTCCCATAATTCTTAACAAACTTGCGATAATGCCCTGTTAACCCGAGAAATCCTCGCAACTGCTTTATGGTTGTGGGAACTTTCCATTCCTTAATGGCTTTAATTTTGTTAGGGTCCACTTTAACACCCTCGTGACATACAATATGACCCAGATATTCCACCTCTTGTACTCCAAAGAAACATTTGGACTTTTTTGCATATAATTGTTTCTCCTGCAATAGTTTGAGCACCCTGTCAACATGTTCAACATGATCCTTCCAAGACCTGCTGTAGATTAGTATATCATCAAAAAATACTAGCACAATTTTCTAAGGAAGGGTTTGAAAATGGAATTCATCAACCCTTGAAATGTAGAAGGTGCATTGGTAAGGCCAAAAGGCATGACCAAAAATTCATAATGACCCTCATGAGTTCGAAATGCCGTTTTTGGAATATCTTCAGTCTTCATTCTAATTTGATGATACCCTGAACGAAGATCCAATTTGGTAAAATAAATTGCTCCATGTAATTCATCCAATAATTAATCAATCACAGGAATGGGAAATTTATCTTTAATGGTGAGCTTATTGAGCTCCCTATAATCCGGACACATGCGCCATGATCCATCCTTCTTGTGTACCAATACTACAGGAGCAGAGAAAGAACTTTGACTAAGTTGAATTATACCCGCCTCTAACATTTCTGCAATCATACGTTCAATTTCGCTCTTTTGGACGTAAGGATATCTATAAGGCCTGATGTTTGGAGGAACACTTCCTGGAATCAAATGAATAGCATGATCATGATCACGAATAGGTGGGAGTCCTTTGGGAGTTTTAAACACCTTGGAATGATTGTCCAAGACTTGTTGGAGATCTGCAAAAATAGATGATTTTGATGTTGGAACTTCTAGTGAGCATAATTGTGCAATTACGCCTCGTTTTTCTTTCTTTAGAAGCTTTGTCATGACATTAGAGCTTATTATCCTTCCTGGCTTCCCTTCAATACCCCATAATTGGAATTCCTTTCCTTCTGAAAAAAATTTCAAGAAAAGTTCTTGAAAATTAAAAGCTACTGTCCCCAAAGATTGTAACCATTGTACTCCTAGTACAACATCAACACCTCCCATAGGAACGGAAAGCATTGGACTAGTCAATACATATTCCCCCATGGTTAGCTTGATATTATGGCATTTTCCAGAGCAATTTATAGTTCCTCCATTTGCAACCATCACTTGACATTCTGGTGCTGGGTATAGGAAAAAATTTAATTCCTTGGCTACCTTACAATGAATAAAATTATGGGTGCTTCCTGAATCAATCAACACTATTACCTTTTTCTTCTTGATTTGTCCTTCTATCTTGAGAGTTTGAGGAGTGGTAATTCCTACCAGTGCATTACACAATATGGTTGGATTCATTTATTCCTCTTCTAGGGTTGGTTCCTGGTGTATATCCTCTTCTTGTTCATTTTCTTCTTCCTCTTCACAATCTATGTAAAATAATTTCTTCTTAGCACACTTATGACCTTTAGTGTATTTGCTATCACAACTGTAGCAAAGCCCTTTTGCTCTTTTTTCTTCGAATTTTTGTGGTTTCAACCTTGTAGGTTGTGGAAATATAGATGTAGCAACACTTCCTTCTTTATATAATTGAGTGGTAGGCTTCCTTGTGGCCATAATTTTACATTCAACTTTTCTTGCCAACCTGAATGCCTTCTCCAATGAATCAGGTTCCAGAACGCGAACTTCATGTTGGATGTTATCCTTAAAGTGCCTATGAAGAGATCTATCTTGTGTTCCTCTGGAATATCAGTTACCCTTATATTCAATTTTTGGAAGTCCTCAATGTGATGCCCCACTAAACCCTTTTGTTTGAGATTTATCAATTGGCTAAAGAAGGTGTTTCTCTTTGTATCCTCATAATGTGCTATCATTTCTTCCATAAAAATTGACCAAGAGACAATTTTTTTACGGGAGCAAAGCCATCGATACCATACAAATGTATTTTGTTCTAAATGTAAAGTTGCAATGCGTACCTTTTGTGTGTTTTGCACATTATGGAGATCAAAATATTGCTCCATATGTAGTATCGATGTTACAGGATCCTTCCCATCAAACTTCCTCATATCCATTTTTGGAATACGGTGGTTCTTCCCGCCAACATTAGAGTTTATGAAATCGCGATTAACATTTATTTTGTTCTCATCATGAGGTCATTCTACTATCTTTTCACCATTAGGAAACATTTCTTGTATCAACTTGGTCAAACTTTCGATGTCTGCTTTTAGATCATTCTTCATGTTTTTCATGTTGTTTTCCATGTTGTCTTTCATGTCATCCATCTTAGCTTCCACGCCTTTCTTTAAACTGTTGGAAAAACACTGAGAGGGGGGGGGGGGGATGAATTAGTATTTAGGATTTACTCAGCATCCTTTTAGTTTTTCAATCTTTAGTAACACATACGCTACTTTACTGATCTAGAGTCGCGTATATACGGGGATACCCTTTACTGAACTCGCGTATGCACAGAGATATTAATAAACAAACAATTCTTCACTTAGATCCTTGCATGTATTCATTTATCAGATGTTTATATAGCAGTAGACATGTGCAGTAATAACAGAATGAGACATCACACAAAAGCATCACACATGAACACCATGATTTTTAGGTGGAAACCCAAGTCGGGAGAAAACCACCGCTGCCGTTGTCTCAGCCTTCAATATTTTATTATAGAGAAAAACTTCTTACAATCATGTACTGGTGCAGACTTATACCAGCACGCAGGCACCCACCTGCAGAAGGCTACCACCTTCTCTCGTTTACCAGCCTCGCCTGGAAGAGAGCTTCAACCCCCTGCTCTCGTTTACCAGTCTCACCTGGAAGGGAGCTACTACCCCCTGATATTAGCACCAGCCTCTGCTGACAGAAAGCTTCTATTATCAGACTGAAGGCTTCAACCCTCAGATCCACTGCAGACCACATTTCATCAATTTTCAAACTGGATCCTACAGCTCCAACACAACCCTTCACTCCTCAACAAACATACTTTTCCCAATGCTACAAACAGAACAGTGAACCCACTGAAACCAGAATATCAGAGTTAACCTAGACTTCAGAACAGATATTCAGAGACACATTCAACTTTGAGCAATCATCAGTTCAGATATGATACGCGCTTTTCTTTAGATGGATCCTCGTATATACGTCTCTTTACTGAAGACAACCCGCGTATGCATTCGTGCAAATTTTCAAGAAAACCCTAACAGGTCATACGCTCCTTTGTTGAAATAGATCCGCGTATATACGCGCCTTTAGTGAAGCGAACCTGCGTATAGATCTATAAAAGATAAACTTTGCAGAACAGACAATATCTATGAACTTACCCAAATTTCTTCAACTTCTTTTAACAGAATTGCGCCAGGTCTTCATCACTTCTTTTCAGATCATCCCAGGGTTTTTCCATTTCAAGATCTAGAGATCTTGAACCTTCATTATGTTCATAGATACATTATAGAATCAGATCTATCAATTAAGAGCAAAGTTCCATCATGCAGATATACTTCAGAGTGAAGTATTCATTGAAGCCCAGACACATGCACACCACTCTCATCCTTTGCACAATGAATTTCTTCTCTTTATATAGGTTTACCCTTTTTCAATACCATGAGCCAAAACCACATTACTTCCGATGGTATTCCTGGATGGGGTCACATAGATGAGTCATTACTCAATACAATGGGTCAATACCATGGTGGTTACCCCTGGTTTTGCACTTTATGAGCGCTTTTTCCCATACGTGACTTGGCACTTTATTTCCCGCGTGCATACGCGACTTCTCCTAGAAAAATCTGCGTATGCCTTGAGACATACTCTTTCGATCATAGATCTAGCACATACTGAATTCCTTTCTTCATTACCTTATATACTCACTGTAGCTACATCATATTTACATCATTTAACAGGTTTATCAAGACATATTCTATCAAGCATAACTTCATCAAGTAGGTTGCCATCCTCTTCATCAAGTGGGTTGCCATCAAGGAAAACATATTGCATCATATTGCCAACACAAACCATCCATCTTCTCTTCCATGCCTTTTTTCAAAACTTCCATTTCATTTTTTGTTGCTCTTTGCGAGAGTGAAATTTGTTGCACTTGCTCTTGTAATTTTGATAGATCATGTTGCAATTCTTCATCTTCATGAGTCATAGTAGACCTTTCTGAAGGCTTAATCGGTGTTGAATTATTTTTATGGGGCATCTTTTAGAACCCAATATTGATATCTATTCTACAATATGCCCTTGGAATCAATTAAAATTGAATCTTCAAACAAGACTTATGCAATTCGGAAAAAAAATACACACGTTTTTCTTGCTTTTGAGGAGCTCGATATTGAAATTGGATTATCTCTGTGATTGCAACACTTCAATATCTGAATTTTGGTACCGACTTAGCCCTTTGAGTTATCTTTCGAAAACCACAGGTCTGAGCTGATTTGGATTCTCCAAGACAAAGTTGTGTCCAATCTCCCACAATGACCTAATTATGGACTGGTTCAGTAGAGCGAACTTGTACGAATTGCCACGTGTCACTGTTTCATCCTTTGTCTCCACAATTGATAGCCAAAAAACTACAGTCCGTTTAATTGCGACCAATTTCAACGAAACTCCAATCCGATGCCCAGAGAGAGATTTATTGAACTTTTCCCACAATCACCTCTTTGAGATGAAATTCAGGAGCCTGAAAAAGCACTACCTTCCACATATCATATCTCCAAAAATATTGTGAACCAAGCTCCGAAATTTTTTGACGAATTGCCTCAGGATTTCAGCTTCACACCATACAAATTTCAGATTCTGAACCTTCGTAGAAAAAACGTTATAGCGCAAATTCCACGATGACCTGTTTAGGAGCCTGAAAAAAGACCTAACTTCCACAGATCATATCTCCGAAAATATTGCAAACCAAGTTCAAACGTTTAGATAATCGTCTCTCGTGATTTTTGCCTTCGCACCCCAAAAATTTCAAATTTTCCCCGAAACTTTGGGAGAAAAAAATTTATAGCGAAAATTCCACGATGACCTTGCTGAGCAACAAACCCTAGAATCCAAAGCTCGATACCAAATGTATGCAAACTACCAAAAAATAGAAGAAAAGAGATATCAATCACTATAAATAAACAAGCCATTTCGAGGGGGAAACCCTCCAATACATTACAAATGAACAATTTTTGGATGATCCAATTGACAAACTCCTTTCTATATATAGGAGTCCATGGGGCCATAATGTAATCCTAGTGGGCCACAATGTAATCCTAACCGACCTAACAATAATAATTTAAGGGCACAATAATAATAAAATGGGGGTTACAAGGGTACAATAATAACAATAAGGTGGTTACACTAACAACAATAAGGGAATATACTAGTAATATAGGGACCTAACATAATCAATGCATGGGTTCACATAGAAATGTAGGAGCAAAAGCTCGTTGTGCATCTTAATATGAAACCGGGTCATCTAAATGGCTAGTTCTATAGGTCAAAGACAGAGTCCAAACGTTGTGATGTGAGTTCAAATGCGATGCCAACTTTTAGTATTACAATGATTATTTACCTCACTAGCACCTTTCTATCCGAGGTTACGGGCTTTCTTCAAGCCAACAAGAATTCAATCCAAGACTCTAAGGAAAGACAAAATGAAGGAATGGAGGGGGAGGAAACAACGTTATAGAAAGAACACACTCTCCTTTCTTGATATACATGTAATTACAACTTGCTTGGTAGTTAGAACTACATTTATAGCTAATCAAGCATGTTTATTGTTGCTTTGTTTACTTCTACAGCTAGAAAACAACCAAACATTCAATGTTCAACCACAATTTAATCATTATTAAGAACATATAATATTTTACATCTGATTATAAAAAATACATACAATTTAAAAAACTCGAAAAAACCATATAGACCCAAGCCTCCTTGTGGAAAGCCCTATCCCTTGACAATGAGATTGTTAGGTTATGTATCTTGAATTATGAGATAATGCATTGGTTGTGTCTCAAGTTAAATAGAATGAAGAAATTTTAGGTGACTTCCTGAGTAACGAGAATAGGTTGTGTAAAGATAACAGGTTGTGTATATATATATATACAAGTTGGAAAGCACTTGAAAAAATATACAAAGTGCTATTGAAATTAAAATTTACAATTGTAGATAAAATTTAAATAATCTACTGATATTGGGAAAAAAAAATTAGAGCAGAAGCTTTAAAATGAATTATTTTACCTACGAACAGACCTTGAATGACTATATTTTCATTTATTGACAGGGTTTGCACTCTTAAGGTTAGAATTATAAGGAAAAATTCATGCCATGGCCATGAGAAAATTTTGATTTCGTCTTGTCTGTGGACTTCCACAACTTTCCAGATAACCGAAGTTATGAAAATACATCTTTGACATCTCCCTCTGCATGGTCACCTTCTTCATGACTGCTGAACTCCAAAAAGTGATTGGGATAGTGATCCTTGTGAGAAAAATAATGAGCTAAAATATTAATTCCATAATTCATGCTGACTAAATAAGTAGATATTTCGGTGCAATTAAAAACTAACCTGAAGAGGCACTTCAACACCCAAGAGCAGTTCAAGTGCCAGTAGGGTATGATCCTTCCTTGCTATGGCACACCAGGGTATGATCCCTCCTTTTACCATAGGTTTACAGAAAGGTGAACTAAATCATGTAATGTAAAAATTGAGGTTAAATCATTTAATTTTTTTGCACAATCTCATATTCAAAGGCATAAGGTTTACAAGAGTCCATGCGGACTTATGGAAGGGACTAATCAAATTTATGAAAATTAAAATAATAATAAATTTTAATTTAAAATTATTAAAATAAAAAATAGGTTTTTGATACAACATATTCCTTTGGTCTTAAAGAAATGTTTTAAAGTCTCTTTCTTATAATAGTGATGTTAGTCATGCACGATAGGATGAAAATCAAGAAAACTGAAAGGGTTTCTGAGGTTCAGCCATTCCTTCTAGGGAAAAATTCATTCTAAGAAAAAATCATTGACAAAATTGGGAGGCTAAATCTTGATTCAACCCCATATCAATCAACTAAGAAGTTTGAGCCATCTGAGAAATTTCCTCCAAAATCACTGACAAAGACTCTTGAAACAATTCATCCTGATGATGTTAGAAATACAAGAACAAGAAGCTCAACCAGAAAGAATGGAGGTGATCTAGACGATCCTGATTCACCCGTTGATATGGATTTTTATTATGATTGTGAAGTAAATTTGACTACATATTTTGAACTAACTTCCTTCAAAGAATTCACTTCTCATGATGAATGGAAAGAAGCGACACAAAATGAATATGATGCTTTGATAAATAATAACAGCAAGAAGTTGGTTGATCCTCCCTTGGCAACCAAAAACATATGCTATAAGTGGGTCTTAAATAAAAAGTATAAAGTGGATGGCTCACTTGAAAAGAATAAATCCAAAGTTGTGGAAAACTGTTTTGGATAGAAGTAAAGGGTCAATTATGAGTATACATTCTCCCCCACAGTAGAATGGGATACCATTCAGACATTGTTTTCCTTGGCAGCTCAGAGTGGTTAGAGAGTCCATCAAATGTATGTGAAAACTTTCTTATTGAATGGAGATCTAAAAGATCATTTTTCCTTTTCCAAAACAAAGGTATTTTTTGCAAAGGGTTGGGAAAATAAAGTATGCAATCTTGTAAAATCATTGTATGGCCTCAAGCAAGCACTGCGGGCGTGGTATGAGAAGTTGACTAAGCATCTTTTGAAACTCAATTTCAAACAATATGATCTTGATGATGAAAAGTTTATTTTTCAAGAAAGTTGAAAAAATACTTGTGTATCTTGTTGTGTATGTATATGATATTTTTATGATAAGTAACAAAGAGAACTACATTTCATCCATAAAGAAATAACTGAGGAAAGGTTTTGAAATGAAAGATTTGGCTATGTTCACTACTATCTTGGTATTGAAGTAACCCAAAATCCAAAGTTTATATTCCTCTCTATGAAGAAGTACATTAAAGATTTGTTTAATAGGTTTGGCATGCTTGAGTGAAATCCTTCAACTACTCCAATGGAATAGGATTTAAAGCTCACACCCATTGAAGAAAAATAATTTGAGGATGCAACAAGTATAAACAATCACACGAAGTCTCAACTACCTGACTAATACTAGACCATACATTTCATTTGTTGTTAGAATTCTCTTCACGTTTATCCTAAATCCTTGTAAGGGCCATTGGTCTACTACAAAAAGAGTTCTAAAGTACATTAAGGGAAATCAAGACTTTGAACTCAAGTATACATAGGTGGGTTACTTCATCTTGATTGGATACTATAATTTAGACTATGATGGAGATAAATAAACCATAGTATCTACTTCAGGTTATTTTATGAGTCTTGGATCAAGAGTTGTCTCTTGGAGGTCACAAAACAGTCAGTTCCAGTAGATTCCAAAATTGAGGCAGAATTTCTGCCAACAGTTGAAGCAACTAAAGAAAATGTGTGGCTCAGGAAAATTCTAGAAGATTTGCAAGAGAAAAATGTAAATTCAACTCCTCTTTTAATTAACAACACTTCTGCAATAAATTTTTCCAAGAACCCAAAGTTCCATGATCGAACGAAGCACATCAGTACAAAATACCAATTGATCTGACATCATGTTGACGCCAAAACAATCCACCTATGACATTGTTCCACATATGAGTAGATTTCAAACACCTTCACCCAAGCGCTTGGAACAAAAAAGTTTGGAATATTCAAAATGATGCTTGGACTCACCAACATCCCTTTATATTAAGGTGGGGAATGTTGACACCTAATATTTCAGATTAGGAAAAATTATATGAATATTAAAAAAAAAAAAGGGAAGTTAGAAGATGAATAGACATTGGGATATGAAACCTAATAAACTCTCTCCCTTTGGATATATTCATATTATCTCCTAATGCAAAACACAATTTGAGTCAGATTTACAAACCTGGCCTGACATGAAAGACACTTAGAATGATCATATTAGGTAATGAGAGTAGTAAACATATTATGGAATTATAACATACACAATCCTTAGACATTTTTTTTCCTTTTTATGGCATGTGAAGCATCAAGGGGCTCACACAGGATGATTTAAAAATTATAGTATAAAGATAAGGGTAATGTGTAGCACATGGGATGAAGGAATGAGACTAACATGAAAACATGTAGAGAGGACCCTAATAGAATGAGTTGAATCCGCTAGAGTGGACATGGTGGGATAACACATGAGTCAGGTGAGCACAAAAGAGCATAAATTAATATTGAGAAAGATTCGGCCAAACTATCATTTGGGAAAATTATGTAATACAAAACATTGACCCATTCAAAATGGAAGGATGCAACCTTATTCAATTTGGAACGATTTCTTGTAAATGCAACAAGAGAGTTGGCTAAGGCAACAAGAATTTGACCAAGTACCATTTGGATTATAAGTGCTAATGTGAGATGAGTAGTTAGTGAAGGTGTTGGAGGGGCAATGCATAATTTTATTTGGGTTTAGATAGTGTGAAATCACCCAATGTATAACATGATTGGGTGGGTCATTTCACAAGTCATGACACAATTTTATTACATGAAAAAGTGTAGGGAGATAATTTCTTTTTAGTCAGATGCAAATATAAGCATGCAAACACATGACAAATAAATACACAAGCTTATTATTGAATAAAAAACTTATATTCACTAATTATCCTCTCATATACATCCATCTATCTAGGAATATTCCCTCTTCTTGCTTCACATTACAATGGCCCAACCACAGGTATATAAACACAAAACTTTTTAAATATAGAGTCATGACAACTCTAAATTTCCTTTCCTCGGGAAAACTAAGACAACACACTTTAATTAAAATTTTCTATATTTCCTTTAACTTAACTCAATATTTTACTTTTCTTGACTTAGACTTTCTATAAAAACCATTAACCTTCTAACTCTGGTTCACTTGACTTTTAATATTAGACTCAAATTGATTTCCTTCACTTAACTCTACTCTTCATTCATTGCATGCATACGGGAGTAATTAATATTTCTAAAACTCCCTCTTAATTATGACCATATGAATCAACCTTAACTTAATCATTACTCAACTATGCATGTTACACTTGAAATAAAAAATTGACTCAAAAAACTTTTTACAATGCATTTTTTTCTTTTTCATTTCTTCCATATTCTATACCCTTGCAACTGCTGCATTTTCAGTTGCACTTTCTTGATGTAAAATTCATATTTCTTCACTCGTTGCTACTACAATTTTTCTTTGACTTCTTTTTTATCTGTTCTAAAAATAAATTTAAGCTTTCATATCCTATCTTATATAGCTCCCTCTTGAAATATATGTTAACTCATGGAATACTACCAGAACTCTTCATCTTCAAACTATGAATTTTTCCATGCTTCTTCTGCTTCATATTCCTTATCTTGTTTCTGCCATATTTCTTGATAGTAGAATTTGATCTCTTCTTGAATCCATTGTTGAAAGGTTGTTTCAATGCTTTCTTCTTCGTCTTCGAAAACTTCCATGTGCTCTCCTACATATTTTTCTTCATCTTCTCTTTCAACTATAACTATAACTATAATATTGTCCTATATATTTCACATTCAAAATAAATGTTTAATACATCCTCATTATGCTCTACAATGAGATATTTATCTTCTTCTTCTTTATTCTCTTCCTCTTCAACTAAATTGAGGCTATCTTCCATTGTTATGTTGTTAATGGAAATTATCATAAAAAAATCGTGAATCATTTTATCCTCTTCTTAATCATCAATTGTTGTTAGATCATGCACTGCTTCATGATCAATTCAAACTATTGCTTCATAACTTGTTTCTACAATGGTGGCTTCAACCTTCAATTCTTCATCAAAGACAGAGCTTTCCATATTTGAAGGATTAGCCCTTATTTCAAAAAAAAAACCACAAATTTCATCAACATAATTTTCATCCAATCTATGCTGATATATCTGATCATGTATGTGCTCATTAACAATTTCAACTTCAGCAAATTCATCATTTGTTTATAGATTCATGAGAGATGCAATTTAATCTCTTTAAACCATTACTTGATATGAAATTTTCTTTTTGTTATTATCAAACTTAAATTCCTTAAACTCTAATGCAAATAGGTCATAATCAACTACAATCATACCAACTAGATCACACATGTTATTCACTTCTTTATTGGAAGCTTCACCATCACCAACAAGATCTATTGTTGGATTCATCAATTCACAACTCACATTGCTGTCACAATCCACATGTGTCTCATAATAGTGAGATTCACCATCCATATTATAGTGGGGTTCTCTAGCATCTATTTTTTCTTTCTCTACTTCACATGTAGAGTCTTCAACTTCTCACTCTAAAATATTTTGTGTGTCTTCTTCTAAAATATGCATGTTTGCATGATGGGTCTCACTTTCATAGTTGTTATGGGAAATGTTACCCTAAGTTCTTGGCTTGATAAACTTTCACAGATCAGGGGCATGTCATTACAAGAAGGACTTAATTAACCAACTCCTATGCTCTAAACTAGAAATTAAGGGTTGCAAACCTTACCCATTTATCCTTCGGTTGTAGTAGATCCTACAGGGTTCAAACCCCCTGCAACACCTTGTGCTCCAGAACCTCCAGACCAACAAAGAACAAGCACAAAAACCTAGTTGTACAACATATATAAGTTCTATATGTTAGCAAAAAGTATGCATAATCTCACAAAAATAACAATAAATGAACTATTTAAGATCATTACACATGTATAAGAGATTAATGACACGTGAACATAAGGAACAAGATGGCACTTCTTTTATTAATGACATGTATAGTAAACAAATGTGGAGAGATCACCTGAAATTTTCCACAGCCTTCGAGCATACCATCCTTTGGATTCGTCCAGCCCTAGCCTCGCAAACTTCTTCCAAGAATAGTGCACAATGGATGTCACATAGGATGAGTGATCTCAAGGAAACAAGGGTTTCCTGAAAATCTGGGAAGTGTAAGAGGTACAAGGCATATATCAGACTTGGATAGGGCTACAACATAATATAATATCTATAATTCTCTCTCTTCCTCCCTTAGGCCATTCCCTTGAGGGGTATTTATACCTCCTCAAACTAGTTTTTTTAGTTGGGGAACAGTTAGGCCATGGGATGGGGTAGTTAAGTTACAGGAACAACTGTAAACCCCGCCTCAAAAGTAGGGAAATTATATATTTTTTAATGTTTAAAAAGGAATACACGGTTCTCTATGTATGGACTAATGTGTATACGTGGAAAAGTTTGGGCAGTCGCGTATAGGTTTTAAGAAACTATTTTTTAGAGAAATATGACCAAGTCTGAATGGAAGGGTTGCCCAAGGCCAATGGATAATTCATCAAGTATATAATGGTGATAAATGATGCTATAACATATGCCCCCTAATATATGAGGTTAGAAGGGGTACATGATGGACGAAATCTATTATGTGCATAGAAAGAACCTTGTGAGGACTAGAGAGGACTTCACCAAATTTTAGCCTGCCAAAAAACCAGTCAAAGAGATCATAAAGATAACTCATGTCTGAGGCGGGCATACCCATGCTCAGTGAAAGAGAAGCATGTTTGCATATGAAGTATAGAGAGGATCCAATATGTATACAATTATAGCTGATATTTAAAGTACATAATGAATCATCTGATCACTGCCCAAAAGTATAAGTCAAAATCATTTCCAAGTATCACATATAAAATATGGATCAATGATGCTACAACAGATATCGGATCACAAAATTCACAACTGAATCTCCAAGTTTAAAATCATAAGTGGTGGAACAAATGGTACAAAATGCAACTTCGGAGCCAACATATATGACTCTACCGTGATGAAACTGCAACATATAAGGGTGGATGGTGTCACTGGAAGAAAACTGGAGGAGTTTTCAAAGTGGACCAAAAAATGTTAATGCAAACCCGAGGTCTTCACCAATCACCATGGCACAATTATACATAATGGGAATAAACGAACTGAAGTCAACCATGTGAGAAATCGTTTGATTACCTGTCATTGATGTATACCATTAACAAATGCGAGACAACCCACCGATAATGATAATGAGGGTCAAGGTGCTCTAGTACAATCTAGCAAGTGCGAATGAATGAGTTGAAGTCAAACACTTGAAAGAATCTATCAATCAGGAGGCAATGATGTATCCTCACTGTCGATAGCGAAGAGTCTTCCATTGATGAATACAAACCCTAAGGTACTAAAAAAGGACTCTAGATCTTATTCCCAGATAAATGAGTCAGAATTGATGGGAAAATATTTGCTGGAAGGAAGGCATTAAGGCATCCTGCATCATTCCAACGTGAGTGTAACCCACAGGCCAAAATTTGGAAGGAATTGGATGAATTAAAGTTAAGTAACCGACCCGAAGTACATTTTCAGCATACATAAGATGAAGCTAGTGTGTGGCAGAAACCCTCTGAACCAACCAATAATGAAAGCTAACAAAGAGGTGATATATCCACTGATAGGGTGAAATGGAAATCAAGGTATTGCACGAATCCCAGGTGTGATAATGTAAGCTAAAGTTGAACACAAAGGAAACCACTCAATCAAAGACCCATGGTGTTAATCAAATGTTGAGGACAAGGTCACCTATCAATGATGTAAATAGGGCTAGGGTGCGGCTCTAGGTTTACTCTCATAGAAATATGTCGTAGTCGATAAGAGACAAACCCGCCAGCAAGAAGTCAGTGGAGACCTTCTCAAACCGGCATGAGAAAAGGACTGAATATATGATGTGATAGAACAATATACTGACAAGACCAAGAAGGTCGACTGAAAAATGAGTCAAGAGACACCGCAGAAAGGCCGACTTAGGTTAACTACCATTGAACAAAAGCACGACTCATGTTGACTATGGAAGAAAATGATAACTGTGTATAAGTTTATCATGCAGGAGGCATAAAAAAACCCTCCATTTGATTGGAAGAGACAACCAACCGAGGGAGTACTGACTCAAAAACAAGGTTATGGCTTCTCCTAAATAAAAAACTAAAACCATCCCAAATGGAGAAAAGACTTAGATTTTTTGTGCTTTTTTCAAGGCAGACACAATTGACACTGTAGCTGCCATTAAATATGGAATTAATATCCCGTTCCTACTCTTTTTTCAAAATATTTAATTTTTTTGTCTTTTTCATATTTCAAAGCCTAAAAAAAGAATAAAATAATTCTATAGTATAATGGATGGAACGAGTGTGGAAAAAAATATGCACTAGTTCCTGTGATAGGAACAATACTATGCTCAATGCAAGGCAGTGAAGACTGGTAAGTGACACTCAAAGGAATGTTCCATCCATGGGTAAAGGTGTCAAGTCACAGAAGCTAAGTGATTGCATGGTTAACTTGTACAGAAAGACATGATCAAAAGAGGGCTGAAACATGAATCCAAATGAAGCCGACTAAAGGCCAATATAAACAAGTAGTCAATATGCAATGGAGAAATACAACTTGACAACATATGGGAGCCTCTAGGGTAAATGGAAAGAATAAAGATAGCAAATAAGAAGAAGAATGAATCTTCAACGCATAAGACATGGTAGGACTAAAGAGGACTCTCGAGGCTACATAAATTTTAGCATGGGCGACAAATGCTAGCGAGGAAATAACTAGGAAGCCCATGTAAAGGATGGTTCTACCACCAAGTCATGATTAAAAAATTGGTGATTTTAATGGGTTAAGTACTCATGACATTATGGGATCGACCCCATGGCATGTGATCAGAATGGAGGCTAGAATGAAAAAATGCAACGGAGAGTGGATTCCCTAACCTATATGCTATCTCGAAATCAAATACCTGCCATGACAGGTTAGCATTTATGGATCCAAAGAAAAACTAGGAAAATCTCGAATTCAACAAAATCTACCTGAAAAAATACTTTTCCCAATGCTTACAATCTAAATAGTTATACAACCTTAATGAAATTCAAAAAATAACCACAAGTAATATTTGTGGAAAATTTCAAATTCTGGGCATAGATACACAATTTGACTCACATTTTAATCATTGTTACATTACAGAAGTGGAGGAAGAGCTTTGGGGAAAAAATTCCTTTTCTCAAATACAGAGAAATCAGCCAACAAATCACCCCAAATCAATCAGGTAAGCCTTAAACTCATGCTATTCATCAATTTCGTTCCTATTTGAAGAAAAAATTTAGATTTTTGACTGTAGAAAAAAGATTATTTACTGAAACACTATGCGTATAAGCGAGTTCGTGTGGAGGAACCTGCGTATGATACACGACTGTGTACAAGCGAAGTCGCGTATGCACAAAGCGAAAAATTAAAAATAGTATCTAATAAGCCAATTAATGATTTTTCCCGGGATGCCAATCAGCTGGAGAGAGCGTGAGCATAGTGAAATTCACAATGAGGTGATGGAGGATAAAAATTCCTTGGATATTCTCTGGAATTTTGGATTGCTCAAATTTTTCAAAATGCCCAATATGAAGAGAAATTCTCTTTTTCTTCAGATGCTGATTGATTACTGGGAACAGGAAGAATTTTTTTTTATATGATTGATCATATGCCACTATGCGTAGAAGTGGAAGACATATACTTTATTACTAAGCTATCTCGAAGGGGAGACCCAGTATATTTGCACAGCAAGCCTAGCGGAGGGCTCAATGTAGAGGATTATGTCCAAATCTATTGCATAGATAATGCACAGAAGGTAGGAAGTCAGATTCCCATCAAAGATATGAAGGATTTATTCATGAAAATTCTTCTGTTTACCATTGGTAGAGTAGCAGGATCAACTTCTCTACACCAGGATTCACGTATGCATATGAGCATAGCAGTGGAATGCTTGATACATCTATATCATTGGTGCACAGCTCTGTTGGGAAATCTGAAAAAACAATTGACTTCAATACAGAAAAAAAAGACTAAACACTTGGGATACGGTAAAATATTGCTGACATTCTTCCTCGAGAGGGTCCTAGGGCTTCAACCCAAGGTCATCTCAACTATCAGTACCTCGAGAGATCCAATAATAGCTCGATGGGCTGATTTGATGAAGAGATTAGGGGGAAGTGAGGTTCCCCAGACCACTTGGGATGATGAGTTCTTCCAGTGGTGGGAAGAACAAGTCATCGCCGTGGAAGATTATCACTATGTTGGGATAGAATTTCGTGCAGATACAGATCTAGTCCTTCCATCTGGAGCATTGTGGGGCGCGATCGGTGAAATTGCATTTTTTTATTTTTTTATTATGTGATTTTTTTCTTTTTTTTCAAATTATATGGAAAATGAAAAAATGTTTTTTGATTGGACAAAATGATTTACAAAATTATGATGATCATGATGTAGATGAAGGACCATTCAGGCCAGAGGGTTACACAAGGAATAAGCGTCGTAGAGGTGAGGCAGATGCAGAAGACCCTGGTAGGACACTCCATGCAGTATAGACAAACTTGGAGATTTTGACTTGCCAAGTGCCTATGGATGCTATAGAGGACCTACCAGAGGCTATCCAGAGATGGGTGGTAGGTTTTACACCATTTTTGGTCATCTAACCTATTACTATTAGATGGAACTAAGTACACAATGTAAGGCCAATTTTACTCTAAGTAAAATTTCTTTCACTATGAAAAATAACTTAGTAAACCACCCTTATTAAGTTGTTTAAGGTCTAAACAGGAAACCCCATGAGGAAATATTAAATAAATTTACATTTGTTTGATTTTCCTCAAGGAATAATTAGTTAAACAATAGTTTAATTAATATTCTTAGTCATATTTAACCCAAAACAAGAAACTTAATTAGATAAATCACTATTTATCTTATTATTTTCTAGGAATAATTATTTAAACCTTATTTAAATCATATTCCTTGTTAAATTTGACTAAATAATTCATAAATAATTAAATAAATCATTATTTATTTGATTATTACTCAACCACGTCCTTAAAATAATAAATAAATAATTTATTTATTTCTTATTTATAAATAAATGGATTTGACCCAAGTCAAATTCCTTTTCCCTCCAATAAATATAATAAAATATTCCATAAAAGCTGGATCTAGAATTGGTTAATAATATTTTAACTATGCACCAATATCTAGACTAACTCAATATTTTGTTATAAATAGAAGGGTTTTCCATTCATTCACTACCCTTTGTTGCCTGAAGATCACTCTGGATCTATACTTTGCCTCTGACTTTGATGCACGATCATTGTCATATTTTGCTACCATTTTTCTTGTGAGCTCCCTTAGTTCCATTTTTTGTCTGGGTTTTCTACATCATCAAGAGAGAGGGATTTTAGATCTGAAGTGCTGAGGACTTACAAGAACCCATCCCATTGAGGAGGACTGGTAACATCCTTCTATGTTCTCCTCCTAGGTGCCATAAATACAAAATTCTTCAAACATATTCTTGTCTTGTCTATTGGATGCATGGAGCAACTCTTGTTTTTATTTACTGCTTAATGTATTTTAATGCATAGATCTAGATTTTTGTAGCATTTACCTTGGTCACCTAATTGTAGATCTAAAGATATTGGCAGCCATATTTGTTTTTGGGGATTTTTTTTATGCACGACTAAAGTGAGCCTTTTTCGTACACTTGTGATTAAGATTCATACTAACAACTGGCAACTCCACACGGGTTTACGATTATGACCTATGTCGTTTTTTTAGATCCCTACATATCCAGCTGCTTCAAACCCTAGGATTTCTCTTCATCTTCTTATTTTTCTTTTCTTGATGTTTTTTTTAACCTATAAAACCCTAAAACATTGAAAATTCTAACTTCTGTGTGTTTTTGGACCTATTGTCAGGTGATCGGCGTCAGCCGCAACTGAGATGACACATTCTTCTGAAACCTTCTCCCGAGAGTGCTGGAAGTGCAAGTCACACTTTTTGGGCCAAAACCTGTGACTTGAACCTCCGGGGCACAAAAAAAAGCCCAGAATCTGTGACCTCAGTAGAAATCAGGTTAGAAATTGTGACCTAGAATTTTTGCGAGAGTTTTTCTAAAAGTTTTTTGGGTTTGTTTGGGCCTTTGTTTAGGGTTGTTTGACCTCCATATCCACCCGTTTTGGACCTATACTTGTTCTGTTTTACTCAACAATGTGGGAACCTAGCCCTCTAGGGCTTCAGTACCCACCACCTTTTGTGGAAGAGTTTTAGCTGCTACAGGTTGTCTGAGATTTCAGAGTGTTCAGCCATTTTTTTAGATCTGATACCTTACCTTCAGATCCACTTTAGATCAGCTATTTATCCATCCACAACACCTATTTTCAGTTTTGTTTGGGTTTTTCCTCTAGGGTCCCCTCCGCTTCCCATCAAGAGATAGCCTTTCGCCACCTCATTTACAACATTTTTTTCCTTTGATTTTTTCTTGTTTTTCTGCACCTATTTCTAGCAGATATGACCTTTAGATCCCTATCCCTCCCGACCTTAGATATATTGGCTATTTTAGTGTGTTTTGAATATATTTTTTCCCACCTATAGATTAGTTGTTGAGAGGCCTGCCTCCTTTGGTTTAGATTAATGCATAATTAACTGTTTATTTTCTGTTATTTCAGTTTCATATACTGTTATCTATAGGTTTATTTACAGTTATACATCACACTTTTTCTTTTTCTCTACAAACGTCTGGGTTTAAAAATTAAAATTTACACACTTATCACACACACCCTAAGTGAAGAAGAGCTTGGTTAACACCGCCAATAAAAGACTTTAAAAAATTGAAATCAATTGATCCTGCACATATCTACCCTTGTTTCGACATTGTAATCAGTTGATCCTACACCTCTCCGCCCTTGTTGGTATCTCTTCCCTTTATTCCGTGTTTGTGCCATCACCATTTCACCACCAAGGAGTTTATCTCGGAGACTTCTTGGCCTTCATCCTCAATTTTCGGTAGCAAGACTTACTCCTCCTTAGGATTTGATTTAGTCCTCCACCGAGTCCATACTTTGACTCCTCTTCTGGTTCTGCCCCTGGTTCTCCCCCTTTCACCTTCACCATGTTTGGTTCAGGACCTAACGCTGGTGGTAGCCCCGGCCCTAATGTTGGGAATACTACTAGTGGGACCGCAACAAGAACTACCCTCGCTACTCCCTTACTTTCCTATATGGCAGGCCCTAGACTTCCCAATTTTAACCAGTTTATCAATGACCCTATACACCATGATGCTAGCTGGCCTGCTATGCCGACCAAGCTCCCTTCCGACATCCCTAAGTTTGAAGGTCTTGCTGGAGAAGATCCTACAAATCATGTTTGATATTTCCACATGTGGTGTTCATCTAACTCCATTACCAATGAGTCTGTCCATCTTTGGTTGTTCCAACGTATGCTTACTGGTGAAGCCTCTAAGTGGTATGTTGATCAGGCCTCATCCTTTCATACCACATTTGCGACTCTTTCTTGGGCTTTTCTGTCTTAATTCCTGCTTCCCCTTCGTTATGACACTGTTACTAAACTTTTGAATTCTTTCCGTTAATCGTCTATGACCCGCCTATCTGATCATGTCCAGGAATGGCGAAGAAGAAAGAGCCTATGTCGAGCCCCTACCTTCGAAGACTGTGTCTACATGGACTGGTTCCTTAGATCTTTTTTTCCTACTATAGGCAAAGATGTCGCATCATATTTCCCTCAAACCAAAGAATCCGCTCTCCAAACTGCGTTAAAATATGACCTGATCTACACTCAGTTGGGTTATGTTTTTATCGCTCTACCTGATCTTCCTAGACCTGGTGGTGCCAATGCACTGGGGGAGTCTCATGCCGCTGACAGTATCATTGGAGCTCTCTCTCATCCATACACTAAGCCTCCCATGGGCTATGGTTTTCCTTAGGGGGTTTCATCACCTCCTGCACTTTTCCCCCTCCTGGTAGCATGCTGTTGTGTAACCAGCTCCAGAAATAGAAGAAAAGAGATATGAACGCCTTAGAAATAAGCCACTTCGAGGGGGAAACCTCCAATACATTACATAAATGAACAATTCTTCGATGATAAAATTCAAAAAACCTCCTTTCTATATATAGGAGTCCATGGGGCCATAATGTAATCCTAGTGGGCCACAATGTAATCCTAGCCGACCTAACAATAATAATTTAAGGGCACAATAATAACAAAATGGGGGTTACAAGGGTACAATAATAACAATAAGGGGGTTACACTAACAACAATAAGGGACTATACTAGTAATATAGGGACCTAACATGCCCCTCTCCTTCAAAAAGTGTTGTCCTCAACGCTTGAGTAGCTCTGGGTGCTTCTGTATAAAATTCTCATCCTCCCATGTAGAATCTTCAGTGGGCAAGTTCTTCCACTTGATGAGATACTCTGAAATTGATCGATTCCGTAGCTGTCGAGTTCTTGTTTCCATGACCGCTTCAGGTTCCAATATGATTTTTCCTTCCTCATCAAGTTCTGGCAATATTGTTTGAACCGGAAGATTTTCACCTATAACCTTCTTTAAGCATGAAACATGGAAAACTAGATGTACTCGCGAAGAAGCAGGAAGCTCCAATTTGTATGCCATAGTACCAATCTTTTGCAACACCTTGTAAGGACCATAGTACTTTAGTGATAATTTATTATCCTTCTTAGCTTGCTTGAGGGACATTTGTTTGTATGGTTGTAGCCGTAAAAATACCCAATCTCCTACATCAAAGCTTTTCTCGCTGCGATGTTGATTTGCCTGTTGTTTCATTCGATTTTGTGCCAAAGTCAGGTTATCCTTTAAGAGTTGGAGAACTTCTTGCTGATGATCGATGTGATCTTCCACTGCTTGAACCTTCGAATTTTCTCTTAGATATGATGTGATGGATGGTGGATTATATCCATAAAGTGCCATAAATGGGGTAATTTTTGTTGCAGTATGGAAGGAAGTGTTATACCACCATTCAGCGAGAGGTAACCACTTGACCCGTTGTGTTTGTTTATCAGATACAAAACAACGAAGATATCCTTCCAAACGTTTATTTACTATCTCATTTTGACCATCAGATTGAGGATGATAAGATGAGCTATGAGCTAATTGAGTACCCAAACAAGAAAATAACTCCGTCCAAAAATTTCCAGTAAAAATGGGATCTCTGTCACTCACAATAACCCTTGGGATTCCATGTAGCTTTTGAATTCTGTCCATAAATGTAGTAGCAACTCTACTTGCTTTAAATGGATGAGATAATGCACAAAAGTGTGCATACTTGGTAAGCCTATCAACTACCACCATGATGACACTCTTTCCTTCGGACTTAGGTAAACCCGTGATAAAATCCATTGAAATCTCCTCCCAACGTTGACTTGGAATGGATAAAGGTTGTAGAAGTCCCGGGGTCTTAATTGTTTCCACTTTATTCTGCTGGCAAACCAAACATTCCATCACAAACTTTTGAATATCAGATTTAAGGCCATCCCAAAAAAATTCTTTCTTCACCCTGTGGTAAGTTTTTAAAAATCCTGAGTGTCCTCCTAAAGGAGAAGTGTGCAATTCCAAAGGAATCTTTTGTTTTAGTTGGGAATTCTTACAAAGATATAAGTGATCTTTGTACCATAAGGAATCATTTTTCCAACTAAATGTATCAGATGTACTAGGATCTTGCTGCAACTTTTGAATGAGTGTCCATACATATTTTTCCTTCTTCCATTCATCTCTTGCTTCAGTTATCCAATCTGTTTGGATAATATAAATGGCACAAAGCAATGCTTCCACCTCTTCATTCTTTCTTGAGAGTGCATTTGCAACAACATTAAGCTTTCCTTTTTTGTAGATTATTTTAAAGTCATAACCCAACATCTTTGTGACCCATTTTTGCTGCTCTTCTGAAGATAGTCTTTGTTCCAAAAAGTGTTTAAGACTATCATGATCAGTTTTTACCTTGAAGTGTCTTCCCATTAGGTAAGTTCGCCATTTCTTTAGTGCATGAAGTATTGCTAACATTTCCTTCTCATAAATAGGTTTCTGTAAATACTTTCCTTTGATTGGATGACTTTCAAAAGCAATGGGTCTTCCTTCTTGCATTAAAACAACACCAATTCCATTTCCTGAGGCATCACATTCCACAATAAAGGTTTTTGTGAAGTCTGACGTAGCTAAGATTGGTGCTAGGCACATTGCCTCTTTAAGATGTTCAAAGGCCTTAGTTGCTTCAGGAGTCCATGAAAATGCATCTTTCTTCAATAATGTTGTTAGAGGTGCGGCTATTCTCCCATAATTCTTAACAAACTTGCGATAATACCCTGTTAACCCGAGAAATCCTCGCAACTGCTTTATGGTTGTGGGGACTTTCCATTCCTTAATGGCTTTAATTTTGTTAAGGTCTACTTTAACACCCTCGTGAGATACAATATGACCCAAATATTCCACCTCTTGTACTCCAAAGAAACATTTGGATGTTTTTGCATATAATTGTTTCTCCTGCAATAGTTTGAGCACCCTGTCAACATGTTCAACATGATCCTTCCAAGACCTGTTGTAGATTAGTATATCATCAAAAAATACTAGCATGACCAAAAGGCATGACCAAAAATTTATAATGACCCTCATGAGTTCGAAATGTTGTTTTTGGAATATCTTCAGTCTTCATTCTAATTTGATGATATCCTGAACTAAGATCCAACTCGGTAAAATAAATTGCTCCATGTAATTCATCCAATAATTCATCAATCACAGGAATGGGAAATTTATCTTTAATGGTGAGATTATTGAGCTCCCTATAATCCGGACACATTCGCCATGATCCATCCTTCTTGTGTACCAATACTACAAGAGCAGAGAAAGAACTTTGACTAGGTTGAATTATACCCGCCTCTAACATTTCTGCAATCATAAGTTCAATTTCGCTCTTTTGTACATAAGGATATATATAAGGCCTGATGTTTGGAGGAACACTTCCCGGAATCAAATGAATAGCATGATCATGATAGGTGGGAGTCCTTTGGGAGTTTCAAACACCTTGGAATGATTGTCCAAGACTTTTTGGAGATCTACAGAAATAGATGATTTTGATGTTGAACTTCTAGTGAGCATAATTGTGCAATTACGCCTCGTTTTTCCTTCTTTAGAAGATTTTTCATGACATTAGAGCTTATTATCTTTCCTGGCTTCCCTGCAATACCCCGTAATTTGACTTCCTTTCCTTCTAAAAAAAATTTCAAGAAAAGTTCTTGAAAATTAAAAACTACCGTCCCCAAAGAGTGTAACCATTGTACTCCTAGTACAACATCAGCACCTCCCATAGGAATGGAAAGCATTGGAATATTCAATACATATTCGCCCATGGTTAGCTTGATATTATGGCATTTTCCAGAGCAAGTTATAGTTCCTCCATTTGCAACCATCACATGAAATTCTGGTGTTGGGTACAGGAAACAATTCAATTCCTTGGCTACCTTACAATGAATAAAATTATGGGTACTACCTGAATCAATCAACAGTATTACCTTTTTTCTTCTTGATCCGTCCCGCTATATTAAGAATTTTGAGGAGTGGTACCCCTCGCTTTTGCATTACATGATATGGTTGAATTCATTTCTTCCTCTTCTAGGGCTGGTTCCTGGTGTATATCCTCTTCTTGTTCATTTTCTTCTTCTTCTTCACAATCTATGTAAAATAATTTCTTTTTAGCACACTTATGACCTTTAGTGTATTTTCTATCACAACCGTAGCAAAGCCCTTTTGCTCTTTTTTCTTCCAATTTTTGTGGTGTCAACCTTGTAGGTTGTGGAAATCTAGGTGTAGCAATAGTTCCTTCTTTAGAGAATTGAGTGGTAGGCTTCCTTGTCGCCATAATTTTACATTCAACTTTTCTTGCCAACCTGAATGCCTTCTCCAATGAATCAGGTTCCAAAACACGAACTTCATGTTGGATGTTATCCTTTAGAATGCCTATGAAGACATCAATCCTATGTTCCTATGGAATATCAACTACCCTTATATTCAATCTTTTGAAGTCCTCAATGTGCTCCACCCGTGAACCCTTTTGTTTGAGATTTATGAATTGGCTAAAGAAGGTGTTTCTCTTTGTATCCTTATAATGTTCTATAATTTCCTCCGTAAAAATTGACCAAGTGACAATTTTTTTATGGGAGCAAAGCCATTGATACCATAAAAATGTATTTTGTTTTAAATAAAAAGTTGCAGGGCATACCTTTTGTGTGTTTTTCACATTATTGAGATCAAAATATTTCTCCATTTGTAGTATCCATGTTACAAGATCCTTGCCATCAAACTTCGTCATATCCATCTTTGGAATATGGTGGTTCTTTCATCCAACATTAGAGTTTACGAAATCACAATAAACATTTCTTTTGTTCTCATCATGATTTTCCTCTACTATCTGCACCATTAGGAAACATTTCTTGTATCAACTTTGTCAAACCTTGCATTTCTACTTTTAGATGATTCTTCATGGTTTCCATGTTGTCGTTTATTTTTTCTTCCATGTCATCCATCTTAGATTCCATGCCGCCCTCCATGCCATCCATCTTAGCTTCCACACCATCCATCTTAGCTTGCACGCCATCCATCTTAGCTTCCATGCCTTTCTTCAAAACTTCCATTTCATTTTTGTTGCTCTTTGCGAGAGTGAAATTTGTTGCACTTGCTCTTGTAATTTTGATAGATCATGTTGCAATTCTTCTACTTTCATGAGTCATAGTAGAGCTTTCCAAAGGCTTAATGGGTGTTGAATTCTTTTTAGGGGCCATTTTATAATCCAATACTGATATCTATTCTACAATATGCCCTTGCAATCAATTCAACTTGATTCTTCAAACAAGACTTATGGAATTCGGAAAAAAAAAATACACACCTTTTACTTGCTTTGAGGAGCTCGATATTGAAATTATATTATATATGTGATTTTGGCTCTTCAATATCTGAAATTCAGCAATGAAGTAGCCCTATGAACTCTCTTTTGAATGCCACAGGTCTGACTTGATTTGGATTCTCCAAGACAAAGTTATGTCCAATCTCCCACAATGACCTAATTATGGACTGGTTCAGTATAGCGAACTTGTACTACTTGCCACGTGTCACTGTTTCTTCCTTCGCCTCTGAAATTGATAGCTAAGAAACTATATTCCGTGGAATTTTGACCACTTTTTACGGCACTCCAATTCAATGCTCAGAGAGAGAGTTATTGAGATTTTCCCACGATCACCTTTTTTAGATGAAATTCAGGAGCCTGAAAAAGCACTACCTTCCACAGATCATATCTCCAAAAATATTGTGAATCAAGCTCTGAAATGTTTTGATGAGTTTCCTTATGATTTCAGCTTCGTACTATAAAAATTTCAAATTTTTAACCTCAGTATAAAAAACGTTATTGCGCAAATGCCACGATGACCTGTTTAGGAGCCTGAAACAATACCTAACTTCCACAGATCATATCTCCGAAAATATTGCGAACCAAGCTCTGAAATTTTTAGAAAATATTCCTAAAGATTTCAGCTTCGCACCCTAAAAATTTCAGCTTTTGAACCTTCACAGAAAAAGAGTTATAGCAAAAATTCCACGATGACCTGTTTGGAGCAGCGAAACCCTAGAATCCAAAGCTCTGATACCAAATGTTGTGTAACCAGCTCCAGAAATAGAAGAAAAGAGATATGAACGCCTTAGAAATAAGTCACTTCGAGGAGGAAACCTCCAATACATTACATAAATGAAGAATTCTTGGATGATACAATTCACAAAACCTCCTTTCTATATATAGGAGTCCATGGGCCATAATGTAATCCTAGTGGGCCACAATGTAATCCTAGCCGACCTAACAATAATAATTTAAGGGCACAATAATAACAAAATGGGGGTTACAAGGGTACAATAATAATAATAAGCGGTTTACACTAACAATAATAAGGGACTATACTAGTGATATAGGGACCTAACACATGTATCCAGGATACAGCATGCCTCCTCCTTTTTCCCAACCTCCTGTTTACCACAATGTTATCCAACCTCCTCATTATCTGTATCTGCAGCTTGGTGCTCCAGCTCGTCTAGCATTAGCACCTCCCCCTCCCTTGCCTTCTCAACCCCCTCAACAGTAGCCACCAGCCCCTCCGGGGTAGGTGTATGCATAGCAAGGCACGACTAATCCTCCTCCTTCCAAAAAGAAGAGGAAAGGCACTCAAAATCAATCTGCCTCTTGTAACCCTAGACCTAATCTGCAAATTAATGCAACTAACACTACTGACCAGCAGCAGGGCACTCAGCCCAAGCAAGACATACCTATTCGCACGAACAAGCCTTGTTCTTATTGTGATGTTTATGGTAATTACACGCACGATTTTCCTATTTTACCACATATTAAGTAGATGTGGGAGTCTCAAGCAACATTGCGAGGATAGCAAGGCTCCCCTTCCATCCCTCCTAGTGTTTCACCTAGTCAGCCGGCTATGTTTACTAATCCTTTCTGTCAGTAAGGAGTTGTGGCTACCTGACCACCTAAAGGTCACGTGACCACTAAACCTCCTCCATCTGGTACCTCCAAATACCAGATTCTCATGATGAACTAAGACCAACCTATAACCATAGACCTCAACCTTCAGACTCAGTCCTGTGAGTACAAAAAGCCTCCCTATGTCTATCCCGGAGCCACCTTTTGCAATTTCTACAAAGCCTCTTTCGACATGTAATGGTCCTTTGCAGATCCCTTAGCCTAAGGCATAGGCTCATACCAAGAGCCCTAAGGAACCACTACACTGAAATGTTGCTTCTGGAAAAGATGCCCATTTGTATAGTATAGTAGATGATTTGGCACAATATCCTGTTTCCATCTAAATGTTGGAACTCCTCTAGTCGTGCCCTTCACAACAAAAATCTCTACCATCTGCCATGGGCGCTATAGATCCTTCAGATGATTGCCTGATCGTCTTCGATGTTTACAGGTTAGAAGATTCTCATCTTCTTGCTTTCGTTGCCTTCCAAATCCCAGTCAAGATCGGGAATGCCAACGTCTCCCGGTGCATCATTGATGAGAAGGCATCCACCTATGTGATGCCCGCTTTGGTTTGGAAGCAACTAGGGTCACCATATTTAGCTCCTTCCACGATCACTCTTCGATCGTGGGATGGCCATGCCTCCTAGTCCATTGGCCTATTTCGCAATTGTCCTATTACTTTTGCGGGCAAGACTTTTTGTGTTGATGTAGAAGTCATTGATGCCCCCTTAGATTACAACATTCTATTGGGTCATAGCTACACCTATGCGATGTTTGTTGTCCCATCTACGGTTCACTGCAAGATTTCCTTCCCTCATAACGAAAATATAGTCACCATTGACCAGTTGAAATATTATGAACCGAAGTCTCAGACCTCCCCTGAGTCCATCATCTCTTCAGTGGCCAGTAAGTAAACAATCGATCCTTTGATCAGTGTCTCACCTAGAGTCTACAAAGACTCCTCTTTTCTTGGTACATTCCCTGGACTTCCTCCTCCTGTATCTGATCCCAGCTCATCGATTGTTTGCACGATGGAATCATCTCAGGATTCCCTCAAGCGGCCCGCTTCGGCTAGTCAGCAGCCTCACCCTCCGCAACCTACTCCTAGCCCTTCGATTGAGCCTTCTGGACCCACTCATTCTATCCCTTCACCTACATATGGTATCCATTAGCTTCTTTACCCTCCTAGAATGGTTCCTCGAGGCCTTAACCATATTGGAGCCGTCCCGCTTGGCCATTACCCCTCTGGTCAGATATCGTTCCTAGCTCCCCCTCCTGGAGTTTACTCGATACCTTTCATGGCCACCCTATCCCTTCCTAACTTGACCCTGGGGATTCCTATCTGGTACCTTGATCCCCCAGCCGCTACCCCACCTGGTCAACCCATACCTTATCTTGCTTTGACCCTAGTTCAATCAGTCCCTATGACTTCTCCCCCTGCTACAGTGCCTCAGCCACCTCAAGAGGAACCTCCTCCTATTGCAACAACTTCTGGTAACGGGGGAAAAGCTAGCAAGAAGGCAACCAAATACAATACTACCCTGAAAAACCTTGCCCCTCCTCGGCTGCCAAATCGTACTATCCAGTGTGATTTGTGTGATGTTGTCGGTCATGCCACCCATACCTTTTCAGAGTTGGCTCACCTCAAGCCCATGGTCAATGAAATGTTTTCGGAGTCTAATATCCTCGAGGTCTATGTCACTATACCTGATTCAGTCCCGAAACTCAAATCCTTGCACACAAATCACCCTTATGCTTTGTGTGATTTCCATGGCCACTACACTCACCTATGTCCCTGCCTTGAAGAGTATCGTTCCTCTTTGGAAGCATTCCACCAATTCAAGGTCAAGCATAACAATTTCACCTCCCCTTTGTTTGCAGGTTCTGCTTCAGTAGAACCAGAGGATATACCTGCTTCCATTACCATTCCCCCTCCTGATGTTGAAATGATGGAGCCTTCAGCCACCATTTTCTACCTATCATCATCGATGAGACCCTTGGTGGAAGCCCCCATGGAGACTTCCCCAGATTTTTTGACAAACCTCCTTTCAGTGATCACCCTGGGCTCAAGATCGGTAGATCCTTTATCTGCTAACTCTTCAGTCATGCCCCATGACATTGCGCATGTGAGCCTTTCTTCACATGATTATGAGTCAGGTATCTCTACTATGTTAGGTGGTCTCCCTTCCTCCAGTCACCCCATATTTCATTCCGATTAAGACATTATGGAAGCGATGAATGACCCTGACTTTCCATGGGTTGATATGCACCACCGTGCGTACTTCCTCCTGTAATAGTCCCATGACCAATATGATGTGGAAACTAAAGACTTCATTCCTGATGAAGTCAATTATTTTAAAAATCCCATCCCTGCACTAGATGCTTTCGAAGAAGGAAATATGGCCAATATCTCTCCCACCATTAGAATTGACATTTCTGAAAAACCAAGGGTAGAAGAAAATATCACCTTGGGCGCCCAATATACCCTGGAAGAAATTGAGGCTTACACCAAGCTCTTCAAATAATTCCTCGATTTTTTCACCTAGTCCTATTCAGAAATGCCCAGACTTGATCCTGCCATTGTCGAACACCATATCGATACATGGCCCGATGCCAATCCTGTCCATCAAAATTTGAGACCCATTAATCCTTCCATACGAGAGGCTGTCAAAGATGAAATCGATAAGCTCAAGTAGGCTGGTTTTATCTATCCTATCGAATACACCACTTGGGTGTCCAACCCGGTTCCCATCCTCAAGAAACAAGGCACCATCCATGTCTGCACTGAATTTCGCAACCTGAACAAAGCTTGTCCCAGAGACAACTTCCCCATACCATTCATTGACCAAATCATTGATGAGTGTGCAGGGCATGAGGTTCTATCCTTCATGGATGGTTTCTTCAGTTACAACCAAATTGTTATTCGTCATGTTAATTAGCTTAAGACTACGTTTATTAGTCTGTGGGGAACCTTTGCCTATCGGGTCATGCTGTTCGGCCTTAAAAATATCGGAGCCAATTTTTCAGTGAGCCATGTCTTACTGTTTCCATGACCTAGCCCATATTATCCTTGCTTATTTAGACGACCTCACTGCACGTTCTAAACATTGGGCACAACACCTACACGATCTGCGTACCTTATTTCTCCGATGTCGCAAGTATAATATCTACCTCAACCCTCTAAGTGTGTCTTTTGTGTTCATGTCATCCATCTTTTAGGGTTCATTGTGTCTAAATATGGTATAAAACTTGACCCATTGAAATTTCAAGCCATCCTTGAGCTTCCTATCCCTCGTACTTTACGCCAGTTACAAAGGCTTCAAGGCAAAGCAAATTTCCTTCGCCGGTTCGTGTGTGACTATGCCACCACTGCACATGGGTTCCTTAGACTCCTTCAATCTAACATTCCATTTGTATGGGATGCCTATGCTCAAGGGTCTTTTGATGCCCTAAATCATGCTCTGACATCCATTCCCTTGATCAGTCCCCATGAATTTGATAGGGACTTCATCCTGTATATCTCCGCTTCAACCTATTCAATCGCTGGAGTTGTTATTCACAAAGATGACAATGTAATTGAGCATGTTATCTATTATTTCAGGAAGAACCTTGTAGGTCCTCCTGTATCCTACTCACATGAAGAGAAATTAGCACTGGATGTCATGTTCTCGATCCAAAAACTTCGTCATTACATCCTCATGCGTTCCACCAAGGTCATGACTAATTCCAACCCTATGGCCTTCCTATTGAGTCATAAAACCATCATGGGAAGTACGCCCGTTGTATTGTTATCCTATAGGAATTCGATCTTGAATTTATCACACCCAAAAGTAAGAAAGGTATAGCCCTTGCTGAACTCATTTCTGAACTACCTACCGGTACGCAGTATCCTCCAGTCAATGATGATTTCCCCGATGAACATTTTTTTTCCATTACCACAGATGATCCTTGGTAAGGTGGCATCCTTACCTATTTAAGAACCCAAAATTTTTCCCTCCATTTTGACCGTGATGCCCGACGACGTATCCGACACCAGCCCCCCTACTATATTCTTATCGGTGATGACCTTTATCGTCATGGTGTAGATTATGTCCTTCATAGTTGTCTCACACAAGCTGAAGCGAAGCATGTCCTCAATGCCTGTCATAGCAGCGCTTGTGGTGGCCACCTCTCCGATCTTGCCATTGCCTAGAAAATCATGTGTGCTGAGTATTTTGGGCCTTCACTCTTTGGTGATTGCATTGAAGTAGTCAAACACTATTCCAATTGCCAACATTTAGCCCCTAAGGCGCGAGCTCCTCCAACTCCCCTCCATCCTATTATCTCAGTTGGTCCCTTCTGTAAATGGGCCATAGAATTTATGGAGTGTTGACCCTCATCTGTTGGTAACCACAAGTATATCATCGTGGCGGTTGAATATTTCTCAAAATGGATTGAGGACATGCCAACATTTAACAACACGGAAACTACCGTAGCCCTCTCTTTCTTTAACCATGTTATTGCTTGATTTGTAGTTCCGAAACAATTGGTCTCTGACCATGGCCGAAATTTTGAAGATGAGATATGGCGTGAGCTATCCTCACAGTTGGGTTTTGAGGACCAATGTTCCTCCTCCTATTACCCCCAAGGTGATGGCCAAGTTGAAGCAGTCAATAAAATATTTAAAGCCATGCTTCAATGGATGGTGGATAAGCACAAAACCAACTGGAACCTTATGCTCTTCCCTACCTTGTGGGCCTATAGAAATTCTTTTAAAACCACCACCAGGTTTGCTCCTTTCCACCTTGTTTTCAGAGAGGAGGCAATTTTAACGATCAAGTGTGAAATCCCCTCCCTTCATCTAGCCACCGAACTTCTCCTTAACACCCAACCTTTAGAACAACAACTTATCATGCTTGAGCATGCTTCAAAAGACTGTCGTGTTGCATTGCGAACCATTGAAGCAGCTAAGAAACGCACCAAAGCTCAGTATGACCGAAAATTCCACCCTCGTACTTTTCACAAAGGTGATCTTGTTCTAGTGTATGACCAGGCCCATGATGTCCTCGTTCATGGGAATTTTGACTCATTATGGCTAGGTCCTTACATCATCAGTAAGGATTTAGGTAAGGGGGCATACCTCTTATAGGATTTTGAATGACACCCCCTTCCTAATCCTCACAATGCACTATCTCAAGAAATACTACCCTTAGCATTTCCTTCTCAAAATGCATGTTCTATTTAGTTTAGGTAGCCAACTCATGATTTCTTGTGATATAATACTTCACCAGGATACACCTTTTCCAAGAAGGATCGCTTCACTACTCCTCAAAATCGAATTTCTTCACTTGCAACACTTGTACTTGGGGAACCTCTTTGCCTCCATACTTTTCCATGCTCGTGTGAATTTTCATCATGAGTAACCTTCTCGTACTCATGTTTTTGTGGTCCCCATTGGAATTTTACTGTGTGGCAACATCATTGAGTCGCCCTTGTGTACAGAATCAGAGTTGAGTCATCATCGCATTCATGGAGTCTATGTCGAGTCCCTTTGTATCCCGCTATATTTCTCCATCATTCATTGCTTGACTCCTCTCTCATGTCGCACATTATGACCTTCAGTCCCACCATCCCATATCCCTCATGATATTGTGTCGATCGCTGCCAGGTCATCCATGCCCTTTATGCTCTAACAAGGGAATTCGTATGTCCACTACTCATTACCCCCATTTCATCATTATCCCTAGTGTCAGTCTATCAGTCGCTCTACTATTTTCTCTCATGCCTTAGTTTAGGATCCCTTATTACCTCACCTATGGCGGACCTCCTTCTGTCGACATCAGATAATTCTTTCCAAAAGACAGGTCTAGAGGGCAGTGTACCTTGGTTACAACTTCCATTCTTGTTCGGTGCCTCTGATCAGGAAAATGGACTCCTTATTACCTTTTCACTTGATTGTTTCTCAACTCCAACTCCTTTAAGCATGATCAAGATCCGTATACTGGATGTTTCAGTGATGCAGCAGCTAATACTGGTGATTCCCAGTTATGTGTGAGATGTTTTCAGACCTCATGAGGGGGTGGCCCTTTAGGTAGCCCCCACATTCCCGGATAACCTCTTCATTATAGCCATTGATGCAACTCCATATATTTGATGATGTCTACCTCATCCGCTTGCAACGCCTTTTTGTTTGCATGTATCATTCAGATTTTCAGAGCCCTTGCCTATTTACAGGGGTATTTGAGTTGCATTTGTATCTCATGTACACAGATATTATTGTATAAGTCCTGGCTGTTATCCCAGGCACAATATGTATGTGGGATTCATTATCATATTTTTATCTGGCCCATTTTTATTCCAGCATGTACTATATAGTTCAATCCCTTGTTTACTGAAGGTATTATTCTTTGTACTTTGTCTCGACAGGCATAGGTATGCCTCCACTGCTACCTATAGCACAGGTAATCACTCATAACAGAGACTTATAAGACCTGTAAGTCTCGCCTCCTTAGGGTCTATTCCTTTAGTGCTTTAGTCTACCTTATAATTCTCTCTCTCTGACTTCCCCTTCAGTGTCTAGTGACTGAGTTCTTACAATGTACTTCGATCATACGATTATCTCCTAACGCTCGCACGCTGGGGGGGAAATATGTTACACCATTTTTTGGTCATCTAGCCTGTTACTATTAGATGGACCTAAGTACACCATGTAAGACCAATTTTACCCTAAGTAATATTACTTTCACTATGAAAAATAACTTAGTAAACCACCTTTATTAAGTTGTTTATGGTCTAAACAGGAAACCCATGAGGAAATAGTAAATAAATCTACATTTGTTTGATTTTCCTCAAGAAATAATTAGTTAAACAATAGTTTAATTAATATTCCTGGTCATATTTAACCTAAAACAAGAAAATTAATTAGATAAATCACAATTTATCTTATTATTTTCTAGGAATAATTATTTAAACCTTATTTAAATAATATTCTTTGTTAAATTTGACTAAATCATTCATAAATAATTATATAAATCATTATTTATTTGATTATTGCTCAACCACATCCTTAAAATAATAAATAAATAAATCATTTATTTATTTATTATTTACAGATAAAGGGATTTGACCCAAGTCAAATTCCTTTTCCCTCCAACAAAGATAATAAAATATTCCATAAAAGTTGGATCTAGAATTGGTGAATAACATTTTGATTATGCACCAATATCTAGACTAACTCAATATTTTGTTATAAATAGAAGGGTTTTTCCATTCATTCACTATCTTTTTTTTCCTAGAAAGATCACTCTGGATCTATACTTTGGGTCTGACTTTGATCCACCATCATTGTCATATTTTTCTACCATTTTTCTTGTGAGCTCCCTTTGAGTTCCATTTTTTGTCTGGGTTTTCTACATCATCAAGAGAGAGGAATTTTAGATCTGAAGTGGTGAGGACTTACAGGAACCCATCCCATTGATGAGGACTAGTAACATCCTTCTATGTTCTCCTCCCAGGTGCCATAAGTACAAAATTATTCAAACATATTCTTGTCTTGTCTATTGGATGCATGGAGCAACTCTTGTTTTTATTTACTGCTTAATGTCTTTTAATGCATAGATCTAGATTTTTGCAGCATTTATCTTGGTCACCTAATTACAGATCTAAAGATATTGGCAACCATCTTTGTTGTTAGGGATGTTTGTTATGCACGGCTAAAGTGAGCCTTTTTTGTACACGTGCGATTAAGATTCATCCTAACATTAGGAGTACCACGAGACTAGGTGTGGTTATTCCTTCATGTAGCGATGGCCATTGTGTTCTATAGGAACACAAATGTTGGGCAGGGACCTGAGGAGTAGATTATAGATATGATCGGATGAGTGTAATTTTTTTGATGATAGACATGATCGGGCATAAGCCGAAATTTTCTAGGACATGATCGTCCAGATTTTGTATATTTTTGAACAGTAATATATATATATATATATATATATATATATATATATATATATATATATATATATATATATATATATATATATACGTATCAAATGTACAATAATGAATCATTTTTTTGATATATTTTAAAGTATTGAATTATTAATATGCCAATCAAGTGCTTGATTAGCTAGTGAGTATACCAACCAGTTATTAGATCGAGGAATATGAATGAATTTAATAAATTGAAATTATTGTTGTAAAAAACGTACCATAAAAAACAATCGATGCAAAAAATGGGTTTCTGAAATGATAGGTGTTGTTCAACTATGAAACCACCAGCTGTGAATCCAAGTAAAATACTAACAAATCAACACCCAAAGACATTTCCTCCAAGAGTAGGTTGACCACTATAGTGTATTCTGCTACATTGTTCAAAGTAGGACCAATGCAGACACCTCTTGAAACTAACAATTGAACGGATGGATAATGGATTACCCAAGCTAGGGAAGCCAAGTCCTTGGTATGTCTACTAACACCATCGACGAAACCAAAGTGACTCATTTCATCCATTAGTACCTGCCAAACCAGATTAAGCGCATCAAAACCACACCAAAAATTAAAACACAGATATATACACAAAATAACATATATACAACAAAGTAAGATGCTAGGCCAAAGCCTAGGCATAATACTTCTTCAAATAGAGCCAATTTCTGGCTCCGCCAACTCATTCCCATCAAAGTCAATCAAGGAATAGGCTCCTTTCTTTAGGACCTTTTTGACGATAAAGGGGCCATACCACATAGATTTAAACTTGCCTGCCGCGAAGGCATCCGTCTCTTGGGTGTAAACCAAGACAAGGTCACCTTTAGAGAAAACCCTAGGTTTGACCACCTTATCGTACTGAACCTTTACTCATTTCTTATGTGCCTCATTCAACATAGTTGCATCTCGACGCTACTCATCAATATGTTCTATATGGAGAAGACGTTCTTCGAGACTAGAAGTGTTAAGAAGAAGCTCAACAACTAACTTAATAGAGGGAATTTCACATTCAATAGGAAATATATATTCCAATGCATAAGCCAGCTGAAAGGGAGTAAAAACGTTGTAGTTTTGATTGACATCTGGTATGCCCAAAGCATAGGATACAACATGATATGCCAATTGGATCTGGCTTTATCAATCATCCATTGAAGAATTGTCTTCAAGGACTTGTTAACGGCCTCAACTTTCCCATTAGCTTGAGGATAATAAGGAGATGAATGATCATGCCGAAAACCTAATTTCAAAGCCAATTCAGCCATCATGTTGTTCTAAAAGTGACTGCCATGGTCAGTGACAATATCTTTGGGGATACCAAAGTGAGAAATGACTTGATTGAAGAGGAACAGGGCTACTGTCTCACCGTCATTCCCAAATTAGGCATAGCCTCAACCCACTTCGTGAATTAATCTACAACTACAATAATTTACTTGTGACCTTTAGTCGAAGGTGGGTTACAAGTAGTAAAATAAATACCCCACTTTGTGAAGGGACCGACAGTGATGATAGGAAAGAGAGGAGCTGGATGAGAATGCATATTTCGAGTATAAATCTGAAACGGATGACATTTTTTGACCGATTCAATACAATATTTGAATATCGAAGGCCAAAAATATCCTACACGCAAGATTTTTTGGGTTGTAGCAAGCCTAGATAGATGACTGCCACAAGCTCCACTGTGGCAATAATTTAGCACAACCTCAGCTTCTTTTATATTTAGGCAATGTCTAAGGATCGAATCGATCCCATGACAACATAAAGTGTCATCAATAATAAAATAAATTTTGGCTAAGTGACGTAACTTCCGGTGCTCATCTTTCAAAAAAGCTGAGGGAAACATTGCAGTCTAGAGATAAACTATGAGATCTCCATACCAAGGATCCTATGAAGAAATGAGAAATAGATTTTCATCAGGAAATGATTCTTCATAAACAATCTCTTCTCCACAGGGAAACTCAGAAATCAACTCCAAAAATACTAATGATTTCTTGGACTTGGCAGACAAAAATTCAAGATTGAATTCCTGTAAAATAACAATCCATCGATTGTATTTTCCCCCAATCACTCGCCTACTGAGAAAAAATTGAAATGGATGGACTGCTGCAGAAAATATGTTTTGTAAAGGAGAATGTAATGTCTGAGCCGCTGAACAAAATGAACAGTTGCTAAAGAAAATTTCTCTATCAGAGAATATCGTAGTTCAGGGACTACCAAGCCTCGACTAAGGTATTATATAACATGATCGGAAAGAGCATCATCTTCCTGAAACAGAACCATACCAATGGTAGATTCTTCTACAACGAGATACAAGATGAAATCCTTGCTATAATTGGGTGGACTCAGTAAAGGAGCAAAGGTCAATGCTTTTTTCAAAGCATCGAATGAGCATTGAGAAAATTCATCCCAAAAGAATGGAACACCTTTCTTTAATAGCCTCATAAATCTCTTTGTAATCTCGGCATAATTTACAATAAATATCCGCAGGAAAATAGCTTTTCCTTGCAGACTTTGAAGTTGACGAATTGAAGATGGGGGAGGCAACTAAAGTATTGCATCGACCTTGAAGGGATCTACCCGAATCCCTTTCGTAGAAACAATGTATACCAAAAACATACTAGATGTGATAGCAAAAACAAAATTATTAGGGTTGAAACAAATTTTATAATACCGACATCTTTAAAAAACTTGATGGAGGTGAGAAGGATGATGAATTCTCTTGCAACTAAAATATGCCTCAATAAAATGTTTGATGTCATGGAAGGCATAAGACATGGCCCGCTGAAAGGTAGCTTCAGCATTTTTAAGGCCAAAAGGAATCTTATTGTAAGCAAAGGTACCCATGGAAAAATAAACACAGTCTTATGTTGATCTTCAGGATAGGTATTAATTTGATTATATCCTGAGAAACCGTCTATGAAGGAGAAAATCTCATTCCCCGCACACTCATCGATAATATCATCTATAAATGGCGTGGGGTAATTATCTTTAGAAAATGCCTTATTAGGTCCCTGAAATCGATGCAAACTTGGATCATTCCTTGTTTCTTGTCCACAGGAATTGGATTTGAACCCCACTCAGTTAATGGAATGGGGTAGATGAAACCTACCTTAAGCAACTTCTCCACCTCAGCTTTGATAGCTACTTGCTTCCTAGGGTTGACTGGACGAAGCTTCTGCCTGATAGGCTTAGATTTTTCATATGTATTGATCTCATGCTGGAATATAGATGGGTCTATACCAGACATTTCCTCATAAGACCAAGAAAACACATCCAAAAATTCTCGAAATAGATTGGTGTAAGTATGAGATTCTTCGAGGGAACACTCAGCTCCAATGAAGAAATACTCTATAATTTTGGGATCTCTGGAGATGTTCACCGGGGTGGTAGCAGAAATAACAGCCATGTTCCCTTCGACAAAAACCTATGCTAGTGCTAAAGGGTTTAGGACTAGGTGAACAGGACTAGAAGACTGAAGGCTATGGAAACTTGATTCAACTTCATGCAAGTCTAGTAGAAAGTAAGACCGATGATGTAATTCATCCCACGGTCTCTCTACACCAGTCATTGATTTGAGGATAACCTCTTGAAATGGAAGAGCGGTATCAAGGCAATCCTGAGTAGATGATGAACTAAGAGTCGAAGCCAAAGCAATATCTCCATCCAATTCCTACGGTGAAAGAGAAAATGTAATGGAATCTGCAAAGTTAACAATAGATCTGTAATTTATCTCAGTTACAGACATAAGAAATGTTATTCCACCCACTTGATCTTCCTATAATGTGGAGGTAGGAGAAGGAAAGGTCCAAGGGTCTGAAAAATAATGAGTTTTGAAGAAATCTCTCCGAATAGGGACCCTCGATGATGACATAGCATTAATATGAACCGAAGGAGGCAAAAGATCAAAAGTAATCATCGAGGATGTATACATTCCAACCCCCAGATTCTCAACAGGTTGCGTGGAATCATTCACCAAGGGAATGGTTGAGTAAGAAGATGCATTCAGATCCATTCGGATCTACAGGAGAACAATCTAGTTGGTCAAATTTAAAAATTCTCCCTTCGTGAGCGAAACATACAATATTAAATAATGAGGACGCAATAGCATCCATCTCATAGATCTAATTTCACCCCAACAGAAGGTTATAGTCTAAGGTTGCATCGACTATCTCAACCTCTATATTGACAGTTTTACCCCCAACACAGATGGGTAAAGTGGGAACAATACCATGTGGCCTGTGGGAATGACCATCAAACGTAGTGAGAAGAGTGGGTGAAGGGACATCTGTAGGAGATCCAATACCCTTCTAGCATGCAAGAGACATTACACATGTGGAAGCACCCTCATCAACAACTGTTCAAAAAATATTGAATTTCTGATATGTTGACTTGATATGGAAAGCCATATGATGAGGAAGTATCTTTTTAAAAGTTGACATGTCAAATGTGATCATCAGAGAATTTTTTGACCCAATGGCAATGAGAAATGCACTCCTTTCTGCAGGACATGACTAGAGTACCTCTAATGCAGACATGGCACAAGGACTTTGAGCCAGATATTCTACAATGGAGTATTTTTGGGCATCCTTGGCATTAGGATTGATATTTGTATACTTTCTAAACCCTTTCAACATCCGAGGTATAGGCTCGACTACAGGACTCTCTATATGGAGCGGCTCAACACTACTGGGAACACCCTTATCTTTCAAATGCTGAGCTTAGCCATAATCATGAGATCTCGTCGCGATATTTGTGTGAACACTCATGATGTGTATGTTTGATGTATTTTCCCCTTCCTCGCTACCCTGAGAGGAAGCCCCAGTTTTTGCATTTACGCCAGCAAGTAATTACTGCCCTTGGGGAAAAGGGTTTATCAAGAGAGCCTTGGAACTAGAAGTACCCTATTGAGCTATCAAGCGTTGCACATCTTGAGTCTTAGGACCGAGGTGTGTAAGATGGTCTCCAGTGCACAACTTGCATGGAAACTTAACTTTATTTTTATTTTCCTTCTTACCCTCTCCAACATGATCATTGGATTTGTTCGCATTCTCCTTCCCAACCTTGTGCTTTTTCTTTTTATTCCATCCTTTCTTCTTCCCCTCAGATTTTTGATTTCCTTTGGGGTTAGAATTTTGAAAATGATTAATTGGCAAGGGTTGAGAAGGAGTTGACACTGAAGGCACAACCTGACCAGAAGAAGTAGATTGTATAGAAAAATGCTGCAATTGACTTAGCAGGTTAGTCGTACCGCTATCAATTAAACCGATAAGCCCGTCACCATGAGGACCAGGTTTAGTTTTGTCTAAATCTAATTTGGATTGAGGAGCATCAGGAAATTTTTTATTAAGGACTCCAGACTGTGAATAAATCAGTTCTAGCTGTTGAGCCCTAAAAATAGCCTACTCTTCAGAAAATTCCCCTGAAAGGGATACATCCTTAGAATTTTATGGTTGTAAAGGTTTCAAAAGCCATTAAAGAAGGAATCAATTCGGGATTTGGACTTTGATGAGCCTTTTCCTTCTTCGCCATTCTTGAATATGATCAGAATTACGAGTTTCCTTGTCCTACTGAAAATTGGCTAGGAGGTCAGTCCCGACATCATAATGGGCAAGTAACTGAAAATTATTTAAGAATATGGTATCCAACTCTCCAAAAGTAGAAAAACTGCCCCCAGGTAGCTCGATGTACAATGTGGCCACATTTCCAATTACGGTTAGTTGAAATAATCTCAACCTAATCTAATCGTCGATGAGGGAGTTTCACGAACACCATAAATGGAAAGTGGTGATATGATCTGTCAGATCCTCACTAGTCTTCCCTTAAAAATTTGGAATGTCTCAGGGGATTTTGGTGGAGACCGGAGGCCAACCTGGACTACATCGAATAGGATCGTTAGTCAATTTCAATAGATCTAGAAAGTTTAACATTGCGAGAAATGGTAAGCATGGAGGAGCTGGGAATTCCATCCCCCGTAGGAAGGATTCCCCACATTCTTAAAAGAATATCCTAGATTGGTTGAGGCATCAAGTTGGCAGATGTTGTTTGTAGAAAATGTTGGACCATAATAAAATCCTTGCGACCCAACATTTGGAGAAGGACACCCTCCAAACATAGAGTTACTATACACAGGAACATTCCCTCCAGACGAGGTGTTGAATGAAGAAGAAACCCCTTGGTAAGGGTTCCAAGCATTTGAAAATGGAGAAAAGGCCTGAGAAGTACTTGATGAGGGAAAAAGAACATTCCCTTGTTGACCAAGAAAAAACTAACTCCCTTCTCCAAATGTTGTAAAAGCAAGGTTCCATCCCGAAAAGAAATTAGAGCTTTGACCTCCAGAAAAAGGATTAAATCCTTGGTTCTGAGAGGGGAAAGGCATGGATCCTAAGAAAGGGTTTGAATGAGGGATATGCCTACTTCCAAAGGGGAACCCTTGAAAACATGTTGATCCAGTAGCCATGGAACTTATGGGTGTGGAGATAACTGAAGCATCAGAAAAGAAGAAAGAAGGAATTCCACTAGTGGTCATTCCATACGAGAAGGGAATAGATTGAGAAGCATGTGCCTGGGTGTTTCCAGAGCCAAGAACAACATCACTAGAAGTGATAGTCGATATGGAAATAGTTCCTCCTCCCTCAACTAAAATAATATTCTGAACACTTGCAGTGCTCATAGCCGAAATTGTGTTCCCAGACGTGGCCATCGAAAGAATGAGATATGGAAAAGGACTAGTTGGTCTCTGAGACTCAGGCCCGATGTACCGAAGAACGTCCGAACAACTAGCAAGAAGAGGAGATGGAAGGGAATTAGTAGGCTGAGGAGCTTCCTCTACTTTAACTTCTTCTGCTCCAAATAAAACTCTAGAGATGAGTGGAGCACTCCTCTCTAAACTGATGCTAACACTAGAACCACCCATAGAAACAACAAGCCCTAAAGGAGGATCACTCTCCATCGCATTTGAAACCACCCTCTGAAAATCACCCATCGAATTACACCTAAGCCTTATTGAAGAAGTCTCATCACTCATAGGAGAAAGCCCGCAAAGCCTCCTCAATCGACGAGGCAATCGGTCAGCCACTTTAAGAGATTAATTTTAGAGTCAAAAAATATAAGAAGCTAAGAAATCTAGGAGGAAAGAGGACACTCTAAAAAGTTCCTAAGATACAAATATACCGTTACAAGTCAATTTGTGCACCATTCCCAATGACCTGGTTAACTGGGCATCATCTCTAGGACCAATGATCAAGGGTCTATCATTCCCCATCATTTCAGTTGCTACATGCCCTAAGACAAGAAACAAGACAAATCAAGCAAGACTTTCATCAAGAAAAGTTTTCGATGGTTTGAAGCTTATTACATAGCATATGAGAGCTCACCAGCGCAGGCTCTAAGGGGCCTAAGTGTGTTGCATATGCAGGTAGCCCCATGCAAGGCTGCTCTGCAAAGCACTTCCCGACATTCACAGGTGCGTTGGTCACATTGGGAGTGAAATTCTCATTGTCTCAGAATCTCCACTTGGCCAGTGCCTTCTAGAAGATTTCACATGTGTCAAGCTTCAGATCCAAGTGTCCATTTGACATCTACATGATTGGAAACATGTATTGCATATTTTTGGAAAGTTATTGATTGCAAAACAAGCTACAGTTCATGTATAAATTGAACACAAATATAAGTGTTTGAGAAGGAAGAATTTGAGTAGAGAAATGCTGGAGGATTTTCAATTGAGAGCTATATTTGTGAAGCTACTGCTGGAGAGATTTATACTGTGATGAGGCTTGGGAACAATGCTGGAAGGTCACTTCAAATCAGTCACTGGGTTGTAACCTCTCTTTCTATCATCAATAAAGAGTACTTATTTTTCCCTACATGCATCTGTATTGGATTTGATTTTCCATATTGTAAGATCTTGGTTGATGTATGTGGTTTATGCTTTACTAATTTAGCTAACTAGCTTGAATAGATATTTGTATTATTGCATCATCTATTGTTTCAGTGTTCTTTCTTGCAGGAAGCATTCATCTCACAAACCGCTCGAATTTGAAGCTGCAACAGAAGTGACAGAATGAGCCATTTGGAAGCGACTGAACAAGTAAGCCTCCAATCCTCTCTGTGTATCTGTTCTGAGTTAGGAGAAATATTCATATAGTCTCTCACCTGTTGCTCTAGACTAGCACCTATCTAGGGAAGCGTAATTTATCCGTAGATTAAAATTCTAGCCCAACAAATTGGCGACTCAACTGGGGATAATTTCTCTTAGTTTTAAGTGTTTTAGCCTCTAATTTGCTTTATTTATCCTCCCAATAGCTATTACACATAAAGATTAAAATTTTTCAGAGCCTAATTTTCAAATACAGTGAGTTAAACAGTAGCATTTTTCTTTGTTTACTGCACCCAATGCACCCTTAGACTGGACACAGTGCTTTGCAGAGCACTGTCTCCTTCCTAGTTTGTGTTGCAGAGCACTGTCTCCCCTTGGAGACTGCGTTGACTCCTGAAAGTGACCAAATACCCTTGAATTTTACTTTGCAACTTGCCTTAGTTTTGTTTGTTGCTGTGTTCTAAAAATTTTGATGCTCAATTGACCAGTGAATCTATATACTTATTCCTCCATCGGCTGAAAAATTGTTCAATGTTTGCTTAGAAAATTTTTTCTTTATCATTGACAAGTTGATTTCAAAGTACTTTTTATGGTCGCATTAAGAAACACTTGCTTTCAAAATAGGAAATTGTCGTAAAATATTCATTTCCTTGATAGGAGAAATTGTTGTTGAAATCCTCGTTTTTCCTTCAAAAGAGAAATTTTTGTTTGTATTCTTCGTTTCTCGAAAGTAGAAAGCATTTGAATTATTGATCTAGTGCACCTAGTTTCTTTTCTGCATTCATAGCATTAAGGAAACTGAAAAGAAAAACTTGCATTTGCATGTAGGATTGTGTGTGTTTTGCAAAAGGAACATTAGGAAATCTGCATTTAGCTTATGATTAATTGATTTTGTTTTTGTTCATTGATTTGTTTGCTCACGAACTATTTTCTCTCTTCCCTTAGTAGCTAGGTCCTTCATTGAAAAAGATAAAAGTGAAAGTTTGTTTATCATTCTTAGCTTGCATTTTAGGAATTTCATATACATCATCAAGGTGAACTTGAAAGGCAAATTGTTAAGAAAGATCAACATAAAATAAATCTCAATTTAATTAACAATGTATTGGAACCATAACGATAACATTTAGAAGGTCTAGGCTAGAGATGTGTTCTGGCATCGTAGAACATAGCAGCTATCATTAACTTGTTTGCGATACATTCCGAGTGTGATATCTCACTCCACGTACGTAAGTATATCATAGCTCGTCCATGTACTCTCGGGTATATCGGGCGGTGTTACAGTACGATAAGTATAAAGGGGTGCTCTCACTGTGCAGTTTTGCATTAGACAACGCTAATACGGACTTGGGCCTCCACGTACCTTTGGGTATATTTGGGAGGACAATGTTTAGGTGCTTTCCATCCATAGTGAACCGAGTTGGCCACCTTGAAATTGTGATACACCGAACACAACATTCGGGGAGATTACCTGCCCGTACTTCTTGGTTCGATAGGAGGTATTCTACAGTTCAAAGTTTCTTGGTAAACCCTTTTGCCTAGTATTACCCTCCTTTTTTTTATTTCTTTTTTGGTTAAAATAAATTAGTAATCATGGAATAACAAAATCCTATACCCCGTCGTTTGCGTAGATTAGCTTTAAAACCACCTTTACCACCAGAAATTACTTCTGGTAGGCGAAGGCGATCATGATCTACCGAATCAAGTACAATTTGTACCTCTAGCGAAACATCATCTTTTAAACTAGAGCTAGCTCAAATTGTTCCACACATCCTGGTTTGTTTACTGTTGTCGAAACTAAGTCTTCACAGCTACCAGTGGTCACGATCCATTCAATCATTGAGACCATAACTCCTGGACCCGATGTTGTTTAATCACAAAGTGATCCAGATCCTGTCTCTTCTTTGCTAGAACATCTGAATCTTGAAGTTGAAAAACTGGAAGTTGTTCCTACCTTGGTCACTCCACAAATTTCTATAGCCACTGAAACTCCTATATAACACAGTCAACCGTTTGAAATATATTTTGGGCCTGACGGTAAAGTTCCTTCTCCTGGTTTAATTGCGATTGAAGAAATGCCACAAGACAATACACCTTTAACTCCAACCCATTTTGGGGGGGACCTTTACCTGTACTAGTATTTTCCTCAATCATTTCCATCTGCTTTTGTTAATCCTATTGCCACTCAATCTCCCGTTGATTTTTGGGAGTACACATTTGGTCACACAACCATGTCTGAACCAACATCTTCAGTTGGGTATGTTGTTCCAATTACGTCAGCTCTTACCCTTGCTACTCCGTCGATGTTCACAACCTCCCCAGAGTCATATTTGCACGGTGGCCCTTTGATCCCAACAAGTTACAAATCATTATCTGGCACTTTCTCTGGTACATCTTCAAGACCATGGTCTTTACCAATGTCATCATCTGGTGTTTTAACTGGTAGTCCTATCGTTAGTATTGAATGACTTGATTCATTACATATATCATCGGGGAAATATCAAGTCGGTCCTTTTGGTTCAATTCCTTTAAGTACCATATCAAATGGACTCCTAACATTTGGAGAAAATTATTTTATGTCTTATTATCTTCCTTATGCTGGGGGCAACCTTTGGTCACCCAATATGACAGCACGCAGTCACTTTTTGGTCAAACTAATGTTGACATGAATGTTTGTCAATGGCATCCCACTCTGCCTATCCAACCATAAACGGTTGTACACTCAAATCAATCGGTTCAACCTGTTACACCCACTTCATTACCACTTTTTAATACATCTCTACCCCTGTTACAGAATCCAAATATTTTACATCAACCTTATTAGGCAGGTTCTTTGACTCAATATCATCAAATGTTGGGTCCACAGACTCAAAATTCTTTGGTTAATTTACAACAACCTTTATCAGGGATCATTTATTCACAAGCTGGTGTACCATTTTATTGGATGTCACAAATGCAACCTGGTTATACATATCAACCGAATCCAACTTACACTAATTTGGGTTATAATATTGGTGGACAGACCCCTTGGCAGCCATAAGCACAAATTCCTCAAACCTCATTTCAACAAGTATCATATCCAAGTTTTGGTCAACAGAATTATCAAGCATTTTCTATGCAAAACAACCCCTATCTCAGTTATCAGCAACAAATTCCATATGCTGTGCTCAAAGACCTATTGCCGAAGTAATTCCATCTTACCCTGGCTATGCTCAACCTAACCTTGATAGACAGTTTCCTTTTGTTGCAACCTTGGAATTACCAGATTTAAACCAGTTAACCAATAATCCTATCAATTATGCTCCTTGGTGGCTGGTGATACCTCATAAATTACCCTCCGAAATTTCTAAATCCAATGGAAACCTTGGAGAATATCCATCGACTCATGTTATGACTTATCATTTATGGTGTTCATCAAATTCCTTGAATTATGATTCTGCTCGACCACGTATTTTCGAGCGTACGCTCAGAGGTCCGACTGCTAAATGGTACATTGAGTTACCTAGAGCTTATTTCGACAATTTCACTACTTTAGCTACTGTCTTTTTGACCCTTTTCTAGTTACCGATTAGATACAAAACTGGAATGGAACTCTTGACCAACTTCAAACAAACTAATGCTACTCACATTTATGATCATATTAATGAGTGGCATTGCCGTCGACGAATGGTTAAGACATTTGTTCTCGATCAGCTCCTTGTTAAATGGTTCATTAAGTCTCTGTTACCATCTATAACTGAAGATGTGAATGGTGGCATCATCACATAAGAGAAAGTTATTGCTCGTGCCCAATATTTAGACTTGATCTACACTCAGTCTGTCACGATCTATGAAAAATTCCTAATGTGCCGCAATCTAATTTCAATGTTCCTCCTCAAATAAAGTAATCTCATGTTGAAGACATATTGATAGGCTCTATAAACACACACCACGCTACTGCATCTGATCCTGCTTCTACTTCCAAAATTAATGCCGTGTCATTTGACAAAGGAAAAAGTGACAAGCAACCAGGAGGTAAGAAAAAGGAGAAATAAAAGAAAAAGAAAACTTCTAACCCATAGGAAAGATCATCTGATCAACTGTATGGACCACAAAAACCTCGTTATCCATGGATCATCTGTAACAAGGAACACTTTGTTAGGGATTTTCCTCATCGTACTGAAGTCTCAAAAATCATCAAGACTTCTCATGCATCAGCTATGTTGACAAACCCATTTCCAAATCCAGACACAAATTTGGTTGCTACGGATCCAAATCCTAGTTCTCAAGTGTTAATGTTATCCACCACAAAACCTTCACAAGATATTTTGGTGTCGACGCAGAATAAATACTATGGTAGTTCGTCCACTGATCAACCTACTACCTCGATAACGAATTCATATAATGAATCAGTACCACCTACTGTTATTCCCGAATTGACAATTAAGCTGCCAAAGGGAGTAATTCATAAATCGACATATAATCCTCAAGAAATAGCTACAAAAAATTATAATATAGTTGAAGATTTGGCTCAATCCCCTTCATCTATGTCTACTCTTGAGGTATTACAAAATTGTCCCTCCCAGAAGAAGGCTTTATTGTCAGCCATTGGTGGAATTGATTCGACTGATTCTAATAATGTTGTCTTTAATCATACGGGCTATGTGCTGCAATTACTAGCAGAATTGGAATTCTCCATACAAGTAAATGTTTTCAATCACCTTGTTCATCGCACTATTATTGATGAGGGAGCATATACATGCATTATGTCTCTAAATTGTTGGAATTCATTTGCTCACCGCGATTATCACAATCATCAACGAAGTTGAAGGCTTTTGATGGAAGAACATATAAACCTTGTGGTATTATTAATAACCTGTATGTTGAATTAGGGGGAAAAACAGTAAGTATTGATGTTGAGGTTGTTGACGGACCCCTTGACTATAATATTTTACTCGGAAGACCATGGGTATATGCAATGACTACCATTGTTTCTACATACTTAAGAATGATTTCCTTTCGACATAAAGGTACAATCACAATCATTAATAAATTATCCTTTTTTGGCTCTACTTCGTAGGTAACCGAAAGCATTTTTTTTGTTCACTTACCCCAACTAGAAATTCAGAACATTGGTGTAGGACTTTTAAAGGATTCCACTCTTATGGGAACCTTTGCATTACTGCCGCCTACGACGTCGGCAAAAATTGCAAGCATAGAGACCTGCTACATGATCTCTTCCACTCTATCTGGCTTAAGGGAGAGTACAGGTGATTTTGATATTTCTACATTGGATGATGTTTTACTGCCCAACCCTATTGAGCTAGCATAGCAATCAATCTATTTGGCTTGGGCGGCAAATCCAAAATCAATGTCACCGACTGTTTTGGTTGATCGTTCATTAGATTTTGGTACTCCATCTAATCCATTTTCCTTAAAAATTTTGACAGATGAAAATATTTTGGAAGCTATGATGTCAGAAGGAGAACCATGGGAAGATTATCATCATCATTCCCATCTTCTTGATTATGAAGAAAATAATCTTAGTGAACTATATCACCCATCCATCAAAACTTTATTTTTGAATTCTTTACCGATTAATGCAATTGACTTTGAGTGAAATTTATCTAATATCGAAGAAACAATCTCTATCAATATTTCGACCGAACCTAGCATTGCATAAAATATTCATGTCAGTGTATCTTGTTCTCCATCAAAACTTGATTCATATCACTCTCTTTTTCTTGGATTTCGTGACGTATTCGCTTGGTCTTACGAGGAAATGCCAGGCATAGATACTAGTATAGTTGAACACACTATTAATATGTATTCTGATGTTAAACCGGTACGTCAACAGCTTCGTCCTATTCATCCAAAGAAAGTGGCTGTCGTCAAAGCAGAAGTTGAAAAACATTTGTGTGTTGGTTTCATTTACCCTGTTCCGCTAACTGAGTGGGTTTCCACTATTGTTCCTGTTATGAAAAAACAATAAACCATTAGAGTGTGTGTCGATTATTGGGATGTCAATCAGGTTTGTCCAAAAGAAAACTATCCTACTCCCTTTATTGACCGGATTATTGGTGATTGTGCTCGATGCGAAATATTTTCGTTCATGGATGGATTTTCCGGCTACAATCAAATCAATATCCACCCATATGACCAAGGTAAGAAAACATTCATCTGTCCCCAGGGCACATTCGCATATAGGAAACTTCTGTTTGGTTTAAATAATGTTGGGGAAAATTTTCAGAGAGCAATGGATTATGCTTTCAACGAAATCAAGCACATTTTTCAACAATATCTAGATGATTTACCACCGCATTCATGAGATCAGACTGATCACCCGATGCATTTGAGAGCCATTTTCTTATGCTGCCGACACTACAAGATATGCCTCAATCCACACAAATGTGTGTTTTGTGTTGGTTCTAGTCGATTGCTCGGATTTGTAGTCTCAAAAGAATGAATTCAAATAGACCCTCTGAAGGTATGGGCCATTCTTGATTTTCCTGCACCATCAAACTTACTTCAGATATAGAAACTTCAAGGAAAGGCTAACATCCTAAGAAGGTTCATTCCAAACTACACTGAAATAGCTAAAGGATTTACTTGATTATTGAAAAATGGGGTTCCATTCCATTGGGACCAAGTTGTGCAAGCTTCTTTTGATGTTGTCAAGGACCATCTTGTCCGAGCATCATTAATGTATCCTCCTAATTATCAAAAATATTATTTGCTATATATCGTCGCCGATGAAACGAACATCGCTATGGTTTTGGTCCAAGTAGAATATGGAATTGAATATCAGATCTATTATTTGAGTCGTAATATCAATGATACAGAAGATAAGTACTCATACATGGAAAAGCTTGCCTTGGTAGCTGTTCAAGCTATCCAAATATTTCGCCATTATATCCTGCTCCGAAAAACAACAATAGTTTCAGATCGCAACCCCATGATTTAAATCTTATCACGTCAATTACTGGGGGCAAATATTCAAAATGGATTGTCATTTTGTAGGAATTTGATTTGGAATTCATCAAATCCAAGTCAAAGAAGTCTTTAGTTTTGGCTGACCTTCTTTGTGACCTTCCCTCTAATAGTACTGCTACTACTTCAAAACCATCTATTCTAGACGAGTCTCTGTTTCTGATTAGATCATATGATCCTTGGTATGGAGATTTCATCATTTATCTCGAAACCTAAAATTTTCGACCTAATACCTCTTGCTCTGATCAGCGACGTATTCAATACGAAGCCAAATATTATCTGATCTTCGGCGATACACTTTCTCATCATGGTGTCGATACCATTTTAAGGAGGTGCCTCACTCATGAGGAGGCCGAAAAAGTGTTAAATTATTGCCATGCTGGGGCTTTTGGTGCACATTTGTTTGGATATGCTATCGCGCAGAAGATACTCTGTGCCGGTTACTTTTGGCCTACTATTTTTCCAGATTGTATCCTCAAAGTTAGAAGTTGTCATGCATGCCAGATTTTTTATCGTAAAATCCGCAAACTGCCAGCGCCAATGCATCCTGTTGTCTCTACTGGACCATTTACAAAATGGGGTATTGAATTCATGACCTGTAACCCTCCTTCGTCCGGGGGGCATGGTTATATTATTGTTGCAGTCAACTATTTTACCAAATGGGATGAAGCGATGCCTACATTCAACAACACAGGAAAAACAACTGCATTGTTTTTCTTCAATCACGTTATTGCATGGTTTGGGGTCCCACAGGCTATACTTACGGATCATGGGAGGCATTTTCACAACCATATGATGTCTGAATTGACTGCCAAGTTAGGATTGTCACATGATAATTCTTCTCCTTATTATCCACAATCAAATGGACAAGTTGAGGCTATTAACAAAATTATTAAACGAATGCTTCAATGAATGATAGGAGTCCGTAAAAGAAACAGGCACTTGATTCTATACTCTGCCTTGTGGGTGTATCGAACCTCGGTGAGAAACACTACCTGATTTACTCCTTTTCAATTGGTCTATGGTTTGGAAGCTATCTTACCAATCTACTGCGAAATATAATCGTTAAAACTCATGAAAGACTTGTTACCTGACACCTTAGAAGAAGATGCGCGTCTCCTTAACCTCATCCATCTAGATGAAACACGTCGTGAAGCCCAATTTGCTAATGAAGCACATAAGAGACGTATAAAGGCGCAATACAACAAAAATGTCTAGCCTCGCATCTACTCAGAGGGTGACTTGGTCCTTCTTTATAATCAAGAAGCTGATGTAACAGGTACAGGGAAATTCAAACCATTATGGCATGGCCCCTATATTGTCAAAATATTTCTTGCTAACAGTGCCTATGAGTTAGCTGATTATGATGGGATTCCATTGGCATAGCCTAGAAATGGGTTGTATTTGAAACGTTACTATGCTTAATCATGAGCGTAGTAATTTTTGGTATTATATTATTTATATGCTATTGATTTGCATTCACTATCTTAATTTGTTTTTAGATTTTTCTTAAGATTAGTAATCGGCTTTAAATTTCATCACAGATGACTGAATCTTTGGAACCATTTTTTGGATATGCTGATGGTGCTAGTCATAGTACACAGAATCTATCCTCTGCAGCGTGGGCCATTTTCGCTCCGAACGACAAGTTAGTGAGTTTTCAAGGGATTTGTATCGGTAGATCGACGAAAAATATCGCTGAGTATAGCGCGTTGATCGAACTTCCCTCGAATGCCATTTCATTTGCTATTAACCACATAATCATAAGGTTAGACTCACAACTTGTGGTACTACAACTTACTAGTATTTATACTGTTAGAAATCCAACACTTCTTAGATTGTTCCTAAGAGTTCGAATTTTGGAGAGACATTTTGATTTCATTCAATATAAACACATTTCCAGAAATCTGAACACTTTAACTGATTCATTAGATAATCAAGTTTTAGACAGACATTTGCGACATAGGTAAAGAAAACATTCACATAATTGAATAGGATTGTGCATTAAACATAGGAAAAACTTTGAAAACATATAGATATGTAGTTATAGGTTTTTACAAAATTTGTGCCCAAGACACATTGGTCATCTGACCTCAAAATGTATGCAAAATGTCACAAGTAAAATAGTGGTGCTCATGGTAACATGTTATAGATCTAGAAATCCTATGGAGCAATCGCATCCAACAGTTAGGAACCCCAATAGTGTGTCGTTGTAGTCGCATGGGAAGCTCTTTGATCCAGAAATCTGGAATTCCGAAGGTCAATCCCTCTATTTGCTACTGAAGCTCAGCCAGAGTCTTAGCCATATCTAGATCCTGAAGGACTACTCTCCCGACAACCCTCTCTGCTAGTGCATCTGCTTCGCTCTCTCGTTCCTCTATTGGTTGAACGCGACCAATATCTACATTACATTAAACATTTAGTTTAGTCTTGGAAAGAAATAAAAAAAAACAAAAACATTGTATAAACCTTATAAAAATAAAAAATCATGGTCGAATCATTCTTACCTATTGCACCCCACTGAGCACCTTCTGGTAATACTAGATCTAGATCTCCTCGGAAGTTGACGCCTACGTATGCATACTAATCGATGGTGAAAATCTGTCGCCGGAACTAGGCGAAGGATGCAGTCGAGAACACAACGGTCAATTGGCATCCATGCCGACCCATGAGTTCTACCCATCTCTGCATTCAAGGATCTCTAGGACTAGATATATCCAATGTTACATGTTGTGGATGCATCAGTGGAATCCGTTCCAAAGCAAAGGAGATAAGGATTGAAGCATAACTGAAATTTTTCTTCCTTCCTCCCTTTGCTTTATTCATTTGTTCCTTTATCTTAGATAGAACAGCTTCAGACCAGTTGAAGACTGTTGGCTCTAAGTATTCTAGCGCATACTGCATATATGATCAGTTCGCTACATGTAGTGTAACGGTGCCAGCAATTTTAGCGATCGTGAAAATGATGGTTCTCAAAGGCAAATCCCTGACATCCCAGATGTTTATTTTTCCATATTTTCTAGGTTCTCACCCTAGATAGCAATATTTCATAACATAATCCCTCACTGTCTCTGCTCCAATGGTAGAGCTTATGAGAGAAATGGGCAAACCTCTCCTTGATAAACCTGTGAGAAAATACACATCCTCAACTGTTACGCGAACCACTTTGTTCGTAATGCGAAATACGTCTATCATCGGATCCCATGCTCGAACTAAGAACTCCAAGAGTTCTCTTTTTTTCCTCATTCCCGACAATTTGAAGCACTTAAGTAGTCCACAATCTCTTGAGGCTCTTATAGTACCCGGATCAGTCAAGGAAATCATATATTGTTGTTCATGTTCTCTTTCCCTCCATGTAATCTTCATTATAATCCGATGGAAACCTGAACATCAACCATAAGATCCATTAGATTCCAATCATTACAAAAAACTAGGCAAATTTTGGACATAGCATGAAAACCAAAAACTTGAACTGTGCCCAACGGACTCCCTGGGTTGAGACAGTGCATTGCACATGCAGGTACCCTTCACTGTACATGCTATGAAACCCAGGTTTCGACATTCAAGGGTGCGTTGCCCTCATTTTGGGCAGAGTTTATCCTAGGGGCCTCAAAACCCTAAAAATTTTCAAATAATGGAAATGAAATGAATACTAAAGGAAAGAGGAGGTTCATGGCACTAACCTGAATCAAACTGTGATGAAATCCGACCACAGAAACAACCGTAATCAATGAATGAAGTTGAGGGGGAAAATCAGGTTCAAATCTCCAAAATGAAAATGGTAACTATGGAATGGTAAAAATGAATAGTGAAACTACTTTTTATAGTCATTTAATTGTTTTCAAGTTAAATTTATTGCTATGACTATAGTTTTATTATGTTTTTATCATGAAACAGGTATTTTTAATCCATTTGATGTTTTTGTGAACAAGAAATACAACTGATGAACAGATTAGTCGTGCAGATTTATTCAAAGAATGACTTGACCACAAATCATACTTTTTTCTCCTTATTTTTCGAGCTTTGTTAAAAATGAAAAAGGTTTTGAAGCACAATTTTATCTCTTTTTCGAGCTTCGATAACAGCGAAAAAGGAACCCTTGGAGTCTTCTTTCAATTCTTTTCAGACTTTGATAATGTGAAAATATTTCCAAGCACTTGTCTTTTCGAGCTCGTTAAAGTAAATGAATCAATACCTTCTCAGTATAAGTTTAAACCTTCTCCGGACTGAGATGGATTATTTACGAAAAAGGAATACCTTGGTTAAACATGACCAAAGAGGTTCTCAAAGGTATTATTTTACACTTTTTCGGATCTGAGTAACAAATTTATGAAAAAGTACATTATGGAGTTCTCTTTCGTCCTCTTTTTTAGACTCTCTAAATATGAAAAAGGACTGGTCTACCACTGTCATTAAGCTCGTTAAAACATAAAATAGCGACAGCCTTGTTGATCATGGCAAGAATCGAGTTTCATTCATCGCTAGACTCGTTAAATTATTAAATAGAAATACATTATTCGGTCGAAGGGTTGAATTATAGATCAAGGAAATGTTATGTTCCTCAAGCTTGTTAAAAAATAAATAGGTACTGGTCAACAAATGACCGGGGAAAATTTAGGAAAATTAAGTAAAGTTTCTTTTTGGTAGCAAGTCGCAATTGAACATGACACTTCTTTCACTCCATGTTCGTGACTGTTTGGGTTGGGTAATCATCTTCACGGTTCATTCACACCTATGGTTCATCATACCGTCACTTCGGTTTTGGATCAATGCTGCCAACTCATCACACTATCACCAATATGTTCAAGAGAAGTCATCCAGTGATTAAAAACTCATCCATCTGCAATACTCATAAACCTTCATTTTCATGACCGCCATCTCTGAAAATTTCTATATCAAGTCATACCCTTGTCTCCGAAATCAGTAACTCCTATTTTTCAATAAGGTGATTTCCTGGCGACGACAAATCAATATCTAGGAAGTTCAATTAGAAACATCAGATTCTAGTACCATGAGGCTTGTTACAGCATCGACAAGATCCTCGCTTCTGGACCTTTGACTGAAAGATTTTGTTTGGCGTTCAACATCAAATCATCTATTCACGCCTTACGAAATGTACTGCAGTACCTTGAGGGCCATTGAAATTAATGGTGGTTCTCTTGCATTTTTAACAGCTCACACCATTGGCTGGAAATCAAACGATGTCTTTCCATGTTCAGCTACAAATCATATATTTGCATGGCTAGAATTGTACCCGAATGATCAAGTGAATGAGATAAGAAGATCCCAAATCTAGCTTCATCTATCTGGGGTGAGATTTCAGGATTGTTGTACACATCATTTATACGGTGATCTTATATACAGATTGTCATCCAAACATGGGCCTATATCTATAGGCGTGTCTCCATCTGGGCAACATTCCAATGTAGATGACTTTCTGAATTATGTAAATGTTATTAGATTTTTTTATGTGCTAAATATTGGAATGCCTACCATCAGCAATTATGATCAAAAGAGGATATATCATGATGTAATGTATTGTGTAATATTCCCAAAATTTAGATTTTTATCTAAATTGAATATTATAGTTGATTTTATCGTAGATAGGTAAATAAAGGGGTAAGAAGGAAGAATAACACTCCTCATGTGAAAGGAGGAAGAATAAAGCATCTGATTTGAGCACCACATGGTGTGAACAGGATTGGATCATGTTTGATCTAGTCATTTTGACCAAGTCCACATGCACTGTCTAGATACAATGTATCTCCTTGATGGAATGCGCGGTTTTAGATGAGGATCACTTGCATGAGTTGGGATGCACATGTGGATGGGACCCATGGTGGAGAGGAGCACTTTCTATATATGAAGAGGAGGAGAGCCATTGTTATTCATGCTTGATTATTATTTGCTTGGGTCTGTTGAGACTATGCTCCTCTTGCTGTTTAGCAAGGTTGCAGTGCTACATAGCACAAGGGTGTTCCCGGTCGGGAATCCCTACCTCATCCACAGGGAAGGAAAGGTTCTAGAGCTACATCTCCTCATTCTGGAATCTGGCCAAAGCTACCTCCTTCAGTCACAGTGTTATTCCTGAAGCAAGATAACTTTGTGCTGCACAGTGTAGCAACAAAGGATATCTTGAGTCATTCCTTGGCTTGTTTTTCAGTGGAGGGCTTGTCTATCTATTGGAGGATCAGTGAGGAGGACTCCTGGGCATATTTTCATATCATTGGCATCAAGCCAACCATCCATCTTCCCTCACAGTGCAGTTTCCAGCTAGATCTGCGTTATTTTTACAGGCAGTTGTTGGGAAGGTCATTTGAGCTCATTAGGAGGGGTTGTTTCTGAGTAAAGGGATCATCATTTTTCTTAGAGACACTATTACAGGAGGGAATCATTATTTCAGATCTGCTACAGCATAATTTCATATTTTTATTCAGCTGCAGTGACAAGTTAATTGTCACATTGCACATTCTCCGGCATTTCTAGCAATCTCTCCTAGATTGGCTAGAAATCTTGTATTAGAGCCCATTCCTCTATTATAGGGCATTTATTTGTATATTTAAGCCATATTTCATGTATATGCATCTACAGCAGCAACTACTCTAACATATACTGCACAGTCACTTCTCTCCGGCATTTTACACTGTTGCAGTATCTCATGTATCTATTGTTTTGATCATTCGAGATTGATTCCCATTGTTTGAGTGGCATGTCCCTCAAGATATTTCTATATATTGTTGCTGATATATTAATGAACATGATGGCTGCATTATATTTCCTTGATTTACATGCTCAAATTTGTAGAGTTTAATGATTATGTTCATATATTGTTGTAACTCACTCTTTGAGCACTTTTCTAAGATAGTAAGGGGTGGGAGATCTGTTTAACCTACCTTGAGGGATTTCTTTGAGCTCAAATTATGTAAGTGTAATGTATGATGTGTTAAATAAGGGATCAAAGTCCCCTTCCATCTTATTTTTACATTATCTTCCTTATAAAACATCCCTTCGGACCATATTGCAGAACTTCCTGAAAAATGGATATTACATATTGTAAGATTGATGCAGGTGACCACTCCGCCTCGTTTCCAGACACATCACAGTGTAAATCATCTCAATCAAATTTTCTTATTATTTGGATTTCATGTTTTAGGGGGCAATTTTTATAGGTCAATTTGGGCACCATTCCCAATGACCTGGTTAACTGGGCATCATCTCTAGGACCAATGATCAAGGTTCTATCATTCCCAATAATTTCAGTTGCTACATGCCCTAAGACAAGAAACAAGACAAATCAAGAAAGACTTTCATCAAGCAAAGGTTTCCATGGTTTGAAGCTTATTATATAGCATATGAGAGCTCACCAACGTAGGCTCTAAGGGGCCTAAGTGCGTTGCATATGCAAGTATCCCCATGCAAGGCTACTCTGCAAAGCACTTCTTTACATTCACAGGTGTGTTGGTCACATTGGGAGCGAAATTCTCATTGTTCGGGAATCTCCACTTGGGCAGTGCCTTCTAGAAGAGTTCACATGTGTCAAGCTTCGGATCCAAGTGTCCATTTGACATCTACATGATTGGAAACATGTCTTACCTATTTTTGGAAAGTTATTGATTGCAAAACAACCTACAGTTCATCTATAAATTGAACAAGGATCTAAGTGTTTGAGAAGGAAGAATTTGAGTAGAGAAATGCTAGAGGATTTTCAATTAAGAGCTAATTTTTTGAAGCTACTGCTAGAGAGATTTATACTACGATGAGGCTTGGGAACTATGCTGGAAGGTCACTTCAAATCAGTCACTAGGTTGTAACCTCTCCTTCTATCATCAATAAAGAGTACTTCTTATTTTTCCCTACATGCATTTGTATTGGCTTTGATTTTCCATATTGTAAGATCTTGGTTGATGTATGTGGTTTATGCTTTAATGATTTAGCTAACTAGATTGAATAGATATCTATATTATTGCATATTCTACTGTTTCAATGTTCTTTCTTGCAGGAAGCATTCAACTCACAAACCGCTTGAATTTGAAGTTGCAACAGAAGCAACAGAAGGAGTCATTTGGAAGCGACTAAGTAGGTAAGCCTCCAATCCTCTCTGTGTATCTATTTTGAGTTAGGATAAATAGTCGTATAGACTTTCACCTATTGTTCTAGACTAGCAGTTGTCTAGGGAAGCATAATTTATCTGTAGATTACCATTCTGGCCCAACACAGACAAGCATTTCTCAGGTATTTCCACTTTGGGTGATGAGGATCGGACACCAAAATACAAGAAAGTGAAATAATAGGACCTTACGAAAATAGTCTGGGGTAATTACGCCCTAGGCCTACTAGCGAAGGTAACAAAAATATTTACGTTGAACTCCTAACAATAGCCTTTGCCAGTGCAAGTCCCCAAGCTTCCCAAGGGCACCCTCGAGAAGTAATGATGGATGTGATGCAACGTCTGTCTCAGGTACCATGGGTATTTCCTCCCACAGTCACCTGTGTGGTCCCTAGGAGAGGCAAATAAGGGCACCAATCCATATCGGTAGCCGGGCGGAATGGTATTAGGTCAAGATTCAACAAATAATAGAGGGGGTATCTCTCTTCTCTGCCTGCACTATCCCTCACACTTGACTCTCTGGAGGAGAGCTTTCCCAATCCACTTAACGGTGTTGGATTTCACTCTTTAATAAACTTTCCATGTATAACAGTTTGAGAGGCCTTGGAGAGTTAACTCTCCACTCACCTATTCCAAGGCCCTACAACCTAGCTAGTTGATGCTTGTTTTAAATTGGTTATTACTTAAGTCAAGGGTACGTGGGAGTGAAACTGATGGTGTTTGATGACGCAAAATAAATCAATGAAAACCTTACTACATGCAGATGCAATGATTTCCTTTCGATAAAAAGAGATCTCTATATGGGTTCTAGAAACTAAGTAAGAAAATAATTTGTTTTTCTTTTCAGTTACTCACACTTCACACAATCCAGAAAACTTATGAAAAATAATAAAATGCTTCAATGCACTTAATGCAAACTACCAATGATATGAAAATTCTAAGACGCAAATTTTGAAGAAGTGAAAAGATTGTCCAAAAAGGAAATGGTTCAATCACTTTTGACAGAAAAACAAGGCTAGTTCCTTACAGAAGTCCTATGCATAAAAATGTCGAAATATACTTGATGTAAAACAGAGAAATCAAGAAGATACTTCCTTCAAAACCAAGCCAAGAACCAAAGGCTATAAACCAGCAAAAGCTTAAAAAGATATGAATAAAATGTAAAAATTAACTCAAAGAAAAATATACGCAAAACAAAAATGTTTTTGGGCTTTTCACTTATAACAAAAATAAAGAGATTTCAAGAAGACAAGCATAAAACTACCCAGGAACTGGAATCAAGAAAAATGAGTCTCAACAAGGCTTCAAAGTGCTCAAGTCAACTATGCTACTTCCGTAGCGGGACCGAAATGAGCGAGAAGAAGAAAAAAAACTCAAACAACTGATTCAAAATAGTAGCACAATCTTTTAGCGAACAAAAACTCAAAAAAAAAAAAAAACAAAAAGGGATTCTTCAAGATTCGCTACGAAGCTAGTCCAAGAAATCAAGAAAACCAAGATAGTGCAAAAGGGAAAACCCGCAATTGAAGCAATGCATAAGGCCAAGAAGAGAAAACAAGTAGAGGCTCAATATTTTGAATGGTTAGAATAGCCAAGAACTCCAAGAAGAGATCTTGGTGCTACAACCAAAATTGCAATTACACAAAATAGGAAATTTACTAAATGGCTAGTTTTTCACAAGAAAAAGAAAGAAATTGATATGAAATTACAATTAACACAATCTAGACACCTTAAAGACACCATAGAAATGGTTCTCCATAGAAAGAAAAGACCACAGGGCTAAAAACTCAAATTTTCAAAATTTTCCAGACATAATCGGTTTTGCGGTAGGCAACAAGCAGTTATACGTGACTGTAACTAAGGAAACTAGCGTATACGCGGGTTCCTTTAGAAAATACAGGAGGTATACGTGACTGTGTATGGACTAAGTTGCGTATGGAAACAAAGATAAGGAAAAAAGGAAAAATTCAAGCCTAATCAAGGGACCAGGACTTCTGTCTAATTGAAAAAAGACTTACTAGAATATAAAAAGTGATAAACCTATCAAGGAACCTGTAAGCAGATAAAACAACCAAAACTAGGAATTACACGAGTGTAATCCCCAACAGAGTCACTAGTTCTATTATGGGAAATTGTACCCTACAGTCTTGGTTTGATAAACCTTCACAAATCAAGGGCATGTCATTACAAGAAGGACTCAAGTATACGACTCCTATGCTCTAAACTAGAAACTAAGGGTTGCAGACCTTACCCATTTATCATTCGGTTGTAGTAGATCCTCCGGGGTTCAAACCCCCTACAACACCTTGTCTCCAGAACCTGCAAACCAACAAAGAACAAGCACAAAAACCTATTTGTGCAGTCTATGTAAGTTCTAGATGTTAGCAAAAATCATGCATATTCTCATAAAAATAACAATAAATGAGTTATTTAATATCATTACACATGTGTAAGAGATTAATGACACGTGGACATCAGGAACAAGATGACACTTCTTTTATTAATGACATGTATAGTAAACGAATGTGGAGGGATCACCTGAAATCTACTACGGCCTTCGAGCATACCATCCTCTGGATCTGTCTAGCCCTATCCTTGCAAACTTCTTCCAAGAATAGTGCATAATGGATGTCACATAGGATGAGTGAACATCTCAAGGAAATAAGGGTTTCCTGAAAATATGGGAAGTGCAGGAGGCACAAGGGATATATCATACTTGGATAGGGCTATAACAAAGTATAATATCTATAATTATCTCTCTTCCTCCCTTAGGCCATTCCCTTGGGGGGTATTTATACCTCCTCAAATTAGTTTTTTCAGTTGGGGAACAGTTAGGCCATGGGATCGGGTAGTTAGCTTACAGGAAAAACCATAAACCCCACCTCAAAATTAGGGAAATTATATATTTTTTAATGTTTAAAAAGGCATACGCAGTTCTCTATGAATGGAGTCACGTGTATACGCAGAAAATTCTGCGCAGAGTCGCGTATAGGTTTTAAGAAACTGTTTTTTAGAGAAATATGACCAAGCCTGAATGGAAGGGTTTCCCAAGGCCAATGCATAAGTCATCAAGTATATAATGGTGATAAATGATGCTATAACAATAGTATTTATGAGTCTTGCTCTATTTTCCTTCTATAGTATTTCTCATTTACTCTTAGACATGTAGTTGAATTTATATTGATTATTCAACAGACTATAACATAATTTCTCCTTTATGTCACTTTCCTTTACACCAAATTCTACTTCTAGGGTATTCCATGCTTGCTAGAAAAATGTAGTTTTTCCTATGTTTCAGAAAAACCTCTCACCCAATGCATGTTTTATAAGATACAATACTAATGCATACCATACTTCATCATATGGGTTATTAAAATGATACTCAATCAACTCTTTAAATCGACAATGTTATTTCATTTTTACAGTTCCCAAAAAAAAACAAATTACTAGTCAATTTTGGAACGTTACTAGATTTATCTTGATCCATTTATCCTCCAATTATTCTACCTCATATACTTATCTCTTATATTCCCTGACTATGGCGAGAACCTCTATGAGATCTTTGAAATACTTTGGTGCTTCCTTTTGATTTGTTTTCTCAGTTTGCTTTAGTTTTGCTTTGTGGCCCATGGTTGTCGTCTTTTTTTTTTATGTATTCTTTTCTAACCGTGCCAGCCTTCTAAAAATTAGTGTCACATACACTTGATTGGCTTTAAAACTAAACATTTTAACCTTCACATTAACGGTGGCTCCGAACAACGACTAGAAACTTTGCTAAGATCTTCTACGCAGATTCTTATAAGGGCTCATGGCTACAAATTATAGTGGAGACTCCTTTGGTTAGTGGAAATGGCTCTTTCATCTTGATATGGTGGTGGTTCTAAAGGATACTAACCCTAATATTTTAGTTGTTTGGTTTACAAACTTGCAACGAGATCTAGTTTCTACTTATGGACCAATGGATGCAAAATTCGATTTGCAGGCTACTCACAATAATGAAGGCTCTTAGTGGAAGTAGCTCATGACCTACTTAACTCCTTTGGTTCTTTGAAACCTTACTAAACATTGCTCTGATACCACATGTTATTTAGAGGCAGATATAAAAACGAAACCATAAGACAAATAAGTACACTTCTTCTACTTGAATACAAAAGTTATATTCATTAATTATTCTCTCATATACATCCAGCGAGTTGATGTTATTCTCTCTTCTTACTTCGCATTATATTGACCCAACCATGAGTATATAAGCACTAAAATTGCTAAATATAGAATCATGCAAACTCTAACTTTATTTTCCTCATGCAAACTATGACTTGACTCTTTAACTAAACTTTTCTAAAGTCAGTTTAACATAAATCGACATTTTTTTTCTTAAGTTTTCTTCCCTTCACTTAGCTTAACTCTTCATACATTGCATGCATACGAGAGTACTTTTTATTTCTATAAAGTGAAACAATTTTTATCTATGACAAATTTCTGATTGGTTCCAGTAAATAAAATAGGAAATTTGGGGATATGTTTTTATGAATTATTTTCTCTTATAATTTTTAAATTGCTATACAAGACTAGCATTCACTTGGTTCTAACACATTTGAATATTTGGAAATTTTTAGGCCTATTGGATTGTTGATTCTATAATATTATTTCATTCATATGTTTGCATATTGGTTATGTTAAGGCATAATTGTATGGAATTATTATTAGCACACTAAAATTTGTCACCATGACTGTCAATTCATATATCTTTCCATCTGATGGAAGCATCTAAAGGGAATCCCCTATGAAGCTTTAAGTAAAAAATACCACGAAGAAAAGGAATTCTGGTTTTCACTGGTTAAAACCCATTTTTGAGCATCTGTGCAGTTTTCCTAAACAAAACCCATGCATGCGCAGTTTATTCCATTGTAAACTACAAATATATGTCCACGTTCTTCCACTAAAAACTACACAAGTCTGTTGATGCAAGTAAAAAATAAAAAACTAATTTCTAGAAGCTTTGGTTGAGGACTCTTATCCAAATTAGAAACCTTGAACCACTACATTCTTGTGCATCATCCCTTGGAATATGGAACCAATATCCTTTTCTTAAGGGTCACATCCCTTGAGAAGTGGAACTAAAAACCTCCTCATCCTTCCTATAAATTAAACATAGCACTAAAGGAACGAGAGACTTATGAGACTGGGATTTGTAAAATGATGCTATTTGTTTTGGGTCTGAAGAGCTTGTCATCAATGAAAGGAAAGGTTATCATTGGAAGAGGCTTGTAAGATCAAAGAAACCAGGTTGTAAGAATTTTTCCCTTTGATTCTTAATAAAAAGTAGTTTTTCCTTCCTAATTTCATATGTTGTTGATGTTATTTGTGGGATACGTTGATCACTCACATGGTTTATGACTGATTATTGATTCAGGTATATGTTGTATGTTATATTAAGTATTTTATTTACCTTTTCTTTTATATCTGAGATGCTTTGATATGTTTGATTTTTTTTTCCATGTAGATCGCTTTTGGAGCATCATGGAGAAGGTTTGGAAAACATTTGGGAATACTTTAAAGCATTGAGGAAAAGTTGGTTGTGGAAATCACTGAAAGGACTTCTAAAATAACTTCGTTAATAGGTAATTAATCCTTCACATACTACGTGTTTCATGTTTCAGTTATAGGCTAAGGAAAGAGCTATTGTTTTGTCTATTTGTTTCTAGTTTTTCATTAGGATTCTAGGGAGATCACTCTTGTCCACAAGAGGGATTTATCCGAGTAACAAATTGGAGATAATAATGGGGAATGAGTATTCTCCTTTGTGTCCTTCTATGATCGTTGATGCCTTTAGATCCTTTTAAGAATTGAAATTTCTGGTTTGAGAGCTATGTTTTTTTACAATTAATTTTCTCTATCTGCATGGTTTTGGTTCAGATGCAGAGCACAGATCTGCATATTTTTTCTTTAGCAATAGTGTGCATGCATACTGAAATCTACTGTCTACCTACGCAACACTATCATATTTTTGAAAAATTTAAGGTTTCTCTTATTTAAGTCTAGATTTTTTGTTTTTATGATCCTGTTAGCTTGTTTACATTCTCATTAAGCTCTCTTTAGTTGATTGGGTGTTTTGAACTTTCTTTTTTGATAAATTCTTAAATTGATTTCCTTTGGTCATTACTCCAAGGTGTTATTACTTTTGACGTTTGGATTTTTCACCCAATTTTATTTAATTACACTTGATTGGTTCTTTATATTACATCAGTGAAGGAAAATTGTCTTATTGTTCTTTCGCTCATTTGGAATCATCATGTGTTTGACAATTATCTTGCATAGATTACATATTCATAGTTAGAATTATCATTTTCAAAATATGAACGAAAGTGTGCATAGATTAAATTTGCATAGTTTTCAAGTGAATTTTGCATAGATTACAACTGCAGATTTTACATTCTGGAAAACATAACCATAGATTTAGATCAGTTTCTTTGATTGTCTTCTTGATCAGAATCACTTATATTTAAAATTTTGGGTTCTGAGTTTGTGTTTGTTTGTTGATCTATCAAAAAAAGAGTCTTTCACTTCTGGAATTGGTTGTGTGAATATCTTCTCTTTCAGTTAATATCATCATATCCTCATTTATGCCTATTGTAAAGAGTTATTTCATGAGTTGAAATGATAGTGTTTTTCATTTAAAGATAGTCCTCATTTGAATTTCCATGTTTTTATGATTGTTTTAAACATAGAAACAAAAAAAAACAAAAAATTATTTTAATTTATTAGCATTAGTGTTTTATTGTTGAAAATTAGTGCATTAGAGAATTTGTTATATATTCCCTAATTAATCATTTTTTTGGAAGTGAATTTCCATTTCATGAAAAAAAATGTTTGCGGATTTTTAGAAGTTTTGCACTTCCATGTTCAAAGAACCTATTACTTTCCCTTAACTAGGATTTCATTGAAAAGAAAGGATTAGATTTTCATGGATGAATACATTAGAATTCTGATTCGGGTCATAACACCATAAGTTTCATCTCCATTTAACTACTAAGTAAAAAAAATCCAAAATAACACAACGCTAATTAAAATTAATCTAGAAATTTTTACATTTTCTAGGGATCATTCTACCAATCTAGTTCAGGATTAGTTCTTTGGAATAGGGAGTAATTAACTTTCCAAAGAAGATAAAAAAAGAAATAACATCTTGCGGTAGGGAAAAACCCAATTGTTGCTTTTTTTCTCTGGGAAGCTCTTCTTAAAAGAGTCAAGCACGAGGTCATGTCAGACCTAGTGGAGTACTCGTACCTACTTCATTGGTAAAGATAGAAGATGTGAACATATTACAAATGGTAACCTCAGATTAACCATTGTCGAGGAGCCTAGGATCACTTGTTAGTAAATCTCATATTTACCATGTCGAGGAAATTTCAAGGTTATTGAGCTTAGATACTCTACCCTTGTATGTATACCGGGCCATAGATTGTTCCATCGGGTTGAATTTTCTAAGTTGGTAACCTTAGTGGCTATAATATTATTATTTTTCCATAGGTGACATTGGATGGAAGGTCCCACTATACATGGAACAGACGCTGACTAGACTCACTTGGAATTTTTGGAGGTTAATCTTCACTCGAGATGGCATAGTGGAGTTACTTGCACCATAATACTTCATTAAGGAGGTTTTTAGGGTAATTGTTTCCATCCTCTATTTTATCACATTGATTTATGTGACATTGGATTTCATCACCAACTAGTTATTTCACGGTGAAAAAAATTGTTTTTGTGTGGTTTGACTCCTAGATTTGATAGTGGGTTTTGATTTTTTTGTTGTTTTTACTTTTTTAGAGACCTTAGGTGTGGATTGTGAATTTGAATTGTTAATATTTGTTTGGTAATAAAATTAACTAAAGTTCAAACTAATGGAAATAGTTCCGGAATTCACCAACCAAGGAACCCCTATTAACGATAATGCTAGTCCTTTTCCTTGCTTTAGAAATTTTGGTCCTCCTTACATAGCTACATTTTCATTACTTGTATTTACCATAGGTTTACTGGTATGGTTTTTTTCAACTTCGTTGGTCTCAAATGATCAATTGGTTCCACCTCAAACGGATGCTTCATTTCAACAAAGTTCACCATCAACATCACCAGCCTCATGTTGACCCTTTACCTTTTTCAACTAACATATCTTCCTCCCTTTCTTCTTCTTTGATTGGTAAAAGCCCTGATGCTAGTAACCAGGTGGCTAAGAAGAAGAAGCAAGATAAGGAAGAATTCAACCAACCAACTATGGATGTAAGTATTGGTAATGTTGAGGAAACCTCCATCATGCATCGTAAGCCCAAATACCCTTGTAAGCTTTGTAAGGGTGACAAATTGCTTATAAATTTTCCTGGTATTCCTAAGCTCTTGGAAGTATGGTCTTAAAATTGTTATCAACTTACTGTTGATCCATCAACCAGTGATTGTCAATTTCCTGGGAAAAAGGGTAACATTAAGTTTCCTTGTAGTTTATGTAAAGGGAGTCATGAAACTCACCTTTTCCCTCACATGAATGATCCCTCAAAATTGTTGAAAAACCTTACTGTGCCATAACAAAAACTTCCAATTGGTTACCATAAACTTTCTCCCAACCTACCGTCAGTTGATGAAGTGAGTTATCTTATTCCAAGTACAGTCAATCAAACTCTTACATTGGAGAGTGAAACCTATATCACTCAGGTTGGTGAATCATTAGTTGATCAATTGTTCGACGCCTATTTCACATTCATTTGATCCCACTCTCCCTATAGAGCGTAAAATTCATACCGCTCAAGTTATTCTTGTTACATCATATTCTTCTACGAAAGGGGGAATTTCACCCCTTTCTACAGAACCCCCCCCCCCCCCCCCAAAAAAAATGTAGTGAGGTATTTTCCTTTGATTCAAGTAGACTGACATAACCACATCTTCCTTCTTCCATCCCTTTCCAAATAATTATGAAAAATTGTGGTAATAATGTTCATCGTAGAAATGTAGATGAAGGTGCTTCTATTAGTATTTTATCCTCAATTGTTTGGTGAGCTTTGGGTTCTCCTTAGCTTGTGCCTATTACATAGAATATGTCAGTTTTTAAGAGAACCAATAGTGAACCTTTAGGGATCCTTCCTAAGTTTCCTATTACCTTGGAAGATAAAATTGTTTTTATTGATCTTATGGTAGTCTAGTGCTCCTTGAATTTCCATTTACTCCTTCGGCGATACTATTTCTATGGAATGAAAGTTGTCATATTGACACTCTTTCGCGTGATGTCTTTCCCTCACAATGGAAACATTGTGACTATTGACCATCTTTCATTCATTGGTCTTCATTCGACTAACAGTTATCTGACACCCCTAATTTTTTTTATGTGTAAGTGGAATCCACCCCACCACGGGTTAATTATGTGCCAACCAGTCCCATGTTTTCATTTACCGATGCAAGCGAGCCTCTCATCGACTGCTCAAATTCTTTTGACTTATATCTAGTAATTGACATAGTAAATCCTATGGGGGTATGTGAATGCGATGTTCTTATCTCCATTGAGTCCCTTGACATGTGTTCCTTCCAGAGAATTGTTCTTCCATCTGATGAAGACCTCTTGGAAGCCATGATCGAGGTGTGTCCCTTGACATGTGTTTATTCCAGTTGGAAGCCATGATCAAGTTTCCATGAGGATAGTTTCTTTTACTGTGTCGACCTCATTAAAAAATGAAATAAACCCTTATGAGGATATTTCCTTTTACTATTCAACCTCATTAAAAAATGAATCAACTCATTATGAGGATAATTTCTTTTCCTGTGTCAACCTCGTTAAAAAATGAAACAGGTGCCTATGAGGATAGTTTCTTTTTCTGTGTTAACCTCATCAAAATATGAAAAGGTGCCTATGAGAATAGTTACCTTTAATGTATCACCCTCATTAAAAAATGAATCAGTTAATCATGAGGAAAGTTAATTTTACTGTGTCAACGTCGTTAAAAAATGAAATGGATCCCATAAGGATTGTTCCTTTTACTGTGTCAAACTCATTAAAAATTGAAACATGTCACTATTAGGAAAGTTCCTTTTACTGTGTCAATTTGATTTAAAAATGAATTAGTTCACAACAAGGATATTTCTTTTACTATGTCAACCTCGTTAAAAAATGAAACAAGTTTCCATGAGGATAGTTCTTTTATTGTTTCAACCTCGTTAAAAAATGAAATAGGTTTCCATGAGGATGATTCTTTTATTGTGTCAACTTCATTAAAAAATGAAACAGGTTTCCATGATGTTGGTTCTTCTACTTTGTCAACTTCATTAAAAAATGAAACAGGTCACTATGAGAATATTTTTTTCCTATGTTAAGCTCGTTGAAAAATGAAACAAATCCTCTCCTAATTGAGTGGAGTCATTGACAAGATCTCGTAAATGTTAAGTTGAGTCTTTCATCTGAACTCATAAATGAACCTTCATTCCATCTAGCTATTAGTAACCATTAGTCTACTTAGGTGAATGTAATGAAGCTTGGGGGGCATGTTCCCTTGTAGGTTATGCTTGGGGGGATTGAAACTTATCTCAAGCACAATTGTTTCTTTGTTTTAAGCTTGTGTAAAAATGAAACAAACCTATCTAAAGCTCAATTTTCTTTGTTTCAAGCTTGTGTAAAAATGAAACCACTTTCATTCATATTGTTCCTTTGTTTCAAGCTTAGGTATAAATGAAACCTATCTCGAGTCCATTTTGGTTATTATTTTCAAGAATTGTTAAACTCATGAAAATCCCGAGCTACTTTTTCTATCTTTTCATTCTCGTAAAACACATGAAAATACCAAGTTATTTCCATCTTTACCTACTCATAAATTAAACAGAAATTAAACCATATCAGTATACTTTTATCACTTTTTTCTGACTCTCAAAAAATACGAAAAAGAAAAACCACGGATTTCTCTTTTAAGCCCTTTTCATACTCTCTACACATGAAAATATTGTTAAGCATTTGACTATTCAAACTTGTTAAAATAAATGAATATTCTTCTATTCAGTATAAGCTTACCCCTTTTCCGGACTGGACTAGACTATTTACGAAAAAGGTATATGTTTATTAAGCATTGTCAATAGATTTCTCTCCTACATTATTTTATGCTTTTTTAGGTTCGAGAGACTAAATTTACAAAAAAGAACACCATGGAGTCTAATCATGTTTTTCTCCTGACTCCCTAAAACTAAAACCATCGAGTTTTACATTCTCTATGCTCATTAAAATTTTACATTGAAAGAAAAATATGAATTTTATTTTTATGTATTTTCAAATTCCTTAAACGTGAAAATGAAATTGAGTTAATCCTATACCACACTCATTAAAATTGAATAGTGCAGGACCCATCGATCACAACGAGGCCAAACCACTCCTTCCTAGGGTTCATTAAAAGTACTTTGAAGGACTCATCCAAAGGATGAGATTATATGACAAGAATATTTTATGCTCCTCAAGATTGTGTAAAAATAAATAGGTACCTGCCAGTAATGGTGGGGGAAATTGGGAAAGGACATTCATTTTTTTATTATTAAAGGTAGTATGTCACTCTTCAACATGACACTCTATCAAATTTGTGTCCTGGTTGGGTAATCCATTTGTCTCACAGTTAATTAAACCTCATTGAAAGTCTTCAGCTAGTTTTGGGTATTATCGTTGAGTGAAATGCTTCCAAGTCACAGGTCGTTTTGCCATTATGTTTAAGACAAGTCCAAAATTAGTAAAAATTACCTTTTTATTCATAACCTTCAATCTCATTAGTCATCCCTGAGTCAATATTGAATCACTTCAAATATTTTTCTTCAAAACTTGAGATGAAGTTTCATGTTGTAGGTCCTCCTACGACAGATCACTTCCTATCGACTTCAGCTCATTATCTAGGAAGTTGATTTAGAAACCATTTTCAATACCTTGAGGCCTACATGCCTTAATGGGAATTTTATCTCTTTTGGCAATAGGTTCTCATCATTAGCCTCCAATCGAATTGATCACACTCCATAGATTGTATTGGGAGTATGTTGAGGATCATTGTCATTATTGGTGTTTTCTCTCGCACTTGTTAACGAATCACATCATTGACCTGTAATGAAGTGGTTTCTACCATGTTCGACTTCAAGACATTTACTCACATGGTTATATTCGTATGTTAATAGAGATGGAGATCACCTTGGATCTAGTTTTCATCCATCCAGGCTGAGTGGATTTATTAAATATTCATGATTGTAAATATAGATCCATTGATGGATGCATCCATATTATGTTTACCATTGACATGGATCTTTTTGTATTTCCCTATTAGTTCGTTGAGTTCTATTTACTCTAAGTATGGGAATGCCTACCTCAATTATGTTTATATGAAAGCATGATATGATAATCCTTGATTGTTTGTTTTAGGTCCTCAAAAAATTTGTCTCTAATCTGAACCGTTGACATGATAAAGCACTTTAGTCATCAAACATTTTTTCTGTATTTGCACTTTAGGGGGGAATCTGTTACACTAAAATTTTTCACCATGACTGTCAATTCGAATATCTTTCTATCTGATGGAGTGTCTCAAAATAATCCCCTATAAAGCTTGAATTAAAAAATACCAGGGACAAAAGGAGTTTTTCTTTTCACTGCTTAAAACCCATTTTATAGCATTTGCGCAGTTTCTTGAACAAAACCCATGCGTGCACAGTTTCTTCCACTGTAAACTGCGAAGATATGTGCACATTCTTCCACTAAAAATTTCCTAGGTATGTTCACGCAAGTAAAAGATAAAAATGTAAGTTCTAGAAGTTTTTTTTGAGGAATCTTATCCAAATTATAAATCTTGAACTACTACATACTTGCGCCTCATCCCTTGGAATATAGATCTAATTTATTTTTATTAAGGATCATATCCCTTAAGAAGTGGATCTAGAAACATCCTCACCCTTCCTATAAATTTAGCATAGGTCTAAGGGAATGTGAGACTTTTGAGACTGGGATTTGTAAAATCATGCTATTGGTTTTGGGTCTGAAGAGCTTGTCATCAAGGGAAGGAAAGGATACCATTGGAAGACACTTGTGACATCAAGGAAACTAGGTTGTAAGCTTGTTTCCATTTGATTTTTAATACTGAAAGTAATTGTTCTTTCCTAATTTCATCTACTGTTGATGTTATTTGTGGGATTCCTTGATCAGTCACATGGTTTATGACTGATTATTTATTCAATTATATGTTGTATGTTAGATTAAGGATTTAATTTACCTTTTATTTTATATGCAAGATGCTTTGATGTCTTTGAATGTTTTTGTTCATGCAGATGTCTTTCGCAACATCATGGAGTAGCTTTGTAAAGAATTTGGGAGTACTTTAAAGCATTGAGGAAAAGCTGGTTGTGGAAAATGCTGAAAGGACTTCTACAAGTTCTTCGTTAATAGTTAAGTAATCCTTCACATACTACATTTCATGTTTTAGTTATATGCTAAGAAAACCACTATTGTTTTGTCTGTTTGTTTCTACTTTCCATTAGGATTCTAGGGAGATCGCTCTTTTCCACAAGGGGGATTTATCCAGGTAACCACTATCTATATACTTCAATAAGCGTTAAACATATGAATTTTAATAATAATGAAAAATAAAAAGGGAGGTGTAGTATGGAATCACGTATTTCCATATTGAGAAAATCGATTTGATGAAATGAGTTATGGTGCACCACAAACCTATGGTGATGGATCATCTGGGTGCATTGAGTCAGCCTCCGATGTGGGTGACTATAGGGGCATGCCAATCGATTTTTAGGTTAAATTAAATTTTATGCTAGAGGCACTCTTTCAACCTATTTCCTAATTTCTCTCTCTCTCTCTCTCTATATATATATATATATATATATATTACAATAGAAAATGTCTATGGAGGCATAGGAATCACCCAGACGACCAAAATTGGCCAGAATCCAGGCAAATTATTTTTTAAAAATCTTGCAGTAGTAGTGTTTCAATCATGTTTTTGATGGTGGAAATAGATTCAACACCATAAAATAACCTCTAGGGCACCCAAAATATTGAAGTTTGATGGCTATAACTTGGATTTTCAAAAATTCCTACCGGATTTTCTTAAAACCTTACGAAAATTTCCATGATTTTCAGGGCAAAAAAACAATATAGTTAGACTACGACTTTTACAATATTAGTAAAAAGTTTTTTTACAATAGGAAAAAATTTAAATACGAAAATATTATCTAATAAATAATTAAATTATTGTTATATATCTCTTTTATATATTTGTCCAATAGTGAAAATAAAATTGAGATGTGAGTATAAGACATATGTAGGAATCAAATTTCTCACTTTTCATTAAGAAAGAATAAATGGAAGTTTAAAATGCATATATTGATGAATTTGTATTTTAATTTTTCTCTACTTTTTTTTGTTTTTTGTAAGTCAGCACCCACGGGGGGATTGGAACTGGTGACCTATCGCATGGAGTGCCTTAATAGTGCACCTTTCACCGTCGAACCAAAGCCCCGTGGGCTTTTAATTTTTCTCTATTTATTTATATATAGTTTTGAAATATAAATACATATAAAAAAATTGAGAAAATATATATATTTATATTATATATATTTTCTTGCAAATTGATATCAAGTTTTAGTTGAAGTAATTTAAAAATGCTTACATATTTTAAAAAAAAAAAAATTTAGCTCATGGAGTGAAACTCAATTGACAATCACATTGCTATGAAGTATTATGTAAAAGCATGAGATTCAAAATTCAAATGCTCATGAGTTAGGCCAACCAAAAATTAATTTTTTTTATCTATTTATTTATTATATTTTGAAGATGTGGTATGTATATTTGAATTGTTTCGAAAACAAATTATCTTTTTTTTTTTTGGTAAGTGATTCTAAACTATATTAATTTGAAAATAGAACAGTACATATGCTACAGGTTGGGTTGGTAAGCTGCGCTTAGCCAATCCCAGCTTCCATTGCGCAAGTATAGGGCTGCCTCCATGGAGGAAACCAGTCCGAAAGTGACATCAAATAGTAAATTAAAAAATGTGCCATAGCACCAATGAAACTAGAACTTTTGTGATAATAAAAAGCATGACAAAAAACTAAGAAGAGTTGAGCTTCTGCGCAGTCATGAGTCTGTTGCATCATCATTGCTATCAAGATCTTTCTCCAAAAGGGAAAAGGCATACTTCTGCGCAATTGCATCCTCTTCAGCAGTAGGTTGACGTGGAGGCTTAGAAGCAAGTGCGTAGAGGATGGGAGCGACTGGGTACTCGGCATCCAGGACTCGCATCCAGGTACCTTTCGAGTCCATTATCCAAAAATTTGTGTCATCCGTTTAATCCTCCTGTGCTGGGAACGGCTTAGTCTTGTGGGGAAATGGGAGCTCCTCATGCGCAATGGTCAATTTTTGTGGCCTGATGCTTCCTATTTATGTTACATGTGTGGGGGGCCCTCCTCCTGGTCGAGTTCAGGACTCTGGGGGTCCTCTCTAATGTGACTACCCAAGGAGGAGCCTTCAACATATTCCAAGCGATTATCTGACCCCCAATGGCAGGGATCAGAGAGCACACCTCTTTGTCCCCCTCTGATGGTGCGTTGCGCAGACTAGGGTCCACGGTCAGATGAGGCAAGGAGATGATGGGGATATGAGTTGAGGTGAGGATCATCTCTGACCCGAGATGGGAGATGCGCAACAAGGAATTATTGGACAAGGAGGTGTTTTGAAGGAGGGTGCGCAATAAGAGGCACAGGATAGTGGGGGCACATAGGATGGTGAAACTAGCAAGGCAACTGGAGCAGAGGAGAGGCGCGGAATCAGGGGAGTACGCAATCCGATGGTTTCTGCATAGCGCAGCACTAGGGGGGAGGCTGCATGGCAGATTGGGCAGGCAGGAGGGCAGGGACTGAATCAAAAATACCAGAAGGAGCAGAATGTGAACAGCTCTGTGTTGCAGGCTGTATCCTTTGTAGGGTTGTGACACATGCGAATATGCTGAGAATTATTATGATTCACTCGCTGCTACATTTTGTAACTGAATTCATGAGTAGGCATGTGCATAGAGTTATGGTCGCATGTCATATCCGTCCAAGAGATCATTCAAGAGATTCTGGCCAAGTGGTGCCCCTAAGGGGATGATGTTGTATTTGTGTGTCTTCGTGATGCCCGGTCTCTGTCATCTCGTGCGAATGATTACAAGAGTGAGGATCCACGTAGTGTGAAGGCCTGCGCTACAGATCTTCATCCTTTCGAGCGTGGGAGATACTGTGTTCAAGTGTGCTGCTTCTATCACCCACATCCGAGGAGAAATCAAATTATCTTTAATTTATTAATTTTGGGTGAAAATGTGAAGTTGGGTTACACTTTTTTCCCTTTTTTGAGAAAAAAAAATCTTTTTTTTCTGTTCTTCAACTTTCTGCAAGCCAAAACAATTTTTCTGTTTAGAATTTCATTTTGCGATAAAAATAAAAGTTGTCAGAAATTTTATTAGCTTTCTATTACTTATTTTTTGGATTTTTTTTATAAATATTTGATATGTCAACTTAATGTTTATTTGAGTGTGTTTTTTTAACAATCAAAGGATTCATAAGAAGTCATGTTAATATGCACTTATGTATTCTTTGAAACTTTGTGATTTGAGAAACAAAATGTGTTACAACAATATAGACAGAGTCTACTTCAGTTTCGTTATATTTACAAAGCCAACTGATGCATATCATAATTACTAGAATTTTTTGAACTGATCCAATAAGAAAAAACTACATATTTTGAATATGTTTCGCAACACACGAAATTTCTTAACATATAAGTTATAAACTAAAAATCTAAAAATACCCATTATAGACGACGGACCAATGCAATGCACCATAACTTTTTCAATTTTTTTTACAGTGTATTTTGGAAGACACATAACATTGATCTCACTGAATCATAATGACCTTCAGAAATTGTTTGCACCCATTTTATTAAAAAATTAATTTAAATTAGTAAATATTTATGAAATTCCATAAACGTTATATTTCCTGAAAGTAGATTGAATTCTAAAAATTCTTGTCTTGGTTCCAACAGTTAATTTAGAATGTTTCATAGAGTTTAATCAGTCCAAATTTGAAGATATGTATTCAGAGCTTGGATCTGCGTAATTGCAGACGTGTTAGTTCAGTCGAACTTTAAAATCAAGTTTGGCCGAATTGTTTTTTGTGTTGACGACCCGTCAAGTCTAACGGCATAAAAGTTCGACCGAATTTTTTATAAAAATTGGGCCAAACTTTTACCTAACTTTCTGTTGGCTGGAAAATACAACAAAGCCTTTCCAAAAAAACATTTCATGGAAATATAAAATCAAGTAAAAGCATTCATTATTTTCACAAATGTCACACATTTGGTCTGATTTCGCAAAGAATTGTTTTGGGTTTAAGGAATTTTCTTAGATGTAAATTCGAAGGACATTTTTGCAAAGGATTGTTATGGGATTAGGTAATTTTCTTGGAGGTACATTCAAAGGAAATTTTTGCAAAGGATTGTTTTGGGTTTAAGGACTATTCTTGGAGGTACATTCAAAGGACATTTCTTGGAGGTATGTGATACATTTTTTGGATGTTTTTTGGGCTTCATTTTTTTTAAGGTATTTTGTTTTTAGAGGATTTGGGCTTAATTTTAATTGTTTATTTTTTTAAGGTATTTTATTTTTAGAAGTTTTGGGCTTAATTTTCATTCGTTTTTTTTTTTTTAAGTATTTTGTTTTTAGAAGTTTTGGGCTTAATTTTCATTGTTTTTAGAGCTTTTGGGCTTAATTTTCAAAGGACTCTTTTTAGGCTTAATTTCGAAAGGACTCTTTTTAGGATTAATATTCAAAGGGCAGTTTGGGAGGTATTTTTTAAAATGATATTATTTTAGAGGCTTTTTGAAGTATTTTTTAAAGTGGCAATTTTTAAGACGTTGGAATTAATTTTCAATGGACATTTTTTGGAGGTATTTTTTGAAGTGACATTTTTTTAGAGTACGTGTTTTGGGTTGAATTAAATCTTTTATAATGATTTTTTAAAATGAGTTTTTTTCTAACTTTTTAAATGAATTTTTTTTGCAAGACTTGGAAGGAAATATTTTGAGTTTTGTTTCATTTTTATAAGACATTTTTTTCTCAAATTTTTTAAAGTAAGTTTTTTGGATTGAAGTATGTATTTTTTGGAAAAATTTTAAAAACGATTTTTTTTTTTTAATTAAATCTTTTGTGATGTATTTTTAATTGAGTTTTTGTCTAAATTTTTGAAGGAAATTTGTTGAACTTGATACTCTATTATGATGGGAAATCGAAGGAATTGCGCGAGAAAATATAATCAAAAAAGAAACCCTGAGGAACGTAGAGAAGAGATGAGAGAATCTCGCAAAAGAAAGAGAGAAGAACTCTCAAATATTAAAAGGGAAAATCAACCTCAACTAGAATTTGAAGCAAGTATGTAAATGTAAATATTATGAATTTGATATTTAAAATTTTCCTAGTGTAAAATGTGAAGCTTAATTTTTATTTTATGAACTAATTTGAAAAATATTTTGCAATGGAAACAGAGAGATATTCCTCAAAAAATTGATGATGAGATACAAAATTTTGAAAGAGAAAGTGAAAGAGATATTGAACCAATGATTGAAGATGGTGAAAATGTTTAGTGAAATTCAAGTGAAGAAATTGAATCACAAGGTATATATATATATATATACCTTGTTGAACACATGCACGTATTATTGAAATTATACATATTTATTAATTTTTTTATTTATTGAATATGTAAACTTATTATGTACTATTCATTCGAATATGTATAGATGAGATCAATGTCGATGATGAGATGTTAGAAAATGTTGACACTCACACATATGGAGATAAAAGAGTTGACCATGTTATACGATATCATGTTAAACACATTTTTTATACGTACTTCATAAAGGAAAATGTGACAGTTCAAGCCCAAATGTTGAAAGGTTTCCTATCATTAAGGAAATCAAAAGAAGCTACGACTTTATTGGGTATTCGAAAATCAACAAAATAGAAAAAAAAATGAAGGAAAATGTGATACAAAATATAAATAGTCTTATAAATTCAATTAGAAGATCTAGACAAAAAATGTTTCAATTGTACGTAGAGAAATACATATGGCAGTGGTTTCATCAAGTACTAAAGAGAATCGGTTGGTAAAATCTATGGCATGAACATTTGGAACCTCACGAAAAAAAATTCACAAAGATCAGAAATTTTGGTTGCAAATAGATGTAAATGATGAACTCGCTTGTTGGAGAGCTATTTTTAGGCAACCATATAAAGATAGACTTGGATAAAATGTTAAAAAAATAGTATTTGAATATTGGAAGAAAAATTCACGTGTTTTGCCAAATACAATGGATGTGATGCGAAGAAGAATAGCACAAAATCAGTATGAAGAACATGAAAAACATTTCTTGGAAACCACTCAGATAGTGTTGTTCAACAAGTTCAAAGAAGAGAATCATGAAATTCATGTCTCAATTGGTGCTTTTGTTCAACAAAAACCATGATATGTGAAACCTATCACCATACAGGACACTTGTTGTTCTCGTTATCTTGTGGAATTTCAGTTATATTATGATACATTCCTTAATTTTGGTAGAAAATTTTGGAAAGATTCACCTCCTCCTTCCACAATCCATGATTTCATATCTCAAATTCTATGTGAAAGAGAAAACGATGAATTATTTTACGAAAATAAATTTGTTGGTGGTAAAAAATGCGATGATTGTGGAAATTTGACTAAATTTAAAAACAAATATCGTACTGATATAAATGATCAATCATTGTCCAACATGAAAGTGAAATGGAAGAGATATGAATATATCCATACATTGATTCAAGGTTAAAATAGTGCTAAAAGAATTGAATTACAAGAAGAAGAAATTTTTGTGATAGATTTTTTGAGAAAGTTTGAGGCATAAATTTATAAATACACAAAGAATTCCCATAGAGCTCGATGGCAAGACTTGCAATTCAAAAAATCCCATGAATTTTTTCCAGCAGGGACCATTTTGTCACTAATTTATTTTGTAGAAAACCACACATTTGTTCCACAAAAAGAAATTCAGAGTGAATACTATCATTCTGACCAAGTCTCCATGCTCATCCATATTCTATATAGACATGCTAAACAAAATGTCGATCATATAGAAAGCACGAGTGAAAATCGACATATCATTAAAGAATATCACTTTTATATCAGTGATGATCATACACATGATACATGTTTTGTACAACATTGTTTTGGAAAAATTTATGATTCATTGAAAAATCGTGGAATAACATTCAATGAACATTGGATATGGTCAGACGGATGCGCAGGTCAATTCAAATCTGCACGATCATTATTTTGGTTGTGTTGTCTTCATAAGAAAACCTGCATTAAACATTGTTGGAATTTCTTTGAGACTAGCCATGGAAAAGGAGAACATGACGGTGCAGGAGCATGCATAAAACGAGCACTTTGAAGATATCAAATGAACCCCTCAGCAAGCCGACTTGTGGACGCGAAAGAAGTTGTTCAATGGTGCATCACTGCTCTAAGCCATGAGACTAACCGATCAAGGGAAGTGCGAAGGTACATTCAATTTAATTTTTATTGGATATATAATTTTAAACAATGTACATTTATCACAATGATTATCTTTGATTGTATTTTGATATCATATTTACATTCTTCTTTAAATTTTCCATATAAAGGTTTTTTTGGCATATTGGGATCGAAGATGTAGATAGATCAATTGGAAATGACGTTGAAACAATAAAAGGGACTCAAAAATTGCATTCAATTAAAACAAAGTTGTCCACAAATGTGTTTGCATTGGATAAAAGAAAATATTCTTGTTTTTGTCATGTTTGTATAGACAACACAGAATCCAATGACGTTTGAGAAAACAAAATTTATGTAAAAGACTGGAAACATACAGAGCTAAATACAAAGGGGAAAATGTCCTTTGCAATGTTTGAATAAATGCAATCAGAGGAGACTAAAATATCATCTGATGGTGATCGAGTTTCTTATCTTGTTAGAGAAGGTAACATTTGAATATCTTTCAAATGATAGAGATCTAGAAATAAATTTAAATACATAAGTTTTTTAAGTTTGTTTTATTGTGCAAGAGATATTTTTGTTGTAATTGCACCTACTGACAATGATGAAAATGCGAAGTATTATTTGATGTGCTACACTAAACGAAAAATGAAATTATTAGAAAACTATAATGATCACAGGTTTCCATATGAAAGAGGATATATTATACTGAAAGATTATTTTTTCAGACAAACTAATCAAAGTGTGGATTTTTTTTACTTTGAAGATTATGAACCTGATGTCATAAGTTTTCAATATAGTCACTTGGTGTGTGCAACATGCATAAAGTTGATAGAGGTTCAATGAAAGAAAAAAACAAAAATTAAGAAATGGAAAATGTCAAAATCTGATCATGAACGGATCATTGAAGATGGTATTCCATTGGAATTTTTTTGATTGAACTACCCAACAATTTCTTCTCTTTGGATTCATGTTTTAGAACTTCCATAACTCAACTAAAAATTGAGTTGCCTTGTTATGTTATCTGTGCAAGTGTTTGCAAATGTATATTGTTTTGGTACATGCACACTAGTATCAACTAAAAGTAGCTTTTCTATGTGAATTGATGAAAAATGTTGCAAGAACTGGATATATATGTTCTAGAAGTATTGGATATATGTATATATATATATTCTAGAATGCAATTAAAACTAGAAGTAGCTTTTCTATGTGCATTAATGAAAAATGTTGCAAGTACTGGATATATTCGTGTTCTAGGCAATTAACTGAAAATAGCTTTAATATGTGCATTGATGAGAAATGCTGCACATACTGGATATATTCATGTTCTAGGCAATTAACTAAAACTAACTTTTCTATGTGCATTGATGAAAAATGTTGCACGTATTGGATAATATATGTTCTAGAGTGCAATTAACTATTCAAGTAGTTTTACTATGTGCATTGATGAAAAATGTTTCACATACTGAATATATATGCTCTAGAATGCAATTAACTGAAAGTAACTAAATTCTATTGGCATTGATGAAAAATGTTGAAGTACTGGATATATATGTTCTAGAATGCAATTAACTATTCAAGTGGCTTTTCTATGTGCATTGATGAAAAATGTTGCACGTACTGGATATATATACATTATAGAATGCATTTTTTAAATTTTATGATTGTTTGACACATCTAACAAGATCTAGAATCTTATGATTGTTTTTAGATATATATATAGATACATCAATATGTATTGTACTTCAATCGTTTTAACATATATATTCAAACATGTGTAAAATCATTTCTACATGTACATATATTCATGTGAATTTTTTTTGTTTGGAAAACGACAACTTGAATTTAAAAAATAAAACATAATATCATAATCACATGCCAAATGTAGTTCAACCATCCAAAACTTTAGTTTTAAAAACTTTTTGATTATATCATAACATTACTTCACATGCCATGCCAATTGTAGTTCAACTATCAAATAAAAACATTTAACATTATATCACATGCCAAATGTAGATCAACCATCCAAAACTTAAGTTTTAATTTAACAAAACATTATAGATCACAACATTACTTCACATGCCAAATGTAGTTCAACCATCCAAAACTTAAGTTTTAAAAACAAAACAAATTATAACACAACATTACTTCACATGCCAAATGTAGTTCAACCATCCAAAACTTGAGTTTTTCAAAAGAAAAACATTAATATAGATCACAACATTACTTCACATGCCAAATTTAGTTCTTGACCATCCAAAACTTAAGTTTTAAAAACAAAACAAATTATAACACAACATTACTTCACATGCCAAATGTAGTTCAACCATCCAAAACTTGAGTTTTTCAAAAGTAAAACATTAATATAGATCACAACATTACTTCACATGCCAAATGTAGTTCTTGACCATCCAAAAATTAAGTTTTAAAAACAAAACAAATTATAACACAACATTACTTCACATGCCAAATGTAGTTCAACTATCCAAAACTTGAGTTATAAAAACAAAACATTATAGATCACAAGTATCAAAACTTGAGTTTTAAAAACAAAACATTATAGATCACAAGTATCAAGTATCAAGTAACATTACTTCACATGCCAAATGTAGTTCAACCATCCAAAACTTAAGTTTTAAAAACATTATATATATCACATTCACATGTACCAAATGTAGTTCACATAAAATATGTCCAAAATTTGTAGATCTCACAAGTATCAAGTATCAAGTTATATATCACTGCATCTAGATAAGACTATATATAAAAAAGTAAATTTAAGACTAAATCTATTGAAAATATAATGTTTCACATGTGCATGTGCATCATGCATCAAATACATATGGATGTAGTGTCTCTCCCAACAAAGTCATGATCCTCGAGCTATCCTGCGAAGCATGGAGAACCTGTACACAATGTGTACAAACATTAAAATTTAATGTTTTAAATTGAATGAGAATATATAGAACTTCATGTAAAAAAAAAATGTAAAAACAAAAATCATGCAATACCTCATGAGGTTCCCTCTCCATTTGTTGCTCGCCTACTAAAACTCCCCCCGCAGGAACATGTTTAATAGTAAACTGTACAATATATATATATATATATATATTAAAAAATTTGAAATGAAAATGCATATATAAAATTATTTTTAATAATATTAAATAAAAAAATTAGACAACTTGTTCAAATGGTTTAAATGGCGTGGATGTTCCAATCTCCATCGCTAGAGTCAGTGGAGAAAAGAAATCCTCTATAGAAACCTAAAATTCAAAAATTTTAAAATAACTCAAAATCTCTAGATCTCAATTTATAATAAAACTTTTAAAATTCAATTTACAACTTATAACTTGTGCTAGTGGATTTGGCACATCTCCTAAGAGTGGTTCAGAAAGAAATTCTCCAAAAACCAAAAATTCAAAAAAATTAAAATAACTCAAGATATAGATATATCTCATTTTTTAATGGAACTTTTTGAGGTGGAATATATAACTCAACAACATAAATTTTAGAAGTGAAAAGTTGTCCATACTTGTACTTGTGGATTTGGCACATCTCCTAAGGAAGTAGAAGGTACATCTCCCAAGGAAGAAGAAGGTACCACCATCCCAAAAATATCGGACGTAATCAAAATCTGTTAAAATATTTTATTATATATATGTACATGTACATGTGTGCACAATTATTTATTTTAAAAATATCTCACCATGTTTTGATATATATAATAATAGATAGAAAATAATTGTACATCATCATGTTCACTTTAAAAAAACTAACATTTGCCAACATATCTTGATGGTGAGAACCATCTTTATTGTATGATTGATGGTGGGACCCATCTTGATAGTTTGAACCAAAGGCTCAGACCGTGATATTAACATTTTCTTCATTCATCAAGTGTGACAACTACAAATGGTGTTAACATATAATGGTACATTTTTGTTAGATTAATTTATACAAACAAATGTATGTATATATGTATTTATTACAAATTGTACATGTGTTAAAATAATTGAACCCTAACCATTAACACATACCGTTCCCAAGCCCTCTTCCTCATGACTAATTAGGTCGTGCCAACCATTGCAGCAATTCTTTTCATATGTTTTAAGATCTTCAACACTCATGTTGTCAATCTCTTCATCCCTATAATACACAAAATTAGCGCATGCATTCTCACGTGCTCTTTGTCGATTCAGACAAACATCGACTCCACCAATCCACTTTGAACATTGTCAATGATGGCATCTCTTTCTTCTTGAATAATTTGAGAAGTGGCTTCCATCTCTGACTGCAAAGTTTCGACACAAAAAGGTCGACTAACCAATGGTGGCTCAGGGCGAAGAAACTCAACATCACGCATGGCGCCCCTATGGTCACACAATCGACCTTTCCAAGGACAAAAAAATTCAGAGGGAATGTCATTATAATTGGGTTTCATTTGCAAAATAAAGCGGAACCTCGTCGTTCCATGGGAGTCTTTCATAGGCCGCAAGGTGTCTATCATACAAACAATGAGCTATATGAGGATGCCTGAAATATTGCACCTTCAACATCTTTCTTTTCGGCCCTTCTTTGAAATTAAACATAGACTTGGCCATTTCTGTTGTAACTCTTTGTCTAACAACCTCCCATTTATCGATACCCATCACTGTTTCCTTTCTTCTTCTCATGACTTCTACAAAAGTATCCGTGGTTGGCCCAAGCTTTCAGTACACATCTACTAGTTCACCTAAATAGTGTGTAACTATTTCCAAGTTTTGTCGACTCTCAGCAGGTGGAGTCAAAGCCATGAGATCTCTCTTCAATTTCGCATGAAGATTTTGACACCTTTCTATGGTGCATTTTTGCATGTTTTTTCCCCAAGGTATATAAAAAATATCCACTAAATAAGTCGTGGTTGGTGGACAACCTTCTTCTTGAATGAAGCGTTATGCCCTACGTATTTTTTTAGCAACATTTGGAGCAGTATTTTCAGCCTCTGTATCAATATATAAATTTTTTTATATTAAAAAAACACACGTAAACAATTTTTTACAAATTTAATGAAAAAAATATTCAAATTAATGGCCACCTCAATGCGGTTGGCTAGCATCTTGCCCACCATGAGATTGTTGAGAACCAGAACGACCCATTGAGAACCAACACAACCATCTATTGGTTGATAACCAACATGACCATCCGTTGATTGGCCTCTAGGGGAATACATATCACCACCTTCACACAATCTACCAGTACTTATTGACGACCCTCCAAGAGAATCTGAACTACCACCAACCTCACGAGATGAGAGAGAAGCTTCATAAAAAAAATATGAATTTATAATCAATTCAAAAATACATTCATACATATAAATACATGTACATATTCATTGATTAAATTGCGTGAATCATACTGCGATTGTGTGAACCATGGGCATGCTACATTGATGGAGTAGACACCCTTCTCCTCTTGGCTCCTAAAAAATAAAAAATAAAACTTATTAACAACTATTTTAACTCACAAAATTGATAAAAAAATCAATTCCATATGTACACACATGTATGTATATGTATAAAGATTTAAGATTATATTTAAATACCATGAACATCCCTCGATCCATGATCCTCCTCTCTCGTAGATATATGGGATTCTGTTGATATTTTTCATTCATTCTCCATGATATATGTATCTACAGTGGATATTTACAATTAATTTTTTAAATTACTATTTAAAATAAATTCAAAATAAATTTCAGAAAATTAATGTAATTTAGTGTACACAAATTATGTAAAACACAACTTTCAAAGCACTAATTGATGTGTGAAACTTAATTTAAGCAAAAAAAATTATAGAAATGTTAAGTTCACCAAATTGTGCTTTACATGGTGGGAGAACACTTGGTATAAAATTGAAAAAAACACATGGTCATTAAAAAAGAAGCGTGAAACTCCATTTAAACAAAAAAAAATTTGAATTCCTCATATTTTAATTTTATAAAAATTTGAATTTCACCATTTGTTGCAAATGTGAAGTTCACCAAGTTGTGCTTTACATGGTGTGGTGGGAGCACACTTGGTATATATTTGAAAAAAAAAACATGGTCATTAAAAAAGACGCATTTATAAGTACAAAACACACACATATCCAAGATATGTTACAATGTCCATCAATAAATTTTGAATGAGAGAGTCTCAACACTAATTCGTCTTTGAGAGATGAATCTTGAATTGTTGAAGAAGAGTGTGTCAAAACTAATTCATCTTTGATAGATGAATATTGAATTTTTGAAGAAGAGCATCTCAAAACTAATTAATCCATGAGAGATGAATCTTGCATTGGCATTTCCCCATATAATTCTAATTCATATTTCATAAATGAATCATGAATTGGCATTTCCCCATGCAATAGATCAGCAGACATCTTATTCACATTTGTACAATGTCTTATACTAAAAATTTGAAATTGGATAACAATATTTTTTTCTATTCCATGTAGTTCTTTTAGCCTCTCCTTCTTAACTTGGTGCCTGCCATTCATCTGGTTGCACACAAGTTCAAAATTGGTGAAAACTACAATTCCATTTGATCCATATTCCATATTTGTTCCCAAGCCTTCTATCAATGCAATATAATATGCCTCGTTGTTTGTTTTTCTTCTCGGTATATTCATTTTCCTTTGGATGACTTTGCTAGTCGTAATATTGGAAAGAACATATGTAATCACTACTTTTCCTGGATTAGGATAGCAAGAAAAATCTATGCATAATGTCCATTTTTGAACCATATTTAGAGGGTTTTTTTAATCCCTGAAAAAAAAATTCAATAAAAATATATTAAATTGACATTTATTGCAAATGCATGGGAAAAATGACACATGTGCATGAGATAAATGACATGTGCATGGTTTATCTTAAATTTTGACTTAAAGTTTATGGTAGAATTCACATCTATAAATGAGATTCGTTAAATATTGCATTACCTAGAGTTTAAGGGATATTTATGGCACATATACATGGTTCATGCATGGTTTGCATGAAAGTTTGCCTTAAAATTTATGGAAAAAATCAATCTAGAAATAACATGCCTTAAGAAAGGATGAGATCCAGAGGCTCCCTGGCTCTTTACATGCCTTAAGAAATGATGAGAACCAGAGGATACCTAGCCCTTTATAGATTGTTGTAGCACTTGTAGAAGTTAAGACTCAACCAAAAAACTAAAATCCTATGGAAGTTCAACCACTTTAGGTTCAGTTTTTAGGGCTTAAAGTTTGCCTTAAATTAATGGAGGAAAGCCTTGAGTTTTGGGGATACTATCCTATGAAAGTTCAATCACTTTAGGTTCAGTTTTTATGCCTTAAAATTTTCCTTCAATTAATGGGAGAAATTACATTTACATGGTTTGGAAAATTATTTTATGCACTTACTAAAACAACTAGTTGTGGTGGTTGATGAAGTTATGTCAAAATTCACACCTTTATGATTTTGTGGGAGAAATGAAATATAAATGACACATGCCTTAAAGTTTTCCTAAAAAATTATGGGAGAAGGGAGAAATAACACATGTACAAGGTTTGCCTTAGAGTGGTAGTGGTTTATGGATATTAAAATGAAGAACTTCTATTTTTGTTCTAGAGATTGACTGTAGGGGCATTTACTGGATATGTCACCTTTGAGAAAAGATGAGATCCAAAGGCTACCTATTCCTTTACAGACTTTTCCTTTAGAACTTGTAGAATTTAACACTCAACAGACAGACTAAAATCCTATGGAAGTTCAAAATGGTATGAGAGTTAAGCCACTTTAGGTTCAATTTTTAGGCCTTAAAGTTTGCCTTGAATTAATGAGAGAAAGCATTTAGTTTGTGGGAGAAATGACATTTACATGGTTTGCAAAATTATTTTATGCACTTACTAAAAACATGCTTTAAAGTTAATGGGAGAAAGCCAACATGACACATGCTTTAAAACTTGGACTAAGAATTATGGGAGAAATGACACATGTACACAGTTTTCCTAAAAGTGGTTGTGGTTTATGGATATTAAAATGAAGAACTTATATTTAGATCTATTCCAGAGATTGACTGTAGGGGCATTTACTGGATATGTCACCTTTCAAAAAATATGAAATCTAGATTCTACCTGGTCCTTTACAGACTCTACTTTTAGAACTTATAGAAGTTAACACTAGCCCTTTACAAACTCTTCCTCTAGAACCTTGTAGAAGTTAACACTCAAATAGAAAAACTAACATCCTATGGAAGTTCAGCCAATTTAGGTTAATTTTTTAGGCTTTAAAGTTTGCCTTTAATTAATGGGATAAAGCCTTTAGTTTTAGAGTAACCTTATAAAATTATTTAATGTGAAGACACATGATTTAAAGTTAATGGGAGAAATTCAATGGCACATGCTTTGAAGTTTTCCTTAAGAGTTTATGGGAGAAATGACACATGTACACAATTTTCCTTAAAGTGGTTGTGGTTTATGGATATTAAAATGAATCAATTCTATTTAGATCTATTCGAGAGATTGACTGTAGTGGCATTTATTGAATATGTTAGCTTTCATAAAAGACGAGATCCAGAGGTTACTTGGCCATTTACAGACTCTACCTATAGAACTTGTAGAAGTTAACACTACCTATCCCAATTATACCTTATGAAGTGTGTAGAGGACCCGTGGAATTACTCGCACTATTTTACATAGACATAAGGGTGTATAGGAGTGTACTAAGTTCAAAAATATGGTCATATTGTTTTATATCTTTCCTAAGAGCCCAAATGTACTCCTTAAGTATATGTGGGGTCTATATAACCATCTACAAAAACAAGTGATTCTTTCCAAGCTAAGGATAATGTATGAGCCATGTGTATATGCACATTATCTAGAAACCATAGGCCAAAATAAATGGTACTTAAGTGGTTTGAAGAAAAAATAGCACCAAGAAGCTTTGAAGGAGGGGAATAAGAACTGGAAATAGGAGGATAAGAATAAAATTGCCACTACACATCCATGCAAGGGTAGTAGAAATGATTCTAACCATTGCAACATTGATGATCACATTAAGCAAAATTATTGGATGTTTGGTATGTGTTATATTATTTATGTGAATACCTCTGCGCACTATATATTTTTCTAATAATAGTGGTGGGAATAAAATGGGAGGAAAGGACCCCCACTTTAGGGTTTCATATAGATGAAAAATTCCCCATACACATGTGTTCAGGGGTAGTGCACCAAAAAAACTTTTTTGGGAAAAACAATTCTCCCTTTATGATGGTTTTCATCACATGGTTTTTTCTTTTATAATTTTTGTAGTTTACCCCATGGTTCTACAGTTTCAGTTAAAGAACTAAAGTTTTATCTGATCCAAGGTAATGGAATGGTAGTTTATAATTTTCGCGAGATATATACATATATACATACATATGTGTGTGTGTGTGTGTGTGTGTGTGTCTGGTGGTCTAAAAATTAATATAATAATAATAAAAAATGATCTTCTTATTTTGGGTTTCTCGAGTAAATTATATGTTAATGCATGTGTCTTACATTGAATATTTTTCATTTTATTAAGAATCTATTTGAAACAATTAACTATATAAGGTTAAAACTTATGTTTTGTATCAAATTAATTTTGGTTTCAATGGGAAATTTTTATGGCTAATGTGTTTTTCTCAAAATGTGATAGAACCCATTAAAATGGGAGATATATCGAATTGATTCCTATGGTGTAATAAAATACTTGAGTAGTTTAAAGATATAGATGCATAAATTCAATGAGCATAGTTTTGAGATATATAAGTCCCAAATGGAATAGTTGTTGATGAAAAAATATCAATGGATCACTATGGATATATCTGCTTCATTAAAAGGGATTTTTCTATAAGGATGGACTAAGTTGGAAAGAAGGGAAAATATCACAATTATATGTTAATGCATGTGTTTTACATTGAATATTTTTCATTTTATTAAGAATATATTTGAAACAATTAACTATATAAGGTTAAAACCTATGTGTTGTATCAAATTACTTTTGGTTTCAATGGGAAACTTCTATGGCTAATGTTTTTTTCTCGAAATGTGATAGACCCCATTAAAATGGGAGATATATCGAATGGATTCCTATGGTGAAATAAAATAGTTGAGTAGTTTAAAGATATAGATGCATAAATTCAATGAGCATAGTTTTGAGATATATAAGTCCAAAATGGAATAGTTGTTGGTGAAAAATATAAGTGGATCACTATGGATGTATCTACTTCATAAAAGGGATTTTTATAGAAGGATGGACTAAGTTGGAAAGAAGGGAAAATATCACAATTATATTTTAATGCATGTGTTTTACATTGAATATTTTTCATTTTATTAAGAATCTTTTTAAAACAATAAAATATAATGTTAAAACCTATGTTTTGTATCAAATTACTTTTGGTTTCAATGGGAAAATTTTATGGGTAATGTGTTTTTCTCAAAATGTCATAGACTCCATTAAAATGGGAGATATATCGAATTGATTCCTATGGTGAAATAAAATAGGTGATTAGTTTAAATATATAGATTCATAAATTCAATGAGCATAGTTTTGAGATATATAAGTCCAAAATGGAATATTTTTTGGTGAACAAATATTAGTGGACCACTATGGATATATTTGCTTCATTAAAAGGGATTTTTCTAGAAGGATGGACTAAGTTGGAAAGAAGGGAAAATATCACAATACAATTGTGTCTCTTAGATGTTGAAGAATGTACCTAGGTTCAGCCTTCATTATTAATATATTTGTCAAAAACAATTTATAATTATTGTTTCCTAACAAAAATCTATAACTATTAACAAAACAAAAAAAAATTGTTAGGAAACAATAAAAGGCTAGACAAGTGACAAATGGTTATACTAATGATAAAAGAGTGAGACCTTAAATTTAGGAAGGTTCTATAGTATGTCTCTTCTAATTTTATAAACTACAAAAAAAAAATCTAAATTAAAAGAAAAATAATAATAATAATAAAGGCCAACGAACAGGTTTTTGGTATTTTGTAATTGAAATAACTTAACTCAAGAAAAATCTACTTAGATGGAGGTGGACCGATGGTATGTGGAGGAGAGAACATGTAGAGACTGTAAGGCAAAGTATTCAACAGGTAATGAAAAGGAACGATATGGAGGTGCAATTGGCCATGGATAATTTCTAAATTAAAAATAAAAAATAAAAAATAAAAAGGCCAATGAACATCTTGTTTTTATTTTGTAATTGAAATAAGTTAACTCAAGAAAAATCTACTCAGATGGAGGCAGACCGATGGTATGTGGAGGAGAGAATAGGTACAGATTATAAGGAAAAGTATTCAACAGGTAATGAAAAGGAAATATATGGAGGCGCAACTGGACATGGAAAATATAGAGAGAAAATAAGCATCAGCATGTTTTTTGCAGAAATGTAAAAAACGTATGACAAGGAAAGAAAAGGGTAAAAAATGAAAAGGGTAGAACAACTCAGTAATATCATCATGTTTATCTGGAACTTAGAAAACCGAACCTTGACTCAAAGGAAACAATTTTTTGTATATGATGGTTTTTTTCTAAAAATGTATGGTCTTTAAGTTATAATTTCAAATATTGTACTCGTACATAAATATAAACCAGACGTTTTTCATGCTGAAAAAAAATAAAAACCCATATACATCTAACATAAAGTTGCTAATCTGAAACCATGCCAGATCCAAATAAATAGTAGATCCACACAGATCAAAACATAAATACATGATGAGTACTAAAGTAGTATAGCATGAGATACATATATTGGAGTGTCGTCCCCTCGACAGAAATCAAAGAAAACATAAAATGAGTCATATAACATTTGTAGGTGTGGAGAAAATTTCAATATTGCATGCAGTAGAGTACGAGAATGAATACGTGATGGATTGCACCAATGTCGATGAAGTCAAAGCCACGGAAAAACAAGTGGTACAATAATTTTCGCTTCACTTGCCTTTCGTATAGTAAAATCGTTTGGGTTTTGGTTTTTATTACACTTATGGCTCTAAATAGTCATTTATCAATTTGTATTTGACACGAAGATATTTTTTCTCTGCTTGCAAATGTCTATTTTCCAGTGGAAGAAATGAAAATAGATATCTAAACAGTGATTTCTCAATTTGTATTTAAGAGGAAGATATTTTTTCTCACCTTGAAAAATTCTATTTTTCAGTGGAAGAAATGAAAATATATATGGATATGGATACATACACAATGATTGAGAAGCCAAACACAAACACAGAGATAGAAGAACTAGACACAGAGATAGAGATAGAGGAACTACAGAGGCTGGGTCCCGAAACAACCTTCATAAAACTGTAAATTCAATAACATAGGAGAATGATAGCATACCTAGAAATTTTCAGACGACAAGAGGACGAAGCCGCAACGAGAATAAAAGCTGGGAGTTGTTTACTGAAGAGTTTGCCGGATTATCCACAGTCTCACAAAACACTTGTCGACGTTTCGAATCCCAACGGGGATTCCAATGTCCTGAAGATGGATCCCCGTTGGGATTCGAAACGTCGACAAGTGTTTCGTGAAACTGTGGATAATCCGACAAACTCTTAAGTAAAAGCTGGGAGATCGCTGAAGACGTCGTGGAGGACGTAGACCAAATTCCCTGCGAACAAAAAAAATTAAAATTAAAATCAAACAAAAAAAAATCAACTTTAAAAAATTACAAAAAAAACAGAGCCACGCCTCACCTCATCATCATGGCGCAACAAAGCAAGACCTCACCTCATCGCCCCTACAAACACATAAACGCGAGGCAGACAGATGCGAGATGGACAGATGCGCGATATCAAACAGACAATGGTAATATGCCCGAAACCTGTTAAGGTTTGTGTGCCGATATATTTATAAGAACAAGTTCAACGCAACCTTTGTTGTCGATTTTTCCATCTTCGACTAAAAATCTGTTTGCCCATGTCGTCAATACGCCGTCAATGTGAACGGCAAAATTATTTCAGCCGAAATAATTTTGAAAGTTTGGCCGAACTCTAGAACAGTTTGGCTGAAATTTTAAAAATGTTCAGCGGAACTGTTCCGCCCCCGATTCTCACAAAAGTGTAACCCACCTTCCTGGGTTTACCCTACTTTTATGTAATTTTTTTATATAATTTCAAATAAATATACATTAAATTAAATACTTTTCAAAAATAAAAATATTATAACTTTTCAAAATGCTATATTTTAATTTTATAGAATGGCAGAATTAGTTTGGCCGAAATAATTTCGAAAGTTTGGCCGAAATCTAGAACAGTTCGGTCGAAATTTTAAAAATGTTCGGCCGAACTGTTCCACCCCTGATTCTCACAAAAGTGTAACCCACCTTCCTGGGTTTACCCTACTTTTGATGTAATTTTTTTATATAATTTCAAATAAATATACATTAAATTAAGTACTTTTCAAAAATAAAATTATTATAACTTTTCAAAATGTTACATTTTAATTTTATAATTAATTAAAAATATATATAATTTTCATACTCTACTTTTATATTTAATTAAAAAGGATTAATGAAAAATGAAAAATATAATTAAAAAAATTGATATGATTAAATTTCATGTGGCTTGAATATTTATTTTAAAAAATAAAAAATATAATTTCATTCATCTACTCATGGAATTTCTGTGCAAATTTTCGAATGCAAGTTCTTTCTAATTATATCAGAAAATATCAAAGGGTCCAAAGAGGAATTGATGTCCAAATTTTCTTTTTTCATTCTTTAGAGTCTCTTATCCCCACAAAAATAAGAGCCCAACAAGTCGTTATCTTTATATAATATTTAACATGAATGGTAAGTGAAATAACGGTCTCAGTATAGGCACGAGGAAATAGTAGTTTGCAAGCTCACAGACTTAGGGTGCACTATCAGAGTCAATTTTGCAGTTGTTAGATAATATCATCTTAAATTGATATGGTTTTGTCTTAATTGTTAACTCTCTTAAATGGGTTTGGTTTTAATTTCCATTGTCTTAAGCGTCCATTGTCTTAAATATAAAGTTTTGTCTTAAAATATTTTTGTCACAAAGTGTTTTTTTCTTAAATATAAAGTTTTGTATTAAAATATTTTTGTCTTAATTTGGCCTTAAATATAAGTTGTCTTAAAATATTTTTTTCTTAAATTGTTTTTGTGTTATATATAATGTTTTCTCTTAAAATATTTTTGTCTCAAATTGTTTTTTCTTAAATATAAAATTTTGTCTTAAAATATTTTTGTCTTAAATTTTATATTTAAGACAATTCAATTGATATTACATTTTAATATAAAATAACTAAAATAGAAAGTAACTTTTTAAGACAAAAAAAGTCTTAAAATTGCCCTCCTTGTAGAAATGTATGGTACTTGTTCCCTCCATTGTGGGTTGCATCTTAGACTAAAAGTTGTATCTTGTAGGTAGGGTGCATTATAACTTAGTATAATATGATGGTTATCGTTGCATTTATGGCAAGTTTCTGGTTCGGAGGCAAGGGTAACTGTACCAAGGGTGATTGTAATTGGGGTAAATTATAATTGGGTGATTGGGACTTAATAATATATCAAATTTTTGTGTATTATATTTGATGGGGCTTGTTTCATAATTGGTTTTGCTTGAGGTATGATATGATTTCATGCTTTGGTTTATCATATATGGATATACTTTCTTTATATTATATAGGGATTTTGAAGTTGGGGATTTTGATTAAAATATTGTTGATTTTATTATATTATGTTTATTGAAAATATATTATAATATTTATATAATTTAAATAATTGGAAAAGAGAGTTCACATAAGAGTTGAGTGTTTTCATGAATAGGTTGGATGTTGGATTCCATTATTTTTTCTATGTAATAATGGGTTATTCAATAGTGAAGCATCATTACATTGATTGATATTTTTGCAATTTTTTGTCTTTCTATTTGAAAAAACCATACTATAAATATATAAAACAAAAATCATAATTATTAAAAGAAAAGATATTTATCAATATTAATTTTACTATATTATGTTTATTTAAGACATGTTTATAATTTATTATGGAAGAAAATTTTAATATTATAATTCAATTCGTCTCATAAACAAGTATATTTATTAAGTAAATATATAAAAAAATGTATAAATAAATAATTATCTTACAAGTCAATAAAACATCATGTTTATTAGTATTAATTTTACTTGCTTATATTTATTTAAAGTCTTTTAATAGTTAATTATAGAGACAAAAAAATTATTATAATATATATATATATGAGTTTTAATTAAAATAAAAATATGTTTTTTTAGATTAATTTAAAATTACAATAAATCAAAAGTTAAAAGTTTCATTATAATATAACTTAGTTTACTACCTTAATCTCTTAACCATTCTTAAAGATTCAAGTAAAAAAAAAAAAAAAAAAACATTGTTTGTTATATGTTTTGTTTATTATGTATTTATTCAATATAGAAAAATACATATTTTTAATTAAACCAATGTGTTTTGAGTTTTATTTGAAAATTTTATATCAATTAAAATATTGATAAAAATCAAATCAAATCAAAATCTCATAGTGGTAGTAAAATTGTATATCAATTAAAAGACTATTGTATAACTAGATTACAAAAACAAAAATCTAATGGTGCCAATGTTCAAAAAACAAGGGTAGTAACATTGCTACCATATAGCTCTTGTAATAGTTGTGACAGGTTGTATTGTTTTTGCTTTTAGATCAAAAATTACTTTTGAAAAATTTAAAGATATTTTATCCAGTTTATTAAAGTTTTGAAAAAAAAAAATTTAAATATTTAAAAAGAAAAAATAATTTAATTTTTAAAATATAAATCATTTATTCTAGTTAACTGTTGTACAATTATTAACTATTTTTGTGATTTTAAATAAATTTGTGAAAAAAAGAAAACACACATTTAATTATAGATAAACATTAATATCTTTGATAATAGCTTCAACATTAATATCAGCTAGTCAATTCATGTGATGAGGATTAGTGATATATACACAATAAGTTGTTGATACATGAATTCTACTTTAAAAAAAACTAATAATTCCATGTAGCATAAATGGTATTATGATAGAGGATGCAGTACTTCAAATTCTGAGCATGTTTTATGTTTGAGGAAATAAATATTTTTTATTTTTTTATAAAAAATATAATTTTTATTTTAATGGAAATTAAAAAAATATATATATAATTTTTTTTTTCATTATTTTTTATTAAAAAAAATTGAAAATAAAAATAATTTTTTATTTTTATTTTTTTTTAAATAAAATTTCTGAATTTTACAAATTATTTTTATTTTTTTATAAATAAAATTTCTGATTTTTAATTAATTGTAAATATAGATATAGATTTGATATATGATTTCAAATATATTTGTAAAACAAAAAAGCTAATAATTCCATATAACATAAAGCATAAATGATACTATCATATCTGATATTTGAAAAATATAGAAAATATGGCACTACAAGTTTCATGTGCATGTTTCATGTTTGAGGAATTTAATGTAAACAATTGTAATTGAATGACATTGATGATGCTTGTTACAACTGTAAATCCATAATATTTTTTTAATAATATCATTCGATAAAGTTTATTTTTAAATGTCGTATAAATAAGCCTAAAAACAAAGTTGAAACTGGTTAGCGTAAAGGCGTTGTCTAATTAGATTATAGAATTTTTGTTTTAATATTAAAAGTGCAGTCAAGATTATAGTAGTTGTGGATTCGGAATAGGAGACCAGAAAGATTAAAGATCATAAATTGAAATAGGAAATAGAATTATAAAAAATTAATTTTTTTTTTTTCTATTTGAAAATGGTGATTTTGGGGCAACGTATAACTTCTTTAGGCTGTTATCACTACTGATTACATCTGGGTTAAGTGTGACTCGGGTTCATATACATTCAAAGGATGTTATCACTACTGATTACATATGGGTTAAGTGTGACTCGAGTTCATATACATTGATGCATAATATGAAAATAGTTTGAGCAAAATACTATATTCAATGTTATATATATATATATATATATATATATATATATATATATATATATATATATATATATATATATATATATATATTATTTTATTTATTTATTTATTTATTTTATTTTATTTTATTTTTATTTATTTTTTGTGTGAGAGAATGAAATTGTTTTAAAATATTATAAATTAATTTTTTTTCAATTAAATAAAATAAAAAGAGTAAAAAATCACATTTTTTATTTAAAATTTAGTAAGAATATTTTAATTTAAAACTGTTTATTTTAGATATTAATATTATATAATAAATAGAAATATTAAAATTATAATTTTATAAAAATTCTATAATTTAATTTAATAATAATAATAATAAAACATTCAATAGATTTGGTAAGTGGGGAAATCAAATTTCCCTCTCCATCAACATATTTTTTTTGAGATAAATGTATTTATGTTCATGCCGAAGCATCACATTTCCTATGAAGTGTATAGCTTTGTGAGGATATGATAATAAAGATTTGAACTGTGCGAGTTTGAAGATGGCGCTGGGTGGGAGACAGGCCGGTTTGAATGGCCTTGGGCAGGAGAATGTTCAGGGCCTGCACGCCTCTGCAATCGATGATCAGACTTGGAGCGGTGTGCAACTTGGGCTGCGTTCTCAAGGAGAGGAGGAGCCCACATTTTTCACGAAAGGAAGGCAGACGCCCTTTGGTTATGAAGGCGGTCTTGATGGGAGGGCGGGAGGCAGTTTGACTGGCAGTAGGAGCGCGGCACCCTTGGAAAAGGGTCTAGATCTGCAAGGGAAGGGACTGTCATAGTGCCTGAATGCGGAAGCAAAGGATATTGATGAGGGTGTTTATCAGAGAGAATATTTCTCAGAGTATGAAAAGGATTAGGATCCTTCTGTGCTCTCGAATAAAAGGGTGGATGGTTTCAGTGAAAGGGAGAGCTTGAGAGTTGTCCCAAAATTTATCAGCTTGGAAGAACAATGTGGGCTTCATGTTTCTGATGGCACAAAAGAGTCGGGTTCAATCAAAGTAAGGGAGGATGGAGCGTCGAAGAAGGGGGGCGGAAAAAAGAAATGGATCAAGGTCAAAAGAGCAAAGTATAACTATGTCTTGGGTGAAGACTTAGGTTGGGAACAGGTTTCACAAATGGCTAGCAAAACACTGGTTGGCAGGGCTGTTGGGAGGTTTTTTGTTCTGAAAACCATTGTTGCTTGGGCTGAAGCGCATTGGAAAGCTGCCCTTGGATATGTGCCTGAAGTGGTGTCTCTTTCAAAGGGGTGGTTTTCCTTCAATTTCCTGCATCCTGATCATATTCAGTGGGTGATGCATCGGTGCTGGGCATTGGACCATTCTCCAATGCTCGTAAAACCTTGGCACCCTCTTTTTGATGCAAGCAGGGAGAGGGCGGATTCGGTCCCTTTATGGGTACGTTTATCTGGCCTGCCTCTTCATTACTAGACATAGGAACATCTCTGTGGTATTGGTAATACGCTTGGGGTCTTCCTAGAGGCTGATCTCTCTTTTTTGAAGACAAATCACAGGCGTGTTGCTAGAATTCTTGTCATGATTAACATCAGAGAAGGCCTTGCAGAATCTCTGAATCTCCAGTGGGGGCGATATGATATTAAGCAGCTACTTGATTATGAAAAAGTTCCTTTTCGTTGCTGTAGGTGCCATGTTTATGGCCATCCTACCTCCAATTGTGGTTCTTTCTCTCAAAATGTAAAAAGTCAAAGGTATTGTCGATCTGAGGTGGAACCTATCTCGAAGGGGGAGGATTGTGGCCCTTCCAATATGCAGACATTTCCCACTTCATCCTCCTCATGCGTTTCGAACCCTGCTGCCAATGTTTCCAGCATCCCATTTGATTTGGGTCTCCAGGCGTTGGGTGCGGAGTCTAGTCACTCTTCTGGGCAGGAGTCGTTCTCTTAGATTTCTGATTATGGATTGTTATCTGCTGTGAAGATCCATAGCCGTCATTATGGAGCGGATTTCTAGTTGAGGGATGATGGCTTGCTGAAGGAAGTGTTGACTTTGTTGAACTCTTCTCTCATGGGATCCTTCCCATTCTCCCCCAACATCAATATTTCTCTCAACTTGGTCCCGAATTCAGTCACAACCTCAGTCTCGGTTCGGAAGGACGATTGTGGTTTGTTACCTTCTGCTGTTCCTACTCTTTCTCTGCCAGCTCTCCATGAGAAGGCTACTGTTTTTTATCCTGGTGATGGGCTTCTGCCTCCTATGGTAAAATCTGCCCCTTCGGTCTCTGGCTATAATCTGAGATCTAGTGCTAAAAAATGTGCAGGTGGGTTCGGGAGGGGGAGATCCCCAGCAGTTCAAGGCAGGGGTAGGATTTCTTTTTTGGCGAAAGCTCAGGATAAAGCTATGCTCGATGTACATGACGAGAGGTAGATTTCAATTGACAGGGCGCTTAGAGCAAGACATTCCCTGAAGACTGGAGTGTAATGAAGATTATGTCCTATAATTGCAGGGGTTTGGCAAGTCCCCATAAGAAATCTGCTTTCTGGAGGATTATTTTTCTGGACTCTCCGGATATTATTATGCTACAAGAGACTTTAGGTGAAGGGACTGTGGTCAAAGCTAGATTGGAAGGTTGGCTGCCAGGATGGTCATTTGAGACGTTGGACCCTAGAGGAAGGTCGGGTGGCTTGGCAGTTGGATGGAATGAAAGAACAATCAAACCTCTGAACTTCTGGGGTTTGGAGTCGGTCCTGGGTTTAAATTTTTTGGCATTGGAGCTAGGTGAAGCTTTTAATATTTTTAATATTTATGGCTCATATCAGGATAGGATCCCTTTCTAGGACTCACTCCTAGGTAACTCTTTACTCAAGGGGGACTCAGTGATCTTGGGAGGGGATCTGAACTTTTCATTGGGCCAGTCAGAGATCTAGGGTCCTCATGCACAAACTGATTTATTGACTGGGTACTTCTCTCAAAAACTGGAGGAGAATCTATTGCTTGATACTGAGCCCATTAAGATGAAACCCACCTGGAGGACCAATAGATGTGCTGATGATAGAATAGCAAAGAGACTTGACCATTTCCTGGTGGCTGAGTAGATTGTGGACAGGCCTTTTCAGATTAGGTAGTGGATTGGATGTGGGGGTGCATCTGATCATTTTCCTATTTTTCTTGAGTTCAAGATCGAGCCTAGGTAGCCTCCTAGCCCTCTAAAGTTCAACAAAATTTGGCTCAGGGATGATTCATTCAAAGCACTTGTTCTTGCTAGGTGGATCCCTTTTAGGGAGGATAGTACTCTTTCTGCGACTTTTCAATTTGCTGAAAATTTTAAATGCATCAAGGATGCTGTGAAGGTATGGGTGGCTGCTAAGAGACACAGGGAGGATTTGGATTTGAAGCAGGTGGAAGAGGATCTTCGCTTGATCTATGAGGGGATTGGAGGGGGGTTTCAATCTCAAGTAGCTAAAGATACCCTAGTTTCTCTTGAGAAAAGAAGGAACTCCCTACTTATGGATAAGGAGGAATCTTGGAGGTTGAAAAGTAGGGCCACATGGTTTGCATGTGGGGATGATAATGCAAAATTTTTCCATGCATATGCCCGTGGTCGGAAGGAGGCTAATACTATATGGAGCTTAAGATATGGTCAGGGCATTGAGCATTCTACCTTTGAGGCTAAAGCTAAGCTGGGGGTTGAACATTTCAAGACTCTATTTAAGGCTCCAGCTCATGCTTCTCTTGCGGAAGTGATAAGAGTTGCGCAATTTTTTCTGAGATTTGTGGAGGAAGTAGATAATAGATCATTGATGGCTGAGGTTTCTGAGAAGGAGTTAAAGGAGGTTCTTCATAGCTTCCAAAAAGACAAAAGTCTTGGGCCAGATGGATGGTCAATCGAATTTTTCTTGGCCCTCTATGATGTGTTAGGGGTTGATTTGCTGAAAGTTGTGGAGGATACCAGAATTTCAGGGAGGATTCCTGCTTGTTTTAATTCCATGTTCATATCTTTAATTCCGAAAGTGGATAACCCTCTTTCACTGGCTGATTTTTGCCCTATCTCTTTGTGCAACTGTATTTATAAAATGGTAGCCAAGGTGGTTGCAAGAAGACTCAAATGCATTATGTCTACTCATATCTCTGGTGAAAAATTTGGTTTTCTAGAAGGCCGTCAAATTCGTGAAGCAATCGGAACTACTCAAGAGGCTCTCCATAGCATGAAGACCAAGAACCTCAAAGGGACTATGCTGAAAATAGATCTCTCTAAAGCATGACCGGGTAAGCTGGTTATATATTCGTATGCTTCTAACTCACCTTGGTTTTGGCATTGGTTTCATTAGATGGATCATGAGTTGTATTAAAACTATCTCTTTCTCTGTTTTGATTAATGGGGCTGTATCTCCCTTCTTTCATGCTGAAAGGGGTCTGCGCCAAGGCTACCCCCTTTCTCCCCTTTTGTTTTTATTGGTTGCTAAGGGTTTGAGCAGAGCTCTTCAGGAGGCCAAGAGACAGGGTTCCTTGAAGGGCATATGTTGGCAATATGATGCAGAGTGTTGTCCTTGATGGAAACCCACTGAATGAAGATGAAGATATGAGATTGTTGACATGTGTTGTCCTTGATGGCAAACCACCTGATGAAGTTATTCTTGACCTGATGGACTTGGTAAATGATGTAAATCTGATATAAAGTGATGTTTGTCAGCAATATGATGCTGAGTGTTGTCCTTGATGAAGATAATGGCAACTTACTGGATGAAGTTGTGCTTGATAGAATATGTCTTGATGAACTAAAACTGATGTATCTACAGTGAGTATAGAAGGAAATGAAGAAAGGAATTTAGCATGTGCTAAATATATGATGATAAGAGTATGTTTCAAGGAATACACGGATCTGTCTAAGAGAAGTCGCGTATGCACGCGGAAAAGAACGTGCCAAGTCGCGTATGGGTAAAAGCGCTCAAAAAGTGCAAAACCAGGGGTAACCACCATGGTATTGACCCATTGTATTGGGTAATGATTCGTCCAAATGACCCCATCCAGGAATACCATCGGAAGTGATGTAGTTTTGGGCTCATGGTATTGTGGGCTCATGGTATTGTTTGGCTCATGGTATTGTTTTGGCCCATGGTATTGAAAAAGGGGCTCATGGTATTGAAAAAGGGTAAACCTATATAAGGAGAAGAAATTCATTGTGCAAATGATGAGTGTGGGAGCAAGATGTCTGAACTTGAATGAATACTTCTCTATGAAGTATATCTGTATGGAAAGGGTAAAGGTTTGATAATAGATCTGAATCTATGATGCACCTATGAAGAAATGATGAAGCGGAATATTTAGATCTGGAATGTATTTGTATCTGCTAGATCTGTTTATGGAAGGCTTAGATCTAAGATGAGGCGAACATCTGTCTGAAGTAAAAGGGTAAATCTGAACTGAACATCTGATCTGAAGAAGTATACTGCTTTATAATGATTGAAGATCTATACGCTACTTTGCCACAGAGGAAGCGCGTATATACGCGGCTTCGCTGAAGAGAAAGCGTGTATGCACAATGAAATACATACAGAGGTATACGCTGGTTTGTGTGGACGAAAGCGCGTATATACGCGACATCAGTGAAGTAAAAGCGCGTATGCAAACTAGGGTTTGCTGAAGTCTGTGGTAAGAAATGACTGATCTATTTGGTTGTATTGCTGCTATCTGTATTCTACTATTCTGAGTTGTCTGCATCAGTTTGGTTGTATGATTGAGCTTAAATGTATGAAGAGGGTCCAGTCTGAAAATATGATGAAACGTGGCCTGCAAGTGGTGTCCTAGTGGAAGCTTTGGATCCAGTGTGAAAATTGATGAAACGTGGTCCATAGAGGTACTGAGGGTTGTAGCCTTCAGTCAGGGGGTTGTAGCTCCCTTCCAGGAGAGGCTGGTAAACGAGATCGGGGGTCGTAGCTCCCTTCCAGGAGAGGCTGGTAAACGAGTCAGGGGGTTGGAGCTCCCTTCCAGGAGAGGCTGGTAAACGAGCGCAGGTGGGTGCCTGCGTGCTGGTCAAGTCTGCGCCAGCACATATGTTGTAAGATGTTTTCTCTATAATAAAATATTGAAGGCTGAGCAACTGCAGCGGTGGTTTTCTCCCGACTTGGGTTTCCACCTAAAAATCCTGGTGTTCATGTGTGATGCTTTGTGTGATGGTTTATTCTGTTCTTACTGCACATGTTCACTGTTTATAGAACATCTAATGAATGAATGATGGAATGATATAAGTGAAGAACTAATGGCATAATTAGATCTCTGTGTATACGCGAGTTTTATGAAGGATATCCGCGTGTATACGCTACTTGGCTTCAGCAAAGTAGCGTATGGGTTTTAAGGAATGAAAAAGTAAAAAGTTTTGATTATGCAGTAAATACTGATTCACCCCCCCCTCTCAGTATTTTTCCCAACAATTGGTATCAGAGGAGGTCCTTGTGCAGAAGCTTGATCGCTTAAAGGAGATCCGTCGCAATGGGAAGTCAAGAAGGAGTAATGTCTATAAAGCCACCTCTATTCAATGGAAGAAATCTAATATTTTGGAAGGTACGTACAAAAGCATATCTGTAAATTCTTGGTGCAGATGTATGGGCAATCGTGGAAGAAGGTTATCAATACCCGGCAAGTATTCCTACTGATGCAGCAGAAAGGAAGAAGTATGAAATCAATGCCAAAGCAGTGAATGTCTTGTTAGGAAGCATGTCTGAATCAAAATTTGCTAAAGTGATGCAGCTAAATTCAGCAAAAGAAATATGGGACAAAATCATTCTGAGCTATGAAGGAGATACAAAGGTAAAAAGTGCAAAACTGCAAACTCTTAGAATTGAATATGAAAATTTGAAGATGCATAGTGATGAAAGTGTTGCCAGTTTCTTTCTTCGTCTGGATGATATTGTAAATCAAATGAGAAATTTGGGTGAAACCATAACTGATACTACTCTGGTGGAAAAGGTCTTAAGATCCTTGACTTCAAAATTTGACTCTAAAGTTTCAGCTATTGAAGAAAGGCAAGATATGCAAACGCTTACTATTGTTCAATTACATGGTACTCTGACTGCTTTTGAAATGAGACAAGGAGGTCCTTCTCAAATAAGAGAAGCTGCTTTTAAGGCATCTACAAAAGGAAAAGAAAAGGAAGTTGTCAAAGAATCCAGCTATATATCCGATGAAGAAGAAGCAAATTTCGTGAGAAAGCTCCAACTAGGTACTGGAAGATTCAAAGGTAAGCTTCCCTTCAAATGTTTTGAGTGTGGAAAAGTTGGTCACTATGTTGCTAAATGTCCTTATAGAGAAAATCATGGTAAAGGGAAACAATTTGAAAAGAGAAAGAGTTATTATGCAAAAGAAGATGATGATGAAGTGTCCAGTGAAGATGAAGAAGATTCTGACCAAGATCTGAAAGTGCTCATGGCTAAGAAGCAAAAGAAGAAGGCTACTCGAAACAAAAAGATACCTCAGAAATCATGTATAGCAAAAATTGAAGAAGATGAACCAGGTATTAATCGTTGTTCTTGTCTCTTACTTAACTGCATGTGCAAAGATTATGATAGTGAAAGTGATAGTATGGATCCAGAAGTTTCTGACGAAGCTCTACAAGTACTCATGGCAAAGAAGGAAAAGAAGAAGGCTACTTGTAATATTGTTCTTTGTGCAAACAATAGTGAAGATAGTGAAAGTAAAGTTGTGAATCTACAAGAAGCTCTCAAGACTAAAGTTGAAGAACTACAAAGTTCAACTACTAAGCAAGAAACTATTTACAAAGAGATGATCTCTCAAATGGAAAAACAAATAGAAATGTTGAATGGACAGGTGGACAAATATCAAAGGTTTCATACTTATGCATCCAATCGAATTAAAGAATTAGAAGCAGAAATCAACAATCTAAATGCAGATCTCAAAAATTCAAGCAAGAAGAATGAAGGACTTGAAGCTGCAGTCATCTCTCTGCAAGAAGATCTAGAAGCATCAAGTAAGAAGAATGAGGAACCTCTACAACCATTTGAAAATAAAGGCCTTGAAGCAGAAATCATCTCTCTCAAAAGGGATCTGGAAAAATCAAACAAGAAGAATGAAGAGCTGGAACAAACATGTGAAGAAAACGAAAACTGGTTGAAAGAAGAGATTCTAAATCTGAAGGATCAAGTAGAAAATGGAAGAAGGAAAGAAGAAAGCATGACAAAGCAATGTCAAGCCTTGGAGGTTGAGGTAAACATTCTCAAAGGTAAATTAGAAGAAAAGGTTAAACTTTTGAGGTTTAAAGATAGTACTAATATTTTGGACAATATTCTAAGTAATCAAAGGTCTCCTGCTATCAAACTTGGTCTTGGTTTCCATGAAACTGTTAAAGGTGAATCTAGCTCACAAGGAAGTGCTAAAAATTCAGAGGATGTCAATGCAAAACCTGAAGTGTTGAAAGAAATAAAAGATCGACCAACAATCATGAATTATCAAAGGAATTCATTCAAGAACGTTGAATGTTTTAAATGTCATAATTATGGGCATGTTGCAGCAAATTGCAGGAGCAGATCATTTCATCCACAAACTAACAAATCCTACATAGAAAGGTACTCTGGTTTCTTCAGGGGATATTGTTTCTCATGTAACATGTATGGACATAAAGCAGTTGATTGCAAAAGGATGAAGATTAGAAATACTCATTATGATTCTTATGCTTATTTCTCTGGACACATGAGATGTTATTCTTGTAACAAGTATGGACATGTAGAAAAGGAATGCAGGTTGAAAAAATCTGAGAAAGTGGACAATTTTCAGCATACAGTTAGGAAGTTCAAGCAAATTTGGAAAAAGAAGGAGGACCAATCAGAAACGTAGGGAATTCTGACCCTACTGCAGTCATCCGCTTCTGAAGCTTACTTCTCTGATTGACTGCAGGAATGATGTGGGATACATTATCAGATTTAGTCACAGGGGGAGCATTGTATGATGTCTCTCATGGTTGATTTGATTATTCTGGTTATATGTATTTCTGACAGTACATCTGGTGTGAAGAAAAGACAGGAACAGAAAGTAAAATTGCAGGAGGAGATGAAGGTGTGAAATTTTCTATATTTCACCTGCCATACGCGGGTTCGATGAAACAAAGTCACATATACACGCGAGTTACAGCAGACTCAGCCGCGTATGCTTTGATGATAAGAGAATTTATCTGATAGCTGAAGATATGAAGCAGAGGTCCAGGGGGAGCATCGTTCTGACTGATAATAACTATAGTTTTGACTCTGTATCAGCTTAATTCATCAGTTCTAAATGATGATGATATGATACTTGATGTCTTATGATGAATTTTATGGATGAGTCCTGTTTGCTTGTTGAATGAAGAGTATTCGTTGATGAGATTAAAGTCCTATAATTCAGAGATAAGGACAGATCATGCAGAGATTGTTGCTGATGGCTTGCTGATAAAAATATTCAAGTTGCACAAGTTAAGGAGAAGCACTAGTTCAGGGGGAGCAGCAGGTTGAATACTAATGATTGCATTGTTGGCAATATGACTGATTATTCTTGGCTATTGTGATACTCATGCTTAAATGATGATGACTTGGTATATGGTTCATTATGATGAGATTTTGATCCCTGATGCTCACACATAGATGAGTTGGAAGTCATTTGATTCAGAGATAAGAATAGTTCATGCATAGTTTGTTACTATGGTTGAGATCTATTTCCTACATATGTTACTTCATATTAAATCTTGAAGATCATGGTGATTTTGGACCACATGGATGATTGCTTGACACATATCTGAAGATGTTGTTCTGGTATGATAATATCTCTTGGAAAGAATGTATTGATGCTGCACAGAATATGAAGACTTGGTTACTAATGCGCTTATGCAACCACCATTGGATGACGCTTGAAGACACAACTACACTGTTCTATCCATCTGTAGTCCAGGGAAGCATTCAAAATATCTCAGAAAGAAGTTGAACACTGTCTTTTTCTCACAAAGGATCAGATCTGGTTGAAATATAGAAGATAGCATGGGTTTAATGAAACACAGTCGCGTATATACGCGAGTTTCTGCACAAAAAACCGCGTATGTCTGATTGCTGACAAATTTTTGCTTGGAGTCAGCTCTCTTCAGCACAGCTGCAGTGCTGTTTGGTATATCTGATACTGTTTGGTATCTCTGGTGGTGTTCCAGTTCTCATAATTCTATTTCTTATGTTTTGATAAAGATGCCTTGATGATTTGTTGGTGAAAGTGTTCAGGATGCACAAACTAAGGGGGAGCCTTAGTCATATGAAAAAGATGCTTGGATGCACAGATTCAGGGGGAGCATTAGCGTTGCTGAGTATAATGCATTGTTGGCATTATGATGGTTCTGAAATATGTTCTCTTTCTTGAGGAATTTCTGGTGTTGGTCTTAAAGTCATATTTGTAATTTGATGAAAAGGTCATGTTGAGACCCATGATGTAAATTTGTAATATTCAGTCATGTAAGAACTTGTCAAAATCTATAAACCCACTTGGTTGGGTAGCTGAGTCAATTTTCGTAAACTCACTTGGTTGGGTAGCTGAGTTGAAATGTGTAAACCCACTTGGTTGGGTACTTGAGTCTCATATGTAAATCCACTTGGTTGGATATTTGATGTAAGTATGAGTCTTTGGTGATAGGAAGTTCATAGAGTCATGTACTTCATTGGAAAATTTGCTTGAAGATTTAGCATGAACTCAGGGGGAGATTGGTCACTTCAGTATATATCAGATCTGCAGAACGCTTCTTCCACATGCGGAGAACAGGGGGAGAGTATGTTGGTTTTGATCCACCCTTTGCCCTTGATGTCAAAGGGGGAGAGTGACATGGTGTTTGAATGAAGAGAAAGAATGGTGTCAAAATGGGGAATATGACATGGTGTCATTGTATTCTTAATGTACCTATCTATTGTGGTAACCAAACACCATCGTGGTTGCCATCAAGTCCAAAGGGGGAGATTGTTGGCAATATGATGCAGAGTGTTGTCCTTGATGGCAACCCACTGAATGAAGATGAAGATATGAGATTGTTGACATGTGTTGTCCTTGATGGCAAACCACCTGATGAAGTTATTCTTGACCTGATGGACTTGGTAAATGATGTAAATCTGATATAAAGTGATGTTTGTCAGCAATATGATGCTGAGTGTTGTCCTTGATGAAGATAATGGAAACTTACTGGATGAAGTTGTGCTTGATAGAATATGTCTTGATGAACTAAAACTGATGTATCTACAGTGAGTACAAAAGGAAATGAAGAAAGGAATTCAGCATGTGCTAAATATATGATGAAAAGAGTATGTTTCAAGGAATACACGGATCTGTTTAAGGGAAGTCGCGTATGCACGCGGAAAAGAACGTGCCAAGTCACGTATGGGTAAAAGCGCTCAAAAAGTGCAAAACCAGGGGTAACCACCATGGTATTGACCCATTGTATTGGGTAATGATTCGTCCAAATGACCCCATCCAGGAATACCATCGGAAGTGATGTAGTTTTGGGCTCATGGTATTGTTTGGCTCATGGTATTGTTTTGGCCCATGGTATTGAAAAAGGGGCTCATGGTATTGAAAAAGGGTAAACCTATATAAGGAGAAGAAATTCATTGTGCAAATGATGAGTGTGGGAGCAAGATGTCTGAACTTGAATGAATACTTCTCTATGAAGTATATCTGTATGTTAAGGGTAAAGGTTTGATAATAGATCTGCATCTATGATGCACCTATGAAGAAATGATGAAGCAGAATATTTAGATCTGGAATGTATTTGTATCTGCTAGATCTGTTTATGGAAGGCTTAGATCTGAGATGAGGCGAACATCTGTCTGAAGTAAAAGGGTAAATCTGAACTGAACATCTGATCTGAAGAAGTATGCTGCTCTATAATGATTGAAGATCTATACGCTACTTTGCCACAGAGGAAGAGTGTATATACGCGGCTTCGCTGAAGAGAAAGCGCGTATGCACAATGAAATACATACAGAGGTATACGCTGGTTTGTGTGGACGAAAGCGCATATATACGTGACATCAGTGAAGTAAAAGCGCGTATGCAAACTAGGGTTTGCTGAAGTCTGTGGTAAGAAATGACTGATCTATTCTGCTGTATTGCTGCTATCTGTATTCTACTGTTCTGAGTTGTCTACATCAGTTTGGTTGTATGATTGAGCTTAAATGTATGAAGAGGGTCCAGTCTGAAAATATGATGAAACGTGGCCTGCAAGTGGTGTCCTATTGGAAGCTTTGGATCCAGTGTGAAAATTGATGAAACGTGGTCCATAGAGGTGCTGAGGGTTGTAGCCTTCAGTTAGGGGGTCGTAGCTCCCTTCCAGGTGAGGCTGGTAAACGAGATCGGGGGGTCGTAGCTCCCTTCCAAGAGAGGCTGGTAAACGAGTCAGGGGGTCGGAGCTCCCTTCCAGGAGAGGCTGGTAAATGAGCGCAGGTGGGTGCCTGCGTGCTGGTAGAGACTGCGCCAGCACATATGTTGTAAGATGTTTTCTCTATAATAAAATATTGAAGGCTGATCAACTGCAGCGGTGGTTTTCTCCCGACTTGGGTTTCCACCTAAAAAAATCCTGGTGTTCATGTGTGATGCTTTGTGTGATGGTTTATTATGTTCTTACTGCACATGTTTACTGTTTATAGAACTTCTAATAAATGAATGATGGAACGATATAAGTGAAGAACTAATGGAATAATTAGATCTCTGTGTATACACGAGTTTTATGAAGGATATCCGCGTGTATACGCTAGTTGGCTTCAGAAAAGTAGCGTATGGGTTTTGAAGCATGAAAAAGTAAAAGTTTTGATTATGCACTAAATACTGATTCACCCCCCCCCCCCCCCTCTCAGTATTTTTCCCAACAGCATACAGGTTGCTCCTAATTTTTTCATCACTTATCTTCTTTTTTTCGATGATGTTTTAATCTTCTGCTCCGGATCGGTGCATGATGCAATCACTATTGGTGAGATTTTGGACCTGTTCAGCAAGGCCACTGGAATGGAAGTGAATGGTGGGAAGTCTTCCATTACTACTCATTTTTTGAGGGATGAGCAGAGGCGTGAGTTCGTGAGGATCTTTCCCTATAATTCTGTTGGCTTGGATGATGGGCTGAATTATTTGGGGTTCCATTTAAAACCCAATGATTATAGCAAACATGATTGGAGCTGGTTGCTGGAGAAGTTGGAAAAGCGCTTAAGAGTTTGGTGTCATAAATGGCTATCTAGAGCTGGGCAGTTGACTTTAGTTAAGGTTGTTTTGAAGGCTGTCCCGGTTTATTGATTGTCCCTCTCTTGGATTCCAAAGGGTTTTTTGGAGGCAGCCATGAGGATTTGCTTTAGATTCCTTTGGAGTGGGAAACATGAATCGTTGGTGACCCCTTGGGTTCGTTGGGAGAAAATTGTTGTCCCTAAAGGGTTGGGAGGATGGGGACTGAAAAATATTTTTCTCTTTGCACAGGCTCTTGCTGCAAAGGGTGGGTGGAGGCTCATCAATGTTGATAGTCTTTGGGCTCAGGTGATCACACAAAAATATATTGCTTCTTTTTCTATTGCTGATTGGATAAGGAATCCTAGGAAATCCTTTGTGGGTTGGTCGGTGATTTGGAAGGCTCTAGTAAATTCTTTTCACATTCTGGAAACAAGTCTGGCTTGGGATGTGGGTAGTGGCAGGAAGCTTCAGGTTGGTGAGGATCCTTGGATGGGAAGCGAACTTCAACACCTTCTTCCCCGGCATACGGTTGAGGCCTTAAGGCAGAGGGGGATTACCTTTCTCTCCCATCTTGTTGATCCGATTCGGAGAAGGTTGGTCATTCAGCATTGGATTTTGGCCTCTTCTTTGGGGCTGGATGCTCATGATGAGAGGGCTATGGCTATCTATATCCGTGCTTTAAAATAGGCTCATATTTTGCTTCAGGATAGGGAGGACAAGATTGCTTGGGATTTTGATTCTTCGGGGACCTATTCTCCTCAGGCTGGCTACACAAAACTTAGTGCTGGGGCTATCTTGGGTGAAGAGCGGTGGTGGTGGAAGAAACTCTGGAAACTAAATTGTCCTCCGAAGACTCGCCTTTTTATGTGGTGTGTCCTTGAGAATAAATTCCCCACCTGGGATGTGCTGCAACACGGATGTTTTCAGGGACCTGGCTGGTGCTTTCTGTGCAACTCTGATGAGGAATCTGTTAACCATCTATTCCTCAGATGTCCTTTCATTAAAGGAGTTTGGCTGGAATGTTCCAGGTTATTGGGTATCCTTTGTAGATGGGAGGGCTTATCTGTATCTCTTGCATGGGATTCGTGGTGGGTGTCTTATGCTGAGCAGAATCTAAAATCTCTGCCTCTCCTTGTCATCTGGGATTGTTGGTTGGCTCGTAACCGACTTCTATTTGATGGGTCGTTCAGTACTCCTGAGATCGTTGGTGCCATGACTATTGGTATGCACTCTGCTTTTCCTATCCATATATGTGCTGCCAATCAGAGGGAGGTCCTTCTTTTGGACATTGATAGGAGGAATCCTTGGGGTTTTTTTGATGGGGCTATGCAGCAAAATGTTTGTGGTGGAGGGGCTCTGCTGTTTCTTTTTGAATCACATTGGTTTGAGATCTCTGCTGGGCTTGGGGAAGGAACAAATAATTATACTGAATTGTTGAGTCTCAAGATTCTTCTGTTGTTTGTTGTGGGAAAAGGTTGCAGTAAGATAAATTTTTATGGGGACTCCTTGAATGTGATAAATTGGATAAAAGGAATTCAGCAATGCAGAGTACACCATTTACAAAACCTGGTTCGCTCTATTAGGGAGATCCTCCTTTCTTTTGAATTTTTCTCCTATCAACATATATATCGAGAAAATAATGATCAGGCTGATCGAGCTTCAAAGAGGGGGATTCAGCAGGGCGAGGGTATTTGGAGGATCAGAGAACATCAAGATGCTGATTCCATTGAATACTTACATCCATCTTTATTTCACTGAGAGGCTACAGTTTTCCTATGTTGGCCTGACAACAAAAGCCAACTGAAAGCATACTCATGGTGTGCATTTTCTCAACAGTTTTATGTGAAGAATGGCTGTGATTTATCACTGTTTTGGTTTACATGCTCGATGGGCTGTCTGCAGAAGACAGGAACTTATATAACAGGTTTGACATCTACAGTTTCGGGCTACTTACACTTTGGTGGGCATTTCTCAACATATTTTGTGATGGTGGCTGCGCATCCACTGTTTTATTGATGGTTTTTCTTGCCAGAATGGGCTTCTACAGCGTGATGGTCACACATTAAAGTGACACACTTTGAATATGACGGTGCTACATCACAGTTTTATGATGCGTTTTTTATCTGTTTGGTGCATCCAAAAGGTTTTATGACTGTCTGGGCTTTGATTGGCGCTGTGAAGAACATTAGAAATCTTTTTCTGGGGAGTGTTTTTTTTTCTGAATGAACTTTTTCTGGACTGTTAACAGCAGATAGTAGCGTTTACTATTTTATTATGAACATCATGTTTTCCAGCTAGAACAGGGTAAAAGCCAGAATCTGGTTCAGCACAGGAGTGCTTTTCTCTTTGTAATAGTTTTTGCCTACAAACTCTTGGGTTTGTCTTCTTTGAACACACTTCTTATGTGTTTCTCAATGTAATTTTATACTCACCTGCAGTAATAAAATTATGCTTTTTTCTGGAGGAAAAAAACAAAAAAACATTCAATAGATTTCTAAAATAATTGCTTATAATATTTAAAAAAAAATACATTTTAATCTAGTTACTATGGTCTACTCTATTTAAATTTGATGCAAAAGGATCTTCCTTTTAATTATATTTATTATTATATATTTTTATAAATTTGTTATAATTTTTATTCTAAAATATATAGAAATCTATAAAGGAGGTAAATAATCGAATTATTTTGATTTTTTCACTATTAATAATACAAATCATCAATCAAGAAACATTATTTTTCACTTTAAATTTAATTATTTAAAATAAAAGTGATTAAATTATGAATATGGAAAATAGTTTAGATTATTAATTATTAAGGATTTCTTTTAAATAATAGATATTAATATTATAAGAATATAATTCTTGTGTTTCTTTCAAATTTCTATTTATTGATGATTAATGCCTACTAAAACCAATGCACTTTTAGTATAATAATTATAATTAATGTAGCAACATTATTCTACATGGTATTATGTTATTTTACTAATAGTTAAATTAATAATAATGTTGTTTATAATTAGTAAAAACCCTATAAATACACCTTGCTACTTTAATTTTTATATAGTAATTAAAGAAACTGACATAATTAACTATTATGTTTTCATGTAGGTGATTTTTTTCTTGTTTTTTAAATATTGTGAGCTTTGAGATTACTTATAATTTTATTTTATCATGTAACTGGAGTAACTATTATTTAGGGGTTTCTAAGCCTTAAAAATAAGGCGGGATCACAACTTATCTAGGCCACACTAACCCTTAATATGGCAGGATGTTTACCTACTAGGTTTCAAACTAGTAACCTTTTAACCACGTAATGCCTTAATAGAACATCTTGTCACTTACATTCATGAACATATAAATGACCATTTTAATTAATTCAATGTCTCAAGCTTTTTTAATATAGTAATTATACATTATACTACCATATAAATATTCTCACAGGGATTCTTTTACTATATTATACTTGTTTATTATTATGATGATATGGTATTTCAAGAATTATAATTTAATTAAATTTAGGGTTTAATCTTAAGACTATATTTTTTAATTAAATTAATTAATAAATTAAAAATGTTAAATGAATAGATTATATATGAATTTGTGTCATTGTTTTTTGACATGTGATATTAAAATATATATATTAAAAATATAATATATTTATACATTAAAAATGTAATCTATTTAAACCTCTAAAAATGTTATTATAGAATGAGATAATATGGATAGTAAGATGGTTATTATCATAGTAAGCACGTACCCCAGGCTCATGTACCCCACGCTCCCCCGCTCCTGGGAGCTTGGGAGCTTGTAGAAAACTTTCCAAAATTGTTGGGAGCTTCAAAGGGTACTTTGGAGCTTTTTGGGAGCTTCACTACTACAAATTTTGACGTTTCGGGTACTTATTTTGAGCAGATTTTCACCTTTCGAGTACCTATTCTAAGTAGATTTTCAACTTTTGGGTACCTATTTTGAGCAGAGAGGGTACCAATTGTTTATTTCATAACTAATACATAATAGGTCAGGGGATTGGACTGCATGGGCTCTGTAAAGCAACAGAGATGTGGAGATCTACCAAAGATTTCAACAAAATATATACAGTTGCTAGTCATTCATTCCTTGGTAGCTTCTGTTGCAAATCTTGAAGTTCAACAATTGCAAATAACTCTACTTTCTTGAAGCCTATCTTGAAGCTTTAATGATAAGATTCAACAAATTACAATGATGGCCAGAAAGAGAAAGAGTAGTGTGTTAATCAGTTTCATTCTATTAATTTCCAAACTTGAATTTCAAAATTGAATATAATATAGTGTTACATGAAATCACATAATAATCAAGTAATAATAACCTTTTTTTTTGTTTAGGAGTTCCACATGTTTCTTCACTGGCAAGGAATTTCATTGGCAAGTTGTTGATGGATTGATACTTTGATTTTTTCTGGCGGTGTTTCAATGTCCAATCTTTTACATACTTCAATGCAAGATGGAATCTGCATGGTGGAATTTAATTTGCACCTTTAAATTATTTTATTTTTATTTTTAATATATTATATTATTGCGGCTTCCAACTTAAAGTTTCTTGTAAATTTGAGCAAAGCTTCTAGCCGTACCAGATACTCATTTCCCCATACCAGAACTCGTGCAACATAGGTTATTATTATTATTATTATTATCATCAGAGCATCGTGGCTTTCATGGCATGTGAAGAGGGAACACCACATTACCAATTGAAACGTTTCATTACCGAAGAGAAGAACAATGTTTTAAAGATCAAAGAGAACAACAGTTTATGCTTGCTTAGCTTAGTTTGGTTCTATATCGCTTGGCTGGTTGCGTATTGTTCAACTCATATTGTTTGGATTTGTAATTCAAGCGGACAGACATATTTTTTATGGAACAACGTGTGTGTCTGAATTATATTTCATGACGGGATATATCTAGAAAGAGCAGGCAAATTTGTACAAACATACAACGATATGACTTGTAATACGTTTTTGTTCCTTCGATATCTATACACAGCATTTGATTCTGCTTTTATTTTAAAAAAAACATTTTCTCTTGCAATAAGATGGATAGAGAATGGAGGGTTTTTTCGCCTCACTATATTGATAGCATACAACTGGTCTCGAAATTCATAAACATGTGAATTCTAATTGTGATAATTCCAGTTTTATGCTTGTAGTGATTGGATGTAAAAACGTGCTAACGATCCTCTAGAATTTTTCAGTGAAACTTTTGATAGAAATTCGGGGTGGTCTGTCAGCTACCGAGTAACAGAATACAAAGTGGTAAGTTTTGTTATAGAAATTGTTATGAATTTTTTTGAAAATTTAGCTTTACACCTAATGTCCTGTAAAAGTAAATAAAAATAATTTAGGTTTGTTCAACTAATATAGAGTTTGGTAGCGCTATTCTTTAGGAGATTTCATGTTAAACAGAAATTACCAGCGACAATGTGAAATTGAAATTATTTCTTTGTAATTGGATAGAAGTTTCAAAGAAGCATTGCAAAGAGGGTTTAAAATTATTTCTTTGTAATCGGATAGAGGTTTCAAAGAAGCACTGTAAAGAGGGTTTGAAGAAGGTGTTGCAAAATAGGAATCACAAAGGAGGAAAGCAGAAAACTTTTGTTAAGAGGATACAGACTTAAAAAAAAATATGAGTGAATTTAGGTGAGGTATTTAATTGAAATATAGGTGATTGCAAGTTGTGACTTATTTTATAAAAAAAATAGAAGGAAAGTACAAGAAAGTGATTGTTGGACATAAATAGATAAAAATAATATTTTAATTGTAGTGAGATAGTTGGAATCTGGGATTGTATTGTTGGAATCATAATTGTCGTTAGATCAAAATTCGTAGGTTTTAGTCTAATTGTTAGAGTTAGGATCCATGAAAGGTGGTTAGTCCATGTCAAGAAACACACCGGGAGTGTTGAATCCAATGTCCAACAATCTCCCCTCTAACGAGCCAGGTGAATTTCGAACTCGAGACCTGTCGCCCTGATACCAATTGTTGGAGTCATGATTGTCGTTAGATCAAAACCCGCAGGCTTTAGTCTCTGCTACAATCGCTAGAGTTAGGATCCACAAGAGGCGGTTAGTCCATGTAGTGAAACACACGGGCAGGGTTGAACCCAGTGTCCAACAAGTATTCTATACAATTTAATTGCAGTGGTGACCTCATCCCCAATGTACAACATGTTGTGTGTAGGGTGAATGACGGGAGTGGGAAGGTCGAGAAAAACGAAAGTAAGAGAAAGTGATTTCTGGCATGAAAATTGATTAAGAAAATATTGTATTGGAAATCAGAGTTGAATTTGGCAGGGTAGTCAGAAGTCCAGATGGTGTTTCATAGAGTTCCACAATTTTTTTTTTTATAATTTCGATAATGTTATTTTCCAAGGATTGTTAGTTGAAATGATATTTTAAGAGAAAAATGATATTTTTTTTCAAGAATCAAATTTTAATTTGAAATTGTCTTAAAATAATGTTATTTAAAAAAAATTAAAATTAAAAAATGTTTGCGAAGCATATTTTTTGGAATGTTTAATACAATAATTTGTATGTTTAATAAGATGAAAGTAAGGGAAAGTGATTGCTTGCACGAAAATTCATAAAAATAATATGGTATAGTTAGTCAGAGCTTAATTTAGTCGGGTAGTCAGAAGTCAGGATGGTGTTGCATAGAAGTTATTAGGAAGAGGACCCCTATCTCGACGTACAACTAAATACTTGTAGAAATTCTAAAAATTTGTGTAGACGATGGAGTATTTTCTATAGCAAACGTAAAATTTGGGGTTAAATGACTCAAAAAAGGAAAATCTAAGGAAATTAAATGCTACGAAACCAAAATCTTGAAAATTTCAAGGGTCTATCCTCATCCCTCACATACACATGCTATTTAATTTAGAGATTACGTAGGGCTTCCCTAAACACTATAATTAATGTCTCATTGTTCATATCTTTATCAAATAGGTATAAAAGTAATCCCTCTAATTATAGAACCGTTATAATCCCCATATTATCAAACCTATATTGATGTATTTTGGAAAATAGTATCATCATATGGTTTGAAATACATAGAGAAACACCCAAAGGATAAGAAACCTTTAGCAGATATCATTCAGTCACGAACAACTGTATCATGCTTAGTTTCATTATGAAAGAGTTTCATAATAGTGAAACCAATCTCGTTTATTATTTCATTGATTTTTGAAATTTTTTTGACACTCTGTGTAGGATGAAGATTCTTGATAGATTATAAGAGACAAAAGTTCCTTGCAATCTTAGTTTTGTTATATTAAGGATTAATGCATGTTATTGTCAATTATAAGGACATTGAGGGATTTTTGGAAGAAATTAGTTGTAATGGTTTAGGCAAGGTTGCTCCCTATCCCCTACCTTCTCTTGCATATAGATTAAGTTAGAATATTTTTTGGAAGATTCTATTTGTGTGATCCAAACTCTCACTGTTATAGTCATCATCCTTCTTCTTTATGTTGATGAAACCTCCATAAGCATCTATGAATTATCAGGGACTTTTTCTCCATAAGGGTATGGTTGTAAACATAAGAAAAATAATTTATATGATAATAAATTCCAATAATATCACTTAAAACACTTTTTTATATGACAAAAATAGTTTGGAAGAAGTCTCATCGAGTAAATATTTTGGAATTGATATTCGTCACAAATTTAATTATAAATATATAATCTGCAGAAAAGTATAAATGGAAGGTGGTAAGCTTATTATATGCTTGCAAGCAAGTGTCAAATACTAGACCTTTGGCTATAAGATAAGAAAAAAAACTTAGTTACTCTTATCACTCATATTATATTATACATATGTGAAGTTTGGGGATGGAGTATCTCTAGAGAACCTTGGAGAAATATAGAGAAAATATAGAAGATTTTTATAACGCACTATCCTACATCCATCTTAATCCCAAATATATACTGGCAAGGGAGATTTGATATTTTAGGGTGCAAACCTTTTTTAAATTGAAAATTTTGAAAAGAGGTTTGCACCTTGAGAGATTTGATCGCTCTCGACACTTGAAATATCCAAGGTTAAGATGAATATGTGCCTATTTCAATGGTAAGAGATTAAACAAAATTCATAAATGGTTAATATTGTGTACATTTAAAATAATAATATGATCATTTGAGTAAGTTTCCTGATTTGGTGGAAGATATCGAGAGTATTATTGAGAAGGATCAATGTTAATATATATTCTTTATTTTTTAGCTTTCTAGTAAACTAACATAATTTGTAGATGATCAAAATTTTGTATATGTAAGTATCTAAGGTGAATTTAATCATTTCAAATTTACTTAGTTTCCTCATATTTAAAAACATAAATAATATTATTCATAAATATATTTAAGCATATACTCTAGGAATAAGTTGAATAGAAATAAAATAACAATGCCGAATCAATGTATATACACTAAAATGAATGTATTGATTTCAATTTACATCTCAATTTTTTTCAAATTTCTATGTCAATTTCAATCTCAATATCAATTTCAACTTATATTTACATTTATTACTATTTTGATTTCTATTTATATTAATTTTCTAACATATTAATTTCAATGTATATAATTTGAAACAAGTAAATGTAACTTTTGATAAATTGAATGGCCTCAATGTCCACTTAAAATGGATGTATGCAAATTTATAATCAAATAATGTTATTTTATCTTTGTGTAAGAGAAATTGATTTTAATGAAATAAAATATTAAAGTATATTTTAAGATTGTAAAATTTAAGAAAAGTATACTTTATTTAAAATTAACATATTTTATAATAAAAATTAAAATCTGATTAAATAGAAAAAAATAAATAAATATATACAAATTTAAAAATAAATAAATTTTATATATGTATTATATAAATGACATTTTAGTGAACTATAATATTACGTACCACATTTTATTAACGAGAAATTTATTTTTCTATACTTTTTATAATATTGTGTAAATTAAATTGATATATATATATATATATATATATATGTAAAAAACCCTTTTATAAAACAATGATGATTATACAAGCCAAAATCCAATGATCTTTATTTACCGAACATCATCATGAAAACTAAATTTTAAATAGCCAAGTTTAAATGTTTTAAGTTTAATACTAAAAAGGCAACATATTTCAAATAATTTTGGCAGTCACGTGCATAACATAGGTTTTCAAAACGCACCTATATAGATTTTATATATGTATAAAATCTTATTTTTCAGTTTGAATAATTTTATAAGTACGGTCTAAGGTTTAACTTACAAATGGGGGTGCCATATTAAAAATTCTACGTAAGAAGCACCTTTATAAAACTATGATGATTATACAAGCCAGAATCCAATCATCTTTAATTACCAAACATAATCATGAAAACTAAATTTTAAATAGCGATGTTTGAGTGTTTAAGTTTAATAATAAAAGAGAACACATTTCAAGTACTTTGGGCACTCACGTATATAATATAGGTTTTCAAAAAGGGAGTAAGCTAATTATTCGACGCAAGGGTTTTTGGTTTTTGCGTCCCTCGTCACCGGCGAGGCCTTTTCAGAAAATGCGGGTCCTAAGCCCGTCCTCCCCACAGAACCTCCATTTTCGTTATTAGGAAACGTTTTCATTACCGTAAAACGTTGCCATTACCGTTTCCCATCACCTACACACCGCTCCAACAATGAATTCAGCTTCCATTCCCGCGTTCCTCTCAATTTGCGGAATCCTTTGCTTACAGAGCCGTGAGCCAGATGAACAAGGAGTGTATCGTTGGTTTAACGCACGTCGGACCTACAAACGTTTCGGAATGAAACCACTCGCCTAGGTGTCATGAACGAACACTCGTGTGAATGCAAACCCCATGGAATTTGACCAACAATAATTCATTAAGCCCCATGGAATTTAACCAACAATAATTCATTCAACAGACCTGTTTGTTAACTCGACAGATTTGGGAACTGTTTATGCCTTCGACAACGATGGTAAGAATGAAAGGATTTTTAAGTGAGAATGTTTCTTTTAATGTGAGAGTGGTAGCATTTTTTTTTTAGAGAAAATTTATTCCCAATTATCATACATTCTCAGACAATTTTATTTGTCGACCCAATTTATTCAGACCATTTTATAAAGGAAATGTTTTTCTGGGTTTCACTACAATTAGGAGAGCACAAAAAATAAGTGATCAAAGGTCAAATTGTTGGACAACCATTGTGCCAACTCGTTGGTCAACCATTGCAACAACTCATTGGGTCAGAAAAACGGTAAAACAAGTCAATTGGGAGTCAATAGTTTCCCTTTCAGCGCAAAACCCTAAAGAAAAGCTCATCTTCTCTAGAACAGATTTAGATTGGTCTCTTGTACAAGGAAAACACATGGACTCTTTTGATTGGATTGTAAAAATCCTTTCAACTAGAATTAGAGAATTTGTTAGAGGTGAAAAATAAACCCAAATGCTCCATGTTATTTCACCTGGGTACAAAATAAACGCCGAGGCCCAAGGCCTACTGCTTCCTTGCTATATGAAGTGTAAGTTTTTTAGAGATGCACTCTATCTAACAAAAACATTTAACATTAAATATCACATGCCATGCCAATTATAATTCAACTATCCAACAAAAACATTTAACATATATGTCCAAAAATATGTCCAAAAAACTTATTGTAATAAAATATGTCCGAAAATTGTAAATCTCACTCGAGTAATTAGGTTTAATTATTATAACACAAAAATCGTTCTACATTGTCAATAATTTTTTGCGCTTACACTGAAATCAATGAACACTGTTAATCCAATGACTTTACAAGTAATGTACCATCATACATGCAATTATATCAAATCAGAAATCAACACATAGGTAAACCATTTAAATATTTAGCTCGAACTCTTGTAGTAAACACCATACCTCAAGTCTCTCTTGCTCTCCAATTTTATTAGGTTTAATTATTATAACACAAAAATCGTTCTACATTGTCAATAATTTTTTGCGCTTACACTGAAATCAATGAACACTATTAATCCAATGACTTTACAAGTAATGTACCATCATACTTGCAATTATATCAAATCAGAAATCAACATATACTGTAATGAAATCAATGGGGATTGTCTTGTTACAAGTAACATTTCAATTTACCACATGTGCAAATGTAGCTTCACATTCTATCATTCATGTAGTTTTAAAAACGTCAGATGCCATGCCAATTATAATTCAACTATCTAACAAAAACATTTAATATTAAATATCACATGCCATGCCAATTATAATTCAACTATCCAACAAAAACATTTAACATATGTCCAAAAAACTTATTGTAATAAAATATGTCCAAAAATTGTAAATCTCACTAGAGTATCAAACTGTATCAAGTTTAACAAATTTTAAAACCATCTAAATTTTGAAATCAAATCAAATCTACTGTAAATCTTGTCCATCAAATGGAGGATCTAGCCTCTGGGTCTCGGGTAGCGCCCTATCCTGTAAATAGGAAACCTACATACACAATGCACATGTATTTGAACATTAAAATTTGAAGTTTTAAAAATGAATGAGAATATATATATCTAGAACATCATGTAGAAAACAAAATATAACAAAAAAATCACGTAATACCTCGTAAGGTTGCCTCTCCATTTGATGAATAGGTTCTGCCATAGAAACATCTGCAGTGGTAACCTGTACAATATACATGTACAATTAAATATAAATATATATATATATATATATATATATATATATATATACATAAATAATTTATATAAATTAAAAACTTTCAAATGAAAATGCACGTGTACATATACAAACTTATTTGAACAATAATATTAAAAAAAAGAACTAAAGACAACTTCTTCAAATGCTGTGGATGTTCCTATCTCTGTCGCTAAAGTCCTCGGATTAAAAAAATCTTCTATACGAACCTAAATTCAAAAAATTTTAAATAACTCAAAATATAGATCTCTCTATATATCTCAATTTTTAATGGAACTTTTTGAGGTAACATAAATTTTGAACTTGTGAAAAATTGTCCATACTTGTACATCTCCCAATGAAGTAGAAGGTATATCTCCTAAAGAAGAAGAAGGTACCGGCATCCCAAAAACATCAGACGGAATCGGTACCTATTAAAACATTTAAAATCAAATTATATATATACATACATGTACATGTGTGGCAACAATTATTTATTTTAGAGTCACTTAAAAAACACTAACATACATGTGCCAACATATCATGATGGTCGGACCCATCTGCATCGTTTGAGCCAGAGGTCCCGAACGTAATATTAACATTTTCATCACGCATCATGCCTGAGAACTGCAAATGGTGTTTTAACATATAATCATACATTTTGTTAGATTAATGTACACATACAAATAAATGTATACATGTACATACACATGTATTTATTACAAATTGTACACATGTATATGTAAATATAATTTCGAACCCTAAGGTCACTAACACATACCGTTCCGGTGCCCTCTTCCTCACGAAAAATTAGGTCTTGCAGACCATTGCGACAATTTATTGCGTATGTTCAGAGATCTTCAACATTCATGTTGTAAATCTCCTCATCTGTATGATAAACAAAATTGGCACGTGCATTTTCACGTGCTCTTTGTCGATTTAAGCCAATATCGACTCCACTCAATCCACTATGAACATTTTCGATCATAACATATCTTGCTTCACGACTTATTTGAGAAGTCGCATCCATCTCTGATCGCAGGATTTCGACTCGAGACGGTCGACTCACCAATGGCGGCTCAGGGCGAGGCAACTCCACATCTCGCTTAGCGCCCTTACGTTGATATAATCGACCTCTCCCCAGGCCAAAAAATTCTGAAGGAAGGTCATTGTAGTCGGCTTTCATACCCAAAAAAAATTCTGCATAGAACATTTGTGCAAAATAAAGAGGAACCTCATCGTTCCATGGAAGCCTTCCAAAGGCCGCAAGATGTCGATCATACAAATATTTTGCTTTGTCTGGGTGCTTGAAATACTGCACCTTCAACATTTTTCTTTTTGGCCCTTCCTTATAATTAAACATTGACTTAGCATCATCTCTTTTTACTCTCCATTTTATGTCCTGCCATTTATCGGGACCTATCACTGTTTCTTTTCTCTTTCTCATCACTTCTACAAACGAATCAGTCGTTGGCCCCAAATTTTTGTACACTTTTACCATTTCACTCAATGAATGTGTAACTATTTCGAGGCTTTGTCTACTCTCAGCAGGTAGAGGCAAAGCCTCGAGATCTCTTTGCAATTATGCATGAAGGCTTTCACACCTTTGTAAGGTGCATTCCTCCATGTTCGTTTCCCATGGTATATCAGTAATCTTAGCCGGATAAGTTGTGCTGGGTTGACAGTCTTCTTCTTCAATGTAGCGCACTGCCCTATGTCTTTTTTGACCACTGGCTCGAACATTTTCAGCCTCTGCATCAATATATATAAAATTTCGTATATTAGAAAAAACACGTGTAAAAAAAGTTGTACAAATTTAATGAAAAAATATTGAAATTGATGGTAACCTTGATGTTGTTGGTTAACATCATCTCCAACATGACCCTGCTAAGAACCAACCCCAGAATGACGCTGCTGAGAACCAGACCCACAGTGACCCTGTTGAGAACCAGCAGTCGTTGATTGGCCTTCGGGGGAATAAATATCACCCCTTCCCGCAACCTGATACCATTCATACCTCGACCGGTTGAACCTTGGCCACGCTCCATGGATGGAGTAGAAAGCATTCTCCTCTTGCCTCCTAAAAATTTAAATATGAAACTTATTAACAACTAATTTCACTCACAAAGTTAATAAAAAAATCAATTCCATATGTACACACATGTAAGGAGATTTAAAATTATATTTAAATATCGTGAACATCCTCCAATCCCTGAGCCTCCATATGGGATTCGGCTGATCTTCGTCTTTCATCCTCCATGATATATATCTATTGGTTGACATTCACAAAATAGATTTCAAAAAATCAATACCTCAAAGTAAAATCCAGTTTGGGGCTGTTAAATCCAGTATGCTCTATATTTCTTACATTTCTGCCCTCCTATTTTTCTTTCCAACCAAGGTTTATAAAATAACATGAGAAGCAACATGAGACTTAGAACAATCATTTTCATTATCTATATGGAAGGCAAGAAGGATTATATCCCCTTAAGCTTAAGCTTATGTAGTTTGTCAATTTTTATCACATATTTTTTGGTAAGTGTAAATGTTTTTTTATCTATAGTACAAGTCATGAGTTCCCCAATTTTACCTTATGTAAAGCATGATTCTAGGATTACTAAAATTTGTACTTGGTTTTTTAAGAATATACCAAATAAAGTTTTTGAGAAGCAAATATGGCTTGTTCCTTAGAATTTGGCACTTAGAATTTCCATAACGCTTATAACCCCATCCTTACAATTTTTATAATTTCCATGACGAGACATTTGAATTTCCTTCCCCATATTTCTTGTTAATGATTATAACCTTAAAATGGCTAATATTGGTTTGTCATCATCATCTAAAAATGACTTGGCAAATGAAAATTTACCATGTCAATTATCATCACTTCACACCATCTCATACATGACCCCTTCTACATATTATATGCATGAATTTTTGGAATTTCATCCTCTATACCTATCCCATGAATGATTGTGACAACAGGTGAATAAAATACAATTTATAAGCAGAAGATAGTTTCTATTTTTTCCTCCTCCATCCGCCCCATAGCTAGTGATTTCTCAATTTTCCACTTCCAACTTTCTATTCTCGAAATTCATTAGCAGCTAATTTTATCGATAGCCACACCAATATACATATAATTATCATATACACTACTACATTAATGAAATCTACGTTGTTTGTTATTGTAAAGTCCAATAACAAACAATGTTAATTGAGTTTAGTAGTGCATATAACAATTTCTTTGACTTCCAGGTGTGTTGTGACTATTAGTAGAATTAACTACCAAAATGAATTTCCAAAATAAAATGTTGGAAGAGAAAAAATAGGCAATCACTGGATATGGAGTGGGTGGAGGGGGACAAACTTATAGTGATCCCTTCCTTATCAAATTTCCTTTATTCACCTAATGTCACAATCAATCATGGTCTAGATAGAAGGGATGACCTACCATAAATTCAATCATATAATGTGTAGAAGGGTCATATGTAGATGGTGTGAAACGATGATTACAAACATGGTAATTTTTCATCTACTAGGTCATTTTTAGATGATGATTACAAACCAGTGCTAGCCCATTAAAGGTTATAATCATTGGTGCCTAATGTGGGGTGGACAATTTAAATCAAGTTCGTACAATTTAGCTCATTTTAGTCAAGGTTAGTTAGAAGAATTAGCTATTGTTTTCTACCTTCAATTTCCTCTGAAAATGAATGTGTACGTGCTTTTGAGAGACATTAGAGGAATAAGGTCCAAATTTTTGATGAAAATGTGCTATGAAAATAAAGGGTTTTAAAGGCAAGCATGTACAAGGCATAGTTGAGCCAAATGTTCTTCAAGAAGGGCCTAATTATTTGGGTCTTGGTTATGGAAAACATGGAAAATGCTCCAAAGCCAAGGAGGCTTGTGAGGTTTGTGTTCATGATGAATGGAACATGTACATATTTTACCTTAAAGTTGTTGTGTTTTACATATATTAAAATGAAGAACTTCTATTTGGATCCATTCCAGAGATTGACTGCAGAGGCATTTACTAGATATGTCACCTTTCATAAAAGATGAGATCCAGAGGCTACCTGGCCCTTTACAGACTCTGCCTATAGAAATTGTAGAAGTAAACACTAGAGGCATTAACAATATCAAAGAACGTTTTCATGCTCAGACATGGGAATGTTTCTCTTTCCCTACGCAAAAAAATAGTTCTTGAGGTAGTTAATCTTCATAGACATGTCATCAAGCAAGTCAAGGTGATCATCCCTCCTTCCCTCCCTTCTAAAATAATTATGTTTTGCGGGTCAGAAAGCCAAAATATGGAGACAATTATCACCAAATCCAACGTACGATTATGCATGATGGAGAATATCTAGCGCTTTCCCTTGTTAATATATTTAATAATCTCAATATTTATTTAAAAGTATCAATAGTATTTCGACGAAATCACATTGTTCAAATCTCATGGTCGAAATACTATTGATACTTTTAAATAAATATTGAGATTATTAAATATATTAACAAGGGAAAGCGCTAGAGATTCTCCATCATGCATAATCATATGTTGATGCTTATAGAGTGAAAAAACTGAAAGAATCAACTTGTAGGGTCATTTTAATGGGGGGTGGAGAATTCAGGTCTTTGCAAATTCAAAGTATGGTGCATGTTGCATGAAGCAAGATGTTGAAAGTAGAGCTATGTTAGACACACTTAAATGCAACAAATATGGAAATTTGTACATGAGCTCTATTATTTGAATTAAGAGTCAGTTGTTTGAAAAGGCATGTTTTGTCAACTTGTGTTTGGTTGATGGTTTTGTACACCAATATGTAAGAGTACATGGACATATTCACATGATGTGAATTTTTTTTTTCTTTGAAGGAGAAAAATGATGTGTTTTCAGTTTGATGGTTTTGCTTGTGACAAGACGTCACAATATTTTGCGTAGGTCCACTCTTTAGCGAGAGCCTCATGATTACAACCTATCGGTGAGAATCAAATGGGAGTGCATCCTTACTTTGAAAACAAGTAGGATTCTAAGCTACCTAGGACTCAAACCATCATTTTTAAATTTGAAATATAATGGTGTTGTTTCAATGCCTGAATCCACAACCCTAACACTTGAAATCACTAATCTAATTACACATGAAATAAATAGTTATTTTCTCCAAAATTAAAAATATAACTAAAAACTAAATTCAACATAGTTGAAAGAAAAAGAAGCGCCATTGAAATGGTTTGTTGACAAATGGTTAGATTTCTTATCCAATTAAGGCCTAACATGTATTTTGATGTTTCATGAATTTCTTCGCAAATTCAAAGTATGGTGCATGTTGCATGAAGCAAGATGTTGAAAGTACATGAGCTCTATTATTTGACTTAAGAGTCAGTTGTTTGAAGAGGCATGTTTTGTCAACTTGTGTTTGGTTGATGGTTTTTTACACCAATATGTAAAAGTACATGGACATATTCACATGATGTGAATTTTTTTTTTCTTTGAAGGAGAAAAATGATGTGTTTTCAGTTTGATGGTTTTGTTTGTGACAAGACGTCACAAGATTTTGCGAAGGTCCACTCTTGAGTGAGAGCCTCATGATTACAACCTATCCATGAGAATCAAATGGGAGTGCATCCTTATTTTGAAAACAAGTAGGATTCTAAGTTACCTAGGACTCAAACCATCATTTTTAAATTTGAAATATAATGGTGTTGCTTCAATGCCTGAATCCACAACCCTAACACATGAAATCACTAATCTAATTACACATGAAATAAATAGTTATTTTCTCCAAAATTAAAAATATAACTAAAAACTAAATTCAACATAGTTGAAAGTAAAAGAAGCGCCATTGAAATGGTTTGCTGACAAATGGTTAGATTTCTTATCCAATTAAGGCCTAGCATGTATTTTGATGTTTCATTAATTTCTTTGCAAATTCAAAGTATGGTGCATGTTGCATGAAGAAAGATGTTGAAAGTACATGAGCTCTATTATTTGACTTAAGAGTCAGTTGTTTGAAGAGGCATGTTTTGTCAACTTGTGTTTTGTTGATGGTTTTGTACACCAATATGTAAGAGTACATGGACATATTCACATGATGTGAATTTTTTTTTCTTTGAAGGAGAAAAATGATGTGTTTTCAGTTTGATGGTTTTGTTTGTGACAAGACGTCACAAGATTTTGCGAAGGTCCACTCTTGAGCGAGAGCCTCATGATTACAACCTATCCGTGAGAATCAAATGGAAGTGCATCCTTATTTTGAAAACAAGTAGGATTCTAAGCTACCTAGGACTCAAACCATCATTTTTAAATTTGAAATATAATGGTGTTGTTTCAATGCCTGAATCCACAACCCTAACACATGAAATCACTAGTCTAATTACACATGAAATAAATAGTTATTTTCTCCAACATTAAAAATATAACTAAAAACTAAATTCAACATAGTTGAAAGAAAAAGAAGCACCATTGAAATGGTTTGCTGACAAATGGTTAAAGATTTCTTATCCAATTAAGGCCTAGCATGTATTTTGATGTTTCATGAATTTCTTTGCAAATTCAAAGTATGGTGCATGTTGCATGAAGCAAGATGTTGAAAGTAGAGTTATATTAGACACACTTAAATGCAACAAATATGGAAATTTGTACATGAGCTCTATTATTTGACTTAAGAGTCAGTTGTTTGAAGAGGCATGTTTTGTCAACTTGTGTTTGGTTGATGGTTTTGTACACCAATATGTAAGAGTACATGGACATATTCACATGATGTGAAATTTTTTTTTTCTTTGAAGGAGAAAAATGATGTGTTTTCAGTCTGATGGTTTTGTTTGTGACAAGACGTCAGAAGATTTTGCGAAGGTCCACTCTTGAGCGAGAGCCTCATGATTACAACCTATCCGTGAGAATCAAATGGGAGTCCCAAGACACAAAGTGATAATAAGCAACCTGACCAAAATAAGTAACCAATCTTTAAGATTTTCATTAAGTATATTATTATTTAGTTTCAATAAATTACTTTTTATTTCCTATCTTGAAAAGGAGGAGACTCTTAGATATGAGAGAGCGAACATTTATTATAAAACAATATAATAATAAAGCAGACTCAGTGAGACTAGACTCTATGGCTCAGTGTGATGTGTAAGATGTGTAAGGGTGTAAATATATATATATATATATATATATATATATATATACAAGTGTGATGTGTAAGGGTGTAAAATATATATATGTGTGTGTGTGTGTGTGTGTGTGTGTGTGTTATATATATATATACAAGTGTCATGGTGTAAAAATATATATATATGTTTAAGGGCGATGTGTAAGGGTGTAAAAGATATATATATATGTGTGTGTGTGTGTGTGTGTGTGTGTGTGTAAGTGTGATGTGTAAGGGTGTAAAAAACATATATATGTGTGTGTGTAAGGGTGATCTGTTATTTAAGATGGATTTATGCTGGTAAAATAGTAAAATAAAATACAATTTGATAATTTATTGAAATTTTGTATTTAATTAAAATGGATCAATGTTGGTAAAATATAAAATATAGATCCGTATTTAAGATAGTTTTATACAGATAAAATAGTAAAATAAAATACAATTTGATAATTTATTGAAATTCTGTATTTAAAATAAAGAAATAATAAAGCAGACTCATTGAGCAAAGGCTGACTCTAGGCTCAGTGTGATGTGTAAGGTTAGGCTCAGTGTGATGTGTAAGGGTGTAAAAAATATATATATATTTACAAAAAAATTTGGAATCCCTCTAGATTAAATCTGTATTTATGATGGATTTATGCTGGTAAAATAGTAAAATAAAATACAATTTGATGGATTAGATCCCTATGTAAAATTATTTATGTTGGTAAAATAGTAAAATAAAATACAATGTAATGTGTAAGGTTAGGCTCAGTGTGATGTGTAAGGGTGTAAAAAATATATATATTTAAAAAAAAAATGGAATCCCTCTCCATTAAATCCGTATTTATGATGGATTTACGGATTTACGATGGATTTATGCTAGTAAAATACTAAAATAAAATACAATTTGATGGATTAGATCCGTATTTAAAATGAATTTATGCTGGTAAAATAGTAAAATAAAATTCGTATTTATGGTGGATTTATGTTGGTAAAATAGTAAAATAAAATACAATTTGATGGATTAGATCCGTATTTCAAATGAATTTATGCTGGGAAAATAGTAAAATAAAATACAATTTGATGGATTAGATCCATATTTAAAATGAATTTATGCTGGTAAAATAGTAAAATAAAATACAATTTGATGGATTAGATCATGGATTGCTGGTAAAATAGTAAAATAAAATACAATTTGATAATTTATTGAAATTAAAGTGATTGAATTGATATTGATCAAATACCAAAGTTATCAAGCTATCCCTGATAATTTATTGAGATTAGAGTGATTGAATTGGTACTGATCAAATACCAAAGCATTAAAATTGAAAAAAAAAAACATATCCAAAAAAATGATAATTTAAAAAATATATATCTTTCATTTAGCGTAACTATTAAATAAGAGGGAAATTAAAAAAGACAAACAAATAAATGGACCTCCGAAAATATAAAATAAAAAGGGAAATATATCGTTCATCTACAGTAGCCATTTAATAAAATTATTAAAAAAAAAACAAATCATACATTTTTAATAAAATTATTGAAAAAAAAATCAATCATACATTTTTAAAAAAATTATTGAAAAAAAAAAAAATCAATCATACATTTCAAGTAGCCATTATAAAAAAAATTATTGTCCAAAAGAGTTAACAAATGGGCTGGACTAAAAATTGAGCTTTATCGACTTCAACAAAAATCAATCATACATTTAAAGTAGCCATTATAAATAAAAAAATATTGTCCAAAAGAGTTAATAAATGTGCTGGACTAAAAATTGAGCTTTGTCGACTTCAGATCGAGGGTTAAAAATGGATCTGTATAATGGGGCTTTACTAAGAAGGCACAAAAGAGTTAACAAATGTGCTGGACTAAAAATTGACCTTTGTCGACTTCGGATGAGGGTTAGAAATGGATATGTATTATGGGGCTTTACTAAGAAGGCACACACAGCCACTCTAAACCGTTTATGCTTGCATCATTGGACGAATTAATTTCGAGCTGACAAGTACTGTAAAATATTATAATCTACATGCCAAAAATAATGAAGTATGACTGATGACTGAATTAATTTCTGTTATAAAAAAAAATATTCCAGGCTCAAACAAAATGCATTATTGATACTGAATTGGTGGTACTTACTCTTTTTGATGTAGCGAATTATTTCATGGCCCTGCAGTAATGGAAAGGTCCATACAACTGAATTCTCCTACCATTTGAGGTCGACTATCAAGAGAGGGTAAGAAACATTAATTTTTTAAATCCACAACACAAACGTTCTTTGTGGCATACGCTCACTCTTTGTGGTCAACGATATATATTTATAGCTTCCAAAGCATGTGGAAATGGTACGCTCCAATCAAGCTTAAATTTTTTTGATCACTTGCATAACTGGATTTTGACTGGGCATAAACTGCAAAAAAAAATGGGTGTACCAGGACCAAGTATATGTGTTCTGTGCTGGAGAGGAACTGACGACATTAACCAAATGTTTCTGAACTGCCCACACGCTACAGCCATGTGGGAGGGTGTCATGGGCTATTATAATATCTCATCTAATGGCTCCTATTCTAAGCTCACTTTACTATTACATGCTCTTATTCTAAACTCATCTTACTGTTACATACATGGAAAAGGACAGGAAATGCAGAGCTTTATCACTTTTTATGTTATGGATAACAATGTCATCAGTTTTTAACAGTACGACTGAATATAATGAAGTATGACTGATGACTGAATTAATTTCTATTATATAATAAGTCGAAAACTGGTCAGTTTAATCCACCGACTTAGCACGTTCCACACAAGAGGAACAACTAAGAATGAGCAGTTTATGCCACATCGGCAAGAGTCACGGTAGGCATGACTAAGAATGAGCAGTTTATGCCACAATAGATCAGATTCGTAATTTACAGAATTTACATTTTGATAAGATTAAAATTGCAATTTACATAAAAAACTAAACATACATATCAATAAATCAGATTCGTAATACCCGATGACCAGCGCGGCGACGAGGACGACCGTGGCGGTGACAAGAAACAGCGACAGCACCAGCGCGGCAACGAGAAACAGCGACAGCACCAGCGACGGAGAAAACACGGGAGAAACAGCGACAGCAACAGCAACAGAGAAAACGTGGGAACAATAAACCACATAACTTCGCGAGCGATTTATTTATAGAAAATAGTTCGGCTGAACTATTTTAAATGTAAAAGTTCGGCCGAACTCCATGTTCGGCCGAACTTTTATATAAGTTCGGCCGAACTTTAGTTGCCGGTTTTCCAATCTCCGGCAAAAATTATATTTGCCCGCGCCGTCAGTAGGTCATCAGGTTAAACAGAATCACTAGTTCGGCCAAACGTTAAAAACAAGTTCGGCCGAACTCGATAAACTGTTCGGCCGAACTATTTCCGAAAAAAAATTTCAACCCGCAATTCTCACAAAAGTGTAACCCAGGTTCACGTTTCCGCCCATGTATGATCATGTAGATATCCAAGGATGGCCTTGTGATGGCTAATAGGACCCCTCGGGTCATGCTAGTGTGTTGCATCCACCAAAGTTATCAAGGGACATGGTTTCCTATTTAGAGAGTTGTTCTTCTTGGAAGAACCAATTGATGCAGTTTGCAAAATGCATGTTAAAAAATATATTGACATGGATGTTGCAATTCGAGATAGGGATTTATTTTTTTGTAGGAAAGATGTTGTTAACATATATAATAGTCTAATGAAAGGAAATTATCAGTTGCATAAGAAGGACAAAATGAGTGTGAACCTTTGGTATAGGAAACAGCTAGATGATTTTTTTCTTTTATCAAAATCCCAATGGTGGATATATCCCTTTTATAGTTAGAATTTGAACAAAGTGGATGTTGGAGACCATGGTGAGGATATCACATAATACCTGAATGTCTATGTATTCAAAACTCAACATGAATAAGTTTGGGGTGAGTGTATTAAGAATGATTGATCTAGTACAAGAATTTGATTAATAATGATTGATGATCTAAAGTTGAATTCATATGTTTTTTCAATGTGATAGTATCAGTTGTACACACTCGTATGTGTTTGATGAGAACCAAATTGCGGTGAAAGATGCATGGGTGGTGTCATGACGTAATACATCAGATGAAATTTCACTATGGTTGGAGCAACTCATGCATAGGTGTCACCAAGTTGATCATAGTTGGAAAGTTAATGTTTTCATGGTTGATGATGAATTGGCTAAAATCAATACTTTAAGATAACTTCAATATTATTTTTTTACAATACAACTTGTATTTATTACAAAAATAACATTCTTGAAATGAATTGAATGTGGCAGGAGAATCAGAAGGTGCAATGTTATCTTGTGTGTTTGGCACGGACGTCAGACATGGCTAAAAAATGTGAATCGATTTGCCAGTGCAGAAATAGAAAAAGAAATGTTTAGTGATCTGAGTTTAATTATGAATTATTGTTCCAATGTTGAAGTTAGCAATGCAATTAATGATTTATTCAATAAACTTGCTAATGAGGAGAAGTCCCTAGATTATTTCCAAAAGAATTGGGTTGCCGGTAACAGCATTTGTAATTTGACAAACTCTTTGTTATGTTTCTCTTTTTGTTTTTCATATGGATGAGATATCTTCGTTAACCCAACTTTTATGAAATTAGAGATGTGGATCAAAGGTTTTCGCAATTTTCCCCATGCAAATCACGAAATAAACAATGTTGTGGATTCATATCACTGTTACCTAAAGAAAAAAAATTATATCTGATAGAAGAAGGAAATATTCTCGTAGGATGGATTGGTTGATATATGTTCTTCTAACAAATGTTGAACTGTGTTATCGGTTTAAGGAAATTTTAAAAAAGGAAGGATTTGCGAATAATTACAATGAAGAGAAACATTTGGAATCATCAATGGAAAGAGAAAAAAGTGTTTGAGATGATGATTGAATCCCTCATGAGCAAATGTCTCATTATTTTTAGGTGAGGATGCAATCTAAACTTAATAAGAAATATATTGTCAGTTGTCATCGCAAAAATTTCATAACTTGCTATTGTCCATGTTCTATTCGTGGAATCATATGCAAACACGCCATAATGGTGGGTTGGTTGTGTTCCCGTTCAAGGGCTTCAAACCAATTACAAACTCATTAAAACACAACGGATTCATACTATGACCCCCCCGAGATAAATATAGAGGCAATATCGGATCTTGATGAATATGCAAACACATCTTCCATGGATAGTAACAATGTTGATGTAAATGTTGAACAAATTGAGATGGCCAAGGAGGCGTTATTTGGCTACATAGATCTGGTTCAAAAAATTCCTCCTACTACTTTGACTAAGATTGAACAATTGATTGCTTTGTTTAAAAAATTGTTGGATGACGCCTACAATCTTTCCATTATGGATTATGAATTCACGTGTGGGTTGGGTGCTTTTGAGTCATCTTTGAAGAGGAATAAGAGTTTCCTAAGCCCCAAAGAGAGAATAAAAAGAAGAAAAAAAAATCAATATTGGAAATTGACTTGAATATCTTGACAGATGAAGATGAACCATTTTAGTTTGAACAACTTAACAAGCGAGATCACCCTTTCTCCAACAATGAATGCTTTTCCATTTTTCTTGTGCACGATTTTTTTTTCAATTCGATTTTAATATGTTTTCGTGTATTAGATGTATTTGATGTATTATTTTTTTGTTCAGTATTTCCATGTATATTTTATAGGTGGTGAGAATTTTTTGGTGATTTCTCTAATTTGACATAATTTTCATTCAAGGTGAGTAAATAACTCCATGCATTTACACTCAGTTTTTCAATACATTACTTATTTTGTAAGTCATGGAAGATAGATTTCAGGTGGTTTTTCATACTTTCATTATGGTTGCATATATTGGTATCTAAACATGAATCTGATATATAAATTCGAATAAAAATAATGGAAATGTAACAAAATTTGTAGAGGAAATGCAATGAAATTGGCTAAACATGTAAAACACAATTTTACCATTTTTTTATAACTGCTCAATGCTACTCGTGATATAATATTGGACAATAATAAATATTACAACATCAAATATAATGTGTTTGTTGTCTATGAGATGTCACACAAGTGAGTCAATGTGTCATCAAGATTGAGCCAGTGTGTCAGCAATGGTGAGCGAATGTGTCAATCTGAATCTGTGGATGAAGGGGGGTGTTTATTGTTAATATGATAATTTTTCTGAGGGGGAATTTCATGAATATTTTTGATTGAATAATCACTTTGTCCTACTTCAAGAGGACGAATATACCCTCTTGTCTCCATAATTACATTCCAACATTCAAACACTTCTTTTTTCTTCAGGGTATAGTTATTTTTAGTATAAATCCTTGCTGGCAGGTAGATCATTGGATATTGAAATCGAAGACCTATCCAACTATTACCACAATGTTCCATGGCAATAATATACTCAGCAACCTTTTTAAGTATATCTTTAAGTTTAGGTAGCTAAATGGATATTTATTTCAGGATTTTTTTCCCTAGGTATCCCACTTTGCTTTACATCGTACTTGTGCGGAAGTTTCCAATATTTGAATCTAGGTGGTGCAATATGCAATGGTCTTCTGCTTCTTGTTAGTGATATCCTCTACTACCTTTGGAAAATTCATGAAATCTTGATGTTATTATATCACCTCCATATGTTTGGAATAATATCCTCTAACCCACAGAAGGCTCTTGAAATTATGCATATAAATTTTAAGAGCTTCCACCAAACTGGCCTAATTTTCAAATATGATACAAAATATCTCAATTAGACATCCCCTGTAACATGGTTGGGATTCCATCTTCTATTAAGAGGAACCAAAAAATTATTTTGCTACATTTCACAGAGCAAGTATGTTTTCTAAATTTGTGCAGGCCATATATGCATCCACGAAACCATCACTGTGTTTAACCTAGAAAGGCTTATCTTTTATGATAGAATTCTTTTTAAAGGTCAATTTTTTTTTATGTAAAGTGCACGTTGTAATTGGTTGAAGGAGCCCTGCAACTAAGAAGACCATCCATTATCTATCTAAGTTGTTTCTGATCATTCTCCAATTTTATCACCTTCCTTTCCATCTCATCCATTGTTTTTTTTAATGTTTTCATAAAACTTTGTTTTTATATTCTTCGCATGTCTTGCAAATGTGAAAAAATGAGTTTTCGTGCAAATTGTAAGGTATTAGTTTTCCCTTATATGAAAATTTACACAACTCTGATTTATCCTTTGGTTCCTCATCCTATGTTTGCACAACAATTTCTTTGGTCAGTTTGGTCTCTGGTTCCTAATCATATGATAGTTTCATATCTAGTTTTTGTTCCTCTATTTATAGAGTTGGTTCTTGTTAGTTTCATATGTGATTCATGGTCCTTTGTATGGGCAGATATTAGTTTCATATGTGATTCATGTTCCTTTGTATGGGCAGCTGTTAGTTTCATATGTGATTCATGTTCCTTTGTATGGGTAGATGTGATTTTGGTATGGTCCTCTGTTTGCACAAAAATGTCATTAGTTTATTTTTTTCCAAGGGGTATATTTTGTTGGACCCATGGAGAAGGTATACCTATGACATCAGTGGGTATGGACTCTAACACTTGGGCCAAGAAATCTAATCTATCAAAAGTTTCTTTTTTTCTGTGCTGATATGTTAAGGTTTTAACTTTGATATGTAGTTGTTTTTTTTTCATCTGGAGAATCATATTCTTCCCTAACAATGAAATATACATAGGAGAGTACTTACTACTACAACGTGCTTATTTGTCAATTGTGGTGGTGTAGTTGGTTTTTCGTCCTCATCCTCCCCATACAATTTTGGTTTTGTAGTTGGTTGGTCCTCCTCATTTTCACCATATAATTATGGTCGTGCAGTTGGCTGCTCCTCCTCATCATCCCCATACAAAATTTTAATTGAGGCAAGGCCAACTATTCTGTACCATTCAACTACTCATTCTATGTAATCATAGTCATAATGAGGAAAGGGAAGCTTATCAACTTGTTGTTTTGTGTCAACAAGGTGTCTTAATCCTTATTCCATGAATCCTTGTTGCATGCATCCTTGGTCCATGACTCCTTCAATCAATAAATCCTGTGGATATTATTGTTGATGCTCTTACTCTTGTTCAGTTTTTGTCTCTTTTGGGAGTTCTTCTATAACAAGTGGGATGGTTGTAGGAATTGGATAAAGACGACCTCTCTTTCTCCTATTCTACTTGGCTTTTGGCATTACTGTCAGGTGTTTCCTAATATTTTAGTCACATGTTTACTCCCCAATAATTATACATCATCATCATCATCTTGGTCGTCTCCTTTCTGTGCATATTTAGCAACAGAAACCCTAGAAACCCTCGTAGTTTGAACACTACGCAGCTCAGTTTCCATAGGGAAAGGTTCTGTGGGAATTTTGTAGGTGGGAGGTCATGGGACGGAGTTGCAGGTGGGAGGTCATGGGGTGCAGATGTAGCTAGGGGGTCATGGGGCGGAGTTTCAGCTGGGAGGTCATGGGGTAGAGTTGGAGCTTCCAAGGCATCCTCTCGTGGGGTGGCAGCTTCAACATGCAATGACCTTCCAACTAGTTCATCCCAAGTTCTCCCTTCCCTTTGAATCACAACAACCACAAAAATTCTAATGAGGCAATGGTGGGACAGGATTTCAAGTGACCACTTTTATTTAAGCACACCTCAGGCCATTTGTTTTAGAGTTTTTGTAAGAAAGAAAGGCATGCTAACCAACCTGCCATGGCGCAAGTGGTTTAATAAGAATATGTGATCATAATAAATAACGACATACCTTCCTTCAAACGTGAAAAATATATAGACAAGGAATGAAACATCCTTCTAGGGTTTTGGTAATGAATTCATGTCATATCTTGTGCCTCTACTGAGTAGTTCTTCACCTGCCTCAAGGAATTGCCACACAACATCAGGCTGGGGTTTTCAACACACAAAACACTATTCTCCCATCCGGGGTAAACTTGTTGCTTACACAATCGCTTCTTCTCTTCCATGCACCACTGTCCCTGCTACCTCACATCTACCCTCAGTGTAATGCATGGAAAATTATAGGGCTATGCTAGTTTCATACCAGTAAAGCCTGCGAATATACTCTATCCAGCCGACCTATTCAAAAAATTGGTTAACATGTGGAAATGCGTCTAAAAATTCTTCGACACTTTCTTTGCGTACTCTTAGGCCTCCCATCTTTATTCAAAGTTCATAGTGGCTATGGCTGTGTTTTTTCTTTGAAACAGTTTGAATGTGGGACAAAGACACAATGGAATATTTGAGGTAATGAGTCCAGTAATATCATTTCCCATCGTCTATGGTAGTGCCTATATGTAGTTAGGTGATGCCGCAACAACTGCCTCCCATTTGACACCAATAGTTCATTGCAGTCATTGTCAGGGGATATTTCTGTTACTGTTTTACATAATAAGATATTCCCTTTGTACCCAGTTAAGAGTTACCGCTACGGTGACCACTGGAATGGAAGGGCGAGTTGCCATGGGAGGGCCCTGATTTGCTAGAATAATATTTTATAGTTTTATTACGTGCCAATTTGTGGGCCCATTCACCATCAGGTCAACTCCTTAAACAACTTGCCTTAAAAAGTGTTGGTTACATTTTATTAGTTATCCTTCAATGCATCTAATAATTTTGCATGATTATCAAGTTAACTTCATTTATTTGCAGGACGTTCATATTATTTTCACTCTTTTCACGCATAGTTGTTGTTGTTGTCATGTATGTCAAAATGTGATTCAATTCAAATCATGTGGCCTTGTAGTTAAAGATGTTGATAATGGAGAAATTCACAACAATTGAATTGTTTGTTTGGATATTTATACAATTCTACCCCTTAAATGAGGTTCGATGATGCAGGAGCATTGGGCACTAGCCAGCAATGTAGGATTTTGTGCACATGTTGTGGCTAGGAGGGTTGAAAAACAGTCAAATTGCTACAGCTAGGTGTCTTCACCTTAGCTGATTGTATTATTATTTCAGTTGGAGCCGTAGAAGTTGAATAGCCAGTTAGTCTAGCTGTCAGAGTCCAGTTAGTCGAATTGTTCTAATTAGACTGTTGAATTCTAGAACGGTCCTCACAGAGGAACCTAAGAGTCATGAGATTTTGTATATAAATGTATGCTTCCGATGTAAGACGGGAGAGAGAGGACAGAAGAAAGGTTTCTACAATAAATTCTGTGTTGTGCAATTTCTTCCGACTGAGTGAATTATGTTTCCATTTGATTATCAATTTGTCTCGAATTGGTATTTTCTGAGTAAATTTGTTTAATCGTGAAGCGATTGTAGCCTGTGCGTATATAATACTGCCATACAGTTCCCTCCCTTTGTGTACTGTGTCTCTTAATGTTTCAAATGGTCTTTGTGTATTAAATCCCAATCACAGCGCATGCGTCGTGGACTTTGTTCATGGGTGGAATTCCCACTAACGCGAGATAACCTATCTAATTGTAACTAAATTCCTCCACCGAAGAATTAAACCGGTTAACACGCGGAGAATAGCCAAATATAGCACAAACTGATACATTAAACGAGGCAAGTACTGTAGAAAAACAGAGTGAAATTACAACGGTGGATTTCCCCCATTCCGCACCACCTTTGGCATGAAGGCGGTATCGCTGGGTCGTGGAGCGATTCCACTGAGAGGATGACACGTGGTGGATGGGACGTCCCACAAAACCACCATTTCGCACGTTAAAGGACTATCGTGGAACATGCAGCGGAATCTATACAGGCCATTGATCTCAGAGCAGGCCATCGGACGGCCCTCGCGTGACGGAGATGCACGATAATTAACCAAGGTACGACACCATTGTTGATTGGTTCGCTAGGCTAAGGTGGTTGGACCCACATATTATTACAAAGGTTATTGTTATAAATCATTGATATATTATTCCGTCGGCTCATAATAATAATACATTAAAAAGAGTGAAAGTTTATTATAGAGTGAATATATAGTGGACTATATATATATAAGTCGGGACTGCAATATAATATCATAAAAGCTACCAATTATGTTTATTTATCAATTTTCCCAAAATTGATGAATAACATTGCCGAAGAATAAAAGGGGACCACGGGGAGACAAAGAACGAGGGCATCGAATAAGGAGAGAGTTTGAATTTCAACAGAGTGACTGTGTCATTTGTGGTATCAGAGCTGGTTGATATTGTTTGGCTGACATGGCAATCCGAGTTGGTAGAGGTGCTGGCAGGAGAAGACCTGTTGCCAACGCTGACGTGTTGGGAATGTTCCAGAGGGTCGAGGCCAGACTAGATGCCATGGAACAAAGACAAACCAGAGATCCTGAAGACATCAGCGAACCTGAAACGGAAGAAGCTGAAGAAAATGTTGAAATTCCTCCTGACATGAGGCTCATGAGAACTGTTCTGGGATCTGCAGTTAAGCCCAGAATTGAAGTGTCGAGCTATGTAGGGGGACTGAATCCAGAAGAGCTGGTAGACTGGATAAATGAATTAAACAAGTGCTTCAATTATGAAGAAATAAGTGAAGATAAAAAGGTCAAGTTTGCAGTGACAAAGCTGAAAGGACATGCCGTACTTTGGTGGGATGGAGTGCAGGCAGAAAGGAGGAGAGTTGGCAAGCAACCTATCAAGAGCTGGACTAGAATGATGGCTAAACTAAAAGGTAAATTATTACCCAGTGATTATTAGCTGACATTATATAGGCAAATGCAGAACCTGAGACAGAGGTTGCTGACAGTAAAAGAATACACAGAAGAATTCTACAGAGTGAGCATAAGAGCTAGGAAATTCCAAGATACACCAGAGAAGACTGCCAGATATGTGAATGGTCTCAGACTGGAAATCCAAGATGAGATTGGTCTTTTGTCTCCTAAGACAGTGGAAGAGGCCTATCATATGGCCTTGAAAGCAGAGGAGAAACTCCTGAGGAAACAGTCTGCCAAGAAGAGAGGTACTTTCCGTGGGAAGGGAAGTCAGGGTGGTAGAGGAAAGCCTACACCCAAGGATGGAGCTGACAGTAGCTCACCTCAGAATGCATCTACAGAGGATGATGCAAGAGGCAGAAGGGGTTCTTACAGAGGAAGATGAAGAGGAGGCAGGGACAGAGGCAGAGGCAGAGAGCTGAGGTGTTATAGATGCCAAGGAGTGGGACACAAGCACTATGAATGTCCAGAGAATGTGAGTGCTGGCCCAAGAAATGCTGTTGTTGCCCAGGTTGAAGAAGAAGCAGAAATTGAAGAAAAAGTTCTTCCAGAGAGGGGAGAGTCCTTGGTGGATAATAAGGTCCCGTTGAAACAAACCAAAGAAGTCACTGAACCCGCACAAAGGAAGACTTTGTTTAGGAGCATATGCAAATTCCAAGGGAAATGCTGCCAGCTAATCATTTATAGTGGCAGCACAGACAATTTGGTTTCCACTGAGGTGATAGAAAAACTGAAGCTGAAGACTAGGGAGCACCCCACTCCCTACAGGGTGTCCTGGCTGCATAAAGGGCACCAGCTGATTGTGAAAGAACAGTGTGAGATAGAGCTGCAAATGGGCAAATACAAGGACAAGGTTTTGTGTGATGTAATGCCCATGGATGTGTGTCATATACTGCTGGGTAGACCTTGGCAATTTGACAGAGCAGCAGTGCATGATGGCAAGAAGAACACTTACAAGTTCTTCAAAGATGGGGTACATCATATATTGATTCCCATGGAAGAAGGAGAGCCATCCAGTAGAGTGATTGATCCAACGACCTTGTTGCTGAGCAGGAAGAAATATCTGTAGCAGATAGAAGAAGAAGAGGTAAGCTTTTCTTTAGTTTGCAAACCAAAAGTAGTTCTTACTTCTACAAATATTTTTGATTTGCCAATGGAAATCCAAGAGATGCTAGACAATTACTGTGACATTGTTGTGGATGATCTACCTGATGAACTGCCACCTGTGAGAAAGATCAGCCACCAGATAGATTTTATCCCCAGTTCAAATCTGCCAAATAAGGCAGCCTATAGAATGACTCCCAAGGAAAATGAATAAATCAGGAAACAAGTGCAGGAATTGGTGGACAAAGGACTGATCAGAGAAAGTCTGAGTCCATGTGCAGTACCAACAGTTTTGAGCCCAAAGAAGGATGGAGGCTGGAGGATGTGTACTGATGCCAGAGAAATTAATAAGATCACAATCAGGTACAGATTCCCTTTGCCCAGAACTGAGGATTTAATGGATTTTTTGAGTGGTGCTAAATATTTCTCAAAGATAGATTTGAAGAGTGGATACCATCATATTAGGATAAGAGAGGGTGATGAGTGGAAAACTGCCTTTAAAACAAATGAAGGGTTGTATGAATGGATGGTAATGCCTTTTGGGTTGTCAAATGCACCTAGCACTTTTATGAGAGTTATGAATGAAGTATTGAAAGAGTTCATTGGTAAATTTGTGATAGTATATTTGGATGATATATTAGTTTTCAGTAGAACTAGAGAAGAACATTTAAGGCATCTTAATCATGTCTTGAAGAAGCTACACCAGGAGAAGCTGCTGATAAATTTGAAGAAATGTTCATTCATGAAGGAAGAGTTGGTCTATTTGGGTTTCGTTGTTTCTACTGAAGGATTGAAGATGGACCCAGAAAAGGTTAAGGAAATTTTGGAGTGGCCTTCACCCAGCAATGTTTTTGAGGTAAGAAGTTTCCATGGACTTGCTAGTTTTTACAGAAATTTTATAAGAAACTTCAGTAAGATTAATGCACCCATAATTGAGACCATAAAGAAGAGAAAACAGCCATTTAAGTGGATTGCTGAAGCAGAGAGAAATTTTAAAGTTTTAAAGCAAAAGATAACAGAGAAGCCTGTTTTAATTCTGCCTGATTTCACCAAACCATTTCAATTAAAATGTGATGCCAGTGGGGAGGCCATTGGAACTGTTTTGAGTCAGGATGATAGGCCTGTAGCCTATTTCAGTGAGAATTTGAATGATACCAGGAGAAATTATTCCTATTATGAGAAGGAATTCTATGCAATTGTTCAAGCACTGAAGAAGTGGAGACATTATTTGATATCCAGGGAGTTTGTATTGTATTCTGACAATCATGCTTTGCAGTATATTGTACAACAACCCAAGTTGAAACATAAGCATGCTAAATGGGTTGAGTATCTCCAAAGTTTTAATTTTGTTTTGAAACATATAAGTGGCCAAGCCAATAAAGTAGCTGATGCTTTGAGTAGGAGACATTTTCTTGTTCAAGAGACTAATTTTGAAGTTGCAGGATTCGATTTTCTCAAAGAATTGTATAAGACAGATCCAAATTTTAAAGAAGCATTTGAGGCTTGAAGTAACCCTGTTTTAACATATAGAAGCTAGTGGCTGGATTTTTTTCTGCAGGAAGACTTGTTATTCAGAAAGAACCAACTGTGTATACCAAAATGTTCCATGAGAGAAAATTTGATTAAGGAGAAACATAGTTGTGGACTTGCTGGACACTTTGGTACTGACAAGACTTATGAGCAGCTGAGTCACTTTTATTTCTGGCCCAAGATGAGAACAGAAGTGGACAAGTTTGTGAAGAATTGCAAGATTTGTCAATATGCCAAAGGAAGGAGCCAGAATGCAGGATTGTATACTCCCTTGCCTATTCCAGACAGGCCTTGGGACATGGTGAGTATGGATTTTGTTCTAGGATTGCCCAAGACTCAGAGAGGGATTGATGCAGTCTTTGTTGTGGTAGACAGAGTCTCCAAAATGGCACATTTTATTCCATGCTATAAAACTAGTGATGCCACCCATGTTGCTAACTTGTTTTTCAAAGAAGTTGTTAGATTGCATGGGTTGCCCAAGAGTATTGTTTCAGACAGAGACACCAAATTTGTGGGTCATTTTTGGAGGACACTATGGAAGAAACTTGGCACTAAACTGAGTTTCAGCTCAGCTTATCATCCCCAGACTGATGGACAAACTGAGGTAGTGAATAGGAGTTTGGGAAATTTGTTGAGGAGTCTTGCAGGAGAACATCCCAAGCAGTGGGATCATATTTTGCCTCAGGCAGAATATGCATATAATGATTCACCAAACAGAACCACAGGGCAGAGTCCATTTCATATTTTTTATGGAATGCATCCCAGAGGAATATCAGAATTAAGAAATCTGGGAAGAGCAGAGTTAAGGAGTGCAGATGGTGAAGAATTTGCTTCAGAGATCCAGGCCATACATGAACAAGTGAAACAGTAACTACAAGGCAGCAACATCAAATACAAAAACAGAGTAGACTTGAGCAGAAGAGAAGTTCATTTTGAATTAGGAGACTTGGTTTTGGCACACTTGAGGAAGGAGAGGCTCCCAAAGAAGCAGTACAACAAATTGAAGTTCAAAAAGATTGGGTCATGCAAGATACTTAGGAAGTTTTCTGCAAATGCTTATGAGATTGAATTGCCACCTGATGTTGGAATATCTCCCATTTTTAATGTTTCAGATTTATACAAGTATGAATATGGTGGTGTAGAGGACAGATCAGAAGACAAAGAACCGATTGAATGGAAAGAATAGTTACCACCAGCACAGCCATTGCAACCAGAAAAGGTATTGGATAAAAGAACATTTAGGAAGACCAGAGGACATGAGTAATATCAGTACTTGATCAAATGGAAGGATAAACCAGAAGAAGATGCCACTTGGATGACTGAAGACATGTTGTAGAGGATGGGCAGATCAGTGGAGGATCTCATGGACAGGAGCCCATGAGGAAGATTTCCCTTGGGAGTCTGATGCAGGAGCATTAGGCACTAGGCAGCAATGTAGGAGTTTGTCCACATTTTGTGGCTAGGAGGGTTGAAAAACAGTCAAATTGCTACAGCTAGGTGTCTTCACCTTAGCTGATTGTATTATTATTTTAGTTGGAGCCGTAGAAGCTGAATAGCCAGTTAGTCTAGCTTTCAGAGTCCAGTTAGTCGAATTGTTCTAATTAGACTGTTGAATTCTAGAATGGTCCTCACAGAGGAACTGAAGAGTCATGAGATTTTGTATGTAAATGTATGCTTCCGATGTAAGAAGGGAGAGAGAGGACAGAAGAAAGGTTTCTACAATAAATTTTGTGTTGTGCAATTGCTTCCGACTGAGTGAATTCTGTTCCCATTTGATTATCAATTTGTCTCGAATTGGTATTTCTGAGTAAATTTGTTTAATCGTGAAGCGATTGTAGCCTGTGCGAATATAATACTGCCATACAGTTCCCTCCCTCTGTGTACTGTGTCTCTTAATGGTTCGAATGGTCTTTGTGTATTAAATCCCAATCACAGCGCATGCGTCGTGGACTTTGTTCATGGGTGGAATTCCCACTAACGTGAGATAACATGTCTATTTGTAACTAAATTCCTCCACCGAAGAATTAAACTGGTTAACATGCGGAGAATAGCCAAATATAGCACAAACCGATACATTAAACGAGGCAAGTACTGTAGAAAACCAGAGTGGAATTACAACGGTGGATTGCCCCCATTCCGCACCACCTTTGGCACAAAGGCGGTATCGCTGGGTCGTGGAGCGATTCCACTGAGAGGATGACACGTGGTGGATGGGACATCCCACAAAACCACCATTTCGCGCATTAAAGGACTGTCGTGGGACACGCAGTAGAATCTATACAGGCCATTGATCTCAGAGCAGGCCATCGGACGGCCCTCGCGTGACGGAGATGCATGATAATTAACCAAGGTACGACGCCATTGTTGATTGGTTCGCTAGGCTAAGGTGGTTGGACCCACATATTATTACAAAGGTTATTGTTATAAATCATTGATATATTATTCCGTCGGCTCATAATAATAATACATTAAAAAGAGTGAAATTTTATTATAGAGTGAATATATAGTGGAATATATATATATATAAGTCGAGACTGCAATATAATATCATAAAAGCTACCAATTATGTTTATTTATCAATTTTCCCAAAATTGATGAATAACATTGCCGAAGAATAAAAGGGGACCACGGGGAGACAAAGAACGAGGGCATCGAATAAGGAGAGAGATTGACTTTCAGCGGAGTGACTGCGTCATTCGATCTATGGATTGAAGAATGAAATATGTCACAATTTCATTTTGAATCTAACCATGTATAAAGGGAAAATAATGATTGATCTATCGACTATCTTGGTTGGATTGTAACGAAGGGTATCTCACATAATTTTTCATTGAAGGGGCTTCTTTAACAATTCAAGCTCATTAGAATTTTATTAGTGGCTTCTATAAACTATGAATGTTCTACTCATGGATAATGAATGAATGAATGTTCCTAGAATTTGGAATTGTGAAGACGTATTGAAGGCATTCTAAGGTCTCATTTCATAACATCTTTTGGAGTCCTCTATTTGATAATAAAAAATAAAAAAAATTGTTCATTTTTGGGATCTGTTTAAAGTGATATTAAATGATAAGATATCATTTGTAAAAGGAAATAGCGATTTAATCTCTACGTTAATGATCCCAATCCAGATTGAAATAATTATTAATCATGTTAAAGTCTGACTTCATTTGCTAAGTATTAAAATATATTGAAATGTGTGTACAAATCACTGTATATATGTATATACATTATTGATTTATGTTTCATTGCTATATGCATGGATGGATTGTATTATTTAACTGAGACATCTCACGATAAGTAATTAAGTTTTATATATATTAGAATTAGAACCATCGCTTTTCTTAAAAATAATTAGAGTAAAAGTTAACAACAATAGAGCTAATGTTTTTTTTCTAAGTTGATTTAATCTATTAATATAGCACATAATGTACAGTGCAAGACCAGCCTCCAGGCTGCAAATCTAACCAATGCTAGAGGTAGTTTGAGTAAAAAAAACAAACATTAGACTGCCCCTGTGGGGGAAACCAGCCTCATAGATGCCACCCATGATTGGGAAACCAACATTGAGAGAGTTATATAAAAACTAGAGTTTACACAAATAGCGAGAATCGTCATGGTATTTCTTGTTCCTGTGCCTACACATGTAGTAAATCATTACAAAAACCAAAAAGAGGTAAGGAGACCTGACAACCAGCTAGATGTCCATGTGTGAGGGCTAAATTTCCTCCACAATTGGGCAGCTGTAATCCTCCTCGACACCTTCATCATTTTCCTTTGAACGCTGGGCAGTATTCTCCGAGGAGGAAGTGGAGCTTGTATCATGCTTCTGCTTGTCTGAGAGCGAAGAGTTGTTTCCATTGCCATCACTGTTGGAGGTCTTCGAACAAGTTTTGATAGGGAGGGCCAAAGATTTTCTGGAGTCTTGGGGAGGCCTGACAGGAATCCTGGACTTCCTTTTGCGCTTGCTGGGGCCTGAGGCACTGCTATCATTCTGCTCCTCCTGGAACACTACCGTGATGGTGGCAGTGATTCTAGGCTTGTCAATGGCAATGCTAAAATGAAAATGGGCGACATTTCCAGCCAGAGGCCGAGAGTTGGAGACAGCATGGGTAGGAAGAGGTGGACGAGAGCCAATTCCTCTCCCACGACCATGACTACGTCTCATGAAATGCATTTGCGGCATGCTGGCAGAGTGGGAAGACAGAGATACCTTGTGAGAGTACAAAGAGGTGGAAAGGGAAGGCGAATGCGTACGCAGAGCTATGGGGGGTGACTATGAAGGCAAACCAGTGGGTGTAAACAGGAGAAAGGAAAGCAGAGGAGAGCGATGGGAAGAGCGAGGAGAGCACGGCAGCGGTGTGGCGGCAGAGGGAAAATGGAGGCATAAGTGAGCGCAAGGATCAGAGTCTGGCAGGGCCACGAGAGGGCCGAACGTAGATAAGCAAGATGAATGCAGAGCTGCAGAGAAGGAGCTTGAGAAGGCAAACGAATAATTTCTGAATGAGGGTAGACGCGTCTCCATTGAATGCAGAGAGCAAGTAGCAATGGGGTGATGGCGGGATGTACGAGCAGTGAATGTCCGATGTCGAAACCCAAGGTCTTTTAAGGCCCTAGTACTATTCTCTGAGGCAGGCAGGTGGCTTGGCCAGATGTTTCTCCAAGGGCAAGCCACTGTATTGCTTCCTTTAAACACCCGCATCCAAGAGACAATAGAGCTAATGTTATAAGTTATGCTCATCACTTATAGATTTGTTTTTTAGTTTTTTTTGTTAGATAATGTAGTTGTTAATCAATTATAATTATACTTTATAACCAGGAAAAGAAGATAGAAAAAATTGAACTATAATTAAAATGACACAACTAAAATGTAATCAAAATTAGACAACTGAATTTTACTAACAATGTATTTCCATTAAAAGTATTACTGAAAAATACATTTTTTACATACATGTTGTGTTGAGATATAAAAAACCACCAAAAAATATAGTGATCCCATCTATAAAAAACACAGCTCATACAAATACATAAAAACTGATGGACATAATGCTCCTCCAATCTATTTCAAGAAATAGGAACAACATAATAGGGCTCCCACGATAATAACATCATTACCAACGACAAGAACAATCCATTCATTAACAAGTCATGTATATCAATTCCTGTCAGTGAGATTTTTTGGAGCACATGCTAGCTCCACATATCTTGCACATCCATGTCGATTGGATGTTGCTTCAATGAATATATCATCAACAACCATTTGGACATCTGATTTGTAAATAATGTTGAAACTTTGAAACTATGAAGCAATTGTTTTGGCTTGTTAGTAAAGGGTTTCAAGTTTTGTCTTCGAACCAGGTAAATACCAATCATTTGATTTCTGATTAATTAAGAATTTATGTAACTGAAAAATATCACTATTATGAGCCCATCAACCAACACATGATAATATGCTTCAGTGTTGGTGCCTATGCCAGGAATTTCTCCAGTATTGTGGTACAATTGGATTATTGCTTCATTACGATGCACAAAACTAGTGTCTATATGCCCTGGGTTTGGATGACACAAAATTTGGATTATCAATACCCATTTCTGAACCATATGCAAAAGAAGAAAAGAATTAAATGAAAAAAACTATTTAATGAAATATTTTTAGATTGTTAAAACAAAGTTACGACACCTCACTGTTGCAATAGGGGAAACTCCTGTTGCAGTAGCATAAAATCACTATTTCAGTAGCGGAAACTTAATGTTACAGTGGCGGTAACAATGAGTTGTCACCACTATAACAGTGAGGTGTCACCACTACAACAATGAATTTCTTCCACTGTAACCGTGAGTTTCCGCCAATAAGAGAATAGGACAAACAAGCTAAACTAATATTTAGAAACAAACAAACTATATATTTAGAATAGTGAGTATATTTAGAAAGTATAAAAAATTAGAATAGTGAGTTGACAAACTAACTGTATTCATTTTAGTCTAAAAGGCTTGGTCAAAAGTAAATTTATGAATGATGTTTTCAATGGATTTGTTTCACAAGAGAGTTTACTTAATCTTTAATAAAATTTGAATGACTAATAATTTTTCATAAATATCAAAAAACTCATTCAATCTCTAAGATCTTGTCAAAAGTTAAGCCATGAACAATGTTTTTATTGAATTTGTTTCACAAGAGAGTTTAGTATAATATTTGGATATGAAATTTTTTTTTCCTTTATTTAAATAAGGCTTATTATTTTAATGTGTTATTTAAATTTATTTTTGATGATATTTTTTATTTTTATTGAATTTTGTTTTTTACCATTAATAATAAGGTTTGATATAATAAATTTAATAAAAACAACAGATTGCATGACAAATATGATATATTAACATATAGAAAATTTATATTTATATGTAATTTTATAGCTAACATAAATGTGTATATTATTACCATTGTTTTGAGCTTATATCTTCTCAAAGACATAATACATATCACATTGAATTTATATTGGTCCACAAAATCGAACATAATTGTTAATGATGTGCATGCAATTGAAGCTCGATTCATTGGATATAATGGAGATTTAAGAAGAATGTCTTAAAGCTATAAAAAATGACACAACAATGATGTTGGCATCAACATAATTTCAATCATGAAATTATTTATTTGCTTTCCTTCATACTTACATAACAAACTTAGCTTCTGTAATTTTATTTCAAAAGATCAAAGGGGTTTTTGTTCATAAGTAACAATATTTGATAAATGTTTTTAGTTCACTCAAGTATAACTAATAAGAGTGGGAAATAGTTATGAAAATTGATATAGTTAATGGTTTTCACAATGTTTGCTATGGATTCCTTTACAACGTACTTAGAAGCACTGATTTTCCTTACAATTCATAAAATAGATGAGAGCATTTATAGACTACATGTAGATGGTTCACCCTATCAATGTATCTGTATTAAAAGTGTACCATACTGTTCTTTTCCGTTAGCCATGAGCGATAGCGATGAAATGGGTAGCATTTCACCCTTAGAATTTTTAGTGTTGTTAGTTTCTTAGTTAGTTTGGTGTTAGTGAGATGAGTGCTAGTTGTCTTATTGGGCTCTTAGTTCTTAGCAAATTTTCCTTAATTTTTCATAGAGAGAATAGTTTCTATAGTTTTAGATTGAGCCTAGCTCGCTTAGCTTACTAGCTTCAAGTGGAATAAAGGTGTTCACCCATTTCAACTAATAATGGAACATTTCAAATTTGATATTCTAGTATAATATAATCATATATAATTAACAGTTATATGGAAAGGAAGGATCCTATGTAGATGGTTGACCCTATTACTGAGATATTGAATAAAAATTTTCAAAATGATATGAGACTTGAACAGAACTACTTCTACCACCAACTCGTACATTCTCATGTCCATTTATCTAGGAAGAAAACACCAAAAAGAGGGAATGTTTGGAAACTTAATAGTGATCAATATGATAAGGAGAGAGGTCATTTTTAAGTGGAAAAAATATACCATACATCACAATATTGAAGGTAGGTGTTAGCATTGGAAAATCATACAAGAAAAATACATTAGAAAATGTCAAGCGGAAGGTACAAATAAATATTTATAGGGAAGAAATACATTACAGGAACTGAAAATTTTAACTTTTCCTATGGTCAAGTAGGAAACTTTATTGAACTGCACATAGGAAGCACTGAGCCTAGTTGATCATTGGGGTTTTTTCTTCGATGGCCACGAATATCATCACAACTATCGCTCAAAGAGTTGCACGGTCCTAAGGATGAGGAAAGTCACCATCCAGGGCCACTTGGCACATTTGGAGAAAAATATTCTCACTCAAGCTAGCCAAGTACAACTACCTTGGAGCCACCTTGAGGCTTTAGTGGAGCTCTCAAAGGAATCATACCACGAATCTTGTGTCAACATCCATCTTGTACCAAGAGAGGGAGGGAAAATTTCAAATTTTTCTATAAAAGCTAGCCATGGGAAGAGAAACATGAGAACACATTGTTATGCTAGCCAAATTGCTTAGAAGAAAACCAGTTTGTGTTGTACAATAGAAAATGGATTGGAATGATTCAGTTGTTGGCCATTCAACACCTCAATACAAGAGAGAAGAGTTCACCACGTGTCCATCAATCTACCATCCTTCGAGAGGGAAGAGAGGTTTGTTGAAAGCTTGAGGGGAAGATACCCCCTTTTCTTGGATATTAGAGCTTCGTAGCTCAAAGGATCCACTTCAAGAGATTTAAAATTCTATATTTTACTACTACTTGCACCTAATAAAGCAAGAGAGCTCTCCATTTTTGATCTATTAGTGTGTTTTATATATTGAGCGTGTTCTTGTACATGCTAGTTTGTTTTTATTTCTTTGTTTATGTAGCATGCTATGTTTCCATTTACCTTAGATTATTACATGTTGAACTTGTTCCCCTAACATTTGACAAACCAATTGACCCGTGACTTGCTTGTAGGAAAGAAGCCTCCCTATTAAGAATAGTGTATTTTGTCTGCCCATGCGTCAAATACACCACAACAAGAATGATGACTCCACTAGATTCTTTATTTTGAGCTAACTGTTGTTGATGCAGGTCCTCTCTCCTACTTAGACTTGCTGCAAAATCACTCATGCTTCCTCTAAGCATTTTTCAGTCACCCTCAGTGAGAAATTTGGCTCATAGAAGGCAGAATTTTTCAGTCTCTACAATCCACGTGCATTCAGTCTAGGCAGACGTGCGATCTCTGTGCCTCTGTGAAGATAAGTCGTGCGGTAGACTGTGAGCTCAATTTTCATTGTTTTTTCTCAATTTTTTGATTTGTATGGTGTTGGAAACCCATAATAATTTTTCCATCACCATTCTTTGGTATTTCATTACTGGTTAGGACACTTTTTGCTGGAGTTTAGCTTAGCAAATAGCTTTTTTTAATTTTAGTTTTTTACATTGAAAATCACACATAGTTTAAATAGGGAAAAGTAAGTGGCCTTTAATACACACATGCTATATGAAAAAATGATTTTTTGGTAAAAGATACCAAACACATAGAGTAATTTGTAGAAAATTAAGTGGCCCATACATCCACACATATTTAGCTAATTCTTTTCTTTTAATTTTTGCATTAGATTAGTTCTATTTTTCCATTAGGATTTGGGACCAGGACCAAACTATTGAAAAGAAGACAAGTAATCTCTGCCACCCTTGCCTCTAATGATGAGCCTAGATATGCATATGAATTATTTCTTAAGATAATTTTTGATCTCCCTATAGTGAAAAAATTAGTCTAACTAGGCAAGGTGTAAGTGGCCCATAATCATCACATCGTTTATTTTTCCAAGGAAAAATCACACATATCGTAATTAGAGAAGGATTCTAAAGGATCACCGCATATACACATCTCATAACACTTGTGATTGTACACTCCAAAGCACACATAAAGCATCAGTAAGCATTGGACAAAAAGACACCCAATGTGTTGGGACATTTATCCTCTTCTTACAATTACTTCACCAAGGCACACCCTAAGAAAGTTAAGACTCCAAAAATAACCACTAATTGAACTCACTAAATTATCCCCATAGGGGCCACAAAAGAAATTATAGTTCAGGTTAGGACCATCAGGGCTAGGCATCTAATAAGCCGCCATGGTCATTCTACATTTTGAGACATAGATGTTGACTTTTTAGGGAGCTTAAAATCCATCTATCCACCGATGGAACAAAATACCTAAGTGTTACCAGACACCCATTTCAAAGGGGGTTAAGCTCAGGCCCAGTGCGTGAGGCACTTTTTTGGGCTACCTGACCCATATAGTGCTCGGTACTGGTATTTGAAGACGAATAAGCTCAAGACTCGAACGCTCACATGGGACGATAGTACTTTAGTTGCCAAATATATGGCATCCTTCCCTATAGGTGACGGTGTAGGTAGCACTAGATCCTCTTACCATTACCTTTGTCGATTCTTCTGCTACTGGAATGTGTCGCTAGTTATGTTTGGATGTTAGCTCCAGTACCCATCAGATGACATCTTCACAAGGCCTAGTTACATTTGAGAGTGTAAGGAAGGTTACGTCTATTTAGGCTTTTGAGTATCATACAAAAAACAACCAAACCATATTTTTTTCTTGCTTCATCACATAGCATTAATATAAAGAAAAACTTACCTCTTATTGTTTTTCTTTGTTTTATGTATGTGATCATATTTTCTTTGATAATAAACTTGCTTCTCTCACTAAACCAAAAATATTTCCAAAGATTAAGCTAGTTGACACCATAACGGACCCAATGGGACCTCATCAATCTAGGCATTTTTTGGACCTCCCCCCATTAGAGAGAGGAGTGCTAGGTCTTTCGCCATTTAGGCATCAAAGATGACACATTTCCACCATTATCGATTCATCTTTCATTAAGACATCTTTGGCAGGAAACCCCCAAGGGTCACCCAACACCACACCAATGGAAACCCCAACAGGGTCACCACACTCAACTCCTCCCACAACCCCTAGAGGGAAGAGGAGCACTACCCCTTTGGGGATTCAGCAGAACATCCAAGGGTAATATTCCCCAGGCACCACCCATAAACCATTATACTTAGACACCTATGTTTCCACAGTACAAAATGGCAGTCAATACACAGTTACCCTTCTTAGCATCATTAAATCTTCTAGATCTATCAAAGCTGACTAATGACCCTATTGCACATAGACTTAATTGGCCCACCGTGCCCATGAAGCTCCCTTCAGACATACCAAAATTCAAAGGGAAGCAAGAAAAAGACCTTGGTAATCATATTATGACTTTCCACATATGGTTTTTTTCCAATAGTATTATTGACGATATTATTCGACTGAGATTGTTACAACACACTCTAATTGGGCCCGCTACGAAATGGTATGTTGAGCAGCCTTCTGATTCGCATGGAACCTTTAGCACCCTCTCTACTACGTTCCTCACTTATTTTAAGTTACCCATCCACCATGATTCGGGGATGTAATTGTTGACTCATTTTAGAAAATGCCAGTTGTCCATATCTCATACCATCTCCATGAATGGCGATGATGTCGTAGTTTGTCAAAATCCAAACTCGACAATAGATTTTTAGTGGACTTTTTTTTTAAAACTCTCACAATAGATATCTCAAAATATGTGGTGACACAAGGACCTACCTCCGAGGACGATGCCCTTTACAAAGCCCAATAGCTCGAACTCATCTATACCTAGTTAGGATATATCTACAATGTCTTTCCAAATGACCCATGCCTGCAAACTTATAGAAAATTTGCAGATGCATCGAATACTGCAGATGGCTTGATCCGGTCATTTACTGAAGGTCACCTACGTAGCAATATTCATTACCCAAGATATTCGTATCATTCTTCCTAGAACATGACACAACCTAGCTACCACCAAACTCAATCTGCACCTTTGTATAATATGACAAATATGGTGTCATCATACGACCAATAGTTGGGAAGCTTGTACCCTTCCTCGCAGGGGACCCAGTCCCCAGCTAGGAATGTTGATGGAAGAGGTCCCTCCCCAACAACCTTACACCAACTAGGGAGATGGCAACCAATATTTCCCTCTCCCTACATAAAATCCACCACCGCATAACAATGCACCCATGAAATTAGTGCAACCATATTAGGCTCAGCAACGCCAGGCTTATAACTAGGAGAACAGTAATAATCCTCCTAACGTTGCAAGAAAGAATCCTAATAATAAACAAAAAAGAGACTCTGCGTAGGGGGGCAGCAACCAAAAACACCCCCCGTGATCTCAGTCTGGGGGAAACCTTAACCGAAATCAAAACCAGGAGCCAAACAACAACTCCCATGGGCATAATAAGAGGTCTTGTCTAAGGATAAACCATTCTTGTGCCATATGTGATGAGTACGACCATTACACTCACCACTGTCTCGAACACCCTGAACTGAAAAAAAATCCAGGGTAACTATGGACAAGGGGGATCTACACAGTAAACCATTATAATGTAGGAGCCCTTCCCCCACCAAGGAGTAGTTAACACCCAACAACAAAAATCACCCCAAAATGATACTGAGAGCGACAACTACAAAATTTACATGACTTGCAAGAAAATATTCTTCCAAACAAGGAACAGGAACTATGATACCCCTTCGGACACTAACCCATTTGGTACGAGCATGAGTGAACCTAACACACTGTTGACCATATCCAAAGTACCTCTTGAGCCCTTTCTAGAGATGCTTAAGGGGCCAACCAGGCGCATAAGACACCACTCAAAAGTTGCCCATACCTACAACATAGTGGATGATTTAACACAATCACCTGCTGCCATGTCAGCCTTAGAAATCCTACAATCATGCCAAAAATAATGGAAAGCCTTAATTTCCACATTAGGCACAATCAACCTCTCTGATTCACAGCTAATTTCTTTTCACCTAAACAAATCCACCCCCAGGCTTTCATCTATGGTTGCCTTCCAGATGCCTCTGTGAATCCAAAATATCACCATACACTGATGCATCATTGATGAAGGAGCATCTACATGCATCATTTCCTAATCCATTTGGAATGATTTGGGATCACCTGAAATGAAACCATATGACATCATTCTTAGATCATACGATGATCGACCTTCATATCCCATCATTCTATATCAAAATGTCCCTGAAAAACTTGGCCAAAAAGATGGTACTTATAGACATTGAAGTCTTGGACGCACAACTTGAATACAATATACTCCTTAGGCGAAGTTATATGTATGCCATGACTACAATAGCATAATCTATCTTACGGGTGATGATTTTCCCCCATGAAGATTGAATCATCACTGTTGACCAATTTACATACCATAATAAGAAACCCATGACGGCTCTTGATGTCATTCTACCTTACATAGACACAAATACGTAATTTCTCATGCGGTACCATGAATTTTGCCTTGGTCAATTAAAATCATCATCTATCCTAGGATCATTCCTCAGATATTCCCTTATCATATTAGAGCCAACCCCAGAAATCACGAGAGCACTAGTGTTCATGGTGCTATCATCAAACACCGATACCAACCTGGATATAGAAACCGGTAGTATAGAGACTAAGGCCACTGACACATCTTTCCTAACCTACACCATTACCCAAACCCCATTTTTATACTCCCCATCTGGTTTTGTGTCAAAGAAAGTCTTAGCGACTATTACATTGCCAAACATGGCTTTGGAATACCTATCTAGTATTTGGTCCCATCAGCCATGCTGGGAAGTCCTAGCATCAGTTCTATAGGGATAACCCCTATCACCCCTCAGGAGGCTACACTAGTTAACGAAACTCCAGTAGTATTTCCAGCTAACACAACCAAGAAAAGCAACAAAAAAGGGAAGAAAATCGAAGACCCCAACATACCTAGGGCATTACAACCTTGCGCATTATGTGATATCATAGGCCATCCTACCAATATTCCGACAGTTATATGAATTAAACCCTCTTTTAAGCACTGAAATAAATGTCACGGCCTCAATTTCCCATAAAAAGGAACATGCCACGAAAAATAAAGGGAAAGCATTGCACACCAACCACGCATGTGCCATATCTGACCATTATTACACCCATTATTTCCTAGATACGCCATGATATATGGATGCCCTGCAAGCTCTAGAGCAATCATACCTATAGGATCCCTCAAATCAACCCATGCAGATGGACAAGGGAGAGCCTAGAACCATAATGTACCTATGAGAGGAGCCTACATCCCGCTCATACATAGTCACTCCAACAGACCAAAGACAGAAAATTAAGGCCATTCACTTGACCCTAGTTTGTGCACTATGCGATGAGCGTAACCACTTAGTCACATAGTGTCCCAAATTAAGGGCGTTCATCCATTGGTACCAAATCCCTCACGTTGCCCAAAACAACTTAGTCCGACATCGATGACATACGTGTCAGATTTTTCGAAGCAACCATCACATGCGTCATTGTCCCCACATCCATCGGTTCCGGTCCATGTTGGATTTCATGCAATGATTCATCGCTGAAAATTCTAACTTAACTGGCTCGAACATGGAATCTGCGAATAACACTACCATTCGAGGGATGAAAAAACAAGGACCATATTATATGTGTCTGAGGAGAGGCAGTCACCTAAATTACAACCTCCCCCCTGTTATCATCCTCAAGCTCCTATCCAGCTTTGCGCACTTTGTGATGAATGCGATCACTTCATTGCTGACTATGCAGCCCTAGAGTTGTTTTAGAGATGTTATCCTGTCAACCCCATATACTACGACATCTTACGAGTAGTCTAGTATTTATGTCGAGTGTGTTCAGGTGACCACCTGGTTCGTCATTGTCCCTATAACCCCCCATTCCGTTCGCCATTAAACTATTTACGCAGGCCATAGTATGCCTCGCCACAGTAGACGGATCGGATTCAGAATCCATGGAAAGTTAGAAAACGCAAGAAAATGTGAAAAATAGGTCCATTTTCTTCATTTCAGCAGAAAAACGACCAAAAAATGGGCACATCATCACCCCCAACCACCCTCCATGGATAATACCAACCTGCGCAATATCCAGTGCACGTAACCACTTGGTCGCCCAATTCCTGGATCTAGAATCATTCCAAAAATGGTACCCAATCACTCCAGGAGTCTAAAGGGAACTGAGTACTAATGAAATACAATCTTTTCTAGTTTGGAAAGACAACCATCAGACTCTACAGTGTACTTACATTTCCCAAGTACACCCTTTTTTATACACCATACACTCGTTGGATGCCTAATACCTAGATATAATTGGTCTAGAGCCAAGACACCCTAACGCAACGCAACCTGCTCTGAGGCAGCCTGCCCCCCATCATTACCAAAACATTAGGAAGGCTAATGCAATGCATCGTCCTAGAAGGGCCCAAAACTAGCCAAGGACAACATGTGGGGTGTGCGATAGAAATGACCACCAAATAAACCAAAGTAAGTAACTTAAGAAACTTACTGACAGTCTTTGCATGGTCATTCCCATCCCATAAATCAATCTCTCCAATCAAGAGAAGATCACAAAATTCTATTGCAAGATTTTCTCACAATTCCACCATACGATGGATTGTGAGTACCTCCCAAAGCTATGAGAGGCAAGGGAAGTTGTGAATCTAACTCCCCAAAAGAGCTATAACAATAAAAACCAAAAACGCAGAGATGGAAAAACTGCAAACATGCCCCAATTCCTTGTCATCTCCAAGCATCCACTTCAGGTACAAAGAGTAGCATTGGTTCTCATACCATCTACTTGATAAGCACCTTAACACTATGCACCATTTGAACAAGTCACAATCACAAAAAAAAATTGTGCCCTTTAATGGAAACATTTAGGCACCTCTGCACTCAGCGCAACTTCCAAATCCAGGAAAGTACGAGTACCCTTAGTATGACACATGAGGAACATAAGCTTGCTTTCATAAAAGCCACCACAATGGAAATTCCTCCACCATCCAACATCGACAACACAAAACACCAAATAGGATTCATCTCATCATGCATGGGAACCATGACTCGTGTTTTCTTCTCATATGTCATTGGTGTCGAGACCGCTACACCTACAATGGTAGTTGTACCATCGACAGTGCAAACTCATCTAGTGAGCACCTTGTCGACCTCGTCTGGTTCCACAACATCAAATATGGAATCCTATTCATGTATGTTAACCAACTTTGTTAGGCCTGAACTCGCTCCTCATAGCCTCACACAAACCAAATCCCCATTAGACGCCTTGTTCCATTCATACGAGGATATTCTAGAGGCCATGATGGAAACGGATTGTCCATGGGACGCAATGCATCACCGCTCATTTTTTCTTCCAGAAAAAACATCTGGTCCTAACAGCCGAGAAAACCAATAGATATATGCCATTGAATCCAAATACTTTCTCCCATATAGTAAAGTATACTGGTTCAAAATCCTCATCCCACCGCCTAATGCGTTCAAAGAAGGGAACATGTCAAATATTTCACTGAACATCAAGGTAAATCTCTCAAGAAAATTAGGAAAATTTGAAGAAATCTCACTGGGAGGTAGCATGCTCCCGAGACGAAGTAGTCTCTTACACAAACATGCTGCAAGAGTAGAGAGACATATTCACATGGAAATATTCAGAAATGTCGGCTTAGCCCTACTATCATAGAGAACTGTATTGATACAGGGCCTAACATACCACCAGTACGCCATAAATAGTGTCAATTACACCCATCTAAGGTAGAAGCGATAAAGCGAGAAATAGACAAGATTCACGAAGCTGGGTTTATTTACCCAATAGCTTACACATCGTGGGTTTCCAACCCTATTCCTATCATGAGAAAACAATGCACCATTCGCGCCTGTACTGATTTCTGAGATTTGAACAAAGATTGTCCCAAAGAGAACTTCCCTATCTCGTTCATCGATCAATTCGTTGATGCTTGCACCAGTCACAAGGCCCTAATTCCTTCATGGATGGTGTCTCAATGTATAGCCAAATTAAAATCCAACATATCGATCGGCACAAGAAACATTGACCACCCCTTGGGGCACATTCACATATCAGGTTATGCCATTCGGCCTTAAAAATGCTGGAACCACCTTCTAGCGGGACATGAACTATATCTTCCATGACCTAGCCTACCTTATCCTCGATTACTTGGATTACCTCACCATTCAATCCAAGAAGTGAAGTGGTCATCTAGAGGATTTATGATTGGTATTCAAAAGGTGCCGACATCACAACCTACGCTTGAACCCTCTCAAGTGTTTCTTCTGCATCAACACGGGTCGACTATTAGGATTTATCGTATCCCAACAAGGGATCAGAGTGGACCCCCTCAAGGTCGAGGAAATCAAAGATGTGCCACCAGAAAAAACCCTCAAGCAACTCCAAAGCTAGCAGGGGAAAGCCATTTTCTCGAGAAACTTGTCCCAGACTATGCCACTTGTGTGCAAGGATTCCTAGGCCTTCTCCATCCGAATATACCTTTTAAATGGGATGATCAATCCCAAAAATCATTTGAGGTGCTAAAAGATACATTGTCTTCAACCCAATTAATCAACCCACTAAATTATGACAAATATTACAACCTATATCTGTCAGCATCAGAAACCTCCATAGCAGGGTGTTAATACAAGAAGAACCTGATGGTAAAGAATGCGTAATTTACTACATCAGTAAGAACTCATTTGGCCCCACCTTAAGATATGAACCCAAAGAAAAAACTTCCCTAGACCTTATACATGCAGTACAAAAGCTTCGGCACAACATTTTCCTATGGACTACAACAATCGTTGCAGCTATGAACCCCATGAGATACCTGCTAACTTGTCGTCTAATGAACCACAAATACGCTCATTGGGTAGTCATACTACATGAATTTTACCAGCAGTTTAGCTCCCCCAAGAACAAAAAATCTTTGATCTTAGCTAAGTTCATCACTTTCCTCCCATGTCAAACTAAAGAATCCCCAGTCAACGACTCACTACCTGACAAAGATCTATTTGTAGTGACGATTGAAGATCTTTGGTACAACGATATCCTCTTATTTTTATGAACCAAAAATTTCAATCCAAAGCTCACACATGATGACTAAGGACACATATGCCACCATGCTCCCTGATAACCCCTCATGGGAGACATCCTTTATCGACAAGGCATCAATACTATCCTACGACGATGCCTCACGCTCAACCAAGATGAGAAGCCCTAAATTACTGTCATAGTGGAGCTTACATCGACCACCTCTCTAGGATTGCTACCACCCAAAAAGTCCTACGGGCAGGTTATTTCTGGACCACCTTATTCTGTGATTGCATTCAGGCAGTCAAAAGGTGTGATATATGCCAACGCTTGGCCCAAAATGCAGGGGCACCTCCCACTCCTCTGCACTCGGTCATTGTAGTCAGTCCCTTTTACAAATGGGGAATCAACTTTATGAATTGAAACCCTGTGTTGTCTGGAAACCAAAAACACATAATTATATTTGTTGACTATTTTACCAAATGGACAGAAGCAATGCCCACATATGAGAACACAGCAGAAACCATTGTATGGTTTCTATTCAATCATGTCATTGCACGATTCAGTGTGCCTATGGAGTTAGTCTCTGATAACGGAAAACATTTCAAAAATGAAATATTCCAAGAGCTGTCTCATCACCTAGGATTCACACATGAATTCACATCACCATACTATCCTCAGTCCAATGTAGGTAGAAGCTGTCAAAAAACTACTTAAAACAATGTTACATCGTATGGTGAATAACTACTTGCAAGGAAGCTCCAACTCCCATGTATTTTCTGCAGGCTACAATCCACAGGAGGCTCCTACCTCAACCAGCTCCAACTAGACATCTATCAAGCTAAAACTTTAAATGGAAGCACCAACTCCCATGTATTTTTTGTATGCTACAACCCACAAGAGGCTCCTACCTCAACCATATCCAACTGGACATCTATCAAGCTACAACTTGAAATGGAAGCACCAAGTCCCATGTATTTTCTATAGGCTACAACCCATAGGGGGCACCTACCTCAAATTCTACAAGCTACAACTTGCAAGAAAGCTCCAACTCCCATAAATTTTCTGTAGGCTACAACCAATAGGAGGATCCTACCTCACCCAGCTCCAACTAGAAATTTATGAAGCTACAAATTGAAAGGACACTATAATCCCCTCACTCAACATGAAAAGAAAATGTTGATTTACCTGGATATCAGCTCTGTTTCCTTCCACTTTCTCTTATGCCCTTACAGCCTTGAAATCTACTTCATATCAGCTCTGTTTTCTTCCATTTTCTCTTCTGCCCTTCCAGCCGTCAAATCTTCTTCATATCAACTTTGTTTTCATCCACTTTCTCTTATTCCCTTCTAGCCTTCAAATATGCTTCATATCAGCTCTGTTTTCTTCCACTTTCTCTTCTACCCTTGCAGCCTTCAAATCTACTTCATATCAGCTTTTTTTTCTTCCACTTTCTCTTCTTCACTTCCAGCCTTCAAATCTGCTTCATATTAGCTCTATTTTCTTCCACTTTCTCATCTTCCCTTCCAACATTCAAATATTCTTCATATCAGCTTTGTTTTCTTCCACTTTCTATTCTACCCTTCCAACCTTCAAATTTGCTTCATATCAGCTCTCGATGTGCACAATATCGCTATCAACTCTCTCTCATTCTTCCACTTTCTAACCTCTATATGCACATTGATATTACATCTTTTATACAGATAACTCCTGACTGTTTGCATTCTATAGGGAATATGAAGTGAACAGGCCTGATTCTATGCCTTCTACCCACTTGATTTCTCACACTTTAGTCTAGGTTATTACATCAACAAAAATATAGAAATAATCATTTCAACACTCATTCGATTTTTTCCTATGCCTATCAAGACTTTCCTTTGCATCAAAAAAAATATAAAATAATCAATGAATTTACATTTACAGTTACAACAATGTTTCACTCGGCCCTTTTAGTTCTTGGCTCGTTCTGTATTTGTCTTTTATGTTGTTGTCATTGTCTTTTCTGCTTCTACTGTCATTATATTTTCTGTTTCTGCTGTTATATTCTAAAATTTCTACATAGATCCCTTTTTTCCCGACTCGACCCAGCTGTTGTGTTTCCAACAGTGCCACCATATCTCCTTTTTCCTGACTATGCCTCTATTATTTCCTTCTCATGCCCGCAACATTCATCCTTCTTCTTTCTCAACACCCGACTCTACCCTGGAGATCATTACCACAATGTTCAACTTTTCTTTGCCTTTTGCTTTGTGTCGGGTCACTTACCCGAGTCTCCTCCACATTCAATATTTTTATATTATCAAGGCATAACCATTGTTACACTTGTGCACGTAGTGTCGGGTCTTATTATTCACCCGAGTCTACTCCGCGTTCAGACTTTCCTTTGTAACTAACGCAAGATTGTACTTTAATATATATTCCACTACCTTTGAAGACTATATCACGTCCACTTTTCTATCGAATTTTGGCATTCCAATGTTCTACATTATAATCCTCCTTTTCCCTCCAATGCGATTTAACAAAGGAAAACCACATACTTCTGGACTTGAAAACCTCTAGGCTTCAACTTCGATCTACATTGCATCTGCAATTCTGCTCTCTTTATCGCACTTCGCGCTTCGGCGAATCCTGTTATCCAATGTTCTTTATTCCATTTGATCTCTCAATATGCGATATGTGAATGGTCCAGCCAGGCTTTATCGCAATTCTTTAATCGTATTTCAGCGTTTTAGATATTTCTCCTGTTCTTCATTTATATATTCCTCTTCCATTCTCCGATGCGATTTTTCAAAGGGAAACCTTATACCTCCAGATTTGAAATCCTTTAGAACTTTTATTTCAAAATACATCGGGTGCGCTATTATCCTGAGCTTTGCGATTTATGATATACAATTGGGTCCCACGCCAGACTTTAAATCCTTTAGTCTTTGGCTTTGAAGAGTATCGCATCCGTACTCTTTATCGCACTTCACATTTTTGCATTTCAGCGTGTTTCATGCATGCTATCCCTTCTGAGATTTGTGATCTGCAATATGCGATTTGGGATAAAGGGTTCGGGTCCCACCGGGGTGCCATGTCATTGCCACGTCATCATGCCATGTCACCTTCCATGTCACCTGCCATGTCACCAAGATTTATTTGTGATTTGTGGGTCAGGTTCATGTCATTTGTGATGTCAACTGCCACGTCACTTGCCACATCATCTGCCACATCATCATGCCACGACATCATATCACACTTTGCATTTTCTATGACTTCTGTGTTTGTGTAATATTCCTCCTGCTCTGATTGTGATATGTGATCCGCCAACACTGTTCTGAACATGAATTCACACGACTCGACCCTGGCCTACACTATTCTGAATGCATAAAATGGGCTAACTCTTGAACTGTTCTAAATGTATATAAGCACGACTTGAGCCGCTCATTCACAACTGTCGTTATTTTTTGTAGGTGTTCATTACTTTCCTTCTTTGTTGCATGCGTTCACGATTTGATCCTTTTATTTTTTGGTTTCTTTGACTGCATGCGTTCATTCCTTTTGCCTCTTTTGCTGCTCCTTGTTTCTTTGCTACTCCTTTGCCTTAAGTAATAATTATAAATCTACTCCATGCCTCTTTTCTACTGCTCTCTTCTCCTTTGCCTTAGATAATTTTTCTAGTGCTTCTCGTTGCCTCTTTGCTTCTCCTCTGCCTTAGATTATACTTATAATATTCCTCCTTTGCCTTGCTCCTTTGTGTCTTTGCTGCACATTGTGGCACATTTTTTCTCCTTGCCTCCTTTTTGCATAATGTTGTCCCTTGGCCTCTTTTTTTCTCCTCCATTGTAATTTTTCCTTCTTTTCCTTATTTCTCCTTTATACTTCAGCTGATCCTGATCTGCTCCTTTGTCCTCAATGCTAATTCTAGTGTTGCTTCTTTCTTCTCCTTTGCCATCAATGACAATATTTACAACAGTATCCCCCTTTGGCATTGATGGAAACACTTACTCCAACACTTCCTCTCCCTTTCATTTTGAGAAGTGTCTATATTTCTCTGCTTTCTTTTCCTCCCCCTTTGACATCAATGGAAAGGAGTTATAAAATGTTTTCAGTCTAGATTCCATCATTGCATTGCTCCTCTTTGAGTTCAGTATAAGCATACTTCATTTCATTCTTTTGTTATTAAATGAATATATAGAACAAACTGATGCTATCACAACTCATTAAAATGTTGGAAGGCATTTCACCATAGAATGTTTATTTTTCTTTTGTCCCTTGTTGCTTGATGAAATTTTGTGCAATGGTGAAATACCAACAATTCCTTTCTACTAAAGTAAGCATCAAATGAATCAATAATAGAATCTTGAACTTCAATAGTATGATTAAGACAACTAACCCATCATACTACAGCTTTATGAATGATCTTAAGAAAGAGGCCTTGTAGATATATCAATACGAAATTGAGGAAGAGTGCAATTCTATCCAAGAATAAATTCTGCTTCAATGTTCAATATAATACTTCAAATTCAAACATGATAATGATATTTTAGCACTTTTAATGACCTTTCCATTCTTTGATAATGCAACTCGAAATTCTCCTTGATGTATTTCTACCATACCAACACCATGATGTATGCTGTAATACTTCGATACTCGGGACCTATACCATAACACTGCTCCAAAAATAACACTTGGTATTCTACTGATAGGAAGATTGCTCTAGATACCAATTGATTGGTATTTGTAATGATATATTGATAATAAAAATTTTCTTCTTCATCATTCTTAAAAGATTTTTTTTGCATTATTAACACTTGCTGAGAGAGACACAGAGTAATCATCCTCTATAGATCTTTACAAGCTCCATAGCCCAAGCTCTTCTTTGACAACCTTTATGGGATATTCTCCCCCTGATAATTTGCTTCTTGTCTAACCCTCGCTAGATGTCTTCATTACTTCATGGAGTAGCTCCCCCTGAGACAATGATGAATTCATAATGTCATTAAACTAACATGCTCCCCATTTTTCCTCTTCTTCCATACTTTTTTGGGGTTCCTCATAATGTCTGCATCCCCTTTTGATTCACAATTTGTTCTGATTTGATTTGGTTCCATCATCTGTCTAGAGTCCTTTAATGTATATGGAAGCCTACAATCATTTTCTTTGTGTCCAATCTTGTGGCATACATAACATATTATTTTACCTAGGTACGTTTGAGATGATGTATATCATTTTGTGCTCCTTTTTAAACATAGTTTATCATCAACATATTTATGTCAAAATTCATTGAATGAATAACAGTAGCCTTGGAAATGATTTATGTACTTGGTGAATGGTTTTCCTTTCCATTTGTTTTCTTGAGGTAATCTTCTCATTTGATGCATAGTTTGCTAGTTAAACTTGATTTTGTTTGTATTACATTGAGCTGCTACATGTCCAAATTCATTTCATGAATAACAATAGCCATGGAAATTATTTGTGTACCTCGTGAAATGTTTTCTTTTCCATCTGCTTTCTTGACGGGTTCTTCTCATTTGTTGCATCTTTTGCTGGTTAAAGTTGATATGCCTTGTCTTACAATGTGCTGCAATATGTCTTGGTTTATCATAAAAGAAAAATGTGATATTTTTCATAGGAGGAAAGAACCTCCTTTGACATATTCCAAACTTGTTCAATTCATCTTCACGAACAATTGAGATTTTTCCAACTGCTTTCTTCATCCTCTCATTCTTTGTCTCTTGATGTTGCTGCTTGTTTATGTTTGTTTCTTTACACATCAAGTCCTTGTTGGCTTCTTCTTCTGTGGATCATTTTTGAGTTTCTTCATCATCCCTTTCAATGTCTACCTTCTCTGAGTTCTCCATGGAGGCAATATCATCTTCCAGCTACTTACACAACTTGATCCTTTCTTATATCAGTCTTCTACCTGAAATAACCTCAGATTGATGAGAGTTATCATTTTCCTTTATTACAACTTTCACAAAAGTGATATCCTTGTTATCCTCTAACTTGGACTTACTATTTTCTCCTTCATAGCCTATCTTGACCTTTATAAGAGGAGATCTTTGAGAATTTGGTATCCTGTCCAACTGTCCAGAGCTTTTCATTTGAGGAATATTAATAGCTAATTCAATTTGGGCCTTCTCTGATTTATTCCTCAAGCTTACCACTTCTTCTTCTAGCTTTTCATGCTCCTGATTTTTCTCCTTTATTTCCCTTTTCATAATATCCTCTATTTTCCTTGATTCTTCTAGTTCAAATTTTAATTTAATAAGGTATTTTGAATCTGGTTTTGTCTTTTCATCTTTTAGAAGAATCTCTTTTTTTTTCTTACTCTTAAGTTTAAGCCTTTCAATTTCCTTTAAGGCACTTACCTAATCCCCCTCAAGGTCTAACTCATCTTATTCTTCATATTCCAAAGGATCATCTTCAAGATCATCCATACCTATTAGTACGAATTATGACATTCCATATTCATTTGGGGATTCATCTGAGCTTTCATATGCATTTCTATTGTGCTAGGAAAAAAAGGTTTTTTCTCTTAAATTTCTTCCCTTTCTGCATATTATAGGACCTTATTTTCTCTTTCCCTTTAGACTGATTCTCTGTTATCCTATTAGGAAATTTTGAGGCATAGTGGACCACTCTTCCATAGTTAAAGCACCTAAATGGAATTTTAGCTTTGTACTTACCCGTGCCTCTGTCGAGTCTTCAAACAAATATAGCTTCTTCTTCATCTAGCTATCATATAGCTAAAATGATTTCAGAATCTAGTCTCTCATATTTCATATCTCTCTCCTTTAGCTGGTTATTAATAATTCTTCCCAATCCCCTTACTTCTTCAAGATGTTCCTTTAGGCCAACAATCTCTTTGTTAACCTCATATTCTCTCTTATCACATATTTTCACCAATACCTTAAGATCTTTGTTTTCATTCTTCAATCTTTCTATTTCAGTCAAGGTTGTGTCAACTTTGGCTTGTTCTTCAACTGTAGTTTCTTCAAGGCAATCACATCCATTCAACCTAGCAGGTATCTCATTTGATTTTCCTTTTTCCTTTTGAAAGGATTTTTTCTTCTTCTTCTTGTTTATCTTCTCCTTCTTGATAATGCAACCACTATTTTCTCCTTCATGCATGAGATGCAATCTATTCCAGATTTCTTTTGAAAAAGTTAAATCCATTCTTGAATCAAGATCCTTGTTATGAATATTGTTATATATCACACATCTTTCCTTGGAATTCCACTTTTTTCCTTGCAAAGAGGGAGATTCTTTGCAGTAACCATCACATACAAGCTTCCATACCTCAGGTTCATAAGCCATTAATTTTTTTTTAACCTTATATCTCCATTTAGGAAAGCTTGTTGTACTCAACAGGGGTAAATTTTGATAGTCCATGACTCATCTAGATCTCCTTCAAGCGATTAGGCTTACTCCAAACGAACTTGCTAAGATACCAATGAATGAACCCTTAGCTAAACTGAGAGGGGGGGGGGGTGAATCAGTTTTGTATATTCATGGACATTAAAACTCTTTTCTCTAAAATCTTTAGCAACTTAATTTTATGAGCAACTTAATACAAAATGAATTAGAAAAATGAATGTATGGACAACAAGTAATTCAGCATATTAAAACATCACATCAACACATAATCATCAAGCACATAGACACCAAATATAACTGTAAACCCATAAGGGATAAAACCACATCTTATTATTGTTGTGATGCAAAGGTAATGTCATACTGCCTCTCACGACTGATTTTTTGTACGCTCCAACCTACAGGAGGCTACTACCTCAATTTATATAAGACACTACTTGCAAGGAAGCTCCAAATCTATTTCATGTAGGCTACAACCCACAAGAGGCTCCTACCTCAACCAGATCCAACTGGACATCTATCAAGCTACAACTTGAAATGGAAGCACCAACTCCCATGTATTTTCCGCACGTGACAACCCACAGGGGGGTCCTACTTCAAATTCTGCAAGCTACAACTTGCAAGGAAGCTCCAACTCCCATAAAGTTTCTGCATGCTATAACCTACAGGAGGATCCTACCTCACCCAGCTCCAACTGGAAATTTATCAAGCTACAAGTTGAAAGGAGACTACAATCCCCTCACTCAACATGAAAATAAAATGTTGATTTACCTGGATATAACCTATGTTTTCTTCCACTTTATCTTATGCCCTTCCAACCTTCAAATATGCTTCATATAAGCTATGTTTTCTTCCACTTTATCTTATGCCCTTCCAGCCTTCAAATATGCTTCATATCAGCTTTATTTTTTTCCACTTTTTCTTGTGCCCTTCCAGCCTTCAAATCTGCTTCATATCAGCTATGTTTTCTTCCACTTTCTCTTTTGCCCTTCCAGCCTTCAAATATGCTTCATATCATCTCTGGATGTGCACAATATCTCCATCAACTCTCTCTCATTCTTCCACTGTCTAACCTCTCTATGTAGACTGATATTACATCTCTTATACAGATAAATCCTAATTTTTTTCATTCTACATGGAATACTACGTGAACAGGCATGACTCTATGCCTTCCACCCACTCGATTCCTCACACTTCAATTCAGGTTATTACATCAAAAAAAATATAGAAATAATCATTTCAGCACTCATTGGAGTTTTTTATATGCCTGTGGAGACTTTTATTTGCATCAAAAATAATATAAATAATCTATGAATTTACATTTACAGTTACAACAATATTTCACTCATCCCTTTCCGTTCTTGGCTCCCTGTGTATTTGTCTTCTCTGCAGTTGTCATTGTCTAATTTGTTTCTACTATCATTATCTTTTTTGTTTCTTCTGTTATATTCTAACAGTTCTGGATAAATGCCTTTTTGCCTGACTCAACCCAGATGTTGCATTTCCAATAGCACTACCATATCTCCTTTTGCTCGACTCTGCCTATCTTACTTCCTTCTCTTCCTTGGAATGTTCAGCCATCTTCTTTTATCAACACCTAACTCTGCCCTAGAGGTCATTACCACAACGTTAAGATTTTCTCTACCTTTTTCTCTATGTCGGGTCACTTACCCGAGTCTCCTCCACATTCAATGTTTTTATATTATCAAGGCACAACTACTCTTACACCCGTGCACGTAGTGTCTGGCCTTATTCTTCACCTGAGTCTACTCCGCGTTCAGACTTTCCTTTGTAATTTCCGTAAGAATGGACTTTAAAATATATTCCATTAACTTTGAAGAATGTATCACGTCTGATTTTCTATCACATTTTGGCATTCCAACGTTCTACGTTATAATCCTCCTTTTCCCTCCGATGTGATTTAACAAAGGAAAACCGAATACTTCTTAACTTGAAAACCTTTAGGCCCAAGCTTTGATCTACATCGCATCCGCTCTATTAATCGCACTTCATACTTCATTGAATCTTGTTATCCAATGTGCCTTCATCCATCTGATCTCCCGATATGTAATTTCCGCAAGTTTCCCCCCCACCCGCTCTAACAGAGGAAACACTGCTACACTCCCCTAAAGGGGCAACACCACCTTCCTGCCCCCCAACCAGGGCCTAATTAGCCCCACCTAGGCCCCTCCTCGGTGGCTGATTCCCCACAAAGCAGGCAAGAGGACGCCCGGTCGCCCTCACATATTTAAGAGAAATAAGGATAGTGTCATTTTTAGCATAACAAACATATAAATATACACATAATAAAATCCTCAAAAAAAATGCAAAAAAACATCAAAGGTCATACTTGGTGGACTCAATACATAGCCGAAAGGAAGACCCATATTCCGGTCCCCCTGGAAATCCATCATCGAGTATGGATAATCTAGGAAAATATGTGGGTTTCCCTGGAACCACGTCTCAACGATCGCATCCTAATAATGAAAATCCTCCCCTCCTCCACTATGAGGGATCACGGGTGCCCACCGCTGCATCTAAGGGCCCCTACGGGGACCAATGGGCACTAGCACAAAAGGTCAGAGCATCACTATCTCAAACATGATGCTGCATAGGATGCTCGTGTAAGTAAAAATAATAGAATATCCTCCCTGGACCTTCCCTAATTGTGATACCATGCCATTTTACACATGGCGTGACCAGTCATAGAAGTGATCGGGCTGGAGCCGGTGCAAGACACCAGTAGGAGGTCAATACGCCCTATTGGGCGATGACTACCCTATCAGGTGAACTATCCTCACCAAGGCACACCTCTCAGCTAAGTGAGTCACCGAGTTAATGAAGACACATCCCTCTGTAAGTGGCTCACCTCTGCAATGCTGCTCAGTCTAGCACCATATACTCACCCTTCGAGGAGGGAGTGGGTGTGGTAGAGCCTCTCCCTGAGGCAGTAACCCAGTCACAAAGTAAACATTCATCTCTAAATGGATGACAACTTCTCTACGCCACAACACCATCACTCATCATCTCCTGTTCTAAAAATAGACCAGCAAACGGAGCATACTATCCTTTGATCTCAATATTTTGTTCTCGAGAAATTTCAAAAAACCCTATTGTGCTAAGAGTCTCCGATAATTATTGTCTTGTGCCACAACGATGTGAATATTGGGAAAATCCAGCTTGCGCCACAACATCTTGTTACCATAAAAAAACCAAAACTCAGTGGCTAAGATCAAGAAACCAAAAAATTTTCAAAATTTTTCCCATCATCGCACCTGTTTTCTACACAAGTATGATGATCAAGCATCTATATTAAACACATACGCACACTTCATCATGAAAAATATTTTCCAAGTGTGATAACCTTGCGGGAAATATTCCTTCTACGTGAGGTTCGTGTAGCTCAGCCTCGATCGTCCATGCGATCAAGGAAAAAATAGATAGGTAATCCATAAAAATCACATTTGTATGGACCCTCCTAGGAAAGAAATGAAAAAATTAAAAAGAAATATCTAATGGCCCTAACTGATACTGACAACGTGAATCTTGAGTACTCGGCTAATCGCAACGGTAAGAAAGGATCAGCAGCAACATCTCAACTCTGACCTCAAACTCTCAAACAATACAAATGAATTGAAATAAGTCATATTGGCCTATATATCTCCCTTTTCTCATTATTCGAAAGTCCATAACTAGAGCTCAGAATGCCTAATTAAAAAACTTTAAGAAACATAGTGCTCAACACCTCATCACGTTCAAAATAGGCTTCATACATCCACGCCTTTGAAAAAGTCATTTTTTCAGTTACGATAGGTATGCCCTCTCTTATATCTTTCCATTAAAATTTATTTTCAATATGTTTGAATATAAAATATGCTTTTACTTTGGGATTTGTTGCAAGTATTACAAGTATGCCAAATCACCCATTGCCCTATCCACTAACGTTACAAGAGCAGGTATCATTCTATCCCTATCATGATAGGCTCCCCAAAGAAGCTTTGCATATCCTGACATAATTTATCCACATAAATCAACCATAGGTTCCAGTCACCTAACCATGTTTATCATAATCTCACCTCGCACGTGATAAACATTCGCACGTCGGTAAAGCCCCACCCTCCATGGCATCCATCACTCAAGTAGACCATACACCAAAGATCTGGAGACATGGCCATAACATCCAAATCTGGGAAGCACTTCATGTTCATTCATCCACCATACATCAAGTCACGTTTTACCCATGTCACGATAAAACCCCTTTCCCAGACTATCATTCTCATAAGAATATCGAATATGCACCACCGTGTCCCGCACTGGGCCTACCACACCCCCATCAACATAGCCCATCTGCGACATTTTTCATCCACTTCATTACCCTCCCACCGAGACCAACCAATGGGGCTCCCACCCTTGGAAAAACACCCTCCTCACACCATAGTGATGGACTATTTTCATGTTTATTAGGGCACCCGTCTTTGTGCTTTTACATCCAAACCCATTCTATATTCTTTTGGAAAGTGTACAAATATTTTTTAGGAAAGAAATACCACCCATCTACCCACATTTATCACCTAGCATCAGTCCCTAACCACCCATGGTCGTAGCTTCGCATTCTTTACCAAACCCCCACCATGACACTCATAACAACCATGCACCCACCCTGAATGTCATACCAACTCTAGGGATTTCCTTACCAGAATTTGTTATCATTGTCGCCACCCACATTTTCAAGCTCCGACCTCATACCAGTGAACTACAATCATCATTTACAACCATTTCTCATCATCATGCCTAAGTTAACCTATCACACCTCTCCCTGTTACATTAGAGACCCTGGTCCCTTGCATCAGTACTCCTCTCATTTAGTTTATGCTTTCTTCTTGTTGACCTCAAAAGATATTTTCCAAGAAGGAGGTAGTACCTTGGATGGCTCCTCACCTCAATAGTGCCATGCCCAGATGGCACTATGGGAATCATCATTTCCCATTGATATCATCGATCCTCTTGACATTCGACTTCAACACAAACTTTCATGTCAAGATGGTATCATACTTCATAACTATTGCACTCTGTCATAATTCATCAAAGACCCATGCCATGATAAGAATCTCTTTCAAAAATGCTTGCACGGGAACATCCCCAATAGTCAGAGACCCATGCATACAATGAGAATTTGTTCTAAAAATAAGCATGTCTTACCAATATCATGCATATGGGTACCACATTCAACCTACTATCAAAGAAAAAACAACCCTGAGGGAGTTAGCAACCGTCTTCATCAACCAACAGCAGGTCATTACCACAGAAGTGACATAGAAATAACCTCTATCTTTCAGATAAGCTTAACTAGCCAGAACATCACGAGCATGGGACATGCCCGCCTTGTAGAAATATTTTATTTATTTCATCTCTTGTAGGTTTTCAACAGAGCACGGTACCTCTTTTACTCATGCCAAGGGGTCTCCAACCTCAGTTTTCAAGAAAGTTACTCTCTCTCTCTCTCTCTCTCTAAAGGGTTACATAGAAAAAGAAACTATAAGATATTTCAGCTATACATTTCTTCCTAGACCTCATACATTAGGGGAAAAATATTAACACTGGAGAATCATACAAGCAAAATACATTAGAAAATGTCAAGAAGAAGGTACAAATAAATAATTAGAGGGAAGAAATATATTACAGGGGCTAAAATTTTTAACTTTTCCTAATGTCAAGCAGGAAAATTTATTGAATTTCTCACAAGAAGCACTAACCCCAGGTGATCATTGTGGCTTTTTCTTTGATAGTCACGAATATCATTGCATATATCCCTCAAAGAGACACGCAGTCCTGAGGATGCAGAAAATAACCATATGAGACCACTTGGCACACCTGGAGAAAAACATTCTCACTCAAGATAGCCAATTACAACCACCTTTGAGACACCTTAAGGCTTTAGTGTAGCACACAAAGGAATCACACCCCCACTCTTGAGTCAACATCCATCTTGTACCAAGAGAGGGAGGAAAATTTTGAAAATTGTCTATAAAAGCCAACCATGGGAAGAGAAACATGAGAACAGATTATTATGTTGGCCAAAATTCTCAGAAGAAAACCATCTTATGTTGTCCAACAACAATAGGATTGGAAGGATTCAGTTTTGGCTATTCAACACCTCAATCTAAGAGAGAAGAGTTCCCCACGTTTCCATCAATATACCATCCTTCAATAGGGAATACAAGCTTGTTGAAAGCTTGAGGGGAGGAGACCCCATTGTCTTGCATATTTATGCTCTGTAGCTCTAATGATCCACTATAAGAGATTTAGCATTCAATCTTCTACTACTACCAGTACCTAATAAAGGGAGAGAGCTCTCCATTATTGAGTTATTAGTGTGCTTTCTCGATTGAGCGTGTTTGTGTACATGTTATTTTTTTTTATTTTTTTGTTTATGTAGCATTCTATGATTCCATTTAACTTAGCTTACCACACGTTGAACTTGTTCCACTAACGTTTGACAAATCAATTGACCTATGACTTTCTTGTAAGAAAGAAGCTTCCCTATTAATCATAGTGTATTTCATCCACCCACACGTCAAATACCCTACAACAGTAGGCATGCAAAGGCCTAGATGGGTTCGATCATTCGTCAATGGTGATTTGAAATAAACCCTGATGGTTTGATAATTTGGTGATTTTATCTTTTTTTTTGTAAAATTAATAAATCGTGATATCTAAGGTGAAAATATGGGAAGACCTAGGATTGATAAAGTCAATAAATTTACAACATTAATTTTTTCTTACATAAATCTACATCTAGATAAAATTTCATGCACATATTATTTTAAAAAAAAAATCTTGCTAACCTACAACTAGCTAATTTTACATGCACATACTATTTGAAAACAAACTAGCCCTTTCTTAAGAAACTTTCACTCTCTCTTAGATAAAGCAAAGTTTTCCTACTATTTTAGAATGGTGGCAAACGAGTGATAAACGACAACCAATGACAAGTGACCAAATGGTGACCAGTGACCAGTGAAAAACGAGTTTCCACACTGTGACCAGTGAGCTGCCACAATGGAAACCCAGCTAAGTGTCATCGCGGTGACTCGCAAGTCACCGTTGCGGAAACTCGTAGGTCACCATTGCAAAAACCCATTGGCCAACGTTGTAGAAACTGCTTGTCACCATTGTGACAACTCCTAGAACAACGTCTCGGAGAAAAAATCCCCAAAATATTGAATAATGCATTAAAAATGGTTACTTTTAAAGAAAAAAATAGAAAAAGGAAAAAAAATACAAAAGCAGGTTATGCATAAAGAAAATGGTAGAAAATCCTTACCTTTGTATTAAAAAATCCTCCACAGATATTGTTTATTATTGCATGTTTACTCTTGTTTTCAATTTTTTACCATGGATAAACATTTGAGCTAACAGAAGAAGCGATTCATAGGGGAATACTCTCAATGGAATGGGGATCCTCTAGGGAATACTCCCTCTCGACCAATATGAGTGCAGGGAGGATAGGGAATGCGGTAGAAGGGAATAATCAATGAAATAGGCTTGACAAAGATGTTGGAATAAACGAATAATCTCTGTGAAGTCCATAAAATTTAAATTCATTTGGGTGGAAAAACCCCAATCGCCAAGCTACGCGTGGGTTGATTTGGAAGTTAATGCAAGGGTGCTCGATTCAAATTTCTGAAAATCCTATATACAAACGACAATAAACCATTGGCTGATGTCACATCTAGCTACACCTCTAGTGAGGCTGTGCACAAGAGAAGGAGAGATGAACTTTGTGGAGTAGGTGACTTGTCTCATCACTTGAGGAATGTAGGAATGGGGGTTGTATTCATTATTGGAGCCATGTATAGGTGACCAGTGTGCTTCGAGCTAAGACATGAAATGATAACGATAACATTTTACGGTAAGGACAACATTTTACGGTAACAACAATGTTTCCTAATAAAAAAAACAAAGTTCTGCGGGGTGGGGGGAGAGAACATGGAACCCGCGTTTGCCGGAAGGGCCTCGTCGGCAGTTGGGGGTGCAAAACATAAAGACCCTTGCATTGAATTGTTAGCCCACTCCTTCAAAAATTACCTTCACGAACAAAATTTTATAGAATTTTTATATGTATCAAATCTTATTTTCAATTTGAATAATTTTATTATCATGGTTTAAGGTTTAACTTACACAATCGCATGTCATATTAAAAAAATATAATCTCACATTAAATTATCCTTTGATAAAAATAAATAAATAAAGCTATAGAATATAAGCATAGTTAATCAAATTGGGTAATCTAGGTGGACATCAATAACCATCAACTTCTTTTATTGACTTAATGATTCTCTATCTTTTCAGAAGTTTTTCTCTGTTTTTTTTGTTACCAAATTTAAAGGTTTTTCTAAGGTCCTACATGACGTTTTTGGAAATTTTATGGGCTAGGAGTTTCCATGGCATGCACTGGCCCTAGCTAAATGTTTCATCCTTAGATAGTTCTTTCAAACATGCCATTATGCACCCTAAATGGAAATTATGTGCAAAAAGTCCACCCATAAGATGTTAATGTACCAACTAAGCACCTTAAGGCCTACAAACCTTTTAACACTTCATATTATATGGTTATGCTTTTGGACGTATGGGGTTCTTCCTTTTTCTTAAAATGCCATTCCTTCAGCCTTGTGTGATAGATTTTGTGAATGCATATTTCCACCAACTCTCTTGATTTAGTGATAGCTATCACCACTATAACTAGCTTGTTATCTGCGATACTCTATTGTCTTATTTTATCAATAGAAGTTTAGCTTGCACTATATTATTGTTATCTTTGTTATATTTCTTTGTGTTATTTCCATTTCCTTTCTTGTATTTCATTTCATTCATTGTACAACTTAGATAAGTGGTATTAGAGCATTATGCTCCTTGATGTTTCTTAGTGCATGTCCCTCTTGAGGTAAGTGTAATGAGAGTTAGGTGTTGAGCTAGTCTTAGTTGGGAATAATCGCATTAAAAAACCCAAGAAACCTTCCATCGTAGAAGAAAACATAGATGATAAAGAAATAGATCCTATCAAGTTGTTGTTTGAGGAACCGCTCACATGATAGAGGAATGAGATGGTATAAAACTATTTACAATTCTTCAATGACTATAAAAAATAGCTAAGATACCTTCAACAAGCTATGATTGTGGAGTTTTGACTCCCTTCAAGATACAATTTAACTTTAATATCCCCTTATTTGAAGGAAAAATAGATGAAAAATGATTTTTAGAAATGGTTATATATGTGTTGACACTGGAAACTCGTACAGCAAAAGATGACATTAATTAATTTTAGGAAAAAGGATTTACAGGGCTAGAAGACATTACAAAATCTGGAAAGTATTTAAAAATCTCAAAGGTCTGAGGAAAATCAATTTTGAACAATTCCTAAATGCTCTTCGCGTGCATAGTCCTTCGTAGAGAGTTCCTTTCACACGCCTTTTTGCCCAATATGTGTGCAATCCAGGGAGTGACAAAATGTCACTATCCGAGACCACACAAAGCAAAGGACAAGTGACCCCTTACTTGAAGCGGCCTAAGGACAGACACCAATGCCTCCTTAGACACTAAGTGAGCACACAATGGGATATTTAGAGCACACAAAGGAATCATACCCCTCTCTTGGGTCAACAACCATAATGTACCAAGAGAGGGAAGGGGGGATTTTAAATCTCCTATATAAGGCCACCATGAGATGAAGAATTGGTGAACACATTGTTATGCTAGCTAGAATTTCCCAAGCAATACCATTAGTGTGTGAGCCAGAGCTAAAGACAGAGGGGAGTCAATTGTTAGCCATCCAAAAAGTTTAGTTCAACACAATAGAGATACAGGGAGAGTGCACCGAGGCAAGCTTGGGATAAAAACATCCTTTCATCGTGACCTATAACCCATGGTCTAGAGGCCCTTTGGCAAGAGGGTAAATTTTCACTCTTATTACTACCAGCACTCAATAAGAGGGGCCTAGAGCCACCATTCATATTATTTTTTTCGTTTGACTCTTTTTAGAGCTCGTGTTTATTTCCTTTAGCCTTTAGTTTAGTTTTTATTTTATATATGTATGATATTTCTCTATCTAGTATGCTTATTATTCTAGCTTGTTCTACTAACTTGCTTGAATCCACTTCTTTTTCTGACTGTTACCAGTAACTTAAGTGGGTAGACCACGCCCCTTAATTTGGTGTGATTTCATACATACGAGCACCAAACACACTCCAACGTGATTGGCGACTCCACTAACATTTACTACCAAGTTTATGTGGTTGTGCCTTGTTTGCAGATACCTCTGTCTGTGCTATGGAGCAAAGCTGAATTTCCCCTGATTTCTCTTGCAGTCCTAGTTCATCCCAAATGATAGACTAAAGTAGAACAGCTCCAAAAAAAATTCTTGTAGGAATTTGCGCCCGTTTTCTCCCCACAGAGGTGCAAGGCTTGCATTTAGAGTTGACCTACGCATAGACAGCACGCCTGTTCCATCCTTTTGCACGCAAAATAAAGAATGAGAAATTTCTCAATTATTTTTGTCTTCTCCTGCTTGTAAAGTGCTTGGCAGCCCCTAATACACTTACCAGCACTGGTTTTGGTACCCTGCAGCTTTTTAAAGCTCACTCTTAGCTGCTTTTTGTAGGCTTACTATCAGTTTTACTTCAAATTGATTTTTTCAAAGTTCACACATAGTTTAAGTAGGGGTGAAAAATAACTTGCATTCCAAAAAAAAATTATGTTTTGAAAATTTTGGTAATGACACACCTAGATAACTAGCCAAATTAAGTGGCCCAAGACCACGCATTCATAGCTAGTTTTCTTTTTTCTAGTGTAAAATTTTTAGTTTTGTTCAATTTTTGCACTAGGAATTTCGGGACTAGGATTGAATTCTTTTATAGAAGAGAAAGTAATCTCTGCTACCTTTGCACCCTTTGGTGATCCTAGGTAAGCATATGAACGCTCCCTATTCACAATTCTCCATCTCCCTATAGTTGGTCACATCGATTAACTAGGTAAACTAGAAAACAACCCATAATCCGCACATGTTTTTATTTTGAGCCAGGAACAATACAACATATTTTAAATAGGGGATTTTGTAAAGGATCATTGAATATCCACAGAGTCAAACTATTTTCTTGCCCACTTTTTTCTCACACACACTCACCCACTAAGAAAAGAAAATACACCTAAAAGTAACTTAACCAAACTCACTAAATTCTCCCCACAGGGGCCACAAAAGAATTTATAGCTTAAGTTAGGATCAAGGGGGTAGGCATCCAATAAGCCACCTTGATCATAATTCATCCTAAAACATAAAGGTTTTATATTTAAGGAGCTTCAAATCCACCTATTAGCCCACGAAAAAGAAAGCCCGAGCACGAAAGAGACCCATTTCAGAGGGGGTTAGACTTAGATGTAGTGCGTGTGGTATCAGTTGGGGCTACCTGACCCGGCTGATACTCGGTATTGTTAGCTGAATAACAAGAAGCCTAAGACTTGAACGCTCACATGGGATAGTGGTTCTTAGTGGCCACAAACTAGGACATCATTTTCCCTATAGGTGACAGTGTAGGCAAGCGCCAGGCCCTCTACCCTTACCTTGGTGGATTTTCTTCGGCTCACTATGGGCGTCTCCAGCTCTTACAGGATGTTATGCCAGCACTCGCAAGAAATATTCTCAAGGCCCAGTTATGTTTGAGTATGTGAGGATGAATAGTTCTTCTAGGATTTTTAGTATCATACACAAATAACAGAAACCAATTTTTGATTGCTTGATCACATATACTAATTTAAAGGGAAAATTTATTCTATTTTCGCTTTGTTTTATGTATCTGGCCATAATTTTTCTTTGATCATAGAATCTATCCTCTGAAATGTTTCCAAAAACCAAACCTAGTCGACACCAGAATGGTCCCAACGAAACCTCCTTCATTCATGCTTCTTTTGGACCTCCCCCAATTATCGAAAGGGGTTCCAGGTCTTTCACCATTCAGGCATCAAAGACAGAACGTTGCCATCATTATTGGTTCCTCCTTTATTGGGGCAGTCATAGTTGGGAACCCTAGTTGGTCTCCCAACACCACATCACACACCACTCCTCCCATGACCCCTAGGGGGTAGAGGATTGCGTCCCATATGGGAAGCCGGTCGAATACACAGCAGGGAATGTCGCAAACTAACCCTCTTCCTAACCAGAACTTTTTGTTTTCGCACATTGCAATGGCGTCAACCTCCCAGTAACCTTTCTTAGCTCCGTTGAATCTACCAAATTTAACCAAGCTAATGAATGACCCCATCGCACACGATCCTTCATGGCCTCCCATGCCCATGAAGCTCCCTTCAGATATTTAAAAATTTGAAGCCAAGCAAGCGGAAGACCGAGGTAATCATGTCATGAACTCTCACCTGTGGTTCTCATCGAATAGTATCAATGACGACACTATTCGATTGAGATTATTTCAATGCACTCTTACAGGAGTAGCCACAAAGTGGTATTTGGAGCAACCCTCTGCTTTACATGGAACCTTTAGCGCCCTCGCTACCACATTCCTAACATATTTTCAGTTACCCATTCACCATGATTCCGGAATGGAATTACTGACTCATTTTAGACAAACCCCCACTGTCCATATCTAGGACCATCTCTATGAATGGAGGCGGCGTTGCAATTTATGTAAATCTAAACTCGATGACCGGGTTCTCTTAGATTTGTTCTTAAAAACTCTTACGACAGATATTTCAAAGGATGTAGCGCAGCCGAAGCCCATATCCGAAGAGGATTCAATCAACAAATCCCAGCAACTTGAGCTGATTTATACGCAGTTAGGATACATTTACAACATCCTGCCTAATGCCCCACGCCTGAAAACTTATCAAGAATTGCTAGGCGCATCGAACTCTGCAGACGGACTAATTGGGTCATTGACCCAAAGTTACCTAGGCAGCAACAGTCAAAACCCTAGTTACACTTACAATTCTACCCATAATGTACCCCAACCCGGTTTTCAAAGTCATCATATGCCTCAAAAAAATTTGACCAATAGGGCACAAGCGTATCACTAAGGAGGACCTTATCCTCTAGCTCAGGGGAATTAGTACACAGAAAGAAACACTGACATAAGAGTGCCCCTCCAACAGCTAGGTGCAAACTAGGGACCACGTTATGCTTAGTCCCCAACACACGAACCACCTATGAAAACTAATGCACAGGTGAAATTTGTGAAGCCATCCAAAAACCAACCACACCAATACAACTAGGTGAACTACCCTCCTAACGTGGTAAAGAAAAAATCCAAAAACAAGCCAAAAGGGAACCCTGGATAGGAGGGCAACAACCAGCAGTGCCCACCACATTCCCAGGCTGGAGGCAGCTCCAACCGGGAATCAGAACCAGGAACCAAGCAATGCCAAATGACAGAGCAAAATGCCTCCTCTTCAAACAAACCATTCTTGTTTGATATGTGGTGAGTACAGCCATTATACTTACCACTGTCCTGATCTCCCTGATCTGAAGAAGTTACAGAGTAACCGAGGACAGGGAGGATATTCCCAGCAACCAGCTGTAATGCAAGAACCTTTCCCCCATCAAGGGAAGGTAATCACTCAGCAGCAAAATATAGAAAACTCTAGGAAAAGTAGCCATGAAATGTACATGACTAGCACAGATATGTTTTTGCAAACATGTAATTGCAACTACGACACTGGACCAGACACCAATACATTGTGGGCAAGTACCAGCGCACCGACTGCACCTTTAACCATTTCAAAGATGCCTATAGAACCATTTCCACAGATGGCGAAGGTACCTAATAGGCGAGCAAGAAAATACTCCAAAGTGGCCCATAATTATAATATCCTAGACGATTTAGCACAATCTCCCTCTCCTATGTCTTCTTTGGAAGTATTGTAGTCATGCCCAAAACAATGGAAAGCCTTACTTTCCACGTTAGGCACTATCGACCCTGTCGATGCATGCCTAATGGATTTTGACTTAGACAAAGCCACCCCTAGGCTTCCTTCCATGGTTTCCCTCCAGATACCAGTGTCAGTGCAGAATATTACTATTCACCAATGTGTCATATATGAGGGTGCATCCACGTGCATCATGTCCAAAAATGTTTGGCAGAAGTTAGGTTCTCCCGGACTAAAACCTACAGTCATCACGCTTCGAGCATACAAAGGTCGTCTTTCAACCCCCTGTCGGCCTCTACCAAAACGTCCTAGTCTGCTTAGCCGCATAGATGGTCCACATAGACATTGAAGTCTTGGATACTCACCTGGACTACAATATACTCCTTGGATAGGGTTATATGTACGCCATGTCTGCCATAGCCTCCTTTGTCTTTCGTATCATGATGTTCCCCCATGAGGGCCACATCATTAATATAGACCAACTAACGCACAACGAGAAGAGACCCCTAAAAAACACTGATGTAATTCTACCCTATGTAGACACATTCTCGGATGCTCTCTCATGGTATCAAGAATATGGCCCCAGCCAATTCAAACCTTCGTCCATTCTAGGGCCATTCCTATGAAATCCTTCCATAATCCCTGAGTCCTCGTCCGATGTCACAAGGGCTCCAATGTGCATGATTTTTACATCAAGCACCGAATATAGTCAGGACACGGACACAAGCAGTAATGGCACTGATTTGTCGCCCACGGTAGCCTCTCTAGCCTACGCCGCCTCCCAAACCCCTTTCCTCTACCTCCCAGCTGGTTTCGTCTCCCAACAGGTTTTGGCAACACTAGTATTATGCAACATATCATTGGAAATCCAGTTTGGTACCTCATTCCCCCCGTAAGAACAGGATCCACCCATGTTACTACCACAGGATTGAAGCCCCTTAGTCCCTAGGAGGCCCCACTCATCCAAGAAACAGTCGAAACCACCCCTCCAAAGAAAATTCCCATTGAAAAACCAGTGATCACGGCTAAGAATCACCAGTCTACACCATATGCAACGTAATAGGTCACCCTACCCATATCTGTACAGAACTGGATGAATTAAAACTGTTCCTTATATCTAAGACAGACATCGCGATTTCGCGTTCCGGTAAAAAGGAACCTACCACCAAAGGTAAAGGCAAAGCACTGCATACCAATCACACATGTGCTCTTTGCAGCAACTATGGGCATTATACCCATCACTACTTAGAGATCCCATGATATAGCGACTTCTTGCACGCCATCAATCGATCCTATCAAGAGGATCCCTCCACCCAGGCATTTGAAAATGAACCTCGTACCATCCTGTACATACAGGAGGAACAAAAAAGGGCACAAGAAAGACCTGCAATCATGCTCATTATACTTTGCATGCTATGAGATGAATGTGGTCACTTCCTTGAAGAGTGTGCAGCCCTGGAACTCATCCACAGATGGTATCCTATAGAAAGGGTTTACTACATTGGATTATGGGTAGCGCAATTCACATGTCCGTTATGCACTGACAATCACCTTTTGGAGAATTGTCACTATATCCCCCGATTCTGGATAGCCCTTGTTAGTTTACACTCCACCATAGTCTGCCTCTCCCAAGAAGACGATATGGATGCAGTGTCAACGAACAGCTCCACAACCCAAGAATATGTGACGAGCAAAACCATCATGTTCTTGTCAGTCAAAAAGCGACCAATCAGGGAACTCCTAGTTATCCCTAACCACTCTCTACAGAGAAGACCAGCATGCACGTTATGCCAAACACCCAATCATGCAGTCGTCAATTGTCCTGATTTAGCAGCGTTACGGTGGTGGTTGCCCGCTAGACCTAAAATTGAGCACGAGGGAACCCTCATATCAAGGATATTTTGCCTCATATGTTAAGGCAATCATTATGAGAGACACTTTACTTATGCCTTGCAACTTCATCCCACCATCGACATGATTCATACCATAGATAAGAGATATTACAACCTCTAGGAATGGCATAAAAAGTACATTGTCGGGTCAACATCCCCACCCTCACAATCGCATAATAGGCAGGCTAAGACAACACACCAACCAGGCATGACCCCAGCCAAGACTAGGATAACATGTGGATTGTGTAACCTGAACAACCACTAAGTCAACCAGTGCAGAGAACTGAAGCACCTTGCAAACAGTTTTTGTATAGTCTCTTCTCTCCCTCAGAAATTTCTCTCTAACCAAGAGAAAATCACGTGTACCTATTTCCGGATTTGTTCACACTCTCACCATATGATTAAATGTGTACACCTCCCCAAGGTAAGAGTGACAAGAGAAGTGTTGAGTCTACACTCCCACAAAGAGGTAGATGCACCCAAGCCAACAATACAGAAATGGAAACAGAAACAAACCTCTTCTACGACAGACCCTTTCCAAGAATCCACATCAGGAACAACGAGTAGTGTCGAATCTCACACAATCTACTCTATTGGCACGGTGATACCATGGACTATTTGCACTGGCCAAAATCACACACCAAAGGTATGCCCGCTAATGGAAACATTTAGGCACCTCTGCAGTAGGCACAATTTCTACTTACAGGAAATTGACCATCCTAGTGGGGAACCCAACCTTGCGCTCACACAGAATCCGATTGTGGAGATTCTTCCCCCACCGAAAGCCGATGACACGATCCAGCATATACAATTTGCATCATCACGTATCGAAAATAGGATTGAAAATGCCCCCACGTCCTAGGATTTCCACCCTATTCCTGTCACAAAAGGTCATGGTACCCTGTGCTTTTGCATTGATTTCTGCAAGATCCCAAATTTACATGTCGCCATCAAACTCCTTGAAGACATTCAGGCTCTAGAATAATGCCTAGTATAACTAGAGCTTGTCGAAGAAAGTGGACGACAGTCCCTGCAACGCAACGAATCCCATAAGAAAAGGGTAAAATCATCATTTGACTGACACATCACCACTATCTCATTCACCGAGGGAGAATTAGTCCTCTTCTATGATGTCGCAAAAGAAGCCCTAGGGCCAGGAATGTTCGAAACCTTATGGAAAGGACCCTATATCATCAAACATTGCCTTTGACAAGGGGCATAAATCTTGACGGAATCGGATTGGACATGTCTCAGTAACCCCATCAATAACCTTTACCTCAAGAAATTCTACCCATAAGGGCCAAAATGTCCCTTCCCTAGAGTGAACGTACACAAACCCAAACCACTCAATAATTTTTACCAAAATACTTATTTTAAAAGCACTCAAAGTGCCACGATGGATCACCAAACTGAACCCTATTTCAGATTTGCTAATGGAGCATCAAGATTGTCTCAAAGTTTAGCCGCATCTGCCTTGGTCATTTACCACCCTGACCGATTGCCACTCTGCTCAAACGGTGTGTGAATTGATTTAGGAACAAAAAATCAAGTAGAATATGATGTCGTCATCAAACTTATGAGCGATACCCTCCATCAATGTATACGCCATATGCATATCTACCTCGATTCCTAGTTAGTAGTGTCGCAGTTAAACCAAACATTTGAGATAAGGGATACACATCTGTTTAGAAAATATTTGCATGCCAAAAGATTAAGCAGACAATTTGACTATGTCACATTTACACATTTACCAAGGAGTCAAAACCAAATAGCTGATCGCATAGCTAACAATATCCTAAACTGGAATGTGTTTCGACAAACCATCATACATAAAAAAAAAATATAGATATCCAACATCATAACATCATACATAAACTGAAACAGGTGACACATCATGTAGAGCCGCAAACAAATATCTCTCATATATATATATATATATATATATATATATATATATATATATATATATATATATATATAACACAATGTGTGAGAGTACGGTACAAAAATAGTGTCACTGGCCCAAGTGCCAGCCCAAAGATACAAAAGTCATCAAAAATAAGGGAAGCATCCTCATAACGGGTGCTTTCCCTGTGTACAAGTATACTCTAGGGTGGTGCCCCCTCAGGAGGGACACCTAGACCCACAACCGCTCCCGGTGCCACCACTGGAGTTGTCGTCACAACCAAGATCACCACCCGATGTAGAATGGGTCGATACTCCCTCTCATGGCCCATCACGATCTCTAACCAAACCTCCTCAAATTCATCCATAAATCCTCGAGCAAGCATCCCCTCGGTCAAGCGGTCCACTCGACCCCAGGCATCCTGAAGAGTTGACACCCGAGCAATCAACTCCTCGATACGATTCTCCAACGTATCTGCATGTGCTACTACTGTATCAGCACAAGCCCTTTTAGCCGCAGCCTTCGTAGCGGGTGAGCTGCTACCCTCTCCTGAAGGGCCAGCACCACCACCAAGTCCACCAGTAGCACCTCCTCCCTGATCACCCCTAGGTCTTCGTAGAGGATCATGGCCAACCAACCGAGCTAGCGGGTGACCCACCTCATCAACATCTCCAAGAGTAACCAAAACGATGTCATTTTCCCTAGAAAAACACATAAGTACATGTATACTTAAATAAATGAAGAAAACATACGCAACATACCTATAGGCCCCCAAGCATAACCGAAAGGGAGACCCATGTCCAGATCCCCTCAAAATTCCATCCCCGAATATGGGTATGGTAGGAACATCTATTGTTTCGCCACAAATGAGGCCTCTGTTGTGGTGTTCCGATAATGCCCCAGCATACCACCACCACCTCGCGGCATCACCGGAGCCCATCTCCTCATGTGAGGCTCTCGTGGCCCCATAGGAGTCACCGCCACCACTGGTATCATAAGCACTACTATAACCATTGCATTAATCATTGACAAATTGTTAGGCTTTTGTTAAGAGTGTTTAAAAAATTTAATGTTATTGTGTTGGAAACAGAATATTATGAACAGGAATTTAATTTTGGTGATTAAATGAAAATATTAATGGAATTAGTTTCATAAGGTAAATACTGATGGTAAAAGTAAATTCAAGATCTAGATTTGGTTGAAAAAAAATTAGTTCAAGCAGTTACCTAAACCTTTGGGAATAAAGGGTAATTCTAGGGAGGTTTGGGGGTTTCTGTTAGGTAACTGAGGAAAAGAAGAAAATTCTGGTTAGTAATTCCTGATTTAGAGCTCACCAGAGGAATACTCCAAATATCTGTTTCTGCTAGAATTGGAGATTGGACAGGATTGTCCCGAGTTCTCTTCCATAATTCTGTAAGCAACAAAAGCTCAGACTTGGAGCACGAGGGAGAGTTAGAGGACTTAATTGCCTCACTCGTGGAAGGGAGGAAAAAATTTATCAGTCAGATAAAGGTACAGATAAGTAAATTTTGTTTAAGTTCTGCAGATGAAAACTAAAAAACATGTATTCTATGATTTAATTAGAATTTGAATCTGAAAAGTGTTATATGACATGAATGTTGATTTACTCCTATGGTTTAATCTATGAAAATGTACATACAGAAAAGAATCTACTGAGTAAGTAGAGTTTTAAACTTCTGTTAAGTAAGTAAAGATTTAAGATTCTGTTGAGTAAGTAGAGTTTTTTCTTTTTTTTTTAACTTTTCATTAAATATTAGTTAACAAGAAAGAAAATATTATATGAATTATTCAGTTCTACTATAAACGATTAGACGAAGGACTGTTAGCCTAGTTCCTTAAACAAGATTCTAGGCTGGTTGTCCTTATGGCCTATGATAATACACGGACAAATAGTGGTCCAGACACGTAGAAAGTGAATATAACCAGATATAACCATGAAATAAGAGAAATGGAGACTTATATGTAATTTCTAAATTATTGTATGTTATAGTAAATATATCAGGAACCTGTTGAAGCCTAGAAAATATCTTCTTCAAACATCAGGGAAAACCACCCGGTCGGGACCTTAAGACAGCTCCTTTTCCGTTTGGTATGGTGGCTCCGACTGGATTTAAAGGACTAGTTTCCTTGTAATTAAGTGGATTGGATTGGATGGGTGGAAATGGGACTAAATTAACTGAAATAAAACTATCTAATTTAAGCTAAATACTGATAAAGAAATTCTAATACTAACCCGGGTAATTATATGTGAATACAACTCAAGATTGTTCCAATTCAACAATAACCATGAAAATGTATTATTAATTAAATTGAAATGTGCAGAAACAAATAAAGATAACTCTGTTTAAGAAATTAAACAGAGTTATATAAACATATTGCATTCATCATTTTATACCATTTACATGTAACTATGAAAAATAACGTTTCAATTATACTCAGAAATGATATATAAAAGGAAGCGTTGTTAAAACAAATATACATATAAATGATAGCAATTTTAAAACGAATATCATAAAACAAAAGAGATCAACAGTGAACAGATAGAAATACCTTGTTCATCTTGAAGGCTTTCAAATGCAATCTGATATTCTATCCAATAACTCTAATGCAAAATCAAATTCCAAGGTACAAAAATGCAACACTTCAAAGATAATTCCGCATGAAAATCATCAGATGTGATCCTTTTCAAAAAATATATAAGACAATGGAGTACAGAAATGAAATCTCCAAGTCCAAAAATATTAAGATCCAGGACCCCTCTCTAAATGCATGAGAGGGGTTTAAATACTACTTAACTAAATCTAAAAATAGTTTATTACAAAAATTAAGGATTCGGTTCAATGACCGTCCTTTTCCTAGGCTAAAATACAGTGAAATTAAAACTAAATCTATCTATCTACGAACTTGATCTTTAAACTTGCAGGCATCTAGCATAGTTTTGAGAAGATGCGGTTGACCAACTTCAGAATTCAACTACCCTGAAAAGACACAGTCGGCAAGCGTAGGAGAAATCTTCTCTGTGGTATTGATGATACAATTAAGCGCACTGTGATGACTGTGTGGCTTCACCAAGTACATCCAGTATGAGTCCCAATTCAATCTTGTCGGCCCTTGGATGGATTTTGCTCTTTCTTTGCCTTTTTCCTCCATTAAATTTGCAATTGATTTTGTGGAATATCCTAGAGCTTGATTTAGGATCAATTAACTTTATGTAAATTTTCTTTTACACAATCGGTGAAGTGGTGTCTTAAAACCAGCCCTCTATTGCCTTTTACCCCATTTAATTTGTGCATCCCAGTTATTGAACGGTATTTCTTTATGGTTTTCATTAATGATGGGTGCACTAGCTTTTCTGCCTTCTTCTGTCTTTTGCCATGTTAGATACTCATTTATCTTTTCATTAATCAAATCATAATCATTTCGTAAGTCTATGACATGATTTGTGATTTTATCGCTCTCTTGGCACAAAGAATTCCATTGCAAGATTTTTTGGCAGAAAACTTCCTCTTGTTGCAATAGTTGATTGTTCAAAGAGATGGTTTCTGAAATGAATTCTGGAAGCTTAGGATCATCTTTATGCTGATCTTGGATAATCTGTATTTGTTTGTCTTTATCAGCCAAGATTTTTTGATGTCCTATTTGCATTTCTTGAAGTTGTTGTTGTAATTCTTCAAGTTTCAATTGTGCTTCCTTATTGGCCTGTACCTGTTGCAATTGCTGTTGCAGAGTTTTTACATGTTCTTCTTTTTCATTCAAAAATAGTTGTATCTCAACTGCTTTATCAATTGTTGCAGAAGCATAAGCTCCTATTATTTTAGATAACTTAGTGAGATTATGTGTAGGCTCTGTGGCAGGATCTTTCCACAAAACATCTACTTGTTCTGGTTCAGTAGCAATTGCACTTTCTATTTTTCTCTTTTTCCTCTGTCTCTTCACTATTGCTTTGTATTTTGGACTATAAAATACATCTAGAGGAGGAATTTTCTCTACATTAAGTACAATTTCAGAGGAGGGTGTGATTGGTATGTGTTCTATCACTGTGACTGTGTTGCTTGTTCCTGCATTCAAAACTTTGGTTGTCTGGACAGGGGTCTGTACATTCTGTTCTTGTACATTAATCAACTGGTTGAAAGTTTCCCATTCTTTGTCTAATTAAATAATGATCGGTTGTTGCTATACATTGGTTGGAGGAGGATTTGTCTGTTGAGAAGTCAAAATTTGCTGTTGAGCAAGTTCTTTAGATTGTGCAGAATCCTTAATAGATTCTTCCATTTTATCTTCCTTTTCATTAGACTTATTGGAATGTTCAGAATCTCTGTCAGATTTTGATTTAGATTTACCTGTACTTGAACTGCCGTTAAGACTAACACTAGGATTTTGCTCCCTTGTGGGGTCTAAGCGTAGATTATCCAAAGGAATAGGAGTTAGTCTTCTTTCTCTGTGCAGCTTGAATTCCTGAAAATCCTCTGGAGATAGCTGTGCTTGAGCTGAATTCAAAACCTCTTTGAATGAATTTCTTGCTTGGAACAGATCATCAAAAAGATCGTGTTCCCCGGAAAATTCCCTTACTTTGATTGCATTGGTAAAATTCTTAACAATATCATTTGGGTCGAATAACCTTCTCGAAAATTTGAACAGCTGTAGGCATGTAATGTTTCCTATCTCTTGAAATGCATGACCAATATCAAACAGTGAAAATGTTCCACATTTTACGGGAAATTGTGGCCAAATGCCCTTTTTCTTCTCTTTTAAATCTTTTTTTATACCTCCCTGGCCACAGGTCTGATAAGCAATTTCCCGAGCTACAAGTCTATCTGGAACATATAGGGGTAACACATGGGGAGAAGCATAACTTCCAAAAACCCTAATATAGGTGAACAATTCTTCTCCAAACCATCTTGCGACGGGGAGAATATCAACCTCTGTTTCTGAGGATAACCTCGAGGCATCCTTATTATACAATGTTCTGTACAATGGCAGCATTATTCCATGACAAATTTGATAAAAATGGGGGATAAACTCAGACTCCCATAGTTCTTTATGGTACACATGAATGGGCAAAGGGTCGTGGATAGTCCATTTCCAGCCCATTACAGGGAATTTAGAGACATAGCAGATGGCGTCCATGACATAAGCAGATAAATAAAAAGGCGGATAAACCCGCTGGGAAACATTTCGTTTAGACCGGTAGTGAAAAATAGCAGTGGTGAGATTATCAGATAGGATTTTGGCCCAGTCTACAATTGTAGAATTAACAGTCGCATTCAACAAAGGAAGCCATTCGGGTAAGATCATATTTATGTCAGGCTTTCCAAAAAGCCTGCATAACATGGCAGCAGTAAAACAATAAGGAGAGGTAAGTGAACCCGTGTTGTACATACCTTGTTTATTTTTCTTCAATGGTTCACTTCTTTTGGTCCACTCCTTTGTGCATTCTGCCAAATTTGCATGTTCTTTGGCAAATTCTTCCATAAATTGCTTGTTGTAAGTCGCCTGAGGTTCTGGCAACTTATACATTAATCTTAGATCTTCTGTGGTGAATGACCCGATTAGCTTTTCAGATGGAGTCCTAAATTGCCTGTCTGAAATATCGGTGCTGTCCAGCACCCATCTCACCATGTCTGTATATGGGAGAATCCTTGGCCTTGCCGCTATTCTATGCAGAAATGAGCAAGCCAAGTCTCTAAGGGTTGCTTCGGACGTATCCTTGGAACCTGCTGTAGCTACAACTTTTATCACCACAGGGTTTTCATCTTCTAATAGATTATACATTCCTTCCCAAGTGGATATACCGGCATCCTTATTACAGGCGGTGTCTGCATATAGCGAAGCCATTTCTTTGTTTTCAGAATTTGAGCTCTTCTCCTTCTTACCCATAGTGTTTAGCGGAAGCTTTGTATAGACGTTTGCTCCTTCGTGCCTGCGTTTTACGAATAAATGAGAGTAATGATATAAGAAAGGTGATGAGACTGTTTTGAATGTGAAAGCGGATGAAATATAATATTTTAATTGTGAAACAACTTTCAATCTAAACACAATCTCATTTCACATTAATAATCAATCCAATCATTTAATATAATCATTAAAGCGCATAACGGATTTGACATATGGGAAGATTTCCTTGGGATAGCGCGCCTACATGAATCTGCGACATTGCGATCTGCGATTTGCTGCGCAATATCGCAATATCGCAATGTCGCAATATCGCAAAATGAAGTCATCGCAGTTATGAAAATAGCGCAAAAGCGGAAATTGCGCAATAGCGCAAAAGCGCATATCGCAAAATCGCAAAAGCGCATATCGCAAAATCGAAAAAGCGCATAATTGAAAAGAGCGCAAAAGATATTCATTAATCATTTCTGTTTTCTGTGCTATGCGATCTACGACCAATGCGTTTTATAAAAGATATATACCATTTTGTTATGGATGCACTATCTTGTTTAAAGAGCAATTTTATTATAATCTATCATAAACTTAAGTGTTTCTTAATATTCTTTCTAAGGGATTTCTATAGGTTTATGATAGAAAGTTTTATTTGAAAAGGAAAACAAATCCTAATTGATTTTTTGGATTTTTAACTAAGGGTCCTTATTTATTTAGTATTATTACTAATATTAAATAAAAGGGGGGTTGTTGCTGGTCACAACAATTGGCGATTCACTGAAAGAAACAGTTATCTCTGAAAAAATAAAATGAACATTCTATCTTTAGTAAGTAAAGACTTTTAAAGATAATGAAAACTATCTTAGGATAATTCAAATAAAATGTAACTATGAAAAAGAAATAAAAATCATTTCATAATTTCTTTATAATTCCTTAAGAATAAAAACATTTTGGGTTATCTCAAGCTTTGATTGGTGTTAATAATGAAGTAAGTGGATCTCTCCAAGTTTTGGTTTTATAATATACTCTATTGCCATAGGTATTGCCTCTGCTGCCAGCAAACGTTCATAGTCTCGACAGGGTTACCTTTAAACCATTAACCATTCATTGTCCCATCCAACTAAAATTATGACTTTTTAAAAGATAAATTCATAAGACCTATTATCTCATGTTTTTTGTTTTTTATTTATTTTTTATTTTAAGAGCCATTGTTCTAGTTTGGCAGCCAGTTAATAACAATGCCATTCACTAGTTATAATTAAACTGAACAAGCTAGCTCGTGATGAGACCCCTTGTCTTATATTTATAAGCCATTACCCTGTTTTGGTATGCAGTATTGGTAATGTCAGTTTTTATTACTCCTTATGAACATGGTAAGTCGGCTCGTAATGAGACCTCTTATCTCTTAAAAATTTCGTATAATTTCTTAGAATTACATTCTAAAAAATCACAATTTTAAATGGATGGGGTGAAATAGTTTTATCCTTAAGAATCAATGGATGACAATTTTCAGAGTTTTTTGAGTTCCAAAACTTTAAAAAATCTTTACTTTTACAGATAACCTTTCTCTGCTTGATAAACTTATGATGATTTACATTCTTCTCAAGTTTTCAAAAGATCATGTAAATGATTGAAATACTCTTTCAAAGTTTAATATCTTATTTTAAACTATTCAAAAACTGTGATCATTAATTTTTAAAATTCTTATTTACACAAAATAAATATTTATAATATTTTTCCGAAGAAATTTTCTTAAATAGTAAACAGTCAATCAGAGACTCATAAACAACCTTTATTTGTAAAAACAAAAACAATCAAAACTTTTGCAGAAAGAAATATGTACAGTTTAAGAAGGGGTTACCTCCTGATGAAAAGAATTTCTTCAAGATAAGCCCATTTACAGGAAGAGATTCTCTCTTACCTGTTATATCTTGGAGTATGAATGTATTTGAGCTTATCTTCTCAACGATCTGAAATGGTCCAAGCCACATTTTTTGAAATTTGGTATGTTTACCTTTTTCTTCGTGTGCTTTATCCCATTTCAAAACGAGATCACCAATTGATAAAAATTTTGAGCCGGTAGTACTTGCATCAAAAGAAGATTTTACAAGTTGTTGATTTTTTTCATGAGTAATTTTTGCTTTATCCCTATCTTCTTCTAGTTTAAGGATTTGATCATACCTCAATTGAATGGATGATGAAGGATTTTCATGAATAAAATGTACTAGGACTAATTATGGAAGAGTTAAATTTGATGGTATCACAACTTCTTTTCCATAAACCAGATTGAAAGGTGAAGTCCCTATTGAAGCTTTTTCAGTGATACGATCAGCCCATAACGCAAAGATTAAAGATTTGTGCCAATTCTTTTGATTTTGATCAACGGTCCTTTTAATGATTTTCATAAGGTTTTTATTAGTGGATTCAGCCAAACCATTACCTTGTGGATAATAATTTGCTGAATATTTTAATTTAAAACCTCTTTTGACTGCAAATTCAATTAAACTATTTCCAGAGAAGTAAGATGCATTATCGAAAACAAGAGCTTGAGGTACACCAAACCTGGTTATGATGAATTGATCTATGAAATCAATAATTGCATCAGAATTGGCTACCTTCAACGGGATTGCCTCTACCCATTTCGTAAAGTAATCAGTTGCAGTAAGGATGTACTTGTGCTATTTGGAAGAATGAGGTACTATCTCACCAATAATGTCAAGCCCCCATTGTTCGAATGGTTGCTCAATAGTTACTGGTTGCAAAGGAAAAGCTGGTTTCCTTTGTCTTCCACTCGCAGTTTGACAAATTTGGCACTTCCTTACATAATCATGCATATCTTTAAAAAGGGTAGGCCAGTAATATCCAGCACGAATTATTTTGTGAGTTGTGGTATCACCTCCAAAATGACCTCCTGCTGGTCCATCATGCAATTCCTGCAAAACCTTTTCAGCTTCAGTCTTTTCAAGACATCTTAATAAGATTGAATCATAATTTTTCCTGAATAACACATTATCAATGATCTCATATTTAATAGCCTTTAACCTTAAAGCGCGTTTACTCTTATAGCTGAGATTAGAAGGAGCATACCCATTTTTCAAGTAATAGATAAGATCAGCATACTGAGATTCAGAATCTGTAACACTTATCTGACTTACTTGAATATCTTGATTTGAATCTTGATTTTATGGTATGTTATGAGCTCCTGCCAATAATCTGCAAAAACCTTGTCCTCTAACAATCTTAGCTGGTTTAATATCAATATCATATTCTTGCAAGGCTGTTACCCAGTTAGCTCTCTTTTCTCCTACTTCTTTTTGAATTAATAATTGCCTCACTGCAGAGAATGGGACAATGATCTTTGTATGTGTTTTCAAGAGAAAAAGTCTGAAATGTTTGATTGATTTAAACACAGCAAAGGCTTGTTTTTCAACATCGGAATAATTAAGCTCAGCTCCTTGCAGATTTGAGCTAAAGAAAGAAATAGGTGCTTCGATTTCTTGATCATTGAGTTGTGTTAAAACGGCTGCATAGGATGTTTCAGTGGCCAGAGTATACAAAGTAAAATCTTTAGAAAAATACGGGGTATTCAATGCTGGTGCATTAATGATTGCTTGTTTGATTGAATCAAAAGCTTCTTTTCTTTATGCGTCCATTTGAATATTGAATTCTTCTTGATCATATTTTGCATAGGTAAAACAATTAAAGAAAAATCAGGAATAAATCTTTTAACAAAATTTATCTGTCCAAGAAATGATTGCATGGATTTTTTGTTATGTGGTAAAGAAATATCAGAAATTTCTTTCACTCTATCTGGATCAATATATATACCATCTTTTGACACAACAAATCCTAAGAGTTTTCCTTCATCTAAAGCAAAGAAATATTTCTTCGGATTTAAAGAAATACCAAACCTCCTACATCTTTCAAATATTTGTTTTAAGTCATGTAGATGATTGGCTCTCTTTTTTTAAAATACTGTTATGTCATCAAGATAAACAACAACTGATTTATTGATCAGACCTTTGAATGCTATTTCCATGGCTCTTTGAAAGGTTTCTCCTGCATTTATTAGACCAAAAGGCATTTTCTGATAAGCGTAAGTTCCCCATTTTGTTCTGAAAGTTGTTTTCAATCTATCATCTGGGTGAACTAAAACTTGATTATAGCCCGAAAATCCATCGAGAAAAGACATAAGTTCAGAACCAGCTACCTTTTGAAGTATCTGTTCCATGGTTGGCAATGGGAAATTGTCTTTTAAACATGCCTTGTTTAAATTTCTGAAATCAATACAGATTCTTGTATCACCATTCTTCTTCCTTATAGGTACCATATTGGAAACCCAATTAGAGTGCCTGACTGGAAAAATGATTTTGGCTTTCAAAAGTTTATTAAGTTCTGATTTGATTTGACTTTCGAGATTTGGATGGATCTTTCTCAACTTCTGTTGAACAGGTTTAATATCAGGAAGCATTGGAATCGTGTGTTGAATAACCGAAGTATTATACGTTTTTAGATCATCATAATTCCAAGGAAAAACGTTTTTATACTTGTTCAGTAGTTTAATGAATGCATTCCTTTCCTCTGGTGTTAAATTGAGTCCTAAGTTAACGTTTTGAGGTTTAGAATCATAACCAATATTAACTAATTCAAACTTCAAAGTGGAACTTTGAAGTTTTGTATTAACAACTTTCTTGAATCTGTCTCTAATGTCATATAAATCCTCTAATTTAACAACAGATTTTGGAATGGGGTTTTCATTACCTTTTGAAGCAATTTGTAAATCATGATCATCTTCGTCAATAATTTGCTCATCATATGATTTTTCTGAAGTCATGAAATTTAGAATATCTTGATCATGATAGAATACTCTCCAATTTGTAACATTATCTGGGACAGATGGACGAAAAATCAATTCTACAGAAAACCTATCAGGACTGCAATCTTCAGCAGGTAAGAGTTTAGATGCAACATTAGCTAACAAGTCAGCTGATGTATTATGATTCCTAGGAATAGGAGAAATATTGAATGCTAAAAAATGAGTGGTGAGGTCTTGTACTAGGGTTTGATAGTGTTTAAGATGTCCTGAAAGGTAATGAATAGTATTCCTAACTTGTTTAATGACAATTTCGGAATCACCAAAGACTTTCAAGTATTTAACATCTAACCCTATAGCTTTATAAAGTCCTTGAACCAAGGCTTCATAATCTGCGGTATTGTTAGTACACTCAAATTCTAACCTGCATGACAGCATGGTTTTCTCCCCATTTGGATCAATTAAGATGCATCCAGCTCCAGCTCCATCATTAGACTTAGATCCATCAAAATACAATGACCAAAATAAATATTTGTCTATTGGCTTATCTACAATTACATCAGAAATATTTACAATTTTGGAAGAATCAGATTGTGAAAAATTTTCTATCTGAGAAACAAAAGTATTTACAGAAAAAGGTGATTGAGGAGCTTTGAAATTTCCAAGAAATGATTCAGCAGAATAACCTCCAAGAATATTGTTGTTGAATGCCATAGGTTCATTAGGTTGTTCAAATTCAGTGACAGTGTGTGTCATATGTTTTTCTCGTTAAATTTTGATTTGATTTGGTTTCCCTTTGTAGGGAAGCCACATGTGTGAATAATTGGTTGAGATATAACCGTTAAGTTTCGCAGACCAGTCCCTGCTCAAGATTAATCCATAGAATTCAGGAATATCAGCAATCAAAATATCAATTCTTTGGACAATCCTAGGATCGGAAGCTAATCTGATTGTGACTGAATTGATTTCTCCTACAACTTGAACTTTAGAGCGATCCAACTGAACGATATGAACTGCTGATTTCTGTGGTTCAATATTCAATTTAGCACAGACAGAAGTAGGCATTATATTGGAGGAAGCTCCGGAATCAATCAAACAATTGTGTAGATTTTTATTGTACATCTCATAAGTCAAAAGAAAAGGAGGAGTTTGAGAATTTGACTTTTCCCCAATGAGCACAGTATCAGTAGCATCTACCTTATCTGGTGGCTTACCAGTTCCTCTCACTGCTTTTGCAACTACACCGCTTGGTAAAGGAGCAATTGGTGTAGCATTTAATTCTTTCAATAACAACTTTTGCTGGTGTTTTAGTTTGCTGAGTTCATGTAAGGAAATGTTGGCTTTGATCTTTTTCATGTCTTCGACAATGTTGTATTCCATAGGATCTGACACTACTAAAGTTTTCGCTGTTGATGTGAGAGGATTAGAAGAGGATGGCTGATTTTGAGTAGGTGATGGAGAAGTTTTCTTCACAGTGGGTTTGTCTTTGGTACTTGGAGTTGTAATTTTATTTTTAGGAACTATTTGCACTGGTTCTGATGTAGATTTACTCCTAGTACTTACAGACATAGCTTCTTCACTATCAGAATTAGGGAGAATAAAATCCCACATTCCATTTAATTTAGCCATTTCTTCATTTTCGTCTTCTTGATCTGATACTATAGATGTATCTTATTATTCTTCTTCTAACTCTGACTCTGCATTAGAGATTGTATTAGGAGGTTTAGATTCAACATGGTTTCTTCTGAAATTTCGGAATGGTTTCTTGGTAGAAGTTTTAGCCACTTGTTTTTTAATTTCAACCATTTCATTTGACATGGTTTTAAGAACTTTCTGTAAACCTTCCATGTCATATGGATCTTTGGCTTTTTTCTTTGAATCATCTCTGAAGCTAACCTTCTTTGATTTCCTTTCTTCAATAGCATTTTTCTTTTCCAGAGAAGTGATACGTTTTTCTACTGCAATAGCTTCTTTCATATTCTCGGCTAATGTAGGCTTTGCAGCTCTGTCCACGAAAATTGCTATGTTTGAGGGTAAGGCAGTTATATACCATTCAATTCTGACTTGTTCACTGGGTTGTGAATCTGTATGAATTTTGTTCAAGAGTTTGTTGAATCTAGCATTGAATTATTTTATAGGTTCCTTGGGTTCTATCTTTAAATTTGAGAGATCATTGAGTAAAGTTGCAATTGATCAGTCATCTCCAAATTTGGTCAAAAAATGATCTGCAAAAATATCCCAACTCGTTATGGATCCTGATGGTAATGAAAAGTACCATGATCCTGCTACTCCCTGAAGAGTATATGGGAATAATCTAACTACAACATCTTCGTGTATGACTTCATTCAAATTAATAGCCAGCATAAAGTTATTGATATGTTCTTCAGCTTGAATGTTAAGATCTGGGCTAAACTTTGGAAGCCATTTTCCAGGATTGTCTGGTAAATCGTGTAAAGATGCAGCCATATTGACTGCTCCTAGAGTAGACCATGGTCTCTGTGCCATTATCGGGACGACTATTGGAGGAATAGTAGAAACTGGTGGTATTTGAATAGAAGTGGATGGAATGGATGATGTTGAGATTGATGAGGATTGAGGAGAAGATGTTTGTGGAGATGATATGGAAACAACTGTACTTTGTTGAGAAGGGATTTTGGAAACAGATATTTGAATATTAGATGTTGAACTTATATCACTTACTGATTCCAATTGATTTTTTCTTGTCTTGACTCTACTAGGTAAAGGGAATTCTTTCGGAGAAATACCAATTTTTTCACTTTGAAGCCTAGTAAGAGGTTTGGAAGAAACAAATTTTGAAGTTACACTACCTTCAGATATTTCAGACTCTTCAAGAGATAATGAAAATCCTTTCAATTTATGAATTAGATCTTGAACTTCAGGAGACTCAGGATGTTGATTGTCTGAATGTTTTGAGATTTTGGTAGTGGGTGTCTGAATATTTTCTACAATTTCTTCTCTAGGATTTTGAATTTCAGAAGAAATTGAAGAATTTAATGAGGGTGTTTTTCTCTCAGAATGGCTTGTGGATAGAGATTTACTTGCCATTCACAGCTCAGGCCCTCCTTCTAGCGCCAAAAATGTTGAAGCCTAGAAAATCTCTGCTTCAAACATCGGGGAAAACCACCCGGTCGGGACCTTAAGACAGCTCCTTTTCCGTTTGGTATGGTGGCTTCGACTGGATTTAAAGGACCAGTTTCCTTATAACTAAATGGATTGGTTTGGATGGGTGGAAATGGGACTAAATTAACTGAAGTAAAACTATCTAATTTAAGCTAAATACTGATAAAGAAATTCTAACACTAACCCGGGTAATTATATGTGAATACAACTTAAGATTGCTCCAATTCAACAATAACCATGAAAATGTATTATTATTTTAAATTGAAATGTGCAGAAACAAATAAAGATAACTCTGTTTAAGAAATTAAACAGAGTTGTATTAGCATATTGCATTCATCATTGTATACCATCTACATGTAATTATGAAAAATAATGTTTCAATTATACTCAGAAATGATATATAAAAGGAAGCGTTGTGAAAACAAATATACATATAAATGATAGCAATTTTAAAACGAATATCATAAGACAAGAGAAATCAACAGTAAACAGATAGAAATACCTTGTTCATCTTGATGACTTCCAGATGCAATCTGATACTCTATCCAGTAACTTATGATGCAAAATCAAATTCCAAGGTACATAAATGCAACACTTCAAAGATAATTTCGCATGAAAATCACCAGATGTGATCCTTTTTAAAAAATATATAAGACAATGGAGTACAGAAATGCAATCTCCAAGTCTAAAAATATTAAGATCCAGGACCCCTCTCTAAATGCATGAGAGGGGTTTAAATACTACTTAGCTAAATCTAAAAATAGTTTATTACAAAAATTAAGGATTCGGTTCAATGACCATCCTTTTCCTAGGCTAAAATACAGTGAAATTAAAACTAAATCTATCTATCTATGAACTTGATCTTTAAACTTGCAGGCATCTAGCATAGTTTTGAGAAGATGTGGTTGACCGACTTCAGAATTCAACTGTCCTGAAAAGACAGAGTCGGCAAGCGTAGGAGCAATCTTCTCTGTAACATTGATGATACAATTAAGCGCACTGTGCTGACTGTGTGGCTTCACCAAGTACATCCAGTATGAGTCCCAATTCAATCTTGTCAGCCCTTGGATGGATTTTGCTCTTTCTTCTGCCTTTTGCCTCCATTCTGTTTGCAGTTGATTTGCCTGTGGGAGATATCCTGGAACAGTTTCTGTGATCAAATTAGCTTTGTGTAAATTTTCATTTACAAAATCAGTGAGAGTGTTTGCCGCTGTAGCCACCTCTTCTACTGCCTTTTTTGCTCTTCTGACTTGTGCATCCCAGTTATTGAACAGTATTTCTTTATGGTTTTCATTAACGATGGGTGCACCAGCTTTTCTGCCTTCTTCTGTCTTTTGCCATGCCAAATAATCATTGATCTTTTCATTAATAAAATCATAATCATTTCGTAAATCTACGACATGATTTGTGATTTTATCGCTCTCTTGGCACAAAGAATTCCATTGCAAGATTTTTTGGCAGAAAACTTCCTCTTATTGCAGTAGTTGATTGTTCAAAGAGATAGTTTCTGAAATGAATTCTAGAAGCTTAGGATCATCTTTATGCTGATCTTGGATAATCTGTATTTGTTTGTCTTTATCAGCCAAGCTTTTTTGATGTCCTATTTGCATTTCTTGAAGTTGTTGTTGTAATTCTTCAAGTTTCAATTGTGCTTCCTTATTGGCCTGTACTTGTTGCAATTGTTGTTGCAGAGTTTTTACCTGTTCTTCTTTTTCATTCAACAATAGTTGTATCTCAACTGCTTTATCAATTGTTGCAGAAGCATAAGCTCCTGTTATTTGAGATAAATTAGTGAGATTATGAGTAGGCTCTGTGGCAGGATCTTTCCACAAAACATCTACTTGTTCTGGTTCAGTAGCAATTGCACTTTCTATTTTTCTCTTTTTCCTCTGTCTCTTCACTACTGCTTTGTATTTTGGACTATAAAATACATCTAGAGGAGGAATTTCCTCTACATTAAGTACAATTTCAGAGGAGGGTGTGATTGGTATGTGTTCTGTCACTGCGACTGTGCTACTTGTTCCTGCATTCAAAACTTTGGTTGTCTGGACAGGGGTCTGTACATTCTGTTCTTGTACATTAATCAACTGGTTGAAGGTTTCCCATTCTTTGTCTAATTCAATAATGATTGGCTGTTGCTGTACATTGGTTGGAGGAGGATTTGTCTGTTAAGAAGTCAAAATTTGCTGTTGAGCAAGTTCTTTAGATTGTGCAGAATCCTTAATAGATTCTTCCATTTTATCTTCCTTTTCACTAGAATTATTGGAATGTTCAGAATCTCTGTCAGATTTTCATTTATATTTACCTGTACTTGAACTGTCGTTAAGACTAACACTAGGAGTTTGCTCCCTTGCGGGCTCTAAGCGTAGATTATCCAAAGGAATAGGATTTAGTCTTCTTTCTCTGTACAGCTTGAATTCCTGAAAATCCTCTGGAGATAGCTGTGCTTGAGCTGAATTCAAAACCTCTTTGAATGAATTTCTTGCTTGGAACATATCATCAAAAAGATCCCGTTCCCCGGAAAATTCCCTTACTTTGATTGCATTGGTAAAATTCTTAACAATATCATTTGGGTCGAATAACCTTCTCGAAACTTTGAACAGCTGTAGGCATGTAATGTTGCCTATCTCTTGAAATGCATGATTAATATCAAACAGTGAAAATGTTCCACATTTTACAGGAAATTGTGGCCAAATGCCGTTTTTCTTCTCTTTTAAATTTTTTTTTATACCTCCCTGGCCACAGGTCTGATAAGAAATTTCCCGAGCTACAAGTCTATCTGGAACATATAGGGGTAACACATGGGGAGAAGCATAACTTCCAAAAACCCTAATATAAGTGAAAAATTATTCTCCAAACCATCTCGCGACGGGGAGAATATCAACCTTTGTTTCTGAGGATAACCTTGGGGCACCCTTATTATACAATGTTCTGTACAATGGCAGCATTATTCCATGACAAATTTGGTAAAAATGGGGAACAAACTTAGACTCCCACAGTTCTTTATGGTACACATGAATGGGCAAAGGATCGTGGATAGTCCATTTCCAGCCCATCACAGGGAATTTAGAGACATAGTAGATGGCGTCCATGACATAAGCAGACAAATAAAAAGGCGGATAAACCTGCTGAGAAATATTTCGTTTAGACCGGTAGTGGAAAATAGCAGTGGTCAAATTATCAGAAAGGATTTTGGCCCAGTCTATAATTGTAGAATTAACAGCCGCATTCAACAAAGGAAGCCATTCGGGTAAGATCATATTTATGTCAGGCTTTCCAAAAAGCCTGCATAACATGGCAGCAGTAAAACAATAAGGAGAGGTAAGTGAACCCGTGCTGTACATACCTTGTTTATGTTTCTTCAATGGTTCACTTCTTTTGGTCCACTCCTTTGTGCATTCTGCCAAATTTGCATGTTCTTTGGCAAATTCTTCCATAAATTGCTTGTTGTAAGTCGCGTGAGGTTCTGGCAACTTATACATTAATCTCAGATCTTCTATGGTGAATGACTCGATTAGCTCTTCAGATGGAGTTTTGAATTGCCTGTCCGAAATATCAGTGCTTTCCAGCACCCATCTCACCATGTATGTATATGGGATAATTCTTGGCCTTGCCGCTATTCTATGCAGAAATGAGCAAGCCAAGTCTCTAAGGGTTGCTTCAGATGTATCCTTGGAACCTGCTATAGCTACAACTTTTATTACCACAGGGTTTTCATCTTCTAACAGATTATACATTCCCTCCCAAGTGGATATACCAGCATCCTTATTACAGGCGGTGTCTGCATATAGCAAAGCCATTTCTTTGTTTTCAGAACTCGAGCTTTTCTCCTTTTTACCCATAGCGTTTAGCGAAAGCTTTGTATAGACGTATGCTCCTTTGTGCCTGCATTTTACGAGTAAATGAGAGTAATGGCAATAAGAAAGGTGATGAGACTGTTACAAATGTGAAAGCGGATGAAATATAATATTTTAATTGTGAAACGACTTTCAATCCAAACACAATCTCATTTACCATTAATAATCAATCCAATCATTTAATTTAATCATTAAAGTGCATAACAGATTTGACATATGGGAAGATTTCCTTGGGATAGCGCACCTTCGTGAATCTGTGACATTGCGATCTGCGATTTGCTGCGCAATATCGCAATATCGCAATGTCGCAATATCGCAAAATGAAGTCATCGCAGTTATGAAAATAGCACAAAAGCAGAAATTGCGCAATAGCGCAAAGCACATATCGCAAAATCGCAAAAGCGCATTTCACAAAATCGCAAAAGCACACAATTAAAAAGAGCACAAAAGATATTCTTTAATTATTTTTGTTTTCTGCGCTATGCGATCTGCTACCAATGCGTTTTATAAAAGGTATATACCATTTTGTTTATGGATGCGTTATCTTGTTTAAAGAGCAATTTTATTAAAATCTATCATAAACTTAAGAGTTTCTTAATATTCTTTCAAAGGGATTTCTATAGGTTTATGATAGAAAGTTTTATTTTAAAAGGAAAACAAATCCTAATTGATTTTTTGGATTTTTAACTAAGGGTCCTCATTTATTTAGTATTATTACTAATATTAAATAAAAAAGGGGGGTTGTTGTTGATCACAACATAACCAAAACTCTCTGTTATAAGAAAAGAAAAAGGGCGAAAACTACAACTCACAAGAACCATGGAATTTCTGGGTGTTCATACAGTTGTAAGAATTAAAAAAGTATTATAGCATTTATAAAAGACTAAGTACAAATTCAAGAATATAAGAAAATTTCGAACCTTCTTTGTTATCATGGTAGAATAACAGAAAAGAAATGAACGATAGGAATTCTGGTGAATAACCAAATAGGAGAACAAATTATTCTCTAAGATAACAACGATTGTAGTAGCATAACTCCGAAATACTATCCAACATACACTTCTTCAAAAATATATATAATACAAATAGCAATGGTATAAATTATCGTGAGGCAGGGGTACACAGTCCACATTGCTTAATCTTTATGCTTATTACAACAGTAATAAAAGAGATAGTCTCACACATAAAATAAGGGCCTTTGGCCGTGACTTAAATTATTATTTCCAAGAAAACAGAGTTCAAACTCCAAAGCGTTACATTGTAGTCTTCCTTGAGAAAATAAGGAATAGCGACCAAAAATGTATATAGCAAACATGTATTATAAACACTGAGATGAAAACTGATAGCATAGTTTCTATTCTGAGCCTTAGCGGCATTCAGGCCGAGAAACTAAAATCCAAATTAAATTGGAATATGGGTACCTATTAAAGGCAGATGAAGAGAGAATTGATTAGTGATGTTCATGGAAACAGGGGTACTTGTTATCTTCTAGAAAGAAAACAAATAACAAAATCCAACAAATGGAATTCTTTTACCTGCCATAAAATGGAAACGAAACTGTGAGAAAACCCTTTTTGGTTAACGAAATAAAACTTCTGAAAGCAAGATAGGGTACTGACAACCAGAACGTGATGGATATAAAAGAAGATGGGTAAAAAATTATTATCCTATTCTACATAGAGGCGATGGAGAAATTACCTGGTGAATTCTTTTTGAAGCTATAGACAAAGCTAGAATAGAAGTTCTTCATCTAGGTACATGTGGAACTGTGTTACCAAGTGTACCATTCAAAAATGCAAACCGGAACAGATTTCAAAGTTAGAACTATTTTAATAAAAAAACCAAACCTTCTTGGTTATGAACCAGACGCAAAAAAAAAAAAATTTATGCAGTGCCATAATCATAATCATAATTATAATTACCTCTGGTGGCCACATAATAAACTGGAGCAAGCGTTGAACCGGCGGAGAATCCTCGGGGATATACACCAGCACCATGGAGATCATGAGAAAAAATGCAGAAAGACATAAGGTGGAGAAATGTTAAACCAAGGGTGTAGGTGGAAAGGAAAATCAGAACCCTTCGGAGAAGACCGAGAGAATTCCAAATGAAAGCAGTTACAGTGGCTATGTCATTAGCCCAAACCCTAATCAATCATTTTCGTCGGATGACTATCCGAAAGATCTATGGTGAGAATATTTTCCAATTGTAAGATTAAAAGTATGAGAGGAAGATTCACAGCTGCAGTGCAATCCTGGCATTAATTACATTGGTGCCACCATGCCAAACGTTTAAAATGACAAGAACGGAAGTGAGTTGTGAAGTTAAATTCTTACTGACATGATTTAACTCGCTAGCTGCGAAGGCATTGAAAAGAGAGACAAAAATCTTACGAATGTTTAAATGCCAAGTTAATAGTCTGAGTTTATATATAAAAATATAAAATTAGGGTATCGATGTTATAATTTTTATGCATCCAAATCAGAAATATATGCTTTACAAATCGATGGGTTAAACATTCAAATTCATGTGTAATTAGAGTTTATATAGATACAGAAGTTCTCATAGTATAAATAATAAAATAAAATAAAATAATTTTTATTTATTATTTTTACTATGATGTGGTTAGATGTTACAAGTGGTATCAAAGTAGTGTTGTAATGTTGGGACCCTATGGGTCAACTAACGTTAAAGTTGTGTATTCTTGATGCACATAGAAAGGTTAGCCAGACATAATGAGAAGGACACCATTGCAGCAACCACCTCGGAATGTTGGGAAACAAAACTCCAACAGGAGGTGAACCCACAAATGTGGGTACATCTGGGTGTGGAACAACATCAACAAACCAGTAGGCTGTTAGAAGAAAAAAAGCACCAAACCAGTATTCTTTTAAATATTGCACAAAAGTTACAAGAAGAAATGGAAAGGGTGTGAAACGATAATGCAAGGTTGATGCAAGAGTAGGAGAGGATATTGAAAAGTCTCTCAGACAAACAGAATCAAGGAATTGAGAAGCCAAGTATCGATAGAGAATTTCAGGAAAGAAATGAATTAAAATCTGGAGATCATGACACGGGCTTAATAGAAAGAAGTCAGTCTCAGCGGAGTAACCGAAATAAGAATTATAATGAAGCAAAATCTGATAATGTAATAGAACAGAAAGAAATTAAAAAGCAGAAGGTAGAGCTGCAAGGTGAATTTAGGAAAATAAAACCTCCTACATTTGATGGAGTAGAGGAAGAGGTAGCTGAGGCATGGCTGAATAATATGAATAAGTATTTTCAAGTATATGATTACAACATTAATCTTAAGGCCAGGTTGGCTATTTACCAACTAAGAGAGAAAGCCACCTTATGGTCGGAATAAGTGAAGAACGTTCGCAGTATAGAGGACCAAGACGCAACTTGGGATGTATTTCAATAGTATTTTAAAGATAAGTACCTAACAAAGCGCTTCTATGATGAAAAAGATCAAGAATTTCATGAGTTGAAACTAGGACAATTGACCATGGACGAGTTTATCACTAAGTTTACTTCTTTGTTGCATTATGTGCCTTACTTAAGAGATGATAAAGCTGAAGTACAGATATTTTTAAGAAGTTTTCCAACTCATATGAAAGAACGTATAGAGTTCATAAATCCTAAGACGATGGATGAGGCTATCAGAAAAGAGAGAATATGTTATCAGCAAGCCAAAGTCAAGGAGGAACAAGGTAAAGGCTGGCAGTCAAAGAAAGAACATAAAGGCAGTTATGGTTTTAAAAGAGGCAAAACCAGTCATTTCAAAGGTGCAGCTAGAAGTTCGGTTAGTAAAAAAATTGGTAAAAATCATCAAAGAATAAGGTGGCCTATAGAAGATAAAACCACAGAAGCTTCTAGTAAGCCGGAGCAAATTCAGAACTAGAAGCCACCTTTACAATGCTGGGGGTGTGGGGAGGCACACTACTACTAAAATTGCCCACAGCGGGGTAGAAGTGAAGCAGTAACCAATTTACACGAAGCCTCAATAGTGGGTGATGTCGCCCGAAACATACCCAGAATTAATGCAACCTTGGAGGACTGGCAAGCTGACTATTAGCCAAGAATGATTGAACTAGAAGGTACACTGTTATCTCAATCTGTTTCTATTTTGGTAGATCCAGAAGCATGTTTAAGCTATATAAGTCCTAAATTAGTAGACAACTATAAATTACAAAGTCAGAAATTTAGGAAATCATGGCTAGTACAGTTGGCTACTGGAGCTAAGAGGAAATTTAATGCCATAATACCAAATTCTACACTACAAATTGATGAACAACAGCTAACTGTGGATTTGAATATTTTGCCTTTGGGATCATATGATGTGCTACTTGGCATGGATTGGTTGGAAAAGCATTGGACTCTAGTAGATTGCAAAGAGAAGGTTATATACTACAGAAATCAAGATAGTACTCGCCAGGAAATTCAAGGGATAAAGAAACTGGTACAGTTGCGTCCAATCACAGCATCCCAAATGGGTAAATGCATGAGGAAAGGATGTCAACTGTACGCCATTCAAGTGGGTTTTTTTTATTCTAAAGAGAAGGCTCCTATGCTGGAAAATATACCAATAGTGCAGGACTTCAAGGATGTATTTCCAGAAGAAATACCAGGATTTCCACCTAGAAGGGATATAGATTTTACAGTTGAATTGATACCGGGAGTATCACCAATTTCAAGAGCACCCTATCGGATGAGTGTACCGGAATTAACTGAATTAAAAATGCAATTACAAGAATTATTAGACAAGGGATATATACGACCAAGTGTATCTCCCTGGGGATCACCTGTATTATTTGTGAAAAAGAAGGACGGGACCATGCGTATGTGCATGGATTAACATCAGCTAAATAAATTGACTATTAAGAACAAGTATCCCTTACCATGAATTGATGATATGTTTGAACAAGTAAAAGGAGCCACAGTATTTTCAAAGATATTTATGAGATCGGGATATCATAAAATCCAGATAAAGGATGAGGACATACACAAAACTGCCTTTCATACAAGGTATGGACACTACGAATTTGTGTTAATTTTCATTGATGATATCTTATTCTATTCTAATAATGCATAAGAACACAAGGAACATTTGTGGATAGTGTTGGAAATGTTAAGGGAACATCAGTTGTATGCAAAATTCAGCAAGTGTGATTTCTTCAAGGAAGAAATGCAATACCTTGGGCATGTTATTACTGCTGAAGGTATTGCAGTAGATCCGGACATACGATAATTTATGGTGCTCGCTGGTTATTATCAGCGATTTATCAAAGGATTTTCAAAAATTGCTTTTCCTATTACCTCCCTACAAATGAAGGGAAAAATACTTAAGTGGACAAAGGAATGTCAAGACAGTTTTGAAAAGCTGAAACAGCTATTAACAACAGAATCGGTGTTAAGAGTAGTTGATCTGAATAAAGATTTCGAAGTCTACACAGATGCATGTAAGGAGGGTTTTGGAGTGATTTTGTCGCAAGAAGGAAAAGTGGTCGCATATGAGTCCCATAAATTAAAAAATCATGAACAGTGATACTCGGCTTATGACTTAGAGCTGACCGTAGTAGTGCACGCACTCCGGGTACGGAGGCACTACTTACTTGGGAAAATATTTGTGCTCAAAATAGATCACAACAGTTTAACCAGCTATTTTAAACAAGCTGATTTAAATTCTTGCCAAGCAAGGTGGAACGCTTTCTTGAGCAAATTTGACATTGTCATACAACATGTAAAAGGTAAGGAGATTAGAGTGGCTGATGCATTAAGCAAGAAACTGCATAATTTCTATGAATTATATGTTAACAAAGTTGAATGCAAATTCCTAGAGAAAATTAAATCTAAAGCTAAAAAAGACCCTAAATATCAGTTTATGTGGCGACAAGCTAAGGAATCCAAAGACCAAGGAAATTTGGTAGATTATGAAATCAACAAGGATGGCTTGCTCACTTTCAAGAAACAAATACTCATTCCAAATAGGATGGAGTTGAAAACTCTAGTTTTGGATGAATATCATAGAAGTAATTATGCAGGGTATCTTGGGTATCAAAAGATGTTGACAAAAATAAGAAAGGACTAATGTTGGCCTCGTATGAGGAAAGATAAAGTAGCATATCTAAACAAGTGTTTAGAATTCCAACAAGTGAAACTGGAACATCGGCATCTAGTTGGATTAATGCAGCCTATACCAGTACCAGAGTGGAAATGGGAAGTGATATCATTAGATTTCATCATTGGAATACGAAGATCAAAAAGGAATAATGACTCTATAATGGTAGTAGTGAATAGATTGAGGAAATCAGCACACTTTATGCCGGTTCAGTCCACATACAAGACAGTACAAATAGCAGATGTTGGGTGTGGAGCCCAATTATCTTGTTTATTTTGTATCACAGCGTTGGACCCCCGTAAACGCTGCCTGGGGGGTCCAGGGGGGGTGGCTACAACTTTATGGAGCCCCCCCCTGGCGGGGGGTTTCTGGGGCAGCTAAGAACAGATGTAAAATTGCCTTGTAAAAGTATAGTTATTTCTAGTCAATTTGGGCCGCTCATTAGGTGGATGATCCAACAGTTGAAGTTGTGTTTAGTTTAGGGTTTTATGCCCTAGAAGGCAACCCCTCACTTTTATGAGGGTATTGTATTGTGGCTGGGTATTGTATGTGTATTCTCAAAGCGAGAAACAGAGAGGGAGACTGTGAGAGAGAACATAGGATATTACAACGGATCTGCTGTAGGTTGTGTCTCTTCATTTTGCTGGATAATAGAAAGGTAGGACTTGCTGTTCGAGGTGGACGTAGCCCAAACTGGGTGAACCACGTATATCTGTGTCTCTCTAGTTTTATGTGTTTTGTGTGCTTGTGTTTTCCACATATTTTATATGTTGCATTTCTTTGTAATATTTAATTTTCTAACAACTCGTATCAGAGCCGAAGGTCTATTTGGCTGATAAAATCGCAGGAAAGAAGGGTTCCTGGTTCGAGTGGGAGCAATGGTGGAAGATGGTAAATTTAGGGTCGAGAAATTTAACGGCCAAAACTTCCCGCTGTGGAAGATGCAGATGGAAGACTATCTGTATGAGAAAGATCTGTACTTACCATTAAGTGGAAAAACAAAGAAGACGAAAGTTATGACAGACGTAGAATGGGAGATTCTCTATAGAAAGGCACTCGGAACAGTACGGTTGTGTCTCGCGGCATCGGTAGCCTTCAATATTTCGAAGGAAACAACAACAGAGGGTTTGATTAAGGCGTTGGCAAAATTATATGAAAAACACTCGGCTTCAAAAAATGTATTTCTTATGAAACGTTTATTTAATATGAAGATGTCAGAAGGTGCATCTATTGCAGACCATTTAAATGATTTTAATACAGTTACCAGTCAGTTAAGTTCTGTAAGGGTAAACTTTGATGATGAAGTTAGAGCTCTGTTATTTCTGTGCTCATTGCCAGAAAGCCAGAATGGTTTAGTTATGGCCATTAGTAACTCTGTCTCTGGATCTAGTACTTTAAAGTTTTATGATGTTGTCGGTGCTATCCTTAGTGAGGAAATGCGACGGAAAAGCTCTGGTGAGACATCGGGTAAGTCTTTGAGTGCAGAGTCTAGGGGAAGAAAAATGGAAAGAGGAAAGAGCTCGGGATATTGCAGTAAATCAAGGAAAGGCAGATCCAAGTCTAGATCGGGGATAGTGTGCTGGAAATGCGGAAAGAAAGGACACCTAAAGAGAGATTGTAGATCTCGGAAGGGAAAAGGAGACGCACAACAAGAAAACAATCATGAAGAAAATGTGACAGGTGATGTGCTACAAGATGCTTTGATTCTTTCTTTCGAAAATGTTACTGATTCTTGGGTTGTAGATTCAGGGGCTTCATTCCATGTGACACCTGATAAGAAATATTTTCATGACTATGTTCAAGGAGATTTTGGACAAGTTCGTTTTGGTGATGACAAACCCTATAAAATTGTTGGAATGGGTAAAGTTCTTGTAAAACAATAGAATGGAAACCAATGTCTCCTAAAGGAGGTAAGGCATGTTCCAGATCTGAAGAAAAATTTGATTTCAAAAGGGCAGTGAGGCGGTGAAGGTTGTGTTACAAATTTCATAGATAAAACTTGGAAGGTCACCAAAGGAGCCCTGGTAATAGAAAAAGGAAAAAATGTTGATACGTTGTATTTATGCAATGGTATTTCTAACTCTGTTAATGCTTTAACTTCCAAAGGAGCAGATGCAGCATTATGGCATCATAGGCTCGGACACATGAGTGAGAAGGGGATGAAGATTCTTCACTCAATAAATTTGTTGCCGGGTTTGAAGAATATTGATTTAGATTTTTGTGAGAATTGCATTTATGGAAAACAGAAGAGAGTCGGATTTCTCAGAGTTGGGAAAGAAAATAAGAGCGAAAAAATAGAGCTTGTGCATATGGGGACCTGCTCAGGTATCATCCCTTGGTGGCTCTCGTTATTATGTTACTTTTATTGATGATGAAACTAGAAAAACTTGGATTTATTGTATTCAGAATAAATCTGATGTATTTGATACTTTCAAGAAATGGAAAGCTTTGGTTGAGATTGAGACAGGAAAGAAGTTGAAATGTCTTAGATCAGAAAATGGAGGTGAATATTTCAGCAAATAGTTTGATAGGTATTGTTCAGAGCATGGAATTCGCAAAGAGAAGACAGTTACAAGAACACCACAAGAAAATGATGTGTCAGAAAGGATGAACAGAACAATAATGGAGCGTGCAAGGTGCATGAGATTGCATGCAGGATTGCATTTACAATTTTGGGCAGAAACTGTAGATACTGTTGTTTATCTAATAAACAGAGGGCCTTCAATTTCCTTGGATGGTGGTATTCCAAAGGAAGCATGGACAGGTAAAAAGGTAAACTACTCTTTTTTAAAGCCTTTTGGTTGTGAGGCCTTTGTCCACATTAATAAAGAAAATAGAACCAAGCTTGAGGAAAAATCAAAGAAATGTACCCTTATTGGATATGGTGTTAATTATTTTGGTTATCTCTTATATGATTATGAAAAGCACAAAATCATTAGGAGTAGAGATGTAATATTCAATGAAAAGCTATTGTATAAGAATCAGTTGCAGGAAAAGAAACAGGGAAAAAAAACAAAGAATACACAGTTCTTGATGAGATCACAGAAAAGGTAAAGGTGCCTAAAAATAATAATAATCAAGAGCCACAACAACAACAACCACCACAACAGCAACAGGCACCTCAAACACCTGAAAGTGCTGTTAGAAGATCTACCAGGATAAGTAGACCGCCTGAAGGATACTCTCCTTCATTAGATTATTTAATGTTGACTGATTTTGGTGAACCTGAATGTTATGAAGAAGCAATGTAGGTTGAAAGTAGGAAGAAGTGGGAGCTAGCCATGGAAGAAGAGATGGACTCCTTAATGCATAACAAGAATTGGCACTTAGTCAGGTTGCCTGCAAGTAAAACTACATTGCAGAATAAATGGGCTTATAGGCTGAAGGAAGAAGATGGAGGAAAACAGAGGTACAAAGCTAGATTTGTGGTGAAGGGGTTTGCACAGAAGAAAGGTATTGATTTTGATGAAATATTTTCTCCTGTTGTTAAGATGACTTCAATTAGAACTATTTTAAGTCTTGTAGCGGTAGAAGATTTACATCTTGAACAGTTAGATGTAAAGATGGCATTTCTCCATGGATATTTGGAGGAAGAGATCTATATGGAGCAACTAGAAGGATATGAGGTCAAAGGGAAAGAAAAATTAGTGTGCAGGTTAAAGAAGAGCTTGTATGGAACAAAACAGGCTCCAAGGTAGTGGTATCTAAAATTTTGCAGGTTCATGTCTGAACAAGGTTATCCTAGATGTCACTATGATCATTGTGTTCATGTGAAAAAGAAAAATGATGGCAGCTATATTATACTGTTATTGTATGTAGATGACATGCTTGTTGCAGGGTCTAACATGCAGGAAATAAATGTGCTCAAAAGAAAATTGGCAAATTCATTTGCAATGAAGAATTTGGGAGCTACAAAAAAAATCCTTGGTATGAGAATAACTAGAGACAGGAAAAATTGCAAATTAACACTGTCTCAGAATGAGTACATACAAAAGGTGTTGAAAATATTTAATATGCAGAATGAAAAACCAGTTAGTACACCTTTTGCTAGCCATTTTAAACGTAGTAAGGAGATGTGCCCCAAGAACCAAGAAGAAATGGATTATATGTCTAAATTTCCATATGCATCAGCAGTTGGAAGCTTAATGTATGAAATGGTCTGCACAAGGCCTGATATTGCACATGCAGTGAGAGTTGCAAGAATGTACATGAACAATCTAGGAAAAGAACACTAGATGGTAGTAAAATGGATTCTTAGATATTTGAGAGGTACCACAAATCAAGCATTATGCTTTAGTGGTTCAAACATTGCTCTACAGGGATATGTTGATGCAGATATGGCAGGTGACAGAGATAACAGGAGGAGAACTACAGGGTATGTATTTACTATAGGTGGAACAGTTGTCATTTGGGTTTCAAAAATAAAAAGTGTTGTTGCACTTTCAACAATAGAAGCAGAGTATGTTGTTGCTACAAAGGCTAGTAAAGAAATGATTTGGTTACAAAGGTTTATGGATGAATTGGATAAGAAGCATGATATGGGCACATTATATAGTGATATCCAAAGTGCCATTCATCTTGCAAAGAACTCAATATTTCATTCCAAGACTAAACACATACAGTTAAATTACCATTTCATACGGTCAGTATTGGAAGATGGACAATTGAAGTTGGAAAAGATACACACTAGCCAGAATCCTACAGATATTCTAACAAAAGTTGTAACCAGGGATAAATTGAGATTATGCTCAGTTTCAATTGGTCTTCAAGGATGAAAATGAAGATGAGAAACATCCAGGTCCAAAGAGGAGGCATTGTCCAACAAATGAAGTAGCAGTGCAGTTGCTACAATCAGTCTCCAAGTGGGAGATTGTTGGGTGTGGAGCCTGATTATCTTGTTTATTTTGTATCACAGAGTTGGACCCCTATACCTTAATGGGGCGGCAACGCCGCCCGTAATTAAACGTTGCCTGGGGGGTCTAGGGGGGGGCAGTTGCGACTTTATGGAGCCCCCCCTAGTGAGGGGTTTCAGGGGAAGCACCCCTGAAGCTAAGACCAGATGTAAAATTTCCTTGTAAAAGTATAGTAATTTCTAGTCAATCTGGGCCGCTCATTAGGCGGATGATCTAATGGTAGAAGTTATGTTTAGTTTAGGGTTTTCTACCCTAGAAGGAAAACCCTCGCTTTTATGAGGGTATTGTATTATAGTTGAGTATTGTATGTGTATTCTCGGAGCGAGAAACAAAGAGGGAGACTATGAGAGAGAACAGAGGATATTACAGTGGATCTACTGTAGGTTGTGTCTCTTCATTTTTCTAGATAATAGAAAGGAAGGACTAGCTGGTCGGGGTGGACGTAGCCCAAACTGGGTGAACCACGTATATCTGTGTCTCTCTGGTTTTATGTGTTTTGTGTGCTTGTCTTTTCCGCATATTTTATATGTTGCATTTCTCTGTAATATTTAATTTTCTAATAGCAGATTTATTTATGCGAGAGATCTTTAGATTTCACGGCATTCCAAAGACCGTTATTTCGGACAGGGATGTAAAATTTACATCAGCCTTCTGGAAAACATTGTTCACTGGTTTGAGGACTCAAATTAATTTTAGTACTTCTTACCATCCACAGACTGACAGACAAATAGCGTGGGTAAATTAAGCTTTGGAGGAAATGTTACGTATGTACGTAATGCAGAAGCCGACTAGGTGGGAAGAATATTTACACCTAGTGGAATTGTCATATAACAACGGTTATCAAGAGTCACTAAAAATGAGTCTGTTTGAAGCCCTATATGGGTGACAGTGCAGAACTCCTATTAACTGGAGTAGTCCTGAGACCAAGCTGATGCTTGGACCAGACATGTTAGCTGAGATGGAGATTGAAGTGAAGAAAATTAGACAAAATTTAAAAGCAGCCCAACATAGGCAAAAAGTGTATGCAGATAAAAAGAGATCATATCGTGAATTTGAAGTGGGGGATCACGTGTATGTGAGAATCAAGCCAAAGATTAATACTTTGAGATGGGCATCTTGTGCCAAGATAGATCCCACGTTTTGTAGCCCTTTCCAAATATTGGAAAGAGTAGGACCTGTGGCGTACCAATTGGCTATTCCCAATCATATTTGGGTGCATAATGTCTTTCACATGTCGTTATTGAAACGATACATTCATGATTCAAAGAACATAATACATTGGCAGAATATTCAAGTAGAATATGAGGATACGATTGATTAAAAAATGTTAAGACTTATGAGTAAACTAAATGAAGTCCATTGTTTGCAGGTAGAACTAGATAGAGAATTTCTGATTGAGCCTCAAAGTATAATCGATTGGAGGGAAATCATGCTCCAGAGACGAGCCATCGCCGAGCTTAAAGTGCAATGGAAGCACTTTGGCTCGGAAGAGGTTACCTGGGAGGACGAAGGTTTTGTTCATGAAGCATATCCTGAACTTTTTGCTGGTGTGGATTGAGAACACCAGGGACGGTGTTCACTTTCAGGGGGGGAAGTTTTAACCACTGCACTAATCATTGACTAATTGTTAGGCTATTGTTAAAAGTGTTTAAAACATTTACTGTTATTTTTTTGGAAATTGAATATTATGAACAAGAATTTAATTTTGGTGATTAAATGAAAAGATTAATTATGGAATTAGTTTCATAAGGTAAAGACTGATGGTAAAAGTAAATTCAAGATCTGGAGTTGGTTGAACAGAAAATCAGTTCAAACAGTTACCTAAACCTCTGGGAATAAAGGGTAATTCCAGGGAGGTTTGGGAGTTTCTGTTGGGTAACTGAGGAAAACAAGAAAATTGTAGTTAGTAATTCCTGATCTAGAGCTCACCAGAGGAATACTCCAGATATCTGTTTCTGCTGGAATTGGAGATTGGAGTGGATTGTCTAGAGTTCTCTTCCACAACTCTGTAAGCAACAAAAACTCAGACTTGGAGCACGGGGGAGAGTTAGAGGATGTAAATTATCAGTCAGATAAAAATACAGATAAGTAAATTATGTTTAAGTTCTGCAGATGAAAACTAAAAAACATGTATTCTCTGATTTAGTTAGAAGTTGAATCTGAAAAGTGTTATATGAAGTGAATGTTGATTTACTCCTATGGTTTAATCTATGAAAATTTACAGAAAAAAAGAATCTTCTCAGTAAGTAGAGTTTTAAATTTCTGTTGAGTAAGTAGAGATTTAAGCTTCTGTTGAGTAAGTAGAGTTTTTTTTTTTTTTAACTGTTCATTAAATATCAGTTAACAAAAAAGAAAAGATTATATGAATTATTCAGTTCTACTGTAAAATATTAGACGAAGGACTGTTATCCCAGTTCCTTAAACACGATTCTGGGCTATTTGTCCTTATGGCCTATGATAATACACGAACAAATAGTGGTCTGGACACGTAGAAAGTGAATATGACCAGATATAACCATGAAATAAGAGAAATGGAGACTTATATGTAATATCTAAATTACTGTATGTTATAGTAAATATATCAAGAACCAAAACTCTCTGTTATAAGAAAATCAAAAGGGCGAAAACTACAACTCACACGAACCATGGAATTTCTGGGTGTTCATACAGTTGTAAGAATTAAAAAAGTATTATAGCATTTATAAAAGACTAAGTAAAAATTAAATAATATAAGAAAATTCTGAACCTTCTTTTTTATCATGGTAGAATAACAGAAAGAAATGAACGATAGGAATTTTGGTGAATAACCAAATAGGAGAAAAAATTAGTCTCTGAGATAACAGCTACGGTACTAGCATAACTCCGAAATACTATCCAACATACACTTCTTCAAAGATATATATAATGCATATAGCAATGGTATAAATTATTGTGAGTCAGGGGTACAAACTCCACATTGCTTAATCTTTATGCTTATTACAACAGTAATAAAAGAGACAGTCTCACACATAAAAAAAGGGCCTTTGGCCATTACTTAAATTATTATTTCCAAGAAAATAGAGTTCGAACTCCAAAGCGTTACATTGCAGTCTTCCTTGAGAAAAGAAGGAATAGCGACCAAACATTTATATATTATACATGTATGATAAACACTGAGATGAAAATTGATAGCATAGTTGCTATTCTAAGACTTAGCAGCATTCAGGCCGAGAAACTAGAATCCCAAATTAAATTGGAATATGGGTACCTGTTAAAGGTGGACGAAGAGAGAATTGATTAGTGATGTTCATGGAAACAGGGGTACCTGTTATCTTCTAGAAAGAAAACAAATAATGAAATCCAACAAATGCAATTCTTTTGCCTGCCATAAAATGGAAACGAAACTGTGAGAAAACCCTTTTTGGTTAACGAAATAAAAATTCTGAAAGCAAGATAGGGTACTGACAACCAGAACGCAATGGATATAAAAGAAGATGGGTAAAAAATTATTATCCTATTCTACTTAGAGGCGATGGAGAAATTACCTGGTGATTTCTTTCTAAAGCTATAGACAAAGCCAAAATAGAAGTTCTTCATCTGGGTACCTGTGGAACTATGTTACCAAGTGTACCATTTGGAAATGAAAAGTGGAACAGATTTCAAAGTTAGAACTATTTTAATAATAAAACCAAACATTCCTGGTTATGAACCAAATGCAAAAAAAAACAATTATGCAGTGCCATAATCATAATTATAATTACCTCCGGTGGCCACATAATAATCTAGAGCAACCGTTGAACTGACAAAGAATCCTCAGGGATATACACCAGCACCATGCAGCTCACGAACAGAAATGCAGAAAGACCTAAGGTGGAGAAATGTTAAACCAAGGGTGCAGGTGGAAAAGCAACTGAGAACCCTTCAGAGAAGATTGAGAGAATGCTAAATGAAAGCAGTTACGGTGGCTATATCATTAGCCCAAACCCTAATCAATCATTGCTGTCAGATGGCTATCCGAAAGATCTACGGTGAGAATATTTTCCAAGTGTAAGATTAAAAGTATGAGAGGAAGATTGACAACTGCAGTGCAATCCTAGTAGTAATTACATTGGTGCCACTATGCCAAACGTTTTAAATGAAAAGAACGGAAGTCTGTTGTGAAGTTAAATGCTTACTAACATGATTTAACTTGCCAGCTATAGAGGCATTGAAAACAGATACAAAATTCTTACGAATGTTTAAATGGCAAGTTAATAGTCCGAGTTTATATATAAACATATAAACTTAGGGTATCGATGTTATAATTTTTATGCATCCAAATCAGAAATATATGCTTTACAAATCGATGGGTTAAACATTTGAGTTCATGTGTAATTAGAGTTTATATAGATACAGAAGTTCTCATAGTATAAATAATAAAATAAAATAAAATAATAAAATTATTTTTATTTAATTCTATTACTATGATGTGGTCAGATGTTACAACTATGATAAATAATAAAATAAATTATTTTTATTTATTTATATTACTATGATGTGGTTAGATGTTACAACTACCCTCTCGTACGTAATGCTGCACAAGATATTTGCATACGCAAACGACTTAGATCCACGATGGACCTTGTTGAGTTGCACCACCATCCCGTCAAAGAAAAAATGGGAAAAGTCGTAGAAATGCCAGGACCTCAACTAGTGCAGTACTCCAACCTGTGGGCTTAATGCCCGATGTGGAGCAACCGACCCTTCCAGTCCCACAATCACTACCAGAGAACATCGCTCTGCCAGATCTGTCACTGATGCAATGATGATGCATCACTTTGTAAGAGGCGCCCCGCCACAGTGGAATCTCCAAAATCTCTCCAAGTCCACTCTCCTGGAAGGGAGTGGATATCTTGGCGTTTCACCCTGAGGCAGTAACCCAATCAAAAATTACACATCCATCTTAGGACGGATGACCAGGTTCGTCCCCTGCAACACAAACATGTTGTGCCTCCTGCACCAATGTTGGATCAAGTAGCGTAGCAGTCGGTCTTGTGACCGAAGAAGCTCGTTCTCCGTGAACATCAGGATCCCCCATAGTGCCATATGATGGTGCACCCCAGCATCAGCAGCCAAATAAATCTCGAGCTCGGGCCAATCCTGCTCCTTCCACAATAACCTGTCATCAAAACAGGTACCCATCAGTATATAAAAATCACAAAAATAGGCAAAACCAAAAATATTTTTTGCCTCAGCTTTGCACGTTTTTATTTTGCACAGGCACGCTTAAAAATGGGAATTGAGCGCATTAGAATGCTTATCCCCCGAAAAAATGCACAGGGGGCGCGCCTTTGCCTTGATCGCCCACACAATCTAGGGAAAAAAACGCCTAGAATTTGTACAAACCAAGTCTATATGAACCCCAACACCATCAAAATGAAAACAATTAAGTGCAGGACTTCATGGAGGTTACCTGGGCATGATCTTACAAATCCCTGGTGCTCACACTGACTGCAACGGCAAGAAATTCTACACATAATCCTATGACCTCTCAAAAACTTAGTAAGTACAAATGAATTGAATTACGGCCATATCCACCTATATATCGCCCTTTTCAAAAAATTTGAAGGACCATAACGAGATATCACATGGTTCGTTCTCCGAACCATAAGTTGCACCACAATCATCACTCCATGATGAATAGAGGCGATGCCACACATCTGCACCCCTGAAGAAATAATTTTTTAGCGCCAGTAGGTATGCCCTCTCTCATCTTCTTCAAATCTCATGGTTTTCAATAAATTTTGATAAAGAAGATGCTTTCAGTTGAGGTAGTTATTTTTGCAGGAGAAGCTCACAAACCACCCACAACATTATCTCCAGAAAGTTCTAGAGCAAGTATCATTCTACCCCCAACATGATAGAGTCCCAAAAAATTCTTCATATCCTCACATCATTTATCCATTAGAAGTAAACCATAATATGCTCATACCCGACTGTTTTTATCTTCACCTCACCCTGCACATGATAACCATCATTGTTGGTTGGTAGAGCCTCCCCTCCATGGCACTCATCACCCATAGTAGACTATATATCACAACAACAGTGACGCCATGGCCATACCACTTTAGTCCTAGAAGCACCTCATGCCCATCCATTCACCATGCATAAGGTCAAGTTTACTGTTAATGTCCCATGATTTGGCAGATTGGTAGACCAAATGACAGGGTAACATCAGACCAGTCTTTGGAGTCCTAGGACCTAGCCTTCCTGAACTCAGAGAGGGCTCTCTCTGTTAGAAACAAAGGATGTAATCTTGTTTGCTTTAGGGTTTTGATTTTAGGCTAGTTGTTAAGTGTAGGGTTTGTTGATTGTTTTGGTTGGGTGAGATGAACTGGTAGAACAGGTGGAGTGAGAGGTCTTCAAATCATTGGGCTATGGAGTCTATAAAATTCATATATATCTCAATAATGAGTCAAAGTGCAGTGCAAGGCCAATCTAGCAAGGTAAATGGATCCTCAAGGTTATGGGTGAAGTGGGATGGACATAAAGTTGATGAATAAGGTAGGGAAAAGGGCAATCAAGAATCCTTTGTCATATACCTATAACAAGGAGGTCTTAAACACTAACAAGAAAAATATATAACTCATGAGCTCAATGAAAAATACCTAAACAAATAAACATCCAAAATAAACAATTCCAATGAAATATAAAAGGCGAGAAAATCATTTAACTTCTAGTGATTTCACCTTCAAGCTTTAGAAAACATTTTAAGATCACAAATAACTTTAATCCATGAAGAGGGAACTCCTAAACATCATAAATCAATCTATAAATAACTTTGAAACAAACTGATAGGAATTGACAAAGGGCAAGATCGAAACAAGACCTCTTTGACTTAGCCTAGCAAACAATACTTCAAATAGAGGTTTCAAGACAAAGTTTGGATAGCATCAAATAAGAAGTGCATACCATGAAACATACTTGTAAACTAGCATACTAATCCATTAATGAAACAAACAAGTTTAGGTGGGCCTAAGGAGCAGTTAAAAATATCTTAAGCTGGCCCAACAGAGGAAAGCATCAAGGAAATAGAAGGCAGGAGGAGTAAAGTGCTTCAAAGAGCATTTCTCAACCTATACTTTTCTATTATACTGCAACAAACAAGAATGAAACATAATGGTAACAAGAAAACATGAAAAAATTAAGAATACATCACCATTAACCAAGCTCAGGGATCCTGCAAAATAAGCTTCACCAAAATCAATCCAAGAAAGGCATTCACGGACTCCACAACACCAATTTCTTCTCCAAGTTCATAAAAACCATGTATTGCTCTCAAACCTCATCAAATGCCAACATTTACAATGAAGCCCTCATGCTCTATTTAACTTAGCAAATGAGGGAAAAAACCCTAGATAAGTTTGGAAAATGTCAAAATCACCCATAAATGTCATTTATGCCTAAGAGACCATGCAAGGCCCAACGCATAAAATATCTCATGAAATAAATGCTAAAATAACTTCTTGCACCTAATTCTAGAGTGATTTGCCTAAAAAAACACTAAAATATGATTTTTCAATAAATGAGTGTGTTTTGTTGACTTTTGGTCCAAAACACACTAAACAGTCCATTTGTGCAGTGCCACCTTTAGCAGAAAATAGGCTCTTCTGCAACCAAGTTTTGGACACCTTCCTGATGTCGGATTTGGCTCTGTGATGGGTCGTTGGAAAGCCTGATGAGTCTATGTTCCATAAATTCTTGTAGTTTCCTGATCCAGCTCCTATAGCCTAGTTAAAAATTCTAAAATCTCAAGACTGTCATTAACGCAGCGCCAAGTCTAAAACAGAGGCAGAATGGTGAAAATTGAGGTGTTTTTTAACCTTTTGAGGGGTCAAAACTGCTCCAATGCTTCTGAAATTTGGTGAAAATGATGAGCTATCTAAGAGAAATCAAAAAAATATTTTCTTTCCTCCTGATGATGCTCCATGCATTAGCGTAGTGCCAGTGGCGATGCACTAATGAGCCTTAAAAATCACAAAAAACAAAAAGTGCTCCAAATTTTCCCAAAATTGGTGGAGGCCTCCCTCAAGGGGTCTTGGAAAACAGTTGAGAAGTTGAAGCTAGGAATACAAGGTTATCATTCTGTTTTTCCTCCTTTAGGTTTTGGATTTCAATGAGGGCCTCCTTTAGTTTGGCACAAGCAAGTTTGTTTTTCTTTGCATAATGGTTGGTCATCTTTTTCTGGAGAGCAAGGCCCCTTTTCATCTTATTGAGGTACTTGTGCTCATTATTGTAATACTGAATGACACGTTGTGCCATCCAAAAATATCTCTCCCATTCCTTAATTTGTGCATCTTTCGTTTGGAGTAGCAGTCTGGTGGCCATCTCCTTATCTTCATTATCATTGTCTAGGTCAATAAATTGAGGCTTTTGAGTAGTTTTCTTGCCTCTCTTACCTTTATTAACCTTTTCCATCTTTTCTTTGCCCTTTTCAAGCCTTGTATTTGATGTAGATGGCAAGGTCCCTTACCTTTTCAAGGTAGCAAACACTTTCCTTGACCCTCTTTGGTATGTGTATGAAAGAGGTGTGATGGTGGTTTTGGTAGTGTCTTCATCATGGTTGTGACCCTTGGTATTGTCATCAGCCTCCTCATTTTTACCATGATCCTTATCAATCATCTCATGCTCTATTTGATCATTGCCCTTTTGACCTTAAACACCATCATCATCCTTATCTTTTTTACTGCCTTCTGTATTGTAGCTTTGGTCTTCATTTTGACTCTTAACCCCTGCACTTGCTTCATCTTGGTTTTGTTCATCACTAGGGTCTTTATCCTCATCATCTCCTGCACTATTATCATTTTTATTTTCACTAGGAGGTCGATTGGTGTCATGGCTGTAATGACAGCTGTCAACACTGTCATGACTATCTCCCTTGCTATCTTGTCCCATCAGTGTTATCTTCTTTGTCACTGTCCTCCTCTTAAAATTATGTTTCTGCCTCATCATTTCCCTCTTCCTGTTCTTCTATTTCTTCTTCATCATCTGTTGTTTCTTCATGTTCATCATCTTCTTCCATATTTTCATTGTCTTCATCATGACTTTGCTCACTATTATTCTCACTGCTCCTATTTTCATCATTACTCGCTTCCTCTATTTCCATGTTTTCTATCTCTTGCTCACTAGCTGTTGGCTCATCCTCTTGTTCATTGCTGGTTTCTCCTCCTTCAAAGCTCATGTCATTTTTACTTTCAACCTCTTCATTTCCTCCAGAATCTTCTTCCATGGTGGCAGAGTTTTTTTCACTGTAGTTTTGACTCTCAGCCTCCTCATTTTCATCACTATCTTCTTAGTAATCACTTTGTTCATCATTAGGGTCATTTTCTTCATTTTTGGATGACTCATTTGCATTTTTACCATCACTGTCTCCCTCCAAATTGTCATTGTTTTTGTCTTCACCACTACTGTGCTCATTTCCGTCTTCTTGACCAACATTTCCCTCTTGCTCTTCTTCATTAACTTATGTCCTGGCCTCGTTGATTTCATCATCTCCACTGTCATCCTCTTGTTCATCATTACCACTGTCACCGTCTTGTTCATCATTACCACTGTCACCCTCTTATTCATAATTGCCATCATCATCCTCTTCATTTGATGCATCAATAGAAGGGAAAGGAGGGAGATTTTCTTGGGGTGAGGGTACTTGTGCAGATGAGGAAGGAAAATTTGGTTGAGTAGGAGGCTGGGGGTTTGTGAAGACTTCATGTGCTTGAATACCTCCCAAGGTATACCCTACTTCTCCAACTGATGTAATACCACCATCTTGATCAAGGAATGGTGAAATAAGATTTGCATTTGTTGGGATGGAGTCCTCCTCTGGACAATAGAAGACATATTCTCAATGCTCCTATAGAGATACTAGGGAAAGTTAAGCATCTTAACCCTTGTGAAATTCATGAGGAGTCTGACATGGTAGAAGTTTAGCCTGGAGTATCTCCCCTCAGAGGTGAAGTAATTCATGATAACCAACATCAAGGGGGAAAATCTGTGTTTGAGGTGTGAGAAAGGGAAAAATATGTTGTTTCCTTCTCTATACCTTATTTTGATGAATGGCTCTAAAAATTCCTTGTCCAATTTGTCCTTCTTAAACCATTTTTCACCCACAACAGGGAAACCTGTGGCCTCAGAGATGGCACCTGCTGAGATCTCAAAATCCACTTCTGCAAGGCTTGATTGCTTTTTTTGTAAGTTGAGAATGAGGAGCCTTGTAAGATTAGACTGGCTCTTCACTTGTTTGACCTTCTCACTGAAATGGAAACACCCTACACTCTGAAAGCATGATAAGATCCTAGGAGAGGAGGTGATGGCCACTGTGCTTTGAGGCTCCAATCTATTGACTTTTCCTCCCATATGTTTTGGTATTAAAGGCATTTGAATTTTATCACTGCTACTGTTTTTCTCAGCTCTTGACATGGTGATTGGGGATGCTGGTTGACAAATTAGGGTTTGGTGAAGTAAGGTTAAAAAGGTGATGGATTCAACTTTGAAGAATGAGTGATGTGGAGGCTAGGGTTCTTAGGGTTTAGCTGCCTTGTATCTTTAGGATGCCTTCTCAAAAGTGGATTACAGTCACCTTAACTCAATTACCCTTACATGACATTAATTGGTCTCAAGGAGGTTTAAAAAATAAAGGCTCCTTTGCATGCATGACTTAGGGTTTACCCACTTAGGGTTTGAACACTTTAAAGCCACAAAAGACCAAAATTAACTTGAAAATTTTCTTGGGGACAAGGAAAAGATGAAACTTACCAATTTTTGGCTTTTTTGTAGACTTTGGAGATCAAATGAAGAGGCAATTCATGACCAAAGGAAGAGAAATGGTGTTTTGGAGGCTTTCTGCATTTGCACAGCCTTGCCCAAGCTATCGGGTCAGCCTGTTAGTGCAACACCTTGCCCGAGATATCGGGTCAACCTGTTAGTGTAGTGCCGGTAGGCCTATTCGAGGGGTACCATAGCGCTGGGTGCGTGCAGGGTCTGTCGGTCTCCAGGTGAGTCGGGCCCGCGTTTGCGCAGCGCCCGGGATTTACGTAGTGCCGGGGCTGATTAGCGTAATGCTGTTCAAATTTGAATGGGTAGGGGACCAGTTAGCGTAGCACTAGCTTGTATTTTCATAGCGCCAAAACCACTTGCCCAAAAACCGGCCAAAAAACCCTGTTTTTCTCCCTGAAGCTTCTTTCTTTTCACCTAGTGCTAAAAGAGCTTAAAATGAAATTGAAACACCTTTATACCCCTTGAGAGAGATAAATTAAACTTATAAACCCACTTTTACTATGTTTTATTTCGGTCACTTTATGATTTTCACTAATGTCTCCTTGACCCTTTTTGCAGGTGTCCATAACTTTTCTCAAGTATTTTTCTCTAGGTAATGGTGTACTAAAGTATGAAGAGGCCCCCCTTTTTGTTTTGAAACTTTGGGGACTATCCAAACTATCCCTTTTGAAAAACTGAAAACATTTCCTCATTCCTCTTAGGCATTTTTTAGTGCAATTGACTTAAAACAGGTGTTCCTTTCCTTTTACTAATATTTTTGACACTGAGGTCTTTTTTGGCAAAGATGAGTGCAGCAATTTTACCATGTTTTTTCCATGGCCACTTCTGATTTCTGCAGGTGCCATAACACAGTTTTTTTGGTCTCGTTTTCATTGTTTGGACTTTGACACCTCATATTTCTTTGTCTTGATGATTTTGAAGACTTTTGAATGTACTCTGAAAGCTAGGGCTCCACCACACTAATATTGTTTACCATTTCTTCCTTTGGTGTAGGTGAAGTAGTGTTGTTATTACAAACCCTAGAGGGCAGCTTAGATATCCTTTGAATGCCTTATGTTGTTTATGAAGGAGGACTTATCATCTTCATTTGACCTGTCCTATCCATCTTTCCAAACTCTCAGGTTTTAGGGTTGTTAGAGAAAAATAAGTAGTGTTGTCTTCTAAGTTCTCTATAGCCCTTTCAATTTCATTCATTTTTGTTCAGTTCACCTCACCTTTTTCCCTTATTCATTCATGATTTTTGAATATATTCAATGTGTTCTTGATAGTGTTGAGGTGTGTTTTTTCCTTGTGGTCCTTGTGATGGTTCTTTGCTTGGCAACACTGTCTTGTCAATTAATCACAAAACCCTAATTCTCTTTAAACATAGGCCTACTTCCTTCTTCTTTGTTGTGGATCTCTTCTCGTGATGATTTCACTTATTACCTTACCTATTTTTAGGCTTATGGCCATCTTGATCATCCTTGTGGAAATGTGAACGAGGGTATATATTCCCTTGCAAAATCTGTGCTTTGCCCAAGGAGGGCCTTCTTTGAAGGATTTTGATCGGATTTAGACAAAGTTACTGGACCTTCTTCTTCTTTGAATGCAGCCTCTTGACACAGGAAGAACAGATATTTAGAACAATGAAATAACCTTATGACCTATGAAACCCTAGGTGACCTAGTGGAAGGTTCCTTGGACTTAGCCTTTGACTAAAAACTTATATTTTGGGGTCATTAAGTGTAAAACAGATTTTTTGATAGACTTATGTATTGAATATTCAAAATCCAATGTACTTGATTTATCTAAAGAGCCTACAGAGATAGTTTTGGGACCATCAATGCGTGAGGTATTTTGAAGATATAAGAGAGTTGGTTGATTGGTGGCCCTAGGTAGCAATGGAGGGGTTTGGTAAAACAAAACAGATGATTGATGCCAAAGGTGACAAAACATAGACAAAATGAGTGACATGAGCCCATGATGGGTCTTCTAGGATTGGTGAGCTGAGCTTGACATGATGGGATGATCAAATAGTGAAAATTTATCCTAAGGATAATGAAGGCAATGATATTTCTAGAACTCACGATCTTGATGAAATTTGTTTCTAGAAATATAGGATAAGTATTTAGTCATCTCTAAAGGAAAAACTTACTGATGACTAACATTTACCATACAAGCCAAAACCCCCTTCCTGGACAATAAGGTTGTACAAGTAGATCAAGAGCGCACCACCGCGCCTCACATTTGGCCCACCATACCTCCACCAGCATAATCCCGTCTGTGATACTTTCTCATCTGCTTCATCAACCCCACACCAATCGGAGCCCCACCCTTAGCAAAAAACCTTCTTCACAACATCATTGATCGAACACTTTCGTGTTTTGGGGTACCCGTCTCTGTGTTTTGTACAAACCAAACCCCATTATTTTATTCTTTTTGTAAGTGTACAAAGACCCTGAATGGTGCACTATGTCCTTCACCCTCTCATTTCATCATTTCCCCCACGGTAGCAGTCCCTGAACACCCTTGGTAAGAATATTATACCCCCACGTACAAGCCACCATGACATTCATAACCAGTTTTACCCACCCTGGCAGTTCTATCGACTCCAGGGATTTCCCCATCAGATATAACTATGACTGCTACCAAGCTGCTTAGCATACTCCGACCTTGGGCCACTGAATCCCCATCATCAGTTTTCAGTCACCCCTTGCCAACATGCCTATGTTAAACCCATCACATCCAGGTCCCTGATTCCTCATATCAGCTACCCCTCGTTCGATTGAGGCTTCCTTTTTTTCAACTTTGACACCTATTTTCTGAAAAGGAAGTAGTACCTTTGATCACCCTTCTCCATACAAGGGGCATCCTCGGCAGGAACTGTGGGAGACATCATTGGCCACAGATGTCATCGATCCTCCTGACATTCAACTTCAACAAAAGATTTCATGATAAGATGGTATCATACCTTACAACCATTGCACTTTTATCAAATTCGTCGAAGACTCGTGCCTCCATAAGTGTCCCTTTCAACAATGCTTACACAGGAAGGTCCCAGCCAACACTTATGTGTACAATGCGCAGTTATATGCCATACCAAGTTTACGGGTATGGGTACCATATTCCACCTATTTTCAAAGAAAAAATGCCCCTGAGGGCGTCAGAAGTCGTCGTCAGCAACCACTAGATCACTACCACATCAGTGATATCAACAAAACATGTATCTGTCAAAATAATTTTTTTTAACTAGCCACAACATCACGAGCATGGGAAATTCCCGCCTCGTATAAAATTTGTATATGTATTGTAAATTTTATTTTCTTACAGGGATCCATTAGGACATGGTGATTCTTGGAACCAGTGCAGGGTGTTTTCAATTCCCAAATTCACACATGTCTCTCTCTCTCTCTACGCAGGATATAGAAATGAAACTATAATTTATTTTGGCTATACAGTTCTTCCTAGACCTCAAACATTAGGGGGCAACTGTTAACACTAGAAAATCGTACAACAGATGATGAAATTAATTAATGTCAGGGAAAAGGATTTACAGGGCTGGAAGACATTACAGAATCTGGAAAGTATTTAAAAATCTCCAAGCTTTGAGGAAAATCAAATTTGAACAAGTCGTAAATGCTCTTTGCACGCATAATCCTTCGTAAAAGCGCCTTTCGAATGCCTTTTTGCCTGATATACGCACAATCCTGGGAGTGGAGAAATGTCACTATCTGGGACCACAAAAAGAAAAAGACAAGTGACCCCTTACTTGAAGTTGCCTAAGGACAGCCACCAACACCTCCTTAGACACTAAGTGAGCACACAATGGAATGTTTGGAGAAAAAAAATGAATCATACCCCTCTCTTGTGTCACTATCAACAATATACCAAGAGAGGGAAGGGAGGATTTGAAATATCCTATATAAGGACACCATGAGATGAAGAATTGGTCAACACATTGTTATGCTGGCCAGAATTGCCCAAGAAATACTAGCAATGTGTGAGCTAGAGCTGAAGATAGAGGGGACTCAATTGTTGGCCATCCAACAAGTTCAGTCCAACATAGTAGAGAGAGAGGGAGACTGCACCGACGCAAGCTTGGGATAAGAAAATCCTTGCATCGAGACCTAGAACCCATGGTCTAGGGGCCCTTTGGCAAGAGGTAAAGTTTCACTCTTATTACTGCCAGTGCTCAATAAGAGGGGCCTAGAGCCACCGTTCGTATTATTGTTGTCGTTTGACTCTTTTTAATGCTCATGTTTATTTGTTTTAGTTTTTAGTTTAGATATGCATGTTATTTCTCTATCTAATATGCTTATGATTCTAGCTTGTTCCACTAACTTGCTTGACTTCACTTCTTTTTCTACCCGTTACCAATAATTTAAGTGGGTAGACCACACCCCTTAAGTTGGTGTGATTTTGTACATACGTGCACCAAACACACTCCAAAAATATGTGATAGGGTTATTACTTTTTCCATTTTATTTTTTGAATGGAAAGAGCAATGTCGCCCTATTGAAAGTCCATCTACATGTCAAATATCGATGGGAAGGTTATAGGGCTAGATATAGCAAAGACGAGTCTATAATATTCAATGCAAGACCATCTTGAGCTTACTTTTTCAATGTTGTCAACAAGGAATTCTGCCATACAATCGAATATGAGAACCAATAAATGAGATGGAAAAATCTGTGATAGGAATGATACTAGAGGGTGTTGAAGTACACTAACAATTTTTATACTGTGTGCTCAAAGTTGGGTATTTGAAACTGTAAGCAACACCTACTTTTAGAGTATTATAGTGGCCTAAATTACTACATCCAAATGCAGATTAATTTTTTTGGACATATGATCACTAAGATAAAATTACTGATAGTTTATCAAAATCTAGTATAAATTAAGTAGCAGAATAAGTCAAGTTTGGTTCTACAAATATATTACAACAGAACCTTGGAAAATGTGGTGGTAGTCCATAAAACAAGGGAAAAAGTTAGAATATTGAACCTCAATACAATTGGATCAAGTTGTAGGAAAATAAGAGTGATGATATGTCTAAGAAGGAAATCGGAAAGTGGTGTAAGTTCCATAAAATCCCTTGACACAAGATTGATGAATTCCACTCAAAAAAATGATTGTTGTCTAAGCTTTAAAAAAGCAGAATCTGTCTCATATTCTTATTCAAAAATGATAAAGGAAAGTCAATAATCCATGGATAACCCAGTGCTACTATCAAAACCACAAGGATATAACTATAATATTCATAGGAGCTTGAGGAGGGGGAGCACCATTCCATTAATAGATTTGGGAGAAGGGAACCCCAATACATTTAATTGTTGATAGTTATAGTTATAATAACCTTATCTCAACAAAGGTCATTAAGAGATTGAATTTTTCAATGATTACACACCCATAATCATATATCATTATTTGGTTGAGCCATGGATGAGCCATCCATGTCAACTAGCAATGTTATTTATCCTTGGGCATCAATCCCTTGAAAGGTGAGGTACTATATGATGTTTCCCCATTAGAGTTTTATGAGATTAGCTTAGGAAAACTTCATATGTAGAAACATCACGCTATTTATAAGTCACATCCACATAGTGTCATTTTTACTCTAACGAATCATCTCTACAGGATACGAGAAGTAGTTGTGCGTACTACGATTTCATTAATCTTAGCAAAATAATGTCAAAAATTAATCTCTTAAACTAAAAATCTTGTCCTTTACATGGTTGAATTATAATGCGAGAGAAATATTAATGCGACTACCATATCCTTAACACAACAACTATCTATAGATCAAGAGTACAAGGACAATATCATATAGGTACACAAAGAAATATTTTCTTCACCCGTGAGGGTTCCTCAACACTATCAAGTCAAACACTAAATTAACTTGAGACCTTGTGATCCTTTACTAATTAGTGGCCCATTATATTGACACCTTCTCTTTTATTACAAGGAAATAAAACATCAGATTCCTGAGCTCATCCAAAAGGGCCACATTCAACCAAGCTCCTGAGCTTACAGGAGCCAAATTGTGTTGGTGGAAAAGAATGGAACAATGAGACTTTGTATTGATTATAGAGCACCTAAAAAAATAATATCAAGAATAGAAGCCTAATGCTTGAGGTTAATGATCTTGCTGATTAGCTTAAGGTTTCCAAGTTCTTCAGTAAGATTAATCTAAATTCAGGCTACCACCAAGTTCCGATTGAGAAAATTCATGTACAGAAGACAACCTTCAAATATAAAGAAGTATTTTTTGAGTGGTTGGTCATTAGTTTAAATAATGATCCAACATCATTCATGAGGATGATTGATGGTATCCTACTACTATTTGCAAAATATTTTGTAGTTTTACATTTGGAAGACATCCTCATATTTAGTAGAACCTAAAAAACTTGTAACATATTCTCTAGATCCTAAGCATCCTACAACAACACAAGTTGTATACCCATTTGGCATGAAACAAATTTAGTATATGAGATACATCATGGATGAACATAGAGTCCATGTCATTTGGGATTTCCCAACATCAACAACCCTAATATAATTTCACAACTTCTAAAACATTGTGTTTGTATAGGTGTGATTGCATCGAGATACGCTCTACAACCCAGTATGGAAGACATGTTACATTTAATGTAAGAAAGATTGTATGTAAACATTTTTAATGTTGGCTCAATTGTAATAAATATATTTTTAATAATTATCCCTATCTCTTAAACCAAGGTTATATTACTAACACTAAAAAAATAGGTACAGTAAATAAATAAAAATATAAATCAACAGGAAGTAGGGAAAATAAATAAAACCTATTTTTATACTTACTCCAAAGGTATGGTAAATAAATAAAAAACATAAATAGACTAGACCTATGGTAAATAAATAAATTCTCTCTTTATATTTACTCCATAAACCTCTTTATATTTACGAAAACCAAAAAAGAATTTTTATTTAGGTGAATCCTATGACCCAAATACCACGGGATAAATTATTATTAATACCATGAGCTAAATACTATGGGACAAATACAGTATTTAAAAGAGAGGTATGGTAAATAAATAAATATAAAAGAGGTATAAAGAGGCATGGTAAATACATAAAAATATATCAAATATGATTAGAAATCAACATCTAAGTATATACCAAGCCTATGGGCAAAATATCATGGTAAATACACAAAAATATATCAAATATGATTTGGAATCAACATATAAGTATATACCAATGGTATGGACCAATTACCATGGTAAATAATTATAAATATAAATAACGAGATGTATGGTACAAAATAAAACATATTTTTATATTTACTCCATACTCTTCTTTATATTTACTAAGAAAAGAGGTTTTTATTTAGGTGATGCCTATAGGCCAAATACAATGGGCCAAATTATTACTAATACCATGCAAAAAAGAATTATTAACCCTAATATTAATATCAGAAGATTACTATTGTTATTATTACTAAATCAAATATTCATATTAATATAATATAATATTAATATTAGATCTAAGGCTTTTGTGATCCATAATGTACAAGAATGTATTTAGGATTAATCACATCATTAGGAATTGGTGGAAGTTTCGAACCAACTATTCTGGTTAATCCTAAGGATAAGGAGGAGAAGCTAAATGATCTTAATGAATAATTAAGGATGCATCACTGCGTGGAAATAACCGTTAAGAAATAGTTGAACGGAAATGAGACATCCCTATTTATTCATTAAGATTGTTTAGCTTCTCCTCCTTGTCCCGAGGATGAACCACAATAGATGGTTCGAATCACAATAGTTGGTTCGAAACTTCCACCAAATTCTAATGATGTGATTAATCCCAAAGACATTCTTCGAAATATTAGTATTATTAAATTTAATATATTTGGATTAATATAATATTAAATGTGTTATATTATAATATATCATGATATATATTAACTCTAGATATATATGGGAGGGAAGAAAAAACAAATAGAGTGATAGAAGTGGAGAGATGGGGAGTGACAAGGGAGGGATGAAGATAAAATGAAGGAGAGGGGAGAGGAAAAATGAAGAGAGAGAGAGAGAGAGAGAGAGAGAGGACTTGAGAGAGAAGAGGAGAGAGGGAGGGATATGGAGATGGATTTGGATAGGGAGAAAGGTAGGGATGAAGAAATACATAGAGAGTGAGAAGTGGTTAGATAAAGGGAATGACAAGGGAGATATGGAGAGATAGTGTGTATGTTTAGGGGTGAGATAAAGAGACAAAGAAGTAGATATGGAGAGAAGAGAAGAGAGAAGGAGAGAGGAGAGAGGGAGGGATATAGTAACATAGAGAGAGAGAGAGATGGGGAAGAGAGAGGATTGGGGGGAGAGAGAGAGAGAGATGAGGGACGAGCGAGGGAGGTAGGAGAGAAAGGGAGAAAGAGGAAGGATGAGAGAGAGGACTTGAGAGATAGGAGGAGAGTGATGTGGGGAGAGAGAGGGGGTAGGAGAGAAAGGGAGAAATAGGAAGTACGAGAGAGGAGACTTGAGAGTTAGGAGGAGAGAGGGATGGAAAGAGAGATTGAGTTGGAGGGGGACATATGGAGGGAAGAATAATGACATAGAGAGTGAGAAGTGAAGTGAGAGATGGCGTGACAAGGGATATATGGAGTGAATGGGGGAGAGAAGGCAAGAGGGGGGGATATAGTAATAGAGTTGGAGGGTGAAGAGTAAGAGATAGAAAGATGGGTGGGAGAGAAAGGGAAAGAGAGGAAGGAAGAGAGAGCATGTGAGAGAGTGGAGAGGGAGGCAAAGATATGGATTCGAAGGGGGAGGTAGAGGGAGGTAAGAAGAAAGACATAGAGAGAAAGGGGGAGTGATAAGGAATATAGAGAGAGAGGGAGAGAGCACAATAGGAGGAAAGTGAGATAGAAGTGGGGTAGAGGGAGAGAAAGGGAAGATATAGATATAGATGGAAGACGAAGAGAGGGAATAATAGAGAGATGGAGAGGGGGAGGGAGGGACATAGATATTGATAAATATGGCATGGGAGAGTGTGTGTTTGGGGGGTTTATATAAAGAGACAAACAAGGAGATATAGAGGGAGATATAGATATATATGGAGAGGGGAGAAAGGGAAGAATATTTCTTGCAGTAGATGCATCGATTTCAGTGTAGATGGTGATTTCTAATCCTATTTGATTGCTTTCACTAGATGCATTGATTTCAGTGTAGATGGTGATTTCTAATCCTATTTGATTGCTTGCACTAGATGCATTGATGTCAGTGTAGATGGTAATTTCTAATCCTATTTGAGTGTTTGCACTAGATGCATTTATTTTAGTGTATATATTGATTTCTAATTATATTTGATTGCTTGCACTAAATGCATTGATTTCAATGTAGATGATTTATAATCCTATTTGATTGTTTGCGCTAAATGCATTGATTTTGAGTGTAGATGGTAATTTCTAATCCTATTTTATGGCTTGCACTAGCTGCATTGATTTCAATGTAAATATTAATTTCTAATTATCATTCAAATTTCTTACACTGGATGCATTAATTTCAGTGTAGATGATTTCCAATCCTATTTTATTTCTTGCACTAAATGCATTGATTTAACCGTAGATGGTGATTTCTAATCCTATTTGATTAATTGCACTAAATGCATGATTCAATGTAGATGTTGGTTTCTAATCCTATTTTCTTACTTGAACTAGATGCATTGATTTGAGTGTAAATGTTTTCTTCTAATCCTATTTGATTGCTTGCATTAGATGCATTGATTTCAGTTTAGAAATTGTTTTCTAATCTTATTTGATTGTTTTCATTAGATGCATTGATTTCAGTGTAAATGTTGATTTTTTATTTGATATAATTGGATGTATGATGGTACATTAATTTTAAAGTGATTGGATTAACAATGTGCATTGATTTCAGTGAAAACACAAAAAAAATATTGACAGTGTATTGATTTTTGTGTTATAGTAATTCAACCTATTAATATCATAGAGCAAGAGAGACAATGTATGAGTTTACTACAACAACTCGATCTATAGATTTAAATGGTTTATGATATGAAAAGACGAAAAATCTAAGAAGGGTGACAATAAGAATAGTAGAATAAAATAGTTTTAGATTGATCACAATGAAGAGTATTTGTAACTGTCAACATTCTTATTATTCACATTTTGTATCAATTCAACACTATTATTTTCACTTTGCATTCAAAATTTGTAATTCATCTTTTTTTATCATTAAAGTTATTAAAAATACTTATCATCTCAACAGAGTGAGGTAATTAAGAAAATTTAAAATTAAAATGACCAAATCTCAGACATATTTAGCATATTTAACATAATTATATTAATATTAGATATATTTACATATTATTGATAAAACAATTTCATATTTTCGATAGATTTTCCTTGGTTGCACTCGACTGAAACCAACCTGAATCCATCTTAACTTCACATCTATCAAGGGCCGAGAGGGATCAAATCTTTTGAGGTGCAAATTTTTCCTTGACTTTTGCACTTAAAAAAATGGTTTACGCCACGAGAGATTTAATCGCTCTCGACGCTTGATAGATCCAAAGTTAAAATGAATCTAGACTAATAATATTACCCAAAAAAATATAAAAAAATGTTTTCTTTGCATATCAAATACAAATTTAGACATTAAAATAGAATTTGATTCTAACATTGAAAATAGACATAAACACGATGATATTATCGGAGAAGCAAAACAATGTACCCACTCTTCGTATGAGGCAATGTTTAAATGGTGATATAATTTCACACGATAGTCATAACATAATAAAATTCTTGCATTGAAACTAAATATATACATTGCATTTTAATTTTGGGAAGATTATGAGTGCTTGCATGAAAATTGTGTCTATCACTTTAATAGTTTGATCATGTTATTTCCTCAATTTAATCAATCCACCTTTGTTGTTTCCACATTTAAACTTTTCTTATGATTTTTTTAGTATGAGGTTTTGTTGTTTCCACATTTAAACTTTTCTTATGATTTTTTTAGTATGAGGTTCAAGTTTTGCAACCGGGTTATATATATATATATTAATTAACATTATTTATAAATCCGTTAATTTATTTATTTTTTTCAATTTTATTTAATTATATTTTTTAATATTTTAATATAGGAGTTGTCAAAAAAGGCTTGAATCTGGGTAATTTTTTTTTAAGAAATCTTGCAATAGGAGTGTTTAAATCATGTTTTTGATGGTGGAAATGGATTCAGCATCATCAAAAACCTCTAAAACACTCAAAATGTTGAAATTTGATAGCTATAACCTGGATTTACAAAAATCTTTGCCAGATTCTCTTAAAATCTTACCTGAATTTCAATGATTTTCAGGGCAAAAAAGCAGTCTAGTTAGTCTAACGCTTAGGAATATGATAATTAAGTTAATTTTTTTTTTCAATTTTATTTAATTATATTTTTTAATATTTTAATATAAGAGTTGTCAAAAAAGGCTTGAATTTGCGTAATTTTTTTTTTAAGAAATCTTGCAATAGGAGTGTTTAAATCATGTTTTTGATGGTGGAAATGGATTCAGCATCATCAAAAACCTCTAAAACGCCCAAAATATTGAAATTTGATAGTTATAACCTGGATTTACAAAAACCCTTGCCAGATTTTCTTAAAATCTTACCTAAATTTCAATGATTTTCAAAGCAAAAAAGCAGTCTAGTTAGACTAACACTTAGGAATATGATAATTTTTTTCCTATACTAAGTTATAGAAGATATTTCAATGATTCTAAAAGAAATATACCATACCCTATCCTATTTTAGCCAACATTTTCTCCGTTAATTGCATGATCATCCTTAAGTACTCATTTTACAGGAAGATATATGCCAAGAAGAATTTAACTCAAGGAAGAAGGGATGGTCCTTCAGTTGCCCAACTGCACACCGTAAACTATGAAAGTACAGATGTCCTGTATAGCCTTCGGAATCAAAATCTCCCGTTTTGAAAGCCTTAAAAAATAGAAGATAAGTCAAAAGCGGTAGAGAAGAATTACGGTTCGGATGATTTAAAATCTAATAAAATTAATAGAGAGAAAAATGGGCGCACCATTAAAAAAACGTAAGCTGAAACAATCAATTAGAGTTCATCTGTGTCAGCCCGCATACACCAAAGTGTGCAAAAGGTCACGGCTTGTTTTTCTCGCAATCTAATAAAATAGTACAGTGGCAAAGGGTTGTGCGCAGCAGAAGAAAAATAAGTTGAAACAATCACCCAAAGTTCATCCGACCTCCGCCCGCAGACAGGAAAGTGCGCAAAAGCTAGGCCTGACGCTATAAGTAGAAAAAAAAAAAAAAAAAAAAAAAGGTTAAAAACGCGGAAAGCAGGAAGGCTCCTCCACCATCCATTTCTTCTACTTTTATATGGCGACTATATAAAATATTGCAGTGTGGAAGACATCGTGCGATATGGATAGATAGGCGTGGTAGATTTATCCTCCTCCCATGGGGAGAAGGCAGGCTCCTCCATCCACAATTTATTTATTGTTACGCTGATTCATTTATCTGCTTATACTTAGTTATTATCATGCTCATATGGTGTCCGTAGAATTTTAATTTAATTGGATTTAGGATTTAATCTTGTGATAATATTTGTTTTTTAATTAAATTGGGGAATGAGTAAAATGGTTATATAAATATATGTTACTACGTCGCTGCAGTTAAACAGTCAATGATCATGTAGTTTATGTTTTTACAATGTTGCCTTTAGGTTTAAACGCTTTCTTATCAAATATTTGGACTAATGTATGACTGCCACCACCCCAGAGTTAGGAGACCGAGGACATACATACGTTGTCTTTGCGAGCATGTTCCATCTGTCATCGAATGCTTGATCTGTCCTTCATGATTACTTTCGAGGTGATTGTTCATCTGCAGAAGGTGTTGAGATATTAATCTTACTGTCCGTTAGGTTCAGTTAGGATTCATTACATTTAATTTATTGTCTGCTAGGTGTCATAAGGAGTTTAGTTTTACTTCAGTTTACTTCAGTTTTACTCCATTCATTTATTGTTGATATTTCCAATGTAATCCTATTTAACTAATTCCTAATATTGATATGAGCAATCCTCTGCTCCATAACAATATTTCCAATGTAATCCTATTTAACTAATTCGTAATATTGATATGAGCAATCCTTTGCTCCATTTTACTTTTCAGTTTCTCAATTCTTTTCATGGTATCGAAGCGAGCTTGCATAAGCCTCCCTGGAGAGCAGCAACAGAGCCAAGAAGGAGCAGTAGAGAGGAGAAGTTGGTTGGCACGACTGTTAGGGTAATACTCGCGCCAACACACCGAAACAAGGGATTGGCGCAACCACCTGCTAGGTGTCGAAACCATCAGTCCAAGTGTCATAGGTCAGTTTGAGTGAGTCCAGTTTAGTCGAGTTTAACTCCAGTGATTTATTGATGATGTTTCCAATGTAATCCTATTTAACTTATTCGTAATATTGAGATGAGCAATTCTCTCCTCCATTTTACTTTTCAGTTTCTCAATTCTTTTCAGAAGGCACAAAATATCTTATCGCTTCCCCAAAAATACAGGAAGGTGTCAAGAAGAGCAAAAGCAATACCCAAACCATTTCTTGAGGGAGTACAGAAAATTATGATGGAGGAAGCAATAACAAACACCCTCTTCATAGTGTTACCAATACTGAATGTTAGAGGTGATATTTCATTCAGTGACATACATGATATCTGGTTGTAGAGGTGATAGAACACTTTATGCGACAACCCACTATAGAAATTGAAGTCCAGTTGCTTGCAAAGATTCTTGCCATCCAGCAACCGAAGCCTGAGGTCCTTTGACTTCAAAGGCGAATGGGGTTGGAAGTGCTAGATACAATATAGAGACACGCATAGTAGTTCATGCAAACCATGGACTTCCCTTCTTTCATGCATTTTTAGAGAAAATGTTGTGGAATACAAAAGAAAGATTTGAGATCATTGCACCCATGAAAGTTGTTATGTTAAAATTCATTTCCATAGCTGCCACCGACGCACAACCGCCAATAATGGGAATTAGTGAGAGATATACTAGCACTAAAAACCTTTCTCCCAATAGAAAACGGGAGACCTAGACTAAAGGCTCGTTGAGCACTTTTGATGATGTGTGTGAATGAAACTGCTACGTTGGACATGCTCACAATTATTGCTACATGCCAAATTGTATGTGCAACTGGCACCGGTGACAATGACTTCCAAAATTCAAAACCAACATCCAGAGCAGCCACTAAATGTGTTTACACCCACATCACTAATAATCCAACTGCTAATGTAATCGTTGAAGTCAAGCAAAGGTAAGGAAATGCATTCAACACTAGTTGTAAATGTTAAAAAGAACATTTAAGGTCCACCAAGAAACACAGTAGATTTCAATATTCAATATGATTAAGAAGATTTCCTGGAATGACTAGATTTCAATCTTCAATCTCTGAGCAGCTTCTGATCTAGAAGAGTTTTCTGGAAGTTCTTCGTCTTGGACATCGTTGTGTGCAACTAAATATGAGGAAGTAAATACATATGCTTTGGCTTGAACATTGAATTTTTTCCTTCTCGAAGGTGTCTGACATAAGCGAAGCCCTACACATGGTGTGAGCTCGAGAGACTATCCATATATGCCTTTTTTATCAAGTGCAGATGACAATTGTATCAATCCACCCATAGGAAGAGACCTGGGTTTCAAAATTGTTTTAAATAGTACATTTATCTTCGTACAAGAATTTGGTATAGAGATAGTTGTATGATCTGGTACACTACCTTCCCACAACGTAACTTCCAATCATCATTTTGGAAGAAGCAGACATTTCTGATATTGATAGTCATTTGAATAGGATAGTTCAGTAAACGTCAAAGTTGAAAGAAAAAACACAGACCAAATCAACAGAAAAACCAGAATGCAGCTACAGCGGCAACATTACACAAAGCGAATTTTCCTAATGAACCATATGCCTCCTGCTAAGCCTTTATATTTATAACAAAATTTCAAGTTGTTTACATTGATTAAAATATCATTTTGTAAGGTGGTTTAAAATACAATTTTATAAGGCGGTGCTTGCCCTTTCAATTCTGCAAGGGGTAGTGACTCTTTGATAGTGGATGCTGCAAGGCCGTGAGGCAATAAATATATCTGCAAATTGGTCTTCTGATTGAAAAACTCTATACATATTTCATTATTAGTTACTAATTCTCGAATGAAATGATAGCTCGTATCAATATGTTTACTCTTCTTATGGAAAATATGATTTCTTGATAATGCGATAGCAGATTTGTTATTATAGAAAATCTGGGTTTGTTCTTTCTCTTCATGCAACAACTTAGTCAAAATTCTTCTCATCCACAGAGTTTGACATATTGTTGTTGTCGCTGCAACATACTGCTTCAGATGATGATAGAGCCACAATAGATTGTTTTACTGATGACCATGAAACTATACCTGAACCAAAACTGAACACATATCAAGATGTGCTCTTCCTATCATCAATATTACCAGCAAAGTCACTATATTTATATTCAGTTAGTTTAAAATCTGACTCAGATGTATACATGATACCATAGTTTCGTGTTACAGCAACATATCTTAAAATCCTTTTTCCAACTAGCCAATGCATACTCTTCGAAGACTCCATGAATATTGAAATTAAACTTACTGCAAACATTATATCATGCCTTGTCGTAGTCAAATAAATAAGACTTCCAACCAATTTCTTATACAAGGTTGAATCAATATGTGAACCTTGATCATCCTTACTGAGTTTTGTACCAATTGCAATTGGGGTTACAACTGGCTTGCAATTTTCCTTTCTAAACCTTTTCAATATATCCTTTGCATACTTCGATTGACAAATGAAAATATCATCTTCAGATTGAGTTACTTCAATACCAAGAAAATATTTCATTAGAACTAAATCAATCATATCAAATTTTGTTTTCATGCTTGTCTTAAAATCGTCTACTAAGATCTCCAGTGAAAATCAAATCATCAACATACAAGCGTACAATCAATATTTTACCTTCCTCATTCACTTTCTTATACAAACTTGGCTCACTTGTACTCCTCGTGAATCCATTATTATTTAGATATTCATCAATTCTACTGCACCACACTCGGGGTGCTTGTTTCAATCCATATAATGCTTTATTTAATTTGTAAACTTTATCTTCTTTACCATCAATTTCATATCTAGGAGGTTGTTTCACATAAACCTCTTCTTCCAAAAAACCATTTAGAAATGTAGACTTAACATCCACTTGATATATTTTCCATTTGTTTTGTGCAGCAATAGCTAATACCATTATTACTGTGTCAAGTCTCGCTACAGGTGAAAAAGTTTCATTATAATCAATATCAAGTTGTTGAGTGAACCCCTGAGCTACAAGTCTTGCTTTATGCATTTCAATTTCACCTTCAGCATTCACTTTGGTTTTGTAAATCCATTTAACACCTATAATATTCTTACCTTGAGGTAAATATACAATTTCCCAAGTATTATTTCTTTCATAGCATCAATTTCTTCATCCATATATTTTATCCAAACTTCTTCTTTCACGACTTCATCAAAATTTACTGGATCATATGCAAGTAATGAAAAATTCGAAACTTGATCTATTTCATCATTCTATTCATACAATTCCCTTAAACTTCTAGTTTTCTGACCTTTAATTCTATCCTTTAATGTAGCCATTGTAGGATTAGATTCATTACTCACTTCTGACCCTATTCTTTGTTGTCCACCATAACCTGATGGTTCACCATTTTCCTCGTTCCTCGGTGTTCTACATTGTAATGGACTGAATCTTAGTGATTGGCTTATTGAAGTGCTTGCAACAGGTGTATATGGAATCGACTGTCCACCTTGTACCTCTTGTTCATCTTCATTATCATCTCCATGAGATAATACAACTCCCTCTCCAACTGATTTATGTATGCTTCCATCCCAAGCTTCTTCTTCCTTGAATTAACCATCTCTACTAATAATATATTTCTTGGTGATATGATTATAACATTTATATGCTTTAGATTCTCCACTATATCCAATAAAGATACATTTGTCACTTCTATCATGTAACTTCTTTTTCAATTCTTTAGGAACGTGTGCATAAGCAACACAACCAAAAATTCTTAAATGAGATATATGATAACTCTTACAATTCCATGCTTCTTCGGAAACTCATTCCTTCATGCTCTTCGTTGGACTTCTATGAAGGATATAAACAGTACAAGCTACTGCTTCTCCCAAATATTCATTTGGTAGATTCTTTTCCTTCATCATACTTCAAGCCATATCCATAATAGTTTGATTTTTCCTTTCAGCTATCCCATTTTGCTGAGGAGTATAACGTATTGTAAACTGCCTCTTGATTCCATGTGATTGACAAAACTCAATGAAATATGTTATCATATATTCACCACCTTTATCTAATCTCAAAATTTTAATATGCTTTCCACTTTCCTTTTCAACCATAGCTTTAAATCTTTTAAATACAGAAAATGCTTCAGATTTCTATTTGAGAAGATAAACCCATGTTTCTCGACTGTAGTCATAATAAAAGTTAAAAATTAAACATTACTAGCCATTTAAAGTGTTTGCATCAGTCCACACAAATCTATGTCAACAAACTCCAATGGAGATTTTTCCCTATACAAAAATCTAGAAACAAATTTCTTTCTATGATGCTTTACAAGTATACAAATTTCACACGAGCTCATTAGATGTTGAATATTCAGTAACCCTTTCACCATTTGTTTCTTCTATAACAAATATAGACCACCAAAATATAAATGACCATATCTTAAATGCCATAACCACGATTCATCGAAACTCTTAGTTTTATAAGAATTCAAGGAGGGAGACAACTCATTTCTCATTATAAGCAGAAACATCCTATTCTTTGTCACTTCAACTCTTGCTATCAACTGATTTCTTGGATATTTTTCAATGATAGTACGCACATTATTCTTGAAGAACACTCTATACTTTTTCTCTATGAGTTTTCCAATGCTCAACAAATTTCATTTTAAGCTAGGCACATAATACACATCATCAATTGTTCTTCTCTCACCATTTCTAGTGTAAACACCAATTGCACGTTTACCTTTAACGCATACATTATTATTGTTACCCAACTTGACTTCAGACTGAATACTAGTTTCTAGATTGGAAAACAAATCTTTGTTTCTCATAATGTGATTGCTGCAGCCACTATCTAAAAATCAAATATTATCTTAACAGTCTTTAGTTACATTACAAGTCAAAAACACTGACTTATTATTATCTTCCAATTCTTCTGAGATGTGTGCAGATTTCTTACCAACATCTGTCTGCCTCTTCAAACAGTTAGTATAAAAATGACCATATCTCTTGCAATAATAACATTGAACTTTAGACATATCATACATTTGATTTCCTCGATGCCACATTCTATTGTTACTCCCCCTTAAATTATGAGGATGTTGTTGATATTTCTCTTCATGCTCATAATTATCCCGCGGACGTCTTTGATCAACCATTCTACCGCCTCTTTCTCTATTACTCGATCTTCCTCTGCGTTTTCCTCTATGAAATTGCAGCGGAGTTTCGAAGGCATTCTCCAACGTGATATTATCATATCTTGACATTCGTCAACTCTTCAATTTGCATTTGACTTGTGTCCTTGAACTCTTCTATTGATACAAAAACTATTTCAAATTTCTTAAGAAAACTTCGAAGAAATTTCTCGCTCACTCTTTTTTTTTAGAGGTATTCTCCATACTGTCTCAATTGATTAACAATACTCATGACTTGAGTCATAAAAGCATCCAGAGTTTCACTATCTTTCATTTTCAGATTCTTGAAATCTCTCCTCAAATTCTGCAACTAGACACTCTTTATTTTCGCTACACCCTGATAACAGGATTCAAGGGTCTCCCACGCCTCTTTCGAAGATTTTACATTTGACACTTTTGAAAGAATCACGTCATTTAAGCCATGCTAAATAAGGCCAAAAGCTCTATTGCATTTCTTTCTGTTGTCTTTCAATAACACTCATTCAACATTTGTAAAATCCATCTTTTTTGCCTCATTAGCAAGTTGTGTATATCCATTAGTAACAAATCCCAAAAGATCATGAGAACGCAACAATGTTCTCATTCGAATAATCTTGGAATCATAATTTCTTTCATTCAAAATAGAAACTGATGACTCAGTAATATTGGTAGATGTCGCCATCATTAATAGAAGACCGATTTCTTAAAATGGAATATAAGAGTACTTTCGCAATATGACTATAGCTCTTGAGACGACCATAAAAAGAAGATGATGGCAGCTTAGGCTTATTCACTAGAAATAATAAGTGAATCTAAAATACTTTGGAAACATGGACGAGTTTCTTATAACAATGGATAAGAAAAAATGAAACGCTTAAGCAAATCTCCATGGGTAGTAAGTTAAAATAATAACTTCACTAAACTTTTGGGAGAAGAGATTTATATATTTTATTTTGGAAAAGAGATTTATATATGAAGAAAATAGTGCATTCATAAGACTGGAAAGGCATAACACAGGGAAGGCATATAAAGTTTTATGGACAAAAAATGAACCGAGAACTAAAAAACCTGATTTTGTAAAACTAATTCCTCCAACAATAACTCACTGCAAGCTAGTACAATCTTCACACGTCGAAGCTGCATTCCAGGCTATTTCTCCCATGCACGGAGAATATTAAAGATGGCTGCAGGATGCTCTGTGTTGGCTGCTTCACGGTTTCAATAAAAATTTAAATATGTTGTGTATTCACAAATCCGTCCAGCTCCAAACAACGACACAATGATTGGCAGAAAATGGCTTTCAACACAATGATTGGTAGCAAATGGCTTTCACCATTAGCGAAAACACTCAACGTGTATAGCTTTCAACAACATAATACACACAGTAAGTTAGCTCACTAGTAATCAGAAGTTAATCTGGATCAAGCACATCAACGGTAATCAGAATTTAAGCTGGCTCTGATACCAGATTAAAGAAAAAACACAGAACAAAACAGAAAAACTAGAACGCAGCAATCGCTGCAACATTACACAAAGAGAATTTGCCGAATGAATCATATGGCTCCCGCTAAGCCTCTATATTCATAACAAAGTTTCAAGTCAGTTACATTGATTAAAATAAAATTTTGTGAGTTGGTGCTTGCCTTTCAATTCTGCAGGTTGTAATGACCCTTTTATGTTGGATACGGCAAGGCGGTGAGGCGGTGCAAGCTGTGCAGGCGGCGCTGGAAATGAAATAATTATGCTGACAAAAGTTAGAGAGGGAAAAAACAAAAACCTGTAAGTGCAAAGATCAACAAGTTACCCTCAAGACCTCTGAGGACAATTCCAGGTTCTCTTCCCACGTCCTTGAAAAAACAATCAAGATACCCTTTGAGATGACAAAAGGGTTATGTAGTTAGACAACTATGTGGCTCGTTCCTATTTGACGTGGAATTCCAATTTATATGGTCCAGAGAATCCGTGGGTTGAAATAGAAGGCGTTAATCCTGGTTGGTTTCTATTGGATTGTTATGTGATTTTTATATCAAATCATAATCTCCTGTCCACTAGGGTTTGGCTTTTTGGGCAAGGCCTTGTTTTTGACGAGCTTAATTACCTGGGACAAAATTATTTTTTATTCTAGTAGACACATAATATTTTATAATTAATAATAATGCTAAAAATTTATCTTTTCTATAAATAGATTTGATACAAATCAAATTTCCATTTTTTTTTTGGAAGCATTCAATAGGGGTTTTAGTGCAAGCATTCAACTCCCTTGGTGACCTATGGAATGTAAAAAGGGAAGCGTTCGAAGATAAATGAGATACACATTACTTTTCCCTTCGGCATTGAACGATTCAATCAAGGTCATCCTTTTAAGGAACTTAAGGTATGTATTTTAACGAAATTAAGGTGTGTTGGGCTTGAGAGAAACCATCTGATAAGGTTTACCGTGATATGGCGGTGCCACATCACTTTATGGGGTTCCTGTTCTTTCCAGTGTGGGTTGTATGTTGCACTAAAGGGTTGTATCTTGTAGGTAGGGTTCATTATAACTGAGTACATCATGACGGTTATAGTTGCATTCCAGTGTGGGTTGTATCTTATAGGTATGGTGCATTATAACTTAGTACGGCATTATAACTTAGTACGGCATGACTGTTCTAGTTGTATTTTTGGCAAGTTTCTAGTTGGAGACAAAGGTCACTGTAATTGAGTGATTGGGATTTCCTAAAATATCAATTTTTTGTGTATTATTTTTTTATGAGGCTTGCTTTATACTTGGTTGTACTTGAGGCATGATATAATTTTATGTTTTGGTTTAGTTTATATATGTACTTTGGTTATATTATATAGTGATTTTGTATTTGCCTATTTTGTATAGGGAAAAGAGAATTCAAATATGAGTTGGGTGCTTTCATGAAGAGTATGATGTTGGATTCCTTTTTTTGTTTTATGTAATATTAGGCTTTTTAATAGCAAAACATAGTTGGTTGATATTTATAACTTTTTTTTTTCTATTTGAAAATATCATACAATAAATGTATATAATAGAAATCATGTTTATTAGTATTAATTGTATTATATTATGTTTATTTAAAACATGTTTAAAATATAATGTGTTTAAAATCTATTATGGAAGAACAAATTAGTATTATAATTCAAATTTATCTCATATATGATGTTTATGTATATTTATTAAAAATATAATATTTTTTTTGTTAAAAGATAATGGAGAATCCTTAATTAATGAGAGTTGGTTCATGTTACTTTAGAATAGGAATTAGTTTCTCTTTCTTAGGGTGTGGTTCTAACTTCCCTACATCTATGTATGCTATATAGTGCTTGAGTTGTATTGAGAATGTAGAGAGTTCTGCAGACCCAGACACTCCTGGTTCAGACTCTCTTTCATAGAGTTGACCAATAAGTTTTTTTATTTATTAATTCAACATCATGTTTTATCATGGTATCAGAGCTCCATGGTCGAATCACAGTTAGAGTGCTATGATCCATGTGAGGATCCAGGTGGCAGATGATAAGCCCCTGATGACGGAGTGAATTTTTTTTTCTTGGGTATAAAAGCAGATTAGCACGGTTTTTTGCGGAACAGGAGTACTGATTGTCGCGGTTCATGCATCAATAGTTACGCCATCGTCGCAGATTTGAGTAGAATAGAGGCGCTGATTGAGGGAACACTTATTGGGTTTCATTTCCAGCGTGACTATTGCGAAAATTGGGTCAGTAAGTGAGCCCAGGAGATATGAAATAAATCTAAGCCAGTGTGATCACTGATGAAGGAAGAAATCCGGTGAAAGGTCGTCGATGAAGAGATCTTGTGAAATTTCGTCGATGAAGGAAGAGATATGAAGCAGATCTGGCTAATGCAGAGGATTCGAGATCCTGTCACACAACGTGCAAAGTAACCTTTTGGATTGATTATAGATCAAGTAGATCTGTATTGTGATATTTCTTTCTGTAAGGATCTGGGGTAGATTCGTCATTTTTTTCTCACCTGTCAATTACTCGAAGTTTTTTTTTGAATTGTTAAGATGAATAATCAAATAATAGAAGCATAATTGAAAGAGATAAACAAGCTCATTGGTTCCAATTACTATAATTGGAAGTTTCAAATGCAGAATGTGCTAGAAGCGCAGAGTGCTTGAACGATTACAAATGGGGATGAGCCAAAGCCATCAGTGGGAGCCCCATCAATTCCAGAATGGGAGAAGAGAGGGAGAGCTAATAAAAGATGTTGCTGAAGATGTCAGTGAAATACTGCATCATACCACATATCAGAGAATGAAAATCAACAAGCAATATTTGGACGATATTGAAGGATTTGTATGAGATCAAGAATAAAAATTGTCTTCTATTTTTGAAGAGCATGATTATATCCATAAATATGGAGGAGAATGAAAAATTTTCTTCTTTCATATCGCCGATTAAGGATCTGAAGAACAAATTGGAATATATCAGTGAAATAGTTGAATATGTAGATTTGGTCATGATTAGCATGAATGTTATGACTAATGATTACCAAATGTTCATCACTGGGATAAGTGTGAGAGATAAAATCCCAAAGTTTGAAGAACTAAAAGGAATACCAATGCAAGAAGAATAAATAAGATTGACCCACAAACCCCAGAGTGCAGATCTTGCATTAACGGCAAAGAAGAAATTCTTCAAATAAAAAGGAAATCCATCACATCAAACCGAGGAAATCCACATAAAATACCAAATAAAGCTCAAGGTATGCATCCGAATAAAAATGACTCTGTAATATTGCAAAAAATTCATTCATATGGCTAAGGAATGTAGGAAGAAGAAGTTTCATGAAGAGCAACAGAGACATAAAAGACACGCAGGTCATTTCGTAGATGATGACCATGTTCAGGACTTCAGATTGTTCATGGCAGACTTTGATGAAAACGTCGAAGCAGACATCTAGTATGTGGATTCAGGAGCATCCACATATATCACAGGGAAGAGATAGTGTTTCAAAGATTTCTTAAGAAACCAACAACGAAGCACAAATCTACCTTGGTGATGATAGAGGTTACCAAATCAAAGGGTACAAGAAAATTCTTGTTATTTTGCCTCATCATAATATCATACATATCCATAATGTAATGTATGTCCCCAGAGTTACAAAGAATCTGATTTATGTGTCTATGATTACATATCAGAATCTCAAGTTAGAATTCTTTAAATCTAATTGTTATATTAAATATTTGTTGGATGGTATTAATATTATTGCTTCAAGCATTCAAACATGAGGTTTGTACAAATTTGATGTGAGGACAGCATCATATCAAGCTTTCACAGCATTGCATTTGACTACAGAAGAGCTATTACACAAGAGACTTGGTCACACCAACTTCAACGATTTGTTGTTACTTCAGAAAAATGAAATGGTAAGAGGACTTCCTACATTAAAACAAGTGCATAGTGATTGTGATTCTTGTTTGTTAGGAAATACGCATAGAGAATAATTCCCTGTTCTATTATAATATAAAAAGAGAGATATACTTGAATTAATGCACACTGACCTATGTGGACCTATGCAAACAAATTCATTAAGAGGTGCACTGTATTTTCTACTATTTGTTGATGACTGCACAAATTTTTCTTGGGTATATTTTATGAGTAAGAAAAGTCATACATTTGAATACTTTAAGCAGTGCAGATAAATGATAGAAAAGAAAACATGGAAGCACATAAAAATTCTCCACTCCAATCATGGGGGAGAATACAGAAAGGATGAACTTACCAAGTATTGTAAATACCATGGAATATTATAGAAATTCACAGTACCCCATACTCCTCAGTAGAACGGAGTAGTGGAAAGAAAGAATAGGACATTGGTGGAGTGTTCTAGAAGCATGTTGAAAGGTAAGGATCTTTCAAATGGTTTTTGGGCTAAAGCGATGAATACTGCAGTTTATATGAAAAACAGGAGTCCTACAAGAAGTCTCGAGTTTAAAAATCCTTTTGAAGCATTATATGGATCCAAGCCTGCAATAAAACATTTGAAAGTATTTGGTTCTAATTCATTTTCCCACATTCCAAAGGAAGACCGAAGAAAACTAGATTCAAAAGCCATCAGATGTACCTTTGTAGGGTATTGTTCACAATTTAAAGCTTATAGATTATTTAATACCTATACTCACAAGATTTTTGTTAGTAGAGATGACATGTTCTATGAGCAGGTTTATAATGAATCTGATAAAAGTAATGAGGAAGCTACACCAACGCTCAGAAGTTCAGGTAGGCAAACTCAATTTCCTGCTAGATATAGGGAAAGTTCATTTATAACTAGTATGCTGAATGTCGTTGAACCTTCTAGTTATAGAGAAGAAAATCAATGTAGTGAATGGAAAGAAACTATGGAACAAGAATATGAATCTATTCTAAAACACAAAACTTGGGAGATAGTTGAGCTACCTGAAGGGAAACAAACCATATGTTGTAAATGGTTGTATAAACCCAAGATTAATGCAGATGGAACCATAGATAAATTAAAATCTAGATTGGTAGCAAAGGGGTATTCACAAAAATAAGGTATTAATTATGAGGAAGCCTTCTCCCCTCTAGCTAAACTAAACACTATCAGAATGATGATTGCTTTAGCTACTACAAAACACTTGATGATTCACCAACTAGATGTAAAATCTGCATTTTTAAATGGGGAGTTGAAAGAGGAGGTTTACTTAGACCAACCTGAGGGGTTTTTCCAGAAATGGAAAGAACATCTAGTCTATAGATTAAAGGAAGCTTTATATGGACTGAAACAAGCACCTAGTTCATGGTATGAAAAGATAGATTCATTTTTTCTGCAGCACAGCTACAATAGAAGTAAAAACAACCCTAATATGTATATTGTGAAAGATGAAAAGGGGCGTATACTTTTGATTTCTTTTTATGTAGATGATTTAATCATTACAGGTGTTGTTATTGAACTAATCAAATAAATCAAGCAACAAATGTCACAAATGTTTGAAATGAAAGACCTTGGTGAACTAAGATATTGTTTCGGTCTTGAGATCTGGAGAGATTCAGGACAAGAATTTTTGTCCCAGGGTAAGTATGTCAGAGGTCTACTGGAAAGATTCAGGATGGATCAGTGCAAGGCTACAATAGTACCATTGCAGCAAAAGCTTAAACTTCAAAGTGAGGATGGCTCTCAAGTGAGGATTAAACTGGGTTGGAGTCTAATCTACCTAACCATTACTAGACCAGATTTTTCTTATGCAGTTAGTTTTCTAAGTCAATACATGTCCAACCCACTTGAGAGTCATTAGAATGTGGCGAAAGGTGTTTTAAGGTATCTACAAGGAACTGTATATTATGGTATTATTTATACTGGTTATTCTGATGTTAGGTTGACAAGATTTACAGATTTTGACTGGGCTAGAAATGTAGATGACCGAAGATCCATAATAGGCTATGCATTCAACATTGGATCCGAGGTGATTACATGGAGCAGTAAGAAATAGAACATAGTTTCCTTGTCTTCAGCAAAAGCAGAGTATCAAGCCATGTGCACAGCAACATGTGAGGCAATTTTTTTGCGGAAACTTCTCCAGGATGTTGGGGAAGAACAAAAAGATGCAACAATTATCAGATCCGATAGCCAGAGCTCAATCAAACTTGCTAATAATCTGTTGTTTCACAAAAACACTAAACACATTGATACACAATTCCACTTTGTCAGGGAGAAAGATCAATAGTACAAAATAACTAATTAGTTACTAAAAAAATGACTAAATTTGCATATAAATGACTATTTTTCGGTTGGTGACCAATATTAGCTAATTTACAGTATCTTATAACACGACCAACTTTTAGTTGTTTTTAGCTTAGTCATTAATTGGTTATCTCAATTTTGTTGTCTAGTAGTATATTTGGTCGTAAATTTAATCATTGATTTGGTCATTAATTTAGTCATTGATTTAGTCATTGATTTGGTCATTGATTTAATCATTGATTTTTTCATTAATCGTGACAATTAATGACAAAATATACCACAAAATATATTACTATATAATCACCTAAGAAAACGAATTAATGACCAAAATATTGGTCGTGTTATAAGATACTGTAAATTAGCTACTAATAGTCATATATATGCAAAATTTAGTCATCGTTTGAAACTAATTAATGACCAAAGAAATATGACTACATTTTTTGTCATGTTATAAGATACTATAAATTAGCTACTAATAGTCGTATATATGGAAAATTTAGTCATTATTTGTAATAAAAAATTTATCATTTGCAATAGTGATTTATTCTTTTTGGTAGTTTCATATTCATTATATAAACAACTAATTTAGTAGCTTATATTCATTTCATTTACTTTCATTAATAATCATTATAAATGACTAATTTAGTCATATATTTATTTTATTTATTTTCATCATTAATCAATATAAACTACTATTTTAGTAGTTTTAAATTGATTTTGTGTGTTCATTATTAATCAACATAAATTAATTTGTATAGTTTAAAATATATCATACAATGTGCATGTTCATCTAATATGAAAACGTAAAGCTACATATGTTAATTACAATACTAAACAATATCAAGTGCAATTATAAACAATTTCAACCACATAAATTATATTATATGAAATGTTAAAGTATTACAATGAGTTTCCAACTTAATATTGGTTGGACTATAATTTACACATAAAATGACGTTTCATCACTTCAAACATTATCATTGTGTTGCCAAGGCATTGTAGGTGAATTCACCAACTCTGAAGACCTAACCATCAGTATCTATATGTGTGTCTTATGCGGGATATTGGCTTTAAGGGTATCACCAGACCAGTTCTCTTCTCTCTCTCTTTTTGCATTTGTCACTATAATGTTATTGCTCTCCTCTTTTTTCAATTTCTGCTTCTTACCATCAATATTGAGTTTATTTTCCAAAAACAAATGAACATACAATGTAGAGTGTAAGACATGAACGAAAATAAACACTAAAATATAAAGTGTATTTGACTATAAATATTTTATACGACATATAATTCAACATCATCAATGTCAAATCCATTTTTCCCCATAAAAGTAAGAAACTCGAACAAATTTTCTTTAGTTAGGTGATAGTGGCAACTTTAATGTGGCTAGATGACCTATATAAACAAAGAAAATAAAATGTCACCATATATACGAAAGGACTTAGTATTCAACCTTTAGGGAAAGCTTACGAATAATCATGTCAACTAAGTTATATGCTAAAAAGATCAAGTTGTAGATAACTTGTGGAAAAAATAATATGAGGTGTGATGTTTAATCATTGTCGTTTTATTCGCAAAAACATTTCATTTTCTAACGCATGAACTTGGTCAAGTATATAAACAAAATGTGCTCAAATAACAACATGAAAGTAAACTTTTTAGATATTCATGAAAATATTTGAACACAAAATAGCTATAAGGATTCCAATAAATATCGTGTAATACTAATTTCATATTCAAGTTTAGGTTGTTGTTTAAATGGACATGATACCAAGTATTTTCAATTTCACAGTTAAACGACAAGACAAAATAAAAATAAGCGTCCAAAATACAATCAAACAATAAAGAGAGGATATCATGGAATGGAAATGGCAATTATAAAAAAATTGTTTACCTATCCACCGATGTCATGTCTAGCATTCCTAAAACATTTTCTTGCCCAAAATAACCCTGAGGTGAAATAACTAGAACATTAAAAGACATATGAATTCCTACTAGAAACATTTCCAAAGTTGATGGCACATGTGCCTAAAGGATCTCTAACAACAAATGAATCATATCCAATATGTGTTATGCATTGTCTCTCCATCCTATTTCCAATCACACTTCTTGTAACCTGCCCACAAGAGAGTGAAGTAACAATCAAACGAAGACATTGACATTTGTTTTTATATTTTGTATCTATAAAATTTGAATCTAATTTGTTTCATGAACATATTAATTCATATTTAAATCCTTCCTGACATATGAGAAGGTATCAATCATGTAGGATATCAGAAAAATATTCCTCAATGAGGTCCTCAAACAATTTCTACAATATCAATATTTTTCTTGTTGTGATACCTTGGGTAAAAACAACATATCTACAAAATAAAAATGCATATATTACTTATGTTCAAACTATTAGCCATCAATATTTTTTAATGTGATGATTACTATATGCCTTGCCTAGGTTTTCTAGAAACCAATTTCAAAAAGTAAATTTGTCCTCTAGAAAACCCCCCAGAGAAAATTTTATCTTTTTCCTCTCTTACAGACTGTGTTAGAAGTGGTCATCAAGTTTAGCCTTGATAAAACCGCCTTGTCCATAACTGTCATGAGCCTTGTATATCTGATATTCAAAATCCTCCTATTTCACAAAACAATCTGTCCAAACATAAGTCAAGTTGTCTTTTTCCCCTCTTACTGTTTGAATGTCCATTTTTTCAGAAGTCATGACAAAGTGTCTAAGTTTAGGTGATGGTGTTTAGGGTAAGTATCTTGAGAAGAATATCTCTAGTCAAAAACCTTGTTCTCAATATTAGTCAGCCATCCTCTCTTCTTATTTGGTAAAACAAATCCTCTTGTTATCCCTAGGTCATGCACCATCAAGTTGTCATATGTCTTGTTTTAGCAAAGCTCCAAAAGTCAATTCAAGAAGAAACAGGGTAAAAATGGTCCAATGACCAAACAGAAAGTAATCAAGTGAACTTTTCAAGCATTATCATCATGATACCTCAGGAAAGGTCTCCAATGGTCAAAGACATATTATACATGCATCTCTGCAGGGGTGTTATGGATAGATGGAAATAAGAAGTTCTGAAACAAAAGGGACACTTCAAGGAAAGTTTTCAAAGTTAGAACAGATGACTGTTGGAAATAAAGGAGATGCAAATGTCAAAGAGAAAGGAAACCTACATGATCCATACCTGCAAACTCAAATCACCAAGAAAGTCAAAGAATCATCCATCATGGAAAAATGAGTACAAAGGTTGGGAGTTTACTGCATCTAGCACTTCATGTCAACTCACAATGGAATTTTCACATTCTTCCCACACATATGGGCACAGCTCTGAAAAACAGTCTCGTGAGGCTAGGTATGTTATTTCTCTGGCAAAATACTTCAAGCAGTTTAGGCATCAAAGTGAAAGAGCATAAAAAGGGAACAACTGTCCTTTTTATATCCCTATAGCCTAGACTCTAAAGCCAACAAAGACACTGTCATTACAGAGGAAGCTAAAGCTACTACAAAGGAGAGTTAACCTAGGAGACACAAAGCAGACATGTTGGAGTTGGAAATATCTTACCTACTCACTATCTTCACAGTAAATTTCTACAAAGAAACTTGTCTCATACAGATTGATGAAGGATGAACCATTTGAATTGCCTCCTTCATAATAAGCAGATGGAAATCACTTGTGTTTATGAAATGCCTCCTTCAATGATAAGCAGATGGCAATGACTTGTTTTTATGAGGTTTCATTTAAATGATAAGCAGAGGACCTAAAACACAGTTTATGTTTAACAAACCTCCTTCAAAGTGATAAGCAGAGGGCATGACACAAGCAGTTTGTTTAGGAGGCTAAAGGCTTCATTTGGAAAACAGAGACTGGGAAACGAATGCTTTAAATGCCTCTTTCAAATATAAAGAAGAGTGCAAAAACATAGTCTCTGGCTTGAAATACCTTCCTTCAAATACAAAACAAAGGGCAAAGATTGTTTTAGAAGACCTCCATCAATTACAAAGCAGATGGAAAAGACTGTTTTAGAAGACCTCCTTCAATTTATAAGTAGAGGGTACCTACAGTTGGTAAAGATCCTTTTTCATAAAAAGTAGAGGGCACATTTTATAAGTTAAAACGGGGAATGTTTGCTTTTGCACAAAAATGAGAACTTGTTTTGTTGTTTGCAAAGCACTGTTCAAATAAAACACTGATATACATGTTTAAAAAACTGTTTTATGGAAATAGGACAAATGAGAAAAAAGGACAGAGGTTTGATAAAACTATTTTGAAAAATTCAAAGGAGGGCTGTGTGTTTTAAAAACATTGCACAAGGCACAAAAGCCCTGAAAGTGCATATTTTATTCTCATATTACTGATTGGAAAATAAGCAAGGTTTCTCTGGTTCCTCGGCAAACACCTCGTGCAGAAATCCTCGGTCGCGACGCACCTGTACCTGAGTGCTACGTGCCTGTAGAAGCTCACCGTAGGAATTTACAAAGGTCACGATGCACCTGTGCACTATTGCGATGCGTTTTGGTGCCCGACCCTCGTTCAGTCTCCGCCCGGCGCCCTCAACTGCCCGTCGTTCAAACTTCGTTCAAAAACACGTTTTTTTTAACTGGCTCAATGCTTTTTCTTCATGTAGCCTCCGTTTAGATGCTACATGCCTATGTGCAAGGGCATAGCACCTATTCACTCTGTTACAAAGGGCCATAATTTTCCCAATCTTGCTCAAAGGTCAGTTTTCATCTCTGAAAGAAAATTTTCGAGGTATTTATCCATATTTTTGCCCCTCAGTTGTTCTTAAAACACAACGGATATTTCAAAAACCGAATTAAAGGATAAAGAAGTGTTGAAAGAAGAGAAGTCCTATTTTTATTTAAGGGTTGTCTAGTTGATTTTGAAAGAAAAACAGAAAAATCAAAATGCCTCCAAAAGAAAGGGTAAAAAAGGGAGGCCAACACAACAGATTTGAGCCCATCACTGTTCAAGAAATCACTATCTCCCCCTCAATCTTGTCCTGTTTTCAAGAGGTAGGATGCTTTGATTTTTGCAGAATAATACCAGAGGTCACTAGCCACCCTCATCTAACATATTTATTTGCCCTAAGGTTGGATGGAAATCAAGTTCACATAGCAGGTCTAGATTTTGAACTAACTCCTAGAGTTTTTTCTAAGGCAACCAAAATCCCTAACATAGGAGAAGAGTGGTTCAAACAATCATACCTTGACCTCAGCCACTATTAGCCTTTTCTCAAGCCAAATCATCAAGATACATGCAGCTCCATTTTCCCTTTCTCACACTTGCTGGATGACTATGCAGCCCTCACGAAAATAATCATGAAGTTTTTCACTTATGAAGGTAGATACTCCCAAGTATATGCCTATCACATCAGACTCCTTATGCATTTCACAAAAGCTAAGTTGCTAAACCTACCTTTCTTCCTATGCAAGAGTATAGACAAGATGTCTTCCATTGTTAGAAAAAATCCTCCAGCTTAGCGGAAAGCCAGTTTATTCCATCACTCTCTCATTAATATCATTATCCTTCACCAGCTGAAACAAAAGGGCATCCCTTGGGAAATTTTCAATTCCCACCCTGATTTCACTTCTGCATCTTCTATGCCACTACAATTCAGGCCATTTTCATCCCAAGACCCTCCTCATGCTCATTCCTTGCCCTCCACACCTTATGTTTCCTCGTATTCTCATGAATCTACTCCCCAACAAAAACCATCCTCCACGGATAGCAGTGAGAAAGAAGAATGTAGTAAAAGAAAGGAACAAGGGGGTAATGGTGACAAAGAGCAGGAAAGTGATGAAAGTAGTAGTAGAGGGAAATAAAATCCTAATGTGGCAGGTAGTCCATAGGGAGAAAGTGAAAATAATGATCATGAAAGTGGAAGTCCACAAGGAGAAAGTGAAAACAATGATCATGAAAGTGACTGTCCACAACAATAAAATGAAGACAGTGATGAAGAAAGAGGCAGCCCACAGAGAGACAGTGAAGGTGATCATGAAAGTGGCAGCCCACGGCAAGAAAATGAAGACAGTGATGAAGAAAGTGGCAGCCCACAACAAGAAAATGAAAGCAATGATCATGATGAAGGCAGTCCACATCAAGAAAACATTGAAAATAATGAAAATGATAGAAGCAGTCACAACAAAGAAGTAATAAAAAAAGTCATGATAGCAAGAAGATAGATGAAGGCAGACATAGTTTTGAAAAAGAAAAAATAGTAGACCTAGACATCTCCCACCAAACAGAAAAGGAGCATAATCTTTCTGAGTTTAATCCTGATAATGAGTTCATTACAAATATCAAATTTACTGAACAAGTAAATTCCCCACAACAAAGTAACCAAGAAGTGAAAGCAGAGAATGTTTTTGGAGAAGAGGACAGCCCTAAGGCTCCAGGAGACCAAACTAAACAAGTCCAGGTATTAACTCCTCCTCACTCATCATCAGCAAGGTCAAGAGCATGTGTTTATTGCCTCTCCAAGGCAAGGGGCCATGCTTCCTTCATCAAAAGTAGCAAAGGCTAAAAACACCAAAACATCAAGGAAGAAAACCACTCAAAAAGTGACTAGCAATATCACCAGGGCACTAAGAAGCAAAGGTAAATTGCCAAAACAGAGCAAGGGTGAATTGCCTAAGAAAACCAGAGGAAAGAAGCCCATCAAAGGCAAGGGCAAGGAGAAGATTGAAGAACAAGAAAGCAGTCATGAGCATGAGAGGGAGTTTGAGCTAATACAGATAGACAGTGATGCTGAAGAAGATGAGGCCAGGATTCTTAGATCCCTCTTACAAGATCGGGATGCCCAAGTTAAAGACTTGGAAAATGACCTAGAAAGGTCAAAATACCTTATCCACTTTTTGCAAATGCAAAATAGACAGATGAGTGGATAGATGACTATTTATGAAGCCCGGGCAATCCGATATAAAAGAGAACCGCAAAAGTCACAAGTGAGGCTAGAAGAATACATGGGTGAGTATGCAGAAGATGATGAAGAAGAAGGACTAGCAAGAAAGAGACCTAGGACCATAGGTCTTAGAAAAGCTTTACAAAAGAAGAAAGAAGAAGAATCATCTTGTGAGCAGCAGTACCCTCTTACGGAGCTCCTTGCCAAAGAAATTGAGAATAATAGAGAGCCTTGGCTTGAGAGGGAAAATCAGCATTTGGAAACCAAATTGGAGAAAGCTAACAAGGATTTGCGCCTACAAAGAAGAATTACTGAGCACTACAAAAAGTTGAATCAGTTTGCCCGAAGGAAGCTCAAAGCTGCTCAAAGGAGGCGCCCGGTGAAAAAACATGGAAAATACCTATCCCAGCTTGGAAATCTTGCTCAAGCTTCATTGCATGTTTCTAAAAACCCTTAAGGGGTTTACTCACCAAATTTGGGCATTTTTGGACACATTCTTGTTTTTTGTGAATTTTAGGCCTAAGAGCATAAACTCATGGGTGCCTTAACTTCTTCTCGGAGCATCCTAAGCTGTGAAAAATATATTTTTTGATTCCTTGACATCAAAGGAACATGCTCAGAAATTTTCAGATCAAATGAAGCTATTGTGGTATCTCAAAAAGGCCAAAAACAACCATTTTTCACCTTTTTGTCCCTGATATCAGTAGGTGCTACACTTCTGGGTTTTTTCATTTTTTCTAATTTTTAACAAAATTTAAGGCATCATATTGGAAAATCTTAAGTATTTTTGGAAATTAGACATCCGTAGCTTTCCAACGAGCCATCATGGGATTCATTTCGACATCAGGAGGTCTGCCAAAACTTCACTGCAAAACAGACTTTTTCTGGTGCTACGTTCCTGTAGATTTTGCTGAAAAGAAGTTTTTTGAGTGATGACTAGGCCAAATGTGTGTTAAGAAATTTTATCTTGTGTGTCGGGCCTTGAAAGTGATTCTTTTTTTCTATTTTGGTCCGAAAATATATTTTTGAAGGATATTTTGTGCCTTGGACTTTGTTAAGCCTCAAGGACAGTTTTAGATATTTGTTTTTGGCCAATGGCCTTCCAATTTCTCTAGGTGGGTTTCCTCCTCTTTGACTTATATAACCAAGAGGATTCATTTTAACAAGAGGGAAAAAATTGATATATTGAGAGCAATACATAGCATTATGAGCTTGGAAGAAATACTTGTTTTTATGAAGTGGATGATGTCTTGCCTGGCTTGATGGTGGAGGATCATTGTGTGCAGGATTCCATGGCTTGGTGAATGGTGATGTTTCTTTGATTTTGTTTATATTTCTTTGTTTTCATTACTGTTCCATATTTCTCATTGGTTGTAGATCATAAAAGTATATGTTGAGACATGCTCATGGAAGCACCTCAAACATCCTGCATGTTACAACTTTAATGTTTTCCTCTTCTTGATCATTTCTAAAGGATTCTTAACTACCCTCTAGGTCCATCAAGAAATTGTTATTTGTTTATTTTATGGTCAATATGTTTTTCTATCTTGTATGATTTAAGACATGCCCTGCTTACTTATAGCTTCTCAAAACTCCATTTCTGAAATCTTTCTATGAAATATTGGTTGTTTTAGTTAAGTCAAAGAGGTCTCGTTCGATCTTGCCCATTTTCCATGCGTGCAAACTTATTTCAGAGTTCTCGATAGCTCAAGATATGATGTTTAGGAGTTCCCTCTTCATAGATTGAGTTGTTTGTTTATCTTATTTCTTTTCCCAACAACTGAAGGTGATTTTCCAGAGTTAGGAGTTCTTATGCTTCTATGTATCGCCGGATTGTTTATCTTTCATATGTATCAGTTTCAGTTTTACTCATAGAGATTTATGATTTTCCCTACCTCATGAATACCCGCTTTAAAACTATATATGTCTAATATCTCTTTGTCTTTCACAAACTTAATGTTCATTTCACTTCATTTTCACCCAAAGAATCCATTTGCCTTGACTAAATCGGCCCTGCAGTAATACCTTGTCCACCATTTAGACAGTCGTAACTTTATCTGACCCCATAGCCCTATTGATTTAATGAAATCTCTTTCTATTTGTCCTTTTTGATCAGCTTACCTCAAAAAACCCAAAAAACAAACCAAAATACACTTAACAGCTAGCCTAAAATCAAACATACAAAGCAAACAAGTTCACATCCTTTGCATAATAGAGAGAGCCCTCTCTGAATCCATGAAGGCTAGGTCCTAGGACTCCAAAGTTTGGCCTAATGTTGCCGTATCATTTGGTTTACCAATCTGCCAAATCATGGGACTCCAACACAAACTTTATATATGGTTTATTCTTAGATAGCTTTTTAAGATGTTCCTTCGTCTTTACCAAAGAAAACTGTAGCTTGGTTAAACTATGTATCCTTTGATTCAACATCAATTTCTGCAAAATAAATGTCACACATTATTCTTTCCCATTTATTAACATGTTACATATGATAAATTGAAAGACACATAAAACCAAGAGAAACCCCTTTTCTAACCAAAACAAACAAACAAATAGTGCCTCTAATAAAAGTTCATTATAATATTAGAAAATGAAAAGAGAGTGGATATTTTTGTTGTTTGACTTTTCCTATTTTTATTTTGAAAGTGCTCGAGCTTCAGGAACAAAAAAATGTGAGGGAAGTTGTAAATGTGAAAACAATTATGTTGACCTAATTTGTAGACTTCTTCAAAATTATGTGATTGATGCCATTTTTGGATGCGGTAAATCTCATAATAAGAAATGGCCACATTGGATGCAGATATTAAATATAAAAATCCTGTGGACATGGCATGTATTCTAATAAATTACATTGCAATGACAACCATGGGCCTTCATGGGTTATAGGTCCTCAGTATGTTAGTATTGATGATGAAAGAGAGATGGCAAAGATAAGTATGTGTGGTCCTAGTTTGTATGGTGGATATCTTCAAAGCAAGGTTGTCATCTCAATGAACCTAGGTTCTGACATGGTAAACATGGATCTGGTTTTCACCCAATTTCATTCCATCATACTTTATCAAGACTAAAGAGGACATAATGGTCCTTCAACTTATAATAGGATTGCTTTTGAGGTTATAAATAAAGCTTATCCAAAGAAAATGGATTTTTGGGCTCCAAGATATATGGATATTTTAAAAGATAACAATTATATGTTTATTTCCCAATTCAAATGTAGGGATACATTTTATGGATTTTACTAATTAGATAGAATGAGAGAAATAATCCATGAGGAGAATCTACTGGTCATTGTGATTAGGGAAATACTTGGATATAATAAGACTATTTAGGTTCAAATCAAAGATGGTGTTAATTATTTTAGCTCCTCAGTTGCTAGTAGTTTTTAAGGTAGGAATTTCGGTTCTTCAAGGGTAGGGTCCTGTAGCTTAATTGAATTTTCCTTGGTCCTTTCACCCTTGGTATATATTTCATCTGTGCATCCCAAGTTGGCACAACACATTATCACCTAGATAAGGACTCATCAAAGACTAGATCATCTATATCTTGTAGGGCTTTATCGAGTTTCTCAATTCATCCTACCAAATCAAACGTCATTATGAAATCTTCGGTCGTTGTACCCCAGCGACAAGTGCACTGGTATAGCTCTGCATCAAAATATGAGGTGGTGGGGACTGGTCCTAAGGCATGAATAAACATATGGACCCATTCATTCCAAGTTTTTTCATTCCATTCTTCCATCTAGATATGTAAGAGCTTGCGCGGATCCCCTCGACCCAAGAAGAGTTCCATGGGTAGGTTAACTGGAGGATCAAATCATAGGATCATCATTTTTCGACATTCCTCCTAGTCCTGAAAAAGCTTCCTTATGAGTTTCCCACCACCACATAGGGGTCGCTCGCATAGCCAAGTTAAGGGCCCAAAACCTTCGTTCTTCAAGGACATCCACTTCAAATTCTTTAAGAATGTCCCTAATACTACTATAACCATCAAACTAGGATAGTTATCTTACCTCTAAGGAGATGCATCAGAAGCTCTTTGTGATCTTAAGGCATCACCCCACAGATACATCATGCAACCGGTTCTACCAATTTTATATCTCTCCATCTGAGTCGGAGAGGCATTCGCTATCTTTTTCCCAACATAGCATGCCATCAGTCATGGGGTTGATCCAATCATCATCTCGAGTAGTCACTTTGTAAATGTGATCAACATCCTCCTCCTCATGCACTGGTTCGGTATATCATTCACCTTTTGCTGGATCCAAGGGGACTATTACCCACGTACCCTCGTTTTCAAAGATCATACTTATCCTTTTCAAATTGATGATACCTCCCATGTCAATAGCCCAGTCTAGGCTTAGGAGTGTAGGGTAAGGGTCCGCATCGTCCACAATCTGGATTACTTGAAAATTTGCATAGACTTTAACTCCTGAAATGTCCACCACAACCTTCAGAAATCATCCTAGTGGAATGATCTTTCACAAATTAGTCTTCGACAACTGAATAGTGGACCATTCTAGCTTAGGTTCTCCCATTCTTTGTCGATTGGCTATAGTGCCCCCTAGGCGCTTTTATTCACTATTTCCGACTGTCTCCACCCTCGCCAAAGTCGACGAAGTTTATGCATTTCCTCTCCTGACACTCGTGAACCAAAAAGAAAAGTGATTTTTCTTTCACCGCAGTAATTTTCCGTTAAAAACCTCAAAATAAGAAGATCGGGTGGCTCTGAGCTAGAGCAGAAATGGGAAGGTCCAAGGTTCGATTCTTTAGACGTTCATGGTATTCCGCTAAAAAAGGGAGGGGGATCTCAAAATCCAGAAAATTTTGAAAGTGTTGAGTTCGATTCTTGGGGCCATAAACAAGTGTTGTGAATGTGTGGCTCTGTTGTATATGAGGTTGTTGTCAACGTCGCTCTTTTAGACAGCTGGTAGGCATTTCCTATGTGATACTGTCACATTGTACGACCGCATAGTGTCGAAGGGTTTGGTGTCGCTGAATGCTCGGGGCCGGAGAGGTTGACTCGAGCAGATTTACTTTCAGCGTTGTCTATTGAGGAAAATAAATTTGAAACTTGGATCCTCAAGTTGCACTGTTATAAAATTTCATTGTTCAGAACACCCAAACATTCCTTTTGGGCATGGCTTGGAAGGAGAGAATTGAAAATATGTGTAGGATTTAAATGAAAGGAATGATAAAAAGGTTCATGGAATATCTTCTCGGTTGTACTAATATGATGATTGTGTTATAATGTCGGTACAAAGCATGAAGAGATAAAAAGGAGAGCATGTGGCCAGGAACCGTCCTCCTAGTATTACATATGCAGGGAATGGGAAGAAAGGGATCTCTAAAAAACCATGCAAGGTTCCTCCATTAGAAGAAGTTTCAAAATTAAAAATTACTAAGACGACAGACATTGTGGTGGATGGTGACCAAAATAATTTCTCTGCATAAAAAATATTAGATGCATGTAGGTACAGAAAATCTATGTCAACAAAGTTTAAGGTTATCATAAGGGAACCAGAAGAAGGAAAAAGCATAAATAATTAGGTAAGTGATGCTTCCACTACCATTTATAGAAGTGCATTAAGAAATAAGAATAGGGAAATGGGGCAGCATGTGACACTACAGCTAGAGTCGCTGGACAATGATGGAAGATTGCAAGATTTGGAACAAAACACGAAAAGTGGGCTAGGTGTTTCAGGACAAGATGGTGCAGATAATAGTTTAACTGTGTTTGATAAAAGTAGCTAACAAAGGGAACTCACTTGAATCAATAGAAAGAGAAAGAATCAAACTTAATTGCAGCCAGATTATGTGCATACTCCAACAGTTGTCAAATCCCTAGCTAAAGTTATTGGTGCTTGCAATCAAACTTCAGGGCTTAACGTCACTAAATTAGAAGGTTTATAGGACCAAGAAGAGGTTGAGAATGGTCAACATAAAAAAGAGAAAGTTCATAGAAGTAGTAGGATTCATAACAAGAAAGATATACAACAAGATTTAGTTAAAGAGAGTTGCTCAGTGTCTGAGAGAAGATTTGGGAAAATGTATAAGTTTGAAGTTCTGGAGGACACAAATGGCCCTAGTACAGATGATGGTGTTTGAACAAGAGGTTTCACAGATGATGTTAGAGACCATGAAATAAATTTGACAGGTCTAAAGGTTTCAAGAAAATGACAACATGATGTTGTACATAATTAGGCTAAAGTATGTATCCAATATATAACTAGCAGTCAAGAAGGTGGTTCAGGTGAATTTCTTGAAGAAACATCTGGAGAAAAGAGTTCTAAAAAGAAGATAAAAAGGAGCATATGCAAGAAAGGAGACATCAACAGGGACACGAAATAAGTCAATATGCTTGATGATTTTGGCATGGATCTTGTTGTTTTTATTCCTATTGGGGACAAAGGTGAAATGCAGCAGCATGGGATGAGTGAGGATCGGCATACCAGGGAATGGGCGCAATGTATCAACTGCAAAAAGTGGAAGAAGATAGATAATATTCAAGTATGTATGCAGTCTTGGTGTTGTAATGACAGTGCATTTCCTGCTTTGAATGCTACTTGTGATTCTTCGCAGGAGGAAACTAAACATGGTCTTTCTGATTCTTGCGTGCACATTGAACCAAATACAAATGCTGATGACCATGTGGAATCACGTGCTTGTTTTCATATAATGAATCTTCTGCTAATATATGTGGAAATGTAGGAGTGGGGCAAGAATCTGCTAATGGAGATTCTAAGTCAGATGAGAATAACATAAGCAATGATCCAGAACCAAAGACGATTTTTTGGGCTGAGATAGAAAAGTGCATGTGGTGGCCTGCTTTCACTGTGCTAAAGTCTGATAGTATGCATAAAACAATTTCATCTATACATGATGGGTTGGCATTAACTCAACTCATTTACTCTGTGGATTCAAGTGAGGAACCTAAATTTATTGAGGCAAGGTCTTTTCGACTGTTTTGGGAGAATTATGAAGAAATTAAAAATATGTGTAAAGATAAGAAGTTTTTAGATGATGTTACCAAAGCTCATCAATTTTATCATAATTTTTTTCCAAATTACCCACCTACTCGTTCAGTAAGCTTGCAAAGAAGCTATTTGGAGTCATCAGGACAAGTTGAAGAACCATTTAGTTCTCTGCAGGAGGACAAAGCTATTGTCAATTCAGATAAAGATGGATGATATGACTCTGCTGTAACTCAAAAGGGTCCAAAAAGGTTGAGTAATAATTTTCCAGGGTTTGACTGTCGTCAGATCTATTTAGAGGATTATGAATATGAGTACACTTTGGAACTTAAGAGCATGGTTGGTGGAATAGAGGTAAGAAGAGAAGATGCTAACATTGAGGAACCATCTGTTGTGCATATAAGTGGTGCTGTTGTGAAGTCTTCTACAGATTGTTATAATAATGTGTGCCAAGTCTGTAAAGAAGGCGAGGAGCTGCTGTGTTGTGGTGGAAAAGACTGCCTCGTAACTTACCATATAATTTTACTTGACCCACCCTTGGTTTAAGTTCCTCCTGGTGACTGGTACTACCCAACTCATACTTACATGAGAATATCATGTGGTGCACACTCGGTCTGCAAAGGAGTCGAATCGATATGGGACGTCAAGCATGTTGAACATGAACAAATTGTTGAATTGGATATCTCTGTGGAAAAAAAAGACAAAGTGAACAACATTTTTGAGAGAGAATATGGTGTTCATCCTATTATAGGTTGTTAAATGCCAGATTCAAATCAGAGAGATCATGATGGGCTAAAAGAAAAAACATTGTTTAAATCTAATAATGTCGGAGATCATGAAATTACTGTGAAGACTTGTTGTGGCCAGCAACAACCCCCCTTCTTATTTAGTATTATCACTAATACTAAATAAGTGGGGACCATTAGTCAAAAAATTTAAAAATCGATTAGTGCTTGTATTTTCCTTTTACAATAAAACTTACTATAATAGACTTAGGAGAATATTCCTTGAAAAATCTAAAAAACTTAAGTTTTGTGATAGGATAGAATACAATCATTCTTTAAGAAATATCACATCTCAAAAAAGGTAATGAATATCTCCTTACAAGCAGAATTCTAAGATTGCGAGATCGCTATGTGAAACGACGCACTAAAAGAACATTCATCGCATCGCATGCTTCAAATGTCATATCTCACGCTAAAAAAAACCACCGATCTGCGATGGCACATATCGCAAATCGCATTTTGCAGAAAAACACATTAACGGATGTTTGTCATATGCTACAATCTGGCGATTTAGCGATTTTGTGAAATTGCGATATTGCGATTTTGAGATATAGCGGTATTGTGATATTGAAATTCCCCGAGATTGCAATCTACGATACTGTGATTTGCGATATTGCGAAGCAAATTGTAGATCGCCTTATCACAGATATTTAAGGCTCATTGTACAAATTTTTTTTTTCATAAACCGAGGCCTGGTTATGCGCTTTAATGTTAATCAATGAATTGGTTGTCAATCATTAATGAAATATGGTTTTGTTATGATCGAAGAGCCATTTCACGTAAGGTGGTATCTTTTATACGTCTTCAGCATTTAAAAGCTTTCCCGTCACCTTTTTCCTCTCATTATTCTCACCTCATTTGTAAAATCGCAGGAACGAAGAATAGAGAACTATACAAAGCAGTATTCAGGGTATTGTGGGAAAGAAAGACAAGACTCCGAGTTCTGAAAATAAAGAAATGACGCCCTTGTATACAGACACCGCTTGTAACAAAGATGCCAATAATCTACTTGGGAAGGAATGTACAATCTACTTGAGGAAGAGAACCCAAGAGTAATGGAGGTTACAACTACTGCAGGCTCACATGGGTCTTCTAAGGTGTCTATTACAGAGCTAGCTTGCTCATTCTTGCACCGGATAGCAGCGAGACCTAAAATTCTTCCATACACATACATGATTAATTGGGTATTGGACAGCACTGATATCACAAACAGACAGTTTAAGACTTAGGGTCAAGAACTTATTGGTTTATTTACTCCACAAGATTTGAGACTCATGTATCATTTACCGGAGCCATAGGCAACTCATAACAAACAGTTCATGGAGAAGTTTTCTAAAGAAAATGAAAACTTGGCAGAATGCACCAAGGACTGGTCAAGGAGGGATGAACCACTAAAAAAGGATAAACATGGTATGTACAGTACTGGTTCTCTTACCTCCCCGTATTGCTTTCTTGCTGCTATGCTCTGTAGGCTTTTTGGGAAGCCAAACATTAATAAATTTTCATCTAAATGGCTACCATTATTAAATGTTTTTGTTAATGCTGCTGTTGTGGATTGGGCTAATATATTATCTGATAACTTAGCCACATCCATTTTGAATTATCGGTCTAAAAGAACTGTTTCTCAGAGAAATTATCCCCCTTTTTACTTATCTGCTTATGTGATCGATTCAATATGTTATATTTCCAAGTTTCATTTAATGGGTTGGAAATGGACGACTCAAGACCCCCTACCCATTCATATTTATCATAAAGAATTGTTGGATTCGAAGTTCATTTCCTATTTTTACAAGATATGTCATGGAATCATGTTGCCCCTGTAAAAAATGTTATATGATAAAGACGCTCCAAGGTTTTCTCCCGAAGCAGAGGTAGATATACTCCCTGTCGCAAAGATGGTTTGGAGAAGAACTATTTACATATGTCAGGGTATTTGGAAGTTTCACTTCCCCTCATGTCTTACCTTTGTATGTTCCTGATAAACTCATAGCACAAGAAATTTCTTATGAAACCTGCGGAGAAGGAGGTTTGACTAAATATTTGAAGGAAAAAAAGAAGGCTATTTGGCCACAATTTCCTGTGGCCTATGGGGCCTTTTCATTATTTTATGTAGGCCATGTATTCAAAGAAGTAAACAACATAAAATGTTTACATTTGTTCAAATTTCCAAGAAGACCGTTCGACCCTTATGATATTTCTAAAAATTTCACTACTGCAGTCAAAATAAGAGTGTTTTCTAAATAATATGATCTTTTGATGACATGTTCCAAGAGAAAGGTACACTTAAAGAGGTTCTACATTCGGCCCAAATACGATTTCCTCCAGCAGAATTTCAAGAGTTCAAGATGTATAGGGAAAGGAGGTTATCTAGTATCCCTTTGTATAAATTACGCTTGGAACCCATAAGGGAACCAACTCCCAGTATTAGTCTCAATGGAAGTTCAGGCACAGACAGATCTAAATCTAAGTCCGGGAGAGAAACTTCAGAACACTCTAAGAGATCTGAAAATGACTATGATAAAAGTGAAGTATCATTAAGGGATACTGCCCAGTCAAAGGGGCTCTCAGAGCAACAGGTTTCGACCTCTCCATAGCTAAATCCTCTCCCTTTCATCGTACATCAACCATCAGGTAGAACTGAGCTAGATAAAGAATGGGAGACATTCAATGATTTAATCAATATTGAAGGACAGAACACACAGACACCTGTGAGTAATGTACAGGCAACAAAAAATATAGTCACAGGAATAACTAGTAATTTCTCAGAAATGGAACATATTCCCATTACCCCATCCTCTGAACTTATGCTCAAAATAGATGAAATTTCTCCTCTTGATGTATTTTATAGTCCACAACACAAGGCAGTAGTGAGAAAACAAAGGAAGAAAAGGAAATTAGAAAATGTGCTCTCTCATGATATAGAACAATTAGACATCCTATGGCAAGATCCTATCGCTAATCCCACTAAAAATCTCACCAAATTATCTCAGATCACAAGAGCATATGCCTCTGCAGCCATTGATAAAGCATCTGAGGTACGAAAATTACTGAATGAGAAAGAAGATCAAGTACAGGTTTTGCAACAACAATTGCAACAAGCCATTGCCAAAAATGAAGCACAGAAACAGCTTGAAAAATTACAGCAGGACTTCCAACAAATGCAGATAGGGTACCAGAACAGTTTGGCTGAAAAAGAAAAATAGTTATAGGTTATGCAAGAGATGCACAAAGATGATCCCAAGCTTACAGAATTCATCACAGAGTCCATTTCCTTAAATGATCAACTACTGCAGCAACAGGAAATATTGTACCAAAGAATATCACAGTGGAACTCTTATTGTGAAGAAAGTGATAAAATCACTAATCAAGTCGTAGACTTACGACATGATTATGATTTAATTGATAAAAGAGTTACCGAATATTTGGTTTGGCAAGAAATAGAGGAGGCGAAAAGAGCAGGTGCACCAATAATCAACTACAATCACAAAGAAATGATCTTTAACCATTGGGATGCACAAATTAGGAAAGCGAAGAAAGCGGCAGAAGAAGCAGCCAGAGCAGCAAATAGTGTTATTGACTGCATAAATGAAAATTTGCACAAGGCAAATCTGATCTCAGAAACCACTCCAGGGTATCTACCAAAAGCACAGCAACTGCAGACAGGCTGGAGACATAAGGCTCAAGAAAAGGCAGAATCAATTAAAAGATTAACTCAGTTAAATTGGGATTCTTACTGGACATGTTTGGTAAAACCACACAGCCAGTGCATGACTCTCAAATGTGTCATCAATTCTAACAAGAAGATGGTGCCATCTCTTGTCGATTCCGTTTTCACAGGACAGTTAAAATATGAAGTTGACCAGCCTACTCTTTTGAAACAAATGCTGAACGCTTGCAATTTCAAAGAACAGATTCACAAATAGTTAGTTGTTAGTTTTATTTTTAGATTTAGTATTAATTTTGCTTTATTTTTCCCTAAAATAAGGACGGTCATTTAAACCGTATCCTACATTTTTGTAATAAATTATTTTTAGATTTAGTTAGTAGTATTTAAACCCTTCTCATGCATTTAGAGAAAGGTCCTGAAATTTGTCAAAAACTTGTCCTCAGAACATGCACTTTTGCACCCTCCGAGGAGGTTTTGATGAATGAATGGAACATGATTTATTGATATCTGTGTTTAATATCTACTACTGATGTTGCACTTTTTTACTCTTAGTGGATGTTGGATTAAGAAGAGATAAGTCATTATTACTTGAAGCTCATGAGTAGAACTATTTATAAATGGTACTTTTATCTCTTAACTATTTCTGCCTTTGTGTTAAAGTGATATTTATGTTTAGTTATTTATATATTGATGCTTGAATGCTTGAGTTATCATTTGGCACTTTTGTATGGTGATAGCTATTTATTTATGCTTAATGTATGAATAGCTTATTATGTGATATGTTTTTCACTACTGTTTCGTCTAAATTTTTATACGAAGTGGTTTATCTTTATTGAATTCTTTTCTTATAACAGTTGAATGATCTTTATTACCAATTGTTATTTGAAATCATTTTAGATCGCATAACGGAAAGATTACATCCCGAGTTAGTGTAGAATTAGATATTTTTGTTTATTAGAATACAATTGCATGTTATTAGATTAGAGTTAGAATAAAATCTTTTCACATAGGAACTTTTAGAAAGGAAGTATAAATTCTCAATACACACACACACACATATTGGGAAACTGGTCCCATATCCCCAGTCGGACCCACTATACCAAACGGAAAAGGAGCTACTAACCAAGGTCCGGACTGGGTGGGTATCCCCCTTGTTGTAGACCAGATTTTCGGGGCCTCAACATATTTGGTGCTAGAAGGAGGGCCTCGAACTATGAATGGAAAGTAATTCAAAATCTAAATACCATTCTGAGAGTAAATTGCCCTCACCATCTCCCCTGACTTCCCCATCGCACTTAGAATCTTTAAATCTAGAGCCAGAAGTCGAAAGAACAACAGCCACTGCCACAAACCCTGAAATTTCAGAAGAATCTGCTATTGAACCACCTGAAGTTGAATCTTTGATCCATAAAATTCAGCGATTTTCAATATCACCTCAAAGATCTGATAAATCTCAAGGCAGCGTGACTTCGCAATATAAGCCTGCTCATCCTCTCACCAGATTAAAGAGTGAAAATTTTGGTGTTCAACCAACTGAGTTACCTCTACCTACAAGGAAGAGAGCAAGGAAATCACCTAAAGGGTCTGATAGCAGGACTCTTTCATCGTCATCATCCATCTCAACCTCTTCACCGCGAAGTCAACCATCCACCCCTCCACTTCAGATTATTGTCCGTCAGTCCACTGGAACTTCCACATCTCCTTCTCAAACATCTGGAATCATAATATCCTCATCTTCCCAACCACAGGGACATCTTCTGCACTTTCCTCTGTTGGTAGTTCAGTGATGGCCCAATCTCCATGGAATAACCCAGGGGCAGTCTTAATGCCTGCGCCCTTGAGTCAAATACCGGCCCATCCTGAAAAATGGCTACCTAAGTTTAATATTGAAGCAGGCATGCTAGGGGAAGAACATATAAATAACTTTACGCTGTCTATAAATCTCAATGAAGTTACCAATGAAGACGTTGTCATCTGACTTTTTCCCTATACTCTATAAGGAGCAGCCGGATCATGGTATTACTCATTACCGTCTGGATCTATCACTAGTTGGGATATCTTCCAAGATCAATTTTTGACTAAGTTCGGTGATGACAGGTCTACGGCGACACTGATCAATGACCTGTCTAACCTTAGGGCCAAGTCAAAAGAACCTATCAAAGATTTTAATTCACGTTTCAATAAACTGTTAAATAAAATTCCTACTGCTTCCACCCCTAGCGAAGAAGTGCGAAGTGAATGGTACATCTCTGCTTTACCATCAAACACATAAATCTTCGTTGATAGGGCTAACAAAACAACTTTAGCTGAAAATATGAAGGAATCAATAGTGGTAGAGAAACATATCATAGCCCTAGAAAAGAAAAACGCGATAGAGGAATGAAAATCCAAGAAGGTTACTTTTAAGGAAGACCCCAAGAAAAAACAATCGAAAGATCCATTCGATTTAGAAGGATTGTAGAAAGTTCTGAAAACCATGTCCAATGAAATGGTTGACATTAAGAAACAAGTGGCAGAAACATCTTCTAAAAAGTCATAAAATCCTTATAGAAGAAACCCTTCGACCGATTCAAAGCCGCCAAATGCTATCACAAGTGTTGAATCAGAAGAAGAAAAAGAGGAGATTGCTACTGAAGAAACTACCGATGAAGAAGAAGTTGTAGAGGTGCAAGGTATGTGGGATTTTATCCTCCAAGATGAAGAAGATAAAGAGGCATCCCCATCTAACACTCGAAGTAGAAATCAACTTGATCCTCCTCAACCTACTCCTAAGCCAAAGAGCGCAAGCTCAATGACTAAGGATAAAGTCGCAGCCAAGAAAACGACATCTAAAGCGACTCAAACCAGCCCAGTCCAAACAGATTCATCAACTCCATCAAAAACGCTGATCGTTTCGGATGAAATGGAGTATAATATCATAGAAGACATGAAGAAGACTAGGGCTAACATAACTTTTTATGAATTGAGCAAGTTAAAACACCAGCAAAAGGTACTTTTGAAAGAATTACATGCTGTACCAGAAAAACCTCTGCCCGCCCCTGTAATCTCTCAAGCTTCCCATGAAATGGGAATACCTCCAAATAATGTGATTAATAAAGTTGATCTAGAAAATATCACTTTAATTGGAGGAAGGTCGAGATCTCATACTCCCCCATTTCTTCTTACTTATGAAGTTTTCAATAAAAATTTGCATAATTGCTTAGTGGATTTTGGAGCTTCATCTAATATTTTACCAAAATCAATATGTGCAAAGTTGAACATTCAACTGCAAAAATCTGCTGTGCTCATAGTTCAGCTAGATCGATCGCAAGTTGAAGTGATCAGTGAATTAAATCAGGTTACCATAAGGCTGTCATCTAATCCAAAGGTATGTCAAGTTATCAAAATTTTAGTTGCAGATATTCCATAATTTTATGGCTTAATTCTTAGCAGAGATTGGTCAGAAAAACTTCACGAATACTTTGCAACTGATTGGTGGCACATATGGCTCCCTTACAATGGTAAACCAAATCAAATAAAGGTTGAGTGAGAAAAACATCAGAAATACATAGTAACAGAACTGGAAGGAAAAAATGAACCGGTAGCATACAACAATAATATCATTGGCAACTACTCAGTTGATTCTTTCTTAGGAAATTTTAATGCTCATACTTCACCTTACTTAGAACATTCTGTCTTATGTCAAGTAGAAAATTTGTCTCAAACAGATAGTTCTAAATGTATTAATTTTATAGATGCTCTTGTAAATAAATCTTTATTTTGGAAGTTATTTTTTGATGGTTCTAAGTCTAATGAAGGAGCAGGAGCAGGATGCGTGTTAATTAGTCCAAAGAGAAACAAAACTATGCTAACTTGTAGACTCGAGTTCGATTTCACCAATAATACCGCAGAATACGAGGCTTTAGTCCAAGGATTATACAAAGCAATCGGATTAGACATCAAATATCTACAAGTTTTCAGAGATTCTGAAATTGTAATAAGACAGGTACGCAATACTATACATTGTTTATCAGGTCATTTAAAGCATTATCAATCTTTAGTTCAAGATCTGACTGAACACTTTATAGCATTTAATATTTCATCAATCCCCAGACTTCAGAATGCTAGTGCAGACCTCCTAGGTAACGTAGCTTCCAAACTCATTCCTTTAGAAGACTATAGCCCTGATCAATTTTCAATGGAATTAATATTTAGACCCTCGATTCCTGATAACATTACCAATTGGAGGATTTTCAATGATGATCCTGATATCGTAAGCTTCCTCACATCTGAAGGATCTTACACCAATCAGATAATTGATGAGGACCAACATGACAAACAATTGCAACAAGATAGCACTAATAATGCTATGCCAAAGTCCGTAGTCAAGTTAGAAGACCTTTATGATTTGAAAGATCGATTCAAAAGATCTACCAATTCAAAACTACAAAGTTCAACTTTGAACTATGAATTAGTAAATCTAGGAACTAATACCAAACCACAGAATATCAACCTAGGCCTTGGCCTAGCTCCTGAAGAAAAATTAGCGTATGTTCATCTCCTGAAACAATAAAAAAGTGTCTTTGCTTGGAACTATGATGAACTCAAAACTTATGACACTTCTATCATCCAACATACTATCCCAATGATAAACGATGAAAAACATGTCCAACAAAAGCTGAGAAAGATCCATCCCAATTTAGAAAACCAGATCAAAACTGAACTCAATAAATTATTGAAAGCCAAAAAAAAATTTCCCATTCGACATTCTAAATGGGTTTCCAATATGGTTCCTGTTAGAAAGAAGAACGGAGACATTAGAATTTGTATTGACTTTCGAAATCTTAACAAAGCCTACCAAAAATATAATTTTCCTTTGCCTCCCATGGAACAAATATTGCAGGCAGTCGCAGGATTAGAATTAATGTCTTTCTTAGATGGTTTCTCTGGTTACAACCAAGTGTTGGTCCATCCCGATGATCAATTGAAAACCACATTCAGAACCAAATGGGGCACTTACGCATATAAAAAGACGCCATTTGGTCTGATCAATGCTGGTGCCACATTTCAGAGAGCCATGGACATCGCATTCAAGGGATTAGTTAACAAATCAGTGGTAATTTACTTGGATGATATAACTGTATATTCCAAGAAACGAAGCAATCATCTTAGAGATTTAAAACATATATTTCAACGTTGTCAAAGGTATGGAATTTCACTTAACCTGAAAAAATCATTTTTTGCATTAAGTGAAGGAAAACTTCTTGGATTCATAGTGTCAAAATCTGGAATTCATATTGATCCTGACAGAATCAAGGAGATTTCCGAAATATCCCTATCTCACAACAAGAAAGCTATGCAATCTTTCCTTGGCCAGATTAATTTTGTAAAGAGATTTGTGCCATATTTTTCAAGAATTGTGTCTCCTTTAAAAGAAATGATTAAAAAGAACTCAAATTTAAAATGGGGCCAAGATGAATATGAAGCATTTAATCTGATCAAACAAGAAATTGTTAACACTCCATATTTAGCATCTCCAAATTTTTCCGATCCTTTTATTTTATATACATTTGCCTCTGATAGATCATACGCTGCGATACTCACTCAAGCAAATCAAGACAAGGCAGAAGCCCCAATTGCTTTTTTCAGTTTAAATTTACAGGGGGCTGAGTTGAATTATTCAGATGTAGAAAAACAAGCTTATGTTGTTTTCAAAGCAATTAAATATTTTAGTCCCTTTCTACTTAAAACCCATACAAAAATCATAGTACCATTCCCAGTGGTAAGAAATATCTTAGTACAGAAAGATGTGGGTGAGAAAAGAGCCAATTGGGTTACTGCTTTACAAGAATATGACGTAGAAATCAAACCAGCGAGTATTGTAAGAGGTCAAGGCTTTTGAAAAATACTAGCTGGAGCATCGCTTATTTCTGAAATACCATCTGCAGAGATACAAATGAATGAGGTAAGCCTAAACGATGTTCAATTATTATATGTTGATATCATATTTTATTTAAAGAATGGATATGCTCCTCCAAATCTCGATTACACCAAGAAAAGAGCTCTAAGGTTGAAGGCTAAACAATATCAACTCGTGAATGATGTTCTTTTTAGAATGAATTATGATTATGTTCTCCTTAGATGTCTTGAGAAATTTGAAGCTGGAAAAGTCTTGCAGGAACTTCACGATGGGCCAGCAGGCAGACATTATGCTGGAGACACTACTGCACATAAAATCCTCCACGTAGGCTATTACTCACCTACACTATTCAAAGACTCACATAGCTACGTAAGGAAATGTCAAGTTTGTCAAACTGCTACTCGGAGACAAAAGAAACCATCATTGCCGTTGCAACCAGTCAACATTGAGCAACCTTTTGATCAATGGGGATTGGAAATAATAGGTGAGATCATTCCTCACTCTTCTAAACAGCATAGGTATATCCTTACAGCAACTAATTATTTTACTAAATGGGTAGAGGCAGTTCCTCTCAAAACAGCTAATGCCGAGCACATCATCGAGTTCATAGATCAGTTCATAATCACCAGGTTTGGTTTACCTTCTGTTTTAATGTTTGATAATGCATCGTATTTTTCTGGTAATGCTATGACTGAATTTGCACTCAAAAGAGGTTTTAAACTTAAATACTCTGCCAATTATTACCCACAAGGGAATGGGTTAGCTGAATCTACAAATTAAAATTTAATGAGAATCATTAAGCGAACCATTGATCAAAATCACAAAAATTGGCATAAGTCTTTAGTATATGCTTTATTGGCAGATCGAATAACACAGAAAGCCTCCATTGGCACTTCTCCCTTAAATTTAGTTTATGGGAAAGAAGTGGTTCTTCCAACTCATCTAGCAATTCCCTCTTTGGCCTTAGTTCAATATATTGATGAAGCACCAACTTCTTCCTTACAACTAAGGCAGATGGAAATAATTAAGCTAGAAGAACAACGAGAATAGGCCAAAATAACTCATGCTCATCATCAAGCATTAGTAAAAGCTTCTTTTGATTCAAAAATGATTTCCATAAAGGATTTTCAGATGGGAGATCTAGTTTTAAAATGGGACAAGGCTCATGAGGAAAAATGGAAACATACGAAATTTCAACGAATGTGGCTTGGTCCTTTCCAAATCGCAGAAGTCATGGATCCATCTACTTTTATGTTACAGGATTTAACAGGTAAAAGAGAGTCTTTACCTGTTAACGGTCAGATCCTCAAAAAATATTTTCCATAGGAGATCATTCTTCTATTTTGTAAATTAGTTTTCTTTATTTTCATAATAAAACCAATTGTAAATGGTTACATTTGGAATTCACGAAAAAGATACAAATTCTCTTTTAGATTTTGTTTTTTCACTCGTATAAATAGAATTCTTCTAGAAAATTAATCATTATTGTTGAAAGATATAGTTAAAGGCTTTAGGCCTAGAAATGATACTAGTTTCAAACTTTGTAAATTTTGATAAAAAGAAACCTTTAGTGGGAAATTGTTTTATATCAGCCCAATAAAAGGTATCAATAATAAAATGAAGATTCTCTGTAGAAAATTTCTTTCCAAAAACTCTACCATTGTCGTCCAGAGCTATCTTAAGGAAACAATGACTTCCTCCCCACTTAGGAAATTACAACGTTCAGGAAATAATCCAATGATACACTTTAACTTAAAGAGTAAGAGGTCTCATCACAAGTCGACTTATCATGATCATAGATGTTATAGCTTGCTGAATTTGCAAATACTGCATACCACAACAGGGCAATGACTCAAGATTATTGCAATCAAAAGACAAAGGGTCTCATCAAGAGCCAGCTTGTTCAGCAAAGTTATAAATCAAGTGAATGGCACTGTCATAAATTGGCTATCAAACCAAGACATTGTTCTTTAAGGGTAAAAAAATAAAATTAAAGAAATAAGTGTGGATATGGATTTCTCTTTGAAAATTTTATATTTCTCTAAGTAGGATACAGGATCATTGCTCGGTAACAGGTAACCATGTCGAGGCTATAAATGTCTGCTGGTAGTAGAGGCTCTACCTACGACAAATGAGCATATTTAAAACTGATTTACAGAGAAACCTTTGTTTTTATCTTTATAAACCAAGTAGTGACTGATGTAGATACAAGGAATAGCTTGAGGAAGTAAACAATCAAAGTTGAATATAGAAGAAACGAAATATCATTGATAGATAAAAGCATAATGTACTTTGTCTTTCTATAATAAAGTTTGATTTTCTGGAAAATTTTCTGTTTTGAAAGTTTAGAAAATTCAAAAAAAAAGAAACAGAGATAACTGGTTCTTCCAAGTGAATCGCCAATTGTTGTGGCCAGCAACAACCCCCCTTCTCATTTAGTATTATCACTAATACTAAATAAGTGGGGACCCTTAGTCAAAAATTTTAAAAATTGATTAGTGCTTGTATTTTCCTTTTACAATAAAACTTACTATTATAGACTTAGGAGAATATTCCTTGAAAAATCTAAAAAAATTAAGTTTTATGATAGGATAGAATAAAATCATTCTTTAAGAAATATCACATCGCAAAAAAGGTAATGAATATCTCCTTACAAGTGTAATTCTAAGATTGCGAGATCGCGATGCGAAACTACGCACTAAAAGAACATTCATCGCATCGCATGTTTCAAATGTCATATCTCACGCTAAAAAAAACCACCGATCTGCGATGACACATATCGCAAATCGCATTTCGCAGAAAAACACATTAACGGATGTTTGTCATATGCTACAATCCGACGATTTTGCGATATTGTGATATTGTGATTTTGCGATATTGCGGTATTGTGATATTGAAATTCCACGAGATTGTGATCTGCAATATTGAGAAGCAAATCACAGATCTCCTTATCGTAGATCTTTAAGGCTCATTGTACGAAAAAAAATTTCCATAAACCGAGGCCTGGTTATACGCTTTAATGTTAATCAATGAATTGGTTGTCAATCATTAATGAAATATGCTTTTGTTATGATCGAAGAGCCATTTCACGTAAGGTGGTATCTTTTATACGTCTTCAGCATTTAAAAGTTTTCCCGTCACCTTTTTCCTATCATTATTCTCACCTCATTTGTAAAATTGCAGGAACGAAGAACAGAGAACTATACAAAGCAGTATTCAGGGTATTATGGGAAGGAAAGACAAGACTCCGAGTTCTGAAGATAAAGAAATGACGCCCTTGCATACAGACACTGCCTGTAACAAAGATGTCGGTATTACTACTTGGGAAGGCATGTACAGTCTACTTGAGGAAGAGAACCCCAGAGTAATGGAGGTTACAACTACTGCAGGCTCACATGGGTCTTCTGAGGCGTATATTATAGAGCTAGCTTGCTCATTCTTGCATCGGATAGCGGCGAGACCTAAAATTCTTCCATACACGGACATGATTAAATGGGTATTGGACAACACTGATATCACAAACAGACAGTTTAAGACTCAGTGTCAAGAAATTATTGGTTCATTTACTCCACAAGATTTGAGACTCATGTATCATTTACCGGAGCCACAGGAAACTTATAACAAACAGTTCATGGAGAAGTTTGCTAAAGAAAATGAAAACTTGGCAGAATGCACCAAGGACTGGTCAAGGAGGGATGAACCATTAAAAAAGGATAAACATGGTATGTACAGTACTGGTTCTCTTACCTCCCCGTATTGCTTTGCTGCTGCTATGCTCTGTAGGCTTTTTGGGAAGCCAGACATTAATAAATTTTCATCTGAATGGCTACCATTATTAAATGCTGCTGTTAATGCTACTGTTGTGGATTGGGCTAAGATATTATCTGATAACTTAGCCACAACCATTTTTAATTACCGGTCTAAAAGAACTGTTTCTCAGAGAAATTATTCCCCTTTTTACTTATCTGCTTATGTCATGGATTCAATCTATTATATTTCCAAGTTTCCTTTAATGGGTTGGAAATGGATGACTCAAGACCCCCTACCCATTCATATTTATCATAAAGAATTGTTGGATTCCAAGTTCATTTCCTATTTTTACAAGATATGTCATGGAATCATGTTGCCCCTGTAAAAAATGTTATATGATAAAGACGCTCCAAGGTTTTCTCCCGAAGCCGAGGTAGATATAATCCCTGTCGCAAAGATGGTTTGGAGAAGAACTGTTTACATATGTCAGGGTATTTGGAAGTTTCGCTTCCTCTCATGTCTTACCTTTCTATGTTCCTGATAAACTCATGGCATGAGAAATTGCTTATCAAACTTGCGGAGAAGGAGGTTTGACTAAAGATTTGAAGGAAAAAAAGAAGGCTATTTGGCCACAATTTCCTGTGGCCAATGGGGCCTTTTCATTATTTGATGTAGGCCATGCATTCAAAGAAGTAAACAACATAACATGTTTACATTTGTTCAAATTTCCAAGAAGACCATTCGACCCTTATGATATTGCTAAAAATTTCACTACTGTAGTCAAAATAAGAGTGTTTTCTAAAGAAGATGATCTTTTTGATGACATGTTCCAAGAGAAAGGCACACCTAAAGAGGTTCTACATTTGGCCCAAATACGATTTCCTCCAGCAGAATTTCAAGAGTTCAAGATTTACAGGAAAGGAGGTTATCTAGTATCCCTTTGGATAAATTACGCTTGGAACCCATAAGGGAACCAACTCTCAGTATTAGTCTCAATGGAATTTCAGGCACAGACAGATATAAATCTAAGTCTAGGAGAGAAACATCAGAACACTCTAAGAGATCTGAAAATGACCATGATAAAAGTGAAGGGTCAGTAAGGGATATTGCCCAGTCAAAGGGGCTCTCACAGCAATAGGTTTCAACCTCTCCACAGCTAAATCCTCTCCCTCTCATTGTACAGCAACCATTAGTCAGAACTGAGCTAGATAAAGAATGGGAGACATTCAATGATTTAATCAATATTGAAGGACAGAACACACAGACACCTGTGAGTAATTTACAGGCAACAAAAAATATAGTTACAGGAATAACTAGTAATGTCTCAGAAATGGAACATATTCCCATTACCCCATCCTCTGAAATTATGCTCAAAATAGAGGAAATTCCTCCTCTTGATGTATTTTATAGTCCAAAACACAAGGCAGTAGTGAGAATAAAAAGGAAGAAAAGGAAATTAGAAAATGTGCTCTCTCATGATGCAGAACAATTAGACATCCTATGGAAAGATCCTATCGCTGATCCCACTGAAAATCTCACCAAATTATCGTAGATCACAGGAGCATATGCCTCTACAGCCATTGATAAAGCATCTGAGGTACGACAATTACTGAATGAGAAAGAAGATCAAGTACAGGTTTTTCAACAACAACTGCAACAAGCCAATGCCAACAATGAAGCACAGAAATAGCTTGAAAAATTACAGTAGGACTTCCAACAAATGCAGATAGGGTACCAGAATAGTTTAGCTGAAAAAGAAAAATAGTTACAGGTTATGCAAGAGATGCACAAAGATGATCCCAAGCTTACAGAATTCATCACAGAATCCATTTCCTTAAATGATCAACTACTGTAGCAACAAGAAATATTGTGCCAAAGAATATCACAGTGGAACTCTTATTGTGAAGAAAGTGATAAAATCACTAATCAAGTCGTAGACGTACAACATGATTATGATTTAATTGATAAAAGAGTTACCGAATATTTGGTTTGGCAAGAAACAGAGGAGGGGAAAAGAGCAGGTGCACCAATAATCAACGACAATCACAATGAAATTCTCTTTAACAATTGGGATGCACAAATCAGGAAAGCAGAGAAAGCAGCAGAAGAAGCAGCCAGAGCAGAAAATAGTGTTATTGACTGCATAAATGAAAATTTTCACAAGGAAAATCTGATCTCAGAAACCACTCCAGGGTATCTACCGAAATCACAGCAACTGCAGACAGGCTGGAGACAGAAGGCTCAAGAAAAGGCAGAATCAATTAAAATATTAACTCAGTTAAATTGGGATTCTTACTGGACGTGTTTGGTAAAACCACACAGCCAGTGCAGGACTCTCAAATGTATCATCAATTCTGCCGAGAAGATGGTGCCAGCTCTTGTCGATTTCGTTTTCACAGGAAAGTTAAAATCTGAAGTCGGCCAATCTACTCTTCTGAAACAAATGTTGAATGCTTGCAATTTCAAAGAACAGATTCACAAATAGTTAGTTGTTAGTTTTATTTTTATATTTAGTATTAATTTTGCTTTATTTTTCCCTAAAATAAGGACGGTCATTTAAACCGTATCCTACATTTTTGTAATAAATTATTTTTAGATTTAGTTAGTAGTATTTAAACCCTTCTCATGCATTTAGAGAAGGGTCATGAAATTTGTCAAAAACTTGTCCTCAGAACATGCACTTTTGTACCCTCCGAGGAGGTTTTGATGAATGAATGGAACAGGATTTATTGATATCTGCGTTTAATATCTACTACTGATGTTGCACTTTTGTACTCTTAGTGGATGTTGGATTAAGAATAGATAAGTCATTATTGCTTGAAGCTCATGAGTAGAACTAGTTATAAATGGTACTTTTATCTCTTAACTATTTCTGCCTTTGTGTTAAAGTGATATTCATGTTCAGTTGTTTATATATTGATGCTTGAATGCTTGAGTTATCATTTGGCACTTTTGTACGGTGATAGCTATTTATTTATGCTTAATATATGAATAGCTTATTATGCGATATGTTTTTCACAACTGTTTCGTCTAACTTTTTATACGAAGTGGTTTATCTTTATTGAATTATTTTCTTATAACAGTTGAATGATCTTTATTACCAATTGTTATTTGAAATCATTTTAGATCGCATAACGCAAATATTACACCCCGGGTTAGTGTAGAATTAAATATTTCTATTTATTAGAATACAATTGCATGTTATTAAATTAGAGTTAGAGTAAAATCTTCTTACTTAGGAACTTTTAGAAAGGAAATATCAGTTCTCAACACACAAACACACATATTGGAAAACTGGTCCCATTATCCCCAGTCGGACCTACTATACCAAATGGAAAAGGAGCTGCTAACCAAGGTCCGGACCGGGTGGGTATCCCCCTTGTTGTAGACCCGATTTTCGGGTCTTCAACAAGACTGCATACCAAGTGAAACAAGATAAAGTAGTAGGACGACTCAAGAAAAAACAAAGGATATATTTTGTTAGGTATAGAGGACTCTCTCATATTCATAATTACTAGGTCAACGAAATTCTGCTTGTCAAGGAAGCTCCCAAGTAACTAGCTAATTTCAAGAAAAAATAGCAGTAAGGAAAGGCTCTTAAATGGAACTCTGAATGGGCTAAAACATAATGGCTTATTCAAAAGAGAGCACTTATCTTTCCTAAGCATCCTGATAAAGAGTGCATGGATGCAATCAGTGAATTAGGTTGGCAAGAATGGTTCATCAAATGGAGAGGGTTAAGATACGATTAATGTACATGGGAGTTAGAAGATAGAAGTTTTCTTAACCTAACTTCAACTAAGGAACTAATGAAAGCATACACACTTTTCTATGATGAGGCACACTAGCGAGCTAGTCCTACTCAAGATGTTAAGGAAAAAGAGTTGCAGAATGGTCCTTTTTCAAGGTTGAAAAGACCTCCAGACTTGATGAAAGGGCTACTGGATTCTTCTCTTCTTAGATCTATCAATAAACTTCAAGAGTTCGGGAAAAACCACAAGAATTCTCTTGTCATTCATGAAGTTAATCAGGAACAAATTGAGATAATGATTTCCTTTATCCTATCCTTAATCAAGGATTTTCACATAAACAGACCTATTGTCATTATCACATCAACTGCTAGAATATATAGCTGGGAGTCAGAATTTTTGAGGTGGGCTTCTTCTAAAAATATGGTGGATTATTGTGGTAATAGAGTGTCAAGAGATATTATCCTGAAGCTTGAATTTTCATAATAAAGGGGATGTGTGCTTGTTCAGATTGTCTTATCAATCTCTAATGTTTTCACCACAAATCTAGACCCTTTAATATGCCTTGATTGGGAAGCACTGATTGTAGATGAAGGTAAATGGTGTTGGAATGGGGTCTCCTAACAAGCTATGAAACTTGTCCATTTTGGTTATTTTTTATTATATTTAGTATAGTGTAGGGGTTTTGGGGGGGTCAAAGCCCCGAACGTATTGTAATGGGTTAAGGGGTAAACTAGGGGTCTGAAAACCATGGGTTGCAGACCATAGGAATGTTAAAGCTAGATTTTTATAAATAGAGAGGCATTTTGGATTGTAAGAAGTAGGATTTGATGAGCTATTGATACGATCTGTCGTGTAAGCGATCTGTTTGCGTTTTTGGGGAACAGACTCCTGCTAGCTGTGTGCGCGGAGATCCTAGTCCAGCTGTGTGCGGACCTTGCTGCTGTGTGCGAAGTTTGGGAAGGGAATTGTAAGGAAAGGTTGGTGAATGAATGAATACGCAGGAGTATTAGATGTGAATCTGTGAGTACTATTGAATGAATCGTTGGTAATTACTGTGTTATGAATTTTATGTCTTTGCACTGCGAAGGTCTGTATATTGAATGATTGGATCTATTCTGCTCTCGTTATATCATGATGCAAAAGTCTGTGTATTGAATTGGATCTAGATATGTTCTGTTCTGGTTAGGTAACGTTGTATTAATGTTATGAAAATCATATAATTGTAGATCTAGTGCACATGGATGTAACTGGATACATATTTAACCCTGCGTAGAGACAACGTACTCTGAACAGAATGCATCCCTACTTACCTTACCCTTCCTTTCTCAGGGTGCAGAAACCTGGCTCCAGCACCCACCCATACTACTTCAGGTGAGACTGTGACCTGCGCAAGCGGGTCACTGCCAAAAGGGCCAATAGTATAGGGGTTTGTTGGCAAACCTTGCACAACGAACCTAGGTTAGGACCCCTCAAGCCAACAAATGGTTCGGTTGCCGGGACTGGAAGAGATCTGAGAAACGGGATCAGGTAGCGGCATTAAATATCTAGCGTAGGGCTGAATGAGCCAAGGTACAGCGTGGAACGGTGAGAACTATCGAAACAGGCGAGAGTAATATCGCCCTGCCCATAGTTTGTTGAGACCTACACAAAATCCGTCAGCCATACCGACACTAGGGCCTGAGGAAGGTAAACCGAAGGATCTCATGGTACCACACTTAAAATTACCTAACTTTAAAGGAGCAGTCGATGAGGACCTAGAATTATTCTGGTTCGTGGCCGATTCGGTATGGACGGCGCAAGGGGTGGTAAGCGATACTGTAAAAAGAGCACAATTATCCTTTGATTTTGAGGAAAGGGTGTTGGATTGGTATATGCGATACATATCTCAAAACGGGAGCGGAACACTTCAAAATATCAAGGATGCCCTAAAACAACAATTCAGGAAACTGAAATCCTATTCCCAACTAGTATCAGAAGTAAAAGACTTCAAGCAGGGAGCATCCGACTCAGTTTGGGAGGTTGATTAGCAGTTAAAAAAAGAAATCTAAGAAGGCGAGTTCAAGTACGATGACAAACAGCACACAGAATCGTTTATCGCTATGCTCCTACCTCACTTGCGTATGCCCATGGGCCATCAGATGTTTGAATCACAAGAAAAAGCCTTGGAATCTGCCATGAAACTTGAAGCTGCACCTAAGGATGACACAAGGGAAGGAGTACAGCAAATTCAGAAGCAGCTCGGGGCCATTCACATGGAAATATAGAGTTTATGGATGGAATGAGGGAAGGGAGTAAGCACAGACCTTTGGTGCGATGATTGCCGGGTGGCAGGACTGCATGATACAACCTAGTGTCCGCGGATGAATAGAGGTGAATTGAAGCAACAATGGTGTAGGTTCTGCCGATTTATAGGACACGATGAGCATAATTGCCGCACATATGACTTACTAGTAGATCGGGGAACCCTCTATAGGGTACAATTCGATCCTGCCTCTCCGAGATCCCCCGCGAGCTTTGGTATCTCCCATGCACGGGGCAGGGGGGGCGGGGAGGAAGCGTTGGATGAGGACAGGACCAAATGATCTACTACAATTGTGGATAGGTAGGGCACTTCGCTCGGGACTGCTCAAATCCCACTAGATAGACCTGTAAATACTGCCGACAGTTGGACCATGAAATCGAAGACTGCACGATTTTGCTAATAAAGATGAATGACAAACAGTCTACTCCCACACGAAATATAAAGAGAGTCAAGACGGAGCTAAGGAGCATAACACGTATCATGGTCACCCAGAAAGCAAGAGAGGAGCTTGCTATTCGTAAGGAACCAGCTCCCGGAAAGAAAAAATCACTGGGAGCCCCTGTGCAGTTGCCAGAAGAAGAAGTTGAAACCTTTTTAAGGGCATGCTTGAAGCTCCTACGCAGCCCGCGAGTGGAAGAAAGTCTTCAAGTATTACTACAGGACTACGCAGCTTAGCCCAACATGATGATTGAGGTTAAGGAAGTACACAAACTACACAACTATAAAAGGCACACCAGGATAGAGATGCGCTTGACTGCATAGATTGGTGAGTATGAGATAGATCAGGTTATTCTTGATCTTGGATCTGATACGAATGTCTTACCAAAACAAACCTGGAAACGAATGGGGGAACCTAAATTAGAATGGTCCACCATCCAGCTGCGAATGGAGAATCAACAAAAGATAATCCCTCTGGGATGGTTGTTAAGGGTTATGGTTGATGTCGTAGGAGTAAAGGTCCTAGCTGACTTTGAGGTCATAGAAATTGTGGAAGATACGGACCCCTATCCTGCGCTCCTGGGGATAGACTGGGCTATCGAGGTAGGAGGCGTCATTAATCTAAAAAAATGCAGCATGATTTTTGAGAAGAATGGAAAATGCGTAATAGTACCACTGGATCCCGCTGAGGGTGCACGATATATCGAACCAGCATATGAGGACGAGGAGCTCAATCACATCTATAGGATGACAGCACAGGACGAGGACCGGGATGATCCTACAATAGGTGGAGTATTCAACTGGGAAAAGAACAAGGAGTACTTTTCTGACCCAGATGAAGAACTTGAGAAGTGGCAAACCCGACTACCTGATGTTTCAACCCTACAATGCCCTCGGATTGCAAGGACTCTCTATTGCATCACTTCGGAGGTAAGGGACCCTCCCCACTTTGATGAGTCTAGTACTGTCCAGGACTTCGTAAGAACATTAGAAGCTAGGGTGCCCAAGGATCGACGACTCTGGGCGCTGAATCTGGCGCTACGCGGCATAGCTGCCCGATGGTGGGATACCCACAAGAAAGCATTTCTGGACTAGGAGACGTGTCGGGATAGGATGCTGCTGCGATTCACACCCCCTGCCGACGTGTGCACGAAGATATTCCTCGGGCCCGGAGATCCCCGTGCGCATCTGCGTATATGGACAACCAAGTGGGCCAACCGAACCCCAGACGAGTGGATCCATATGTTTATAAATTCCCTAGGCCCTATCGCCACTACTTGGTACTTAGATGCCAAATTACATCAGTGGACCCACCATTGGGAGATATTAAAAAAGGACTTCCTCGAAACATTCAGACTCATTGGGGGAACAGAAATGCTAGATGAAGCCCTACAAGACATTGATGCATTTTTCTTTAAGAAGCCTCACCTACACACCCCACCAGCCATTCTGACATGGGAGGCCCAGATGCAAGACATAGTGAACTGCTGGAGCTTGGCGATTGATGAAGAGGAAGATAACCCGTTGAATATCTCTGTTCCGAAATCTGAAGGGGAATGTACCCTTATCGGACCATTGCTCTTAAATGTTGATGTAACGCAACCTCTCTAGCTACGCAAGGTTAATATTCGGACAGATGAACACCCTAAACTGGAAAAAATTGGGGACTATTGGGATGAAGGCACTGAGGGAAAAGTCGCCGAGCTACTAACGGAGTACCAGTACATATTCCCTACGAAGTTTTCTGAGCTCAAGGGAACACGGGGGACCTTAGTATTATGCACATCACTCTAAAGCCGAAGGCATGACCCATCAAGCAGCGGCTCTACCGGTTGAATCCTAGGTATAAACAAAAGGTCAAAGAAGAGCTGGAAAAAATGTTGACCATAGGTATCATTGAACCAGTTGAACAGTCAGATTGGATTAGCCCGATGGTCATTCAGGAGAAAAAAACAAAATGATAAATACGTATCTGTGTGGACCTCCGAAAACTAAATGATGCTTGCGTTCACGACCCCTTTCCTACTCCCTTCTCCGATGAAATCTTGGATAGCGTGGGTGGCCAGGAGGCCTATTCCTTCACAGATGGATTCTCGGGATACCATCAGATCAAAATTGCACCAGAGGATCATAGTAAGGCCACCTTTGCTACTGAATGGGGTTCCTTCCAGTACACAGTCATGCCCTTCGGTCTTAAGAACGCACCTGCCATCTTTTCAAGGGTCGTAGTGGCCATGTTCAAACAATTTATCCATAATTTTCTGGAGGTTTACTTCGATGACTGGATGGTGTTTGGCTTAGTAAAAGAGCATGTCTCGAACCTGTGATTAATGTTGGATGCATCTCGAAAGCACCAGATCTCCCTAAATGTCAAGAAGTGCATCTTTTGCATGCCGTTCAGAATCTTGTTGGGTCATATAGTCTGTCAGTAGGGTCTGATGGTTGATCCTGCGAAGATAGCCATAATTATCAATCTAACCGCCCCTACAATGGAGAAACAGTTGCGCTCCATTCTCGGTCACACAAGCTATTACAGGAAATTCATTCAAGGATATGCCATGATCACAGCACCCATGGAACAACTGCTAAAGAAAGATGTCTCATTTTTTTGGAATGATGAATGTCAAAAGAGCTTTGGACTACTCAAGGAGAAGATGATTTCTGCGCCCATACTAATATTCCCTGACTGGTCAAAATAATTCCATGTACATGTTGATGTGTCAGGTATTTCCTTAGGTGCAGTCCTTACGCAGCCTGGTGAAGGGGATATTGATCATCTGGTTGCCTTTGCCAGTCGAAAACTCTCAGGTGCTGAACGGAATTACTCTACTGAATGCAAAGGACTGGCTATGGTGTATGCCCTACAAAAATATCGACACTATCTACTGGGGGGACACTTTAAGATGTTTACAGACCATTCGGCTTTGAAATACCTGGTCAACAAGCCTGTGTTAGGGGGGGAAGATTTGTCGCTGGTTGTTGTTGTTTCAATAATATGACTTTGAGATCATTGTGAAGCCTGGCAGGTTGTATGCAGGTTCGAAACATCTGTCTCGTATTGATACAGGGGAAGAACCCACTAACTTGGATGAAGGCTTACCTAATGCGCAGTTGTTTACCATTAAAATGGTGGATGACCACTTCGCTGATATCATTGAGTTCCTTACTACGGGTATGGCCCCTGCTGTGTATTCGGTGCAACAAAAAGAGGATTTGGTTACCCGAGCGGCAGACTTTACTATCATCGCAGGATAGCTATACAAGCTAGGCGCAGATGAAATACTCCGCAGATACGTATTAGAACATGAACGACCCACCGTCCTCGCAAAAGCCTATGAGGGAGTCGTTGGCGGCCACTACGCAGGCAGGGCTACAACACAAAATATTTTGAGGGCTGGCTTCTGGTGGCCTACCCTACATCAGGATTATTACACCTATTGTAGAACCTGTGATACCTACCAACGAACCAACCGCCCCTCACGACACGATGATATGTTGTTACAGCCCCAAATGGCCCTACAGGCTTTCAATAAATGGGACATTGAATTTATAGGACCCATTAATCCATTAAGCAAGAAAACCGGGGTGTGCTACATTATCACTGCCACTGACTACGTCACACAATGGGCTGAGGCACAGGCCGTGAAGGATTGTACCATTGATACTACTGTGCACTTCATCTTTGAGCAGATTCTGACCAGGTTTGGCTGCCCGAAAATCCTAATGAGCAACAGAGGTATGCATTTTATTAACCAAAAAATTCAAGCTTTGAACGATGAATTCCGGATCCACCATGGCAAGAGTACACCATACCATCCCCAAGCTAATGGGGCAGTTGAAGCTTTCAACAAAATTTTGGAGCAAGCTTTAATGAAGGTTTGTAATGCCGAACGTAGTGACTGGGATATTCACATCCCCTCGGTCCTATGGGCTTACCGGACGACCTGCAAAAAGCTAACCGGTAGGACACCTTTCCGAATGGTCTATGGTAAGGAGGCCATCATGCCCATAGGATACGTTGTTCCTAGCCTACGCACTATAACATTCACAAATATGGCAGACTCCAATATCATAGAAGAACGCCTCGTACAACTGGTAGCATTAGAAGAAGATCAGTTTATTGCTCAGTTTCAACAGAAGGTACAAAAATCTAGAGATAAAGCTTGGCATGATCGACACATTCGCCAGAAGACAATTGTCGCAGGTGATCTTGTCTTGTTATATGACAGCCAATTTTCAAAACATCCTGGCAAATTCTGGCAGCACTAGCTTGGTCCCTACATGGTTTAGAAGGTTACGAATGGTGGAGCAGTCCAGTTAGCTACCCTGCGCGGTGACCTCCTCCCTGGCTTTGTCAATGGAGGTCGACTCAAACCATACCGGGCTACAAATCATGGGGTTGCAACAGTGCAGTGACTCGGGACGAGTCACAAGGTTGTGTTGGGGGATTGTTGGAATGGGGTTTCCTAACAAGCTATGAAACTGGTCCATTTTGTTTATTTTTTATTATATTTAGTATAGCGCAAGGGTTTTGGGGTGGGTCAAAGCCCCGAATGCATTGTAATGGGTTAAAGGGTAAACTAGGGGTTCGAAAACCATGGGTTGCAGACCATAGGAATGTTAAAGCTAGATTGTTATAAATAGAGAGGCATTTCAAATTGTAAGAATTTGGATTCGATGATCTATTAATACGATCTGTCATGTAAGTGATCTATTTTGGTTTTTGGGGAACAGACTCCTGCTAGCTGTGTGCGCAGAGATCCTAGTCCAGCTGTGTGCAGACCCTGCTGCTGTGTGCGTAGGTTGGCAAGGGAATTGTAAGGAAAGGTTGATGAATGAATGAATACGCAGGATTATTAGATCTGAATCTATGAGTACTATTGAATGAATTGTGGTAATTACTATGCTATGCATTTTCTGTCTTTGCGCTGCGAAGGTCTGTATATTGAATGATTGGATCTGTTCCGCTCTAGTTATATCATGCTACGAAAGTTTGTGTATTGAATTGGATCTAGATCTTTTCTGTTCTGGTTAGGTAACATTGTATTAATGTTATGAAAAGCATATAATTGTAGATCTAGTGCACATGGATGTAATTGGATACATATTTAACCCTGCGCAGAGACAAGGTACTCTAAACAGAACGCAACCTTGCTTGCCTTACCCTTCCTTTCTCACCATACTAGTTCGGGTGAGACTGTGACCTGTGCAAGCGGGTCACTGCCGAAGGGCCAGTAGTATAGGGGTTTTTTGGCAAACCTTGCACACCAAACCTGGGTCAGGACCCCTCAAGCCAACAAATGGCTTAAAATTTCAAATTTTTCTAGCATCTGGAGCAACTACCTTCTGATTTTTGACTTGTTCTTTTCCATGAGCAGTTGAAGGATAATGCCCCTGACGTTTCTCATCTTCTTTCCTTCCTTGATACTAAAAAAGGGATTCAACATGTTGATGAGTTTGAAGAGAAACAACATAACAGTAGTGAACATCTTCGTTTATTGAAGAGAAAGTTGTCAGAGTACATTGTATATGAGAGAAAATGAGACCCTTTGACAAGTGCCAATTTCAAAGAGTATTGGGTTCTTGTAGACCTGGCATATGTACAGGTGGAGTAGTACTACAACATTGTTATGACAAGTATAGATTGTTTGTGTTCAGTGGCGAAGAAAAATGATTCTGGAGATCTCAAGGACATCCTTCTTTGATTAAGGAAGTGTTGTAATCATCCTTATCTTGTGGATTGTTCATTGCAAAGCTTGCATCAAAAGGTAATTTCAGAAGTTGAATTCCTTGATTCCGATATAAATTCCAATCGCAAGTTGCAACTATTGGACAATATACTATCAGAGGTAAGGCTAGAAGGCCAAAGCGTGTTGGTTATTTTCCAAATGATTGGACGATCTGTGCCAATTTCCATTGGTGATATTCTGGATGATCATATCAGGCAACGTTTTGGGATTAAATCCTATGAGCGTATTGATGGTTTCTTACCTGCTACCAAGAAACAGGAAGCCTTGCAGAAGTATAATAGTAAGGATTCTGGGTGGTTTATGTTTTTGCTAGAAAAACATGCTTGTGGAACAAGCATAAAGGTTGTTTCAATTGACACTGTAATAATATTTGACAATGACTGGAAACAAATCAGTGACTTACAGGCCTTACAGAAGATACATATCGATAACCAAGTTGAGTACTTGAAATTTTTTCAGTTCTATTATCCATACACAGCGGGAGAGAGAGTCTTGATTTATGCCAAGCTTGACTATTTAATAGGTAACAGTATGGAAAATTTCAGTGTAATATTTTTTCATTTTCTCCTTAGGTGGGGTGTTGCACATGTTTTTGAGAAGTATGAGAAGCTTCATGATGTGAATGATCTTGATTTCAAATTGACATATGTTTCTAGAAATGAAAACTTGAGGTCTTTATCTCAAGACATGTTAACCCGTGCATGTGACATATCTGAGATTGATAATACACTAGAGAATGGTATTATTGAAAAATTACCACAGGAAGGCAGGTTTGGAAAAGGTATCTGAGTGCTTGGTGAGTCAGACAACCAATAAACAGCAAATAAGATACCTATTAATATTTTCTGGAAAAAATTATTGAAAGGAAGGTGTGTAAAAAAACATGGTACTACTGGAAAAATGCAGAGACCAAGAAGAAATGTGTAGTACTATGAAGGATCACCCACTAAATCTATGTCTGATTATGATTATGTAGAATCAAAGAAGAAGCAAAGACGTGTATGTGGAACACTTGATCAAATCTTAATATCCTCTTGGCTTAAGGATGCAAAAAATTCATTGGCTAGTGAAAAGGAAATAACCAAAAGCATCATTCGGTTGCATGCAGATGGTGCCAAACAAACATCCAATGAATCTGTAAAAGATGATTGTTGAAATTTTTCCCGTCCCAGAAGAAAAATGATCTGAGGCAAGATATTATCACAATTCCCAGGAAAGAAAAAAACCCTGAGACTGAAACAAAACCCTGAGACCGGTTATTTACGTAATTATTCTGAGGCAAATTAATATGAATTTTTTTAGCATCAAAGGAGGCTAATCCCAACTAACCCCCTGCCTCAGGCAACTCGAGGATTATTTTTTCTCTGCAATAGGCCTTAAATTTTGAAGAAATTTCCTACTCCTGTATAGAGTTTGGAGTGGCTATTTGAGGCAAGTATAGAGGTATTGATTTAGGACCAAAGCAGATCCAAGAATCTATAATATGATGCAGTGGTATTCGATAGATTCTCGGAGAATTTTATAAAGGAATTCCAAGGAAGAAGAACAATTTTATCCTCCGTCTTGACCCCTGAAACCATTCGGATATGATCCCTGATTAGAATTCGCAAAGGTTTATTCAGGTCTATAGATTTCTAGTTAGAATACATCTTTGTCCAATACAAAATTATACTGCAACTGTTCAAAACTATACTAAAATATTAAATCTGGAGAATATAATGACCTACTATGAAATTTTGTTGCATGGTTGAACTATCGTATTTTTTACTGTAATGTCAAGATAGTAATGTTATTTACTGAAGACTTCATTCATTTGTATTGGATGAATCTTGGTGTCATTGTCCGAAAAATAATTTGTTGAAATTCTAGGGTGAAAATTTCCCTAGGGTCTCACAAAAACAAGAAAACCAAATTTATCAAATAAATAATAAATGTCAGGATCTTCAATAGCTATAAAAAATCTTGAACCTACCAATTATTCTTCAATCCTAGAGTACTGAGCATGTGATGCCAACTTCATCCCATAAAAGTCCTCCTTCAATTTGCATACATGGATCTCTCAACCACACACCTGAAATCCTCTCAACTAATTGATGTATATTGCCTCCTCGATTATACCATTAAGAAACAATGTTTTTACATCCATTTGATATAAATTCCAACAAAAAATTGATGCTAAAGATATGAAGAACCTGATGCAAGTACACTAGCAACTAGAGTAAATCCTAAAGGTGTCCTCATAGTCAACTCCTCTCTAGAGAATAGTCTCATTGTGAACTGAACCTTAGGACATTTTTATGGTATCTACTGCAAGCTTCACCTCAAACACCCCCTAGAATAAATCACAAACTTCCCCACTTGTGTTAGAACAATCTCCCAAACAATATTTTTCATTATAGAGTTGTGATTGATCTATATTTACTCCTTGATTATACCATTAAGAAACAATGTTCTTACATCTATTTGATATCGATGCCATTCAATAATTGATGCTAAAGACATTAACGAACCTGATGCAAGTACACTAGAAACTACAGTAAATGTGTCCTTATAGTCAACTCCTCTCTAGAGAATACTCTCACTATGAATAGAACCTTTGTACCATTTTATCTGATGCAAGCTTCACCTCAAACATCCACCTAGAATAAATCACAAACTTCCCCACTTATGTTGGCACAGTCTCCCAAACATCATTCTTTAGTATAGAGTTGTCCATGTCCACCACAACATTCTGCCATACCTGCTAACCAACTACCTCCCTATAACTAAAAGGCTCTACAAAAATGATGGAAGACATCGGTGCAACATAATTTAGAAACGTTTTAGAAAGATAACTCGCTACAAAGGATGGCTTTGGAGATCCAACATGCTCCTATGCATCCTACTATGTTTAGTACCACCTAGGCTCCCTTGTTGAACCAAAAAATACTAAATTATCACTTCCACCTCCAAAACCTTGCTAATCATCATTAGGACAGAAAAGGTTTCTCTCTCCTAAACCTCTATTAAAAGGCTCCTGAGACCTCAAGGGACCATACATCATCACAAGGTTCACATATCAGTCCACTATTATTTTCCATTGTGATAGAATGTAGACTCCATAGGCCTTACAGGACTCATTATATCCAACAAAAAAACCCTTCAAATTTAAGTGTTTCAATTTAGTTCATTTCTCCTCAAAAATATGAATATATACACGACAACAACACAATAATTGTGATTCCTAGGATTTCTCACCAACGAAAGCTCCCTTAGTGTTTTGTCCTTCAATACCTGGAGAGGAAACATGTTTAGGATGTAGACAATTGTACCACATGCCTCTACTGAAAAAAACATAAGAAAATCTAGGTCTTGAACCATAGCCTCAACTGTCTCAGTCTGAAGCATTTATTTTTGGAAAAAGTAATGTTGGACCACAATCATCCTTAAAAAACAAAAAAGTACTAGTATATCAACTGTTTTGACAATGTTTGAAACTGAAGACATCAATTAAAACACTTCTGGAACAATATATTTCCAACTATACCTGTTTACCAGCTTGCCTATAGATATGAAGAGACTTAATAGCATCATGGCATTACATTTCAAAGAACTACAAGTAAACAGTTTCAACCATCAGTGGCTACAAATCATGGATGATTAAGATGCTAATTGAACATACTAAACCATAACATTCTCTACTTTGTCAACAAGGTTGATGTTGGCATCATTAATTTCAGTATAAAGTTTAATGTTCTCCCATGAAACCTGCAACATTGTAAAAAAGACAAATAAGTATCCCCATTATAAAGTACAACATCAACTTTAGCAAGTGAAACGTCTTTCTTCATGAAAGACAACAAATGAATTTTAAACACCAAAGAGTGAAGATTCTACAACCCGTTGTGAGTGCATACTCTATCACATGATATAGCTGCCCTTTTCTGCTGCACATAATTAGATAATTACATGACCTCACCCATACACAACATTATGTAGTGCTTTCAATCCAAAAACACACTAAAATGACATATAACTCAAAAAGTCTAAATAACATATAATAAGTATCCAACCTCAAAAATCAGAGTTATTGTTCATTCAAAAATGGTCGCTCCTATGTAATACCTGACACCCTGTTAGATGACAAAGATATTGCTGTAAAGGTGGAAATTGTTCTAGCAATTCAGGAGTGCCCAACTCCCTGGTTCTCTGCAACAAAAAAATGTCTATCGATTGGAATTTTACTTTTTTCGTCCATAACATTTTGAGCATAAGAATTAATATAAGCAAAGGAAATAACTAAAGCTATCGAGTGCCCAAAAATAAAATGTAAACAATGCATGTACTATAATATAAACTAGTGAACTAGTTGATCTAAGAAAACAATTTGCCCAGATTTACACATACAAAACAAAGGTACACTAGAATCATAATGAGTTATCTGTGTAAAACTAGTAAGAAAGAATCAATTTGAAGCCTCTGCACCATTTGTATAATATATTAGGAAACATTTTTAGAGCACTCCAAGCAAAATAAGAAGGAAATATATCACTGCACTTAATAGGAAAGTTTGACCCTCTAAGTCCTCTGATCACAAAAACCATATCAAACATAGAAAATTTTCAATTGTCTTTAAAATAAATGGATCCTTTTGTTATAAATAATGGTCATATTTAGAACTTAGACATATAATAAATTCTCACTAATAAAGGAATGTAATAATGAGGCATTTAATATAGTAACTAATGTAGTGATTATTACTTGGGGATTTAGTTTACAGTGTACTCCTCTCCTACTACATAGTGACACATTGCATCAAATGATGGAATGAACCCACCTTTTATCATTTAAAATGTGCATTCCTGTCCACACATGTGTGTGTAAAAATAACATGGTATCAAAGAATTGTTGGGGAGAAGAAATGAAGTTGGTGAAGGAGCCAAGGGAATGCTATGCCTAGTGAAGTCAATCAAGGTTAGATATAACAGCTCAAATTGGATAAAAGATAACAAAGGAAAGCCATCCTGGAGTGAGTCAAAGGGACTGTATATATGTATGCAATAAAACTGTGAGAACCATGGGAATTCATAGCACAAGGAAAAATGCATGAAAGTATTGCATAAGGTAGGCCAAAGAATCATAGAATTGATGATATCAAATCAATTTATCGACTCATGGAGTGACACTAAGTGTAGGAAATTTGTAGGTTTTCCTTTTGTGAAGCTTGTCATCACATGTGTAAATATTATCTGCTAAATAACCAAAGAATCAAGTCAGAGATGTCATGAGTGAGTGGGTAGCTGTGAACAGAGATGTCAAAAGGTATAGCTTATGTTCATGGTAGAGCCTCTGAATCAAAGTGATTAAGCCACCAAAAGAGAAGCCAACCTGTAACAGAGGATAACGAAGAGCATTAATAACTGGCATACAAAATTTAACTAGTCAGCACCTAGAAAATTTGTGAAATTGAGCTGCCAAAGCTGTCAAATAGAAGATGCACTTATTAGGAATTTAATATAGTATTAAATGTGGTTTCTATTAGTTAGGTGCTTAGGAGATATGTAGTGTGCTCCTCTTCTCCTACTATGTAATGACTCAATGAGACATCACATCATCTAATGAATTAATGAATCAAATCTTTCTCATTCTACTGTGTATTCATTCCCACGTACATGTGTGCAGGAAAACACATTTTAGAAATGCAAGTGTGGATTTATGCAGACTGTTTCTAGGGAAAGGATGGATACTCATTTATGTTGAGTGCAATGCTTCTTATAATATTTTAATATTATCACTCCCACAAGAAGACTTCATTGCTTTAACTAGTGATTGAGATGTTCACCAGTGGACTCATGTTGTACCAAATCCTGCGGCTCGAGTATATAATGTGCCAGCTACCCCATTGTATGGACATGGTACTTGCATTCCACACGGTGATAAGTTGACGCATGTATATATTGGGGCTAGTATGTGTGCTAGAATTACAGATGGTTGTAGAGTATATACTTGGAAGACTACGATGGAAGGTGGTCTTACAGGCATGGTAGTTCGAGAGAAGGAAGCTTTGACACCACTTGGACATGAGGAAAGCCACAAGGATACTGTGATTGTTAATCTAGGTTTGTACCTTGGTTTCTGCAAAACACAATCTATGTATTAGATTTATTGGTTTTATATTTTTATTGGTTTATATTTTAAATGTATGTATACTTGTTATTATACTCTCTGAAGGAAGTGTAAATTCTAAGAGGGTTTTTCTTACCATTATCTATGTGGGGTAGCAGACACGAAAGATGTTGGCTTCACTGCAACTGTGTTTTCTAGGTACTAGGGGTTTACATAACAAGAATATTCATTCTGTTGCAGGTCTCAAGTCTGCCACAAAATTAATATGTGTAGCATGACCCTTGATAATAGTTGTCAAGAAGAAAACCAGAGGTCAAATGGGACTAAGGAAGAAACTAGTGGTGCATCATCAGGGGGTTTTGATTTTTTCTTGTACTCTAAAGATAAAACCTTTGGAATCGACTCTACCTTCTATTCGAATGGGACTAAGGAAGAAACTGGTGGTGCATCATCCTGGCGTTTTGATTTTTTCTTGTACTCCAGAGATAAAACCTTTGGAGCAGACTCAATTTTTGATTCGAGAAACACTATCATATTAATGAATATTTCTTTAAAAAGGAATAATTATTAAAAAATTTCACTAGAGCTTTGGAAATAACAAACAAAATGAAACTTCGATGTCTTGAATAAACTGTATAGTCTCCTAAGGCAGATGTTCATACTGATTCCCTATAGACTGATGGATTATGATTCTCTTGGGGCATCTCTAATATAATCTTCCATTGCATAAATGAATGATGCAAGTGGATTTTCATTCAGTGATATGATTCAAACCCTTTGCTACAAATCTGTCCAAACCCTTCAAACCCTACTGCACCAGAACTTCGTGAATATTGTTCCATTGCAGAAATGAATGATGCAGCTGGATGTTCATCCAGTAATTATATTCAAACCCTCTGCCAGAAGTCGGGCCAAACCCTCTAAACCCTTCAAACCCTGTTGCACCAAAGCTTCGTGAAGCCATAGGGACAGACCCGCAAATCCATCATTTGACTACAGAACTCTGGACAAAAACCCTCAAAACCTCAGCAAATTCAATTCCATTTTAGTTCAAAAACCAAAGACAGAGATAAAATGGCTCGAAAGCCTAGGGAACACATGGATTTTTTATGCCGTATATTTACATTGACATGTAAAATGTGCTCCGCTCTATTTGTTAGGTTTCTTTCCCACTTGGTGTTGGTTTCCAATTATCCAATTGTGCAGCGATGAGAGGAAAAGGCATTTGGAAATGTTGTATGGAAATATACCAATTATCTTTCATTTTTTAAGATTTTTATTTTTATGTTTCCCACCATCATTTTGATTTTTTCCCTCCACCACTTTGATTTGGGTTTAGATATTGAATAATATTTATTTTTTTAAATATTTATGAAGTTGTCAATTTGAAGAGAAATTTTTATTTTTCTTGCAAAAATAAGAAAAAAAAATATGTTTTTTAAAATAAGAAAATGAAAAATCTAGATTAATTCATCTTTTAAGCTATTTTTAAGATATATAATGTTTGTATAAATTTTATTAAAGCCTTTCACCTTTCTTTTAAGTGAATAATATTATGATTATATTTTTTAACATACAATTTTATATCAAAGCATAAGAAAATATAACAATATATTTATAATTAATTTGTGATTAAGTTGGTTATAATTCTTTTTAACATGTATTCACGAATGTGGAAAAATATATTTTGAGTATTTTTGCATGGAAAATAAGGGTTAGCTAAACAATTTTTTATTAGTGTTGATGGGTATTTGGCTATTTTTACACTATCAAATACCTAGATCAAATCTCTTGAGGAAGGTACGCCAGTTCACACTAACAAGTTTATTGTGGATGTCATCCATGAATGTGGGGAAGCAACCCCTTTGTCTGCAAATTTTAACACTGCAGATGGATTCAGAGACCCTCTTTATCTCTGAATCCATCTGCAATGTCAAATTTTAGTGAAATATAACGTTTTAATATCAAAATTTCAATGTTTCGTTTCCATAGTGACACAATTAAAAATGAATAGCATAAATGACTAAAAAATATACTTCTTGTGCTTGCTAGTTGGTCATATTTTTATTATTGGACTACGATATTCATTTACGTTAATTATTTTTAATTTTTTCACTTATTATCTAGTCATATATTTTAGTCATGGACTAAATTAGTCATTTAAGTTTGTCGTTTTTAGTTGGGTCAAATGTAACATTTTAATATCAAAATTTCAATGTTTCATTTCCATAGTGACACAATTAAAAATGACTAGTATAAATGACTAAATAATATACTTCTTGTACTTGCTAGTTGGTCATATTTTTATTATTGGACTACAGTATTCATTTACGTTAATTATTTTTAATTTTTTCACTTATTATCTAGTCATATATTTTAGTCATGGACTAAATTAGTCATTTAAGTTAGTCATTTTTAGTTGGGTCACTTATTATCTAGTAGTCTATTTTATCCTAGACTAAATTAGTCGTTTAAGTTAGTCATTTTTAGTTGGGTCACTTATTATCTAGTCGTTTATTTTATCCCTAGACTAAATTAGTCATTTAAGTTAGTTGTTTTTAGTTGAGTCACTTAAAATTGTTCAAATTTAGTAGTAATTCACTTGAAATAGTTGTGGTGACTAACTTTTTTAGTCACATAGTCACTAATTTCATCATTTTCTACTAGTGGTTCAATCTAAAGAAATTCATCTTGTATATTGTAAAACATGTGATAATGTTGCTGACATTTTCACTAAGCCTTTTGGAAAAATTAAGTTTGAAATGTTTAGGGAGATGTTAGGCATATTTGTGAACTCCTTCTCCATTAAGGGGGAGTGTTGAAAGATAATGGAGAATCGTTAATTAATGAGAATTGGTTCACGTTACCTTAGGATAGGAATTAGTTTCTATTTCTTAAGGTGCGGTTCTAACTTCCCTACATCTATGTATGCTATATAATGCTTGAGTTCTATTGAGAATGTAGAGCATTATGTAGAACCAAACTCTCTTGGTTTAGACTCACTAAATAACCATAAAACATGTTTATTAGTATTAATTTTAATAGATTATATTTATTTAAAGTAATTGAAAAATTTATTATTGTAATTAAAACTTATCCATATTATATTGTTTATATATATTTATTAAAAAATATTGTTTTTCTATATAATTAAATAATTTTAGGAGTTTTAATTAAAAGAAAAGTATCATTTGTTTTTTAAATCAATTTAAAATGATAATAAATCGATAGTTAAAAGTTCCATATAATAAAACTTAATTTATTATAGTAGACTCCTAACCGTTCTTAAAAATTCCAATAAATTTATACAACTCAATTCACTTTTTCAAAAAATCATTGGTTGTTATAAGTTTTGTTTATTCCTATCCATCCAATATCAAAAAAGCATATTTTTGATTGACTCAATGTGTTTTGGGTTTTACTTTTAAAAAATTATATTAATCACAAAAACTAAAACTTCATGGTGGTAGTAAGAATTTATATCAATTAAAAGACTATTGTATAACAGGATTACAAAAAACAAATACCACATGGTGCCAATGTCCAAAAAAACAATAGAAGTGGCATTGCCCCCAAGTGATTCTTGTTATGAAGTTGTATGTTTTTTTTTTTTTAATGTCAAAAGATTTTCACTTTTGAAATTTTTAGAGAAATTCTATAAAATTTATTAAAATTTTAAAAAATATAAATATTAAATTGAATATTTTAAAAATTAAATATAAATTTTAATTTTTTTAAATGTAAATTATTCTTTTATTACTTGTAATACAATGATTAACAGATTTGTGAAAAAAAATTAATTTAAAAAAAAAAAACAAACAAAACAGACAGGTAGATCAACATTAATATCTCTGTTCAGGATTAATATTTCTGTAGTACGTTTCACTGTTTTCTTAACATTTCTGTACGTACGTTTCACTGTTTTCTTATTGTATTTATTATAGCTAGTCAAATCAAGTGATGAGCATCACTGAGATTGTTGACGAAAAAAAAACTAATAATTCCATGTAACATAAATGGTACTATCATATCAGATTTGATAAATATAAAGAATATGGCAGGTAACAGAAATGGTACTATAATATCTCAGATTTGATAAATATAATGAATATGGCATTTATGTGCATGGCATTGAGTAGCAACGCTTGTTACAACTGTAAATCCATATTTCATTAATTGTGGTAAGCAAAAAAAAATTTAATGTCGTATAAACAAGCTTAAAAAATAAAGTTAAAACAGGTAAAGGTAAAAAGGTTGTCGTAATTAGATTATAGATTTTTTCTGTTTAGATAGTAGTTGTGAAATGGGAATAGGGAAGGATGAAAAAAAAGATATTAAAGGTTAAAGGTAGTAAATTGAAACAAGATGAGTTGCCAAGCAGCAAGTCCTTGCTAGCAAAAACTTAGGATGGAAAATCACGATGGGATATAATAAGAGGAGATTCAGATAATTTAGTTTTCAGATAATAACACTCGGATATTTCTGTTACTTTGATATTTATGTTCTAGGAAAAAAATTAAAAAATTACCTTTAACATGCTTTTTACATTTGGATATTATATTTGGATATTTGTGTTCCTTGTAAGAGAAAAAATATAAAATTAAAATCCTACTGATTCTGGTTCAAAATTGTTAAAAAACGCGCGCTCAGAAGTTCACAAGACACTGATTTTGACAAGAAGCATGACAAAACACACTGATTTTGAAATCTCGCCTGCAAACAGTCCAAACAATATATGAAAGATGCTCTTTCTTTCCAGGGAGGAGAGATTTGTAGGAGTATGCCAGACTGAGAGGTGGTTGTGCTCTCGAATAAGCTGAATGGTTATTATGGAGATGAATCTCTGGGATTTATGCGACATCTGTGTTACTGGTTGGCGGCTTATGGTGGCCATTTACATTCTCATTGCTATTTACAAACAACATAGGTATTGAGAATAGCAGGGTTGTAGGACGGACTTAGATAGTAATCTATAAGTGCTGCCGAGGATTCAAAGTATCACGGCCCCGGTCTATGGTCAAGGTAGGGGCTAAAGCTGGAACCCAGTATGGACAAAAGTGCTCCTTTTAGTGGCTTAAACTGAATTCTTGGTGCTGATGCCATCAATCTAGCTGGAACCTTTGAGGGTAAAATTGTTGCTCCTGGTGGCTATTTCCGCGACTACCAAGCTGGTACCCATTGAGATTTGCTTATGGTGGCTTATTGAGTGCGGCAAAGTATACATAGCTGGAACCCTGGTTGGACAGTTTTGGGTGCTCATAGTGGCTATTGTGGATTGATGGTGCAGTTTTCTTGGGATGGTTATAGTTTATTGCTGGTACCTTTAAGAGCTTTTTGTCGCTGCTGGTGGTCGGGCTCCTACTCTTTACACATTTAGGTTGGCTGTGGGGCTCATGAGTATTTAGGAGTGTTGTAACGAGAATACATATTCATCGAGTGATGCTACTACAAATGGTTTCAATCATGGCTCCCATGAGTTGGTTAATCGGCGTTGTTTCATGGATTTAGTAGTTGTATCTCGCCCATGCAAAAGCTTTGGTTTTAGGATATTCAGAAGGTGGTGGTCGATCCCTGGTTGCTTCTGCTGTTGCTGTTGCCAAGATTAGCTCGAGGCTACATGGCCGGATATGTATTGATTTTGAATTTTCCGGGATGATATCGATATAAGTGGTTTGACGGCGGGGGGTGATTATTTTGAGGACAGATAGATCGGTCAGGTTGGGATGCGGGCACCTGCTGTTCAGTTCTACCAGAGTACATATGTTTATTCTATATTCTGACTTCGGATGAAGTGAATCCCAAATCTTCTTATCGCTATTTATGGACCTTTCTGATGTACTCAACGTCCCATAAACATTCTATTTAGTTCGGGTGACGGAGGTGGGTACGTTTGCCTCGATTGGTTGGTGGATGGAGATAAAATTATTCATTATACACAGCTGGCCCTTATCTCAACGGCTATCAAAAAATATTCTGCAATCCCAACGACAATCCTTAATACATATTATATTGTGGTTGATGATTTCGAGATTACCCATCTTTCAGTTTCCATAAGTGATCCCTGAGGGCCTTATATCGTCGTCGTCTTTCTGTCCGGGCTGACGTATTCTCAAGGTGGCAGCACTCTGAACTTGCAGAAGAATTGACTCCTCATACGTTTTTGACGACTCCCCAACATGAGCGGCAAGGGACACGAGTCTTATATGGATGACAGGGCGCAAGGTGGCGAAGGTTTCATGTTACCTGACTTTCAAACGGATGACGCTATCATTAAGCAGGCATTTCTAGATTCCTCTGAGTCTAAAATTTTTTCAAAATATCGGTCCAGAGGACATTATCATAGAAGAGTTCATCGTCGTAAGAAGAAGGTTTTCAAGCAAAGGATGGAGATAAAAGAGGTCTCTCTGGACTACGATGATCTTTGTATTCGGGTGATGAGTTTACAGCGCAGGGCCATTGTTTGTAGATGGGTATTCCCTGACTGCGAGGACTTTGATTCAGCTTCATGGGTCAATAAGAAATGGAAATCCATTATTGGATATTCTCCCATTGTCAGTAAGCTTATTAACGGATGGTTCAGCGTTCATTTTATGAATGAAAAGGATGTCCACAAGGTGACAGATTGCACTTGGGTTCGGGGAAGATGTTTTTTACAGATTATACCTTGGTATATTGGTTTTAATCCGGTGTTGGAGGCCCCTCGAAGCAGATTGGTATGGGTCAAACTTCCTGGTTTGCCCTTGGAGTTCTGGACTCTCAAGGCACTGCGCTCAATTGGTGACTCAATCGGTGATACCAAATATATCGACCCCAGCATTGTGGGCACTGCTGATAAGTGGATTGCGTGGATTTTGGTTGAGATAAACTATATGGCTGACCTCCCAGGTGATGTTGATTTGCTCTGGTGCAACAGAAGGCACCGTCAGCATATTGATTTTTGGGGCATACCCTTTAGATGCCTGATTTTCCATAAAACAGGCCATCTTAGGGATCATTGCCCTTTCAGGCTTCGTATTAGCAAAGCGAGACAGGGTCAATTGGCTTTGGGCGACAAAGGAAGACGCAATGGGGGCTCAGGCACATCGGGAGGTGATAAAAAAGGTATGTCCTTCAATATACCCCATGATGATGAACCTTAAAATTTTGTAAATGGCCAAACTGTCTCTGCCGTTTCGGATTCTATGGTTCCTCCTAATATTGCAAGCCATCCTTCTGTTGGTAGTAAACTATATAGGGTTCTTCAGCCACAAACCAGTAATACACCAAATTCTGACCGATCACATGCCATAAATATTCCGGAGGACATAGATGGCCCAGGCCCATGCCCTTCCTTTGGCCCAAATGACTCAAACTTTCCAGACAATAATACCATCTCTTGTAGTAAGGTAGGGAAAGCAATGGGGACAGAGCCTACATCCCACAATGAGGCCTTACAAGTCATGTTTCCTATACATTCTGGTGAATTGAGCTCTCCGGAGAATGACCTGCCTCTGTACAAACCGGTTTTATGTGGGGGGAATCTTCTCGTACAGGTCTGTTGATAGATGACTACTCGAACTTTGGGGTTAACTTCGCCTCGTCACACAATCCACCAGACAAATCTGGCCCTATAAACCTATATGACTCCCCTAGGAATTCAATAGGAAGTGATATTGATTCGCTATTGGGGAACCCCAACATTGACCTGGCTGCCTTAACGGTCTTTGACAAACCTATTCCCTCACCACCAAAAAACTCTTCTGGCTTATCTACAGCTATATACTCTCTTAAGAAGAAGGCAAAGGCAGCGTGCAGGCTGAACAAAGGCAAGTTAAAGTCTGTGTCTCTGTTTTCCGATGATGATGTCGGCCTGTCAGATGTTCCTATTGCTGGTTATGATGGACCACAGGGCTCAACCAGGGCGCTTAGAGCAAGCCACCCGCGGAAATCACTCTCATGAATCACATTATTTCAATGAATCTACGGGGTTTGGGCGATGCCCCCAAATACCATTACCTCAAGGAATTTTTTAATACCAGGAACCCTGTCGTATTTTTGGGACAGGAGACCATGTCCACTCGTTTGAAGGCTATTAATATGTTTTTAAACATCAGGAAAGGATGGCAGGCGGTGGCGATTAACTCAAGTGGCCGGTCTGGAGGGTTGATCGCCATTTGGAATCCCGATTTTGTTGCTTTCAGGGCATTTAGCTTTTTTGGGGGTATTCTGCTATCAGGGTGGCTCAGAGGTTTGCCAGGAAATTTTAATCTTATTAACATATATGCTCCATATGCTAATAGGGTGGCTTTTTGGAATAGAATGCAGGCATCGGGCATTTTGGCACTGCCAAATCTTATAATGATGGGTGACTTCAATTCAACCCTTAATGCAGATGAGATTTGGGGCAAAGCTGCTCGTTTGGATCCCCTCGCTGGTTTTCTAAATGACATATTTTACACACAAGGGCTGAAGAACATTAGGCCACTTCCAATGGCGCCAACTTGGTCCAATAAGCGAGGGGGTGATAAATACATTGGAAAGAGGCTTGATCGGGTGATGGTGAAAGAATCTGTCGCGGACATCATACAGAATCCAAGATCGATGATCCTGGTATTTGACATATCCGACCATATGCCAATTTATTTCTCTTGGTCCAAAAATGAGGAAGTACTTGGTCGACCCTTCAAGTTCAATAGAATATGGCTCGAAGACCCTCAATACACAGGTATGGTTGAGGAGATTTGGCGAGCAGAATATGACATGCCGTTTGCAGATGTTTGGGATTTCTTTCACTACAGACTTCAAAAGGTTAAGAGTGCCTCCAAGACATGGGAACGTCAAAAGAAACTGAATCTTAAAAAGGAATATTGGGAAATACAGAGACATATGGAGGTGATTATATCCTCTTTTATTATTGCTCATCCCGACGAGAACATTCTACAAGAACTAATAAGGCTTGGTGAAAGAAAAAGAGAAATCCTCAGGATTGAAGAGGTCACCTGGAGGTTGAAGAGCAGAATTACGTGGCTGGCAGAGGGTGATTTAAACACAAAGTACTTCCACAAGTTTGCAATTGGGAGAAAGAATAGGAATACTATATGGTGCATTAAACGAGAGGATGGTTCAGTGGCTTATACTTCACAGGAAATCCAAAAAGAAGCGCTAGCTTACTTTTCATCCTTCTACTCGAGACAGGCCGGCATCGATTATGAGAACCAGGTATGGCTTTTAGAGCATGTCAATAGATTTTTTGATGCTGAGGCCATTTCGATCTTGGATTGTACAGTTTCAGGGAATGAAGTTTTAAAGGTCCTTAAAGCATTTTCTTCGGATAAATGTCCGGGGCCTGATGGGTGGCCTACAGAATTCTTCATACACTTCTTTGATTTGATGGGGAAGGATTTGACCCAGATCATTGAACATATCATAACAACGGGAGATATGCCGGCAAACCTTAATTCTACTTTCATTGCACTGATTCCTAAATTGAATGATTCCCAATCATTTACAGACTTCAGACCGATTTCGCTGTGTAATGTGCTCTACAAGATAAACTCCAAGATTATAGCTGAACGTCTCAAAGGAATACTGTCAGACAGTATCTCAAAAGAGCAATACAGATTCCTTAAGGGTCGCTCCATCCATGATGCAGTGGCAGTTGCACAAGAAGTTGTACACTCCATTCATTCGGAGAAATGGAAGGCTATTCTGATGAAAGTGGATCTACATAAGGCCTATGACTCAATTGATTGGTCATATATTAGGCTTGTGCTCATGAAGATTGGTCTCCCTATAAGGATTATTAGATGGGTAATGTCCTGCATCTCTACAGTTCGTTATGAAGTTCTTATAAATGGTATCCCAACTACCTTTTTTGTTGCTGGGCGTGGATTGAGACAGGGCTGCACGCTCTCCCCATTGATATTCATTCTTATCATGGATAGTTTCAGTGGTATTATGCATAGTGCGGAGAGGCGAGGTTGTATTAAAGGCTTCTCCTTCTCCAATGAAGTTTCCTGTTCACATTCCTTATTTGTCGATGATCTGCTTTTGTATGGATATCTAAAACGGAACCACTGGTTGTATATACATTTAATGTTTAATCGTTTTGAAGCTGCCACAGGTCTGAATATTAACAGAGGAAAATCCTTTATTATATATGAATATGGAGATTTGCAGGAGGTTGAATTTATCGCTGAATTCATGGGGATCGACATTAGGGAGGCTGCTACTGGGTTCACATACTTGGGCTTCAGGATCAAACCGTGTGGATATAAGATCCAGGACTGGACCTGGATGGTTGACAAATTCCGCCGGAAGATTTCGGGATGGACACATAGGTGGTTATCCTTGGGCAGTAGGGTAATCTTAATCTAGGCGGTACTATCACAAATGCTGGTATATTCGGGACATCTGTACTATATTCCTGATGGCATCATCAAAATATTGAATCGAATTATGGCTAAATTTTTATGGGGAGGGGCTTCGATGACTCATAAAATACATCTAGTTAAATTGGAGTGCCTTTGCAGATCTAAGGAGCACGATGGATGGGGGATTCTCAACAGAAGGACTCTCAATATGGCGCTGCTTATAAAATCCTTTTGGAAACCTTTACATGGAAATGGTATATGGAATGCTGTAATCAAATGCAAATATATTAATGGCGATATCCTACAGCAAATTCTATGTTCAAATTTCCCCCACCCCAGGTTTATATCGGCCATTTGGAACAGCTTCAAGAAGATTATTTGTCATATTTCCGAAAGGCTTGCATGGCAGTTTAGGGATGGGGGTAATATCCCTTTCACATTCAAAAAAATTATCGGTCTCCCCACATGTCTCGGCCCCTCTCAGCTACTGGTGCACTGCCTATCACACAGGGGTATAATGTTCATATCGCAGACTATTAGAGTCTGGTCCTTCGGTGCTCCAGAATTCAAAAGTGCGGTACAGCTAGGTTTGCCGGCGAATGTGGCGAATGAATGGGACTTGCTTCGGGACGCTTTCAGAGCAGTAGGTTTTAATTGGAATGCTGGTGGTGATATAATTGAATGGGATGGCCCCATTCATGATGGAGCGCCTATTGTCAAAGATGTATACAGGGTCCTTAATTCGGCTTCTTATAGGGATCAAATGTCAACCTCTTTCTATCCTTTCTGGCGGAGGAAGATTCCTACCAAGATTGTGCTATTCGGTTGGTTGGTATGGAAGGGTAGGATCCTCACGGGTGAAAACCTGCTCCGTCGAGGCTTCTCGGGACCCTATAGATGTCACATATGCTGTGCTGACCTGGAATCAATAGACCATCTATTTTTTAGATGCCCCGTCATCTTGCATTTGTGGAAGCTCTTTTCCATTCACTACATGGGTTCTGCGTGGGCTCCATCTGACTTCTTGAATGGTGCTTTGGAATGGGATAAACTAAAAGGAAAATTTAAATCTTTGCCATTATTTTTCATATGGGAGGTTTGGCGGGGTAGAAATAGATTGATTTTTGAGGAAACGCCATTCCAGATTTCACAGGTTTTCGCTTACATACTTGGTTGGATGGAGGAACGCCCATCCCCTTGCGTTTCTGTCACGGATTGCTCCAAGCGCATTAGACCTCATGAGATCTCAATTCCGGCGATATATTTTGATGGTGCTTGTGAGGAGGGACTGATGGGATGTGGAGCCTGGATTAAAATTTCTCAGTGGGAACCGGTTCATATTTATTGGAATGCTGGTCGGGGGTCCAACAACAAGGCATAACTGATTGCACTCTGGGGCGCTCTTCGAATTGCTGTCTATCTTCAGATTCAGGGGGTACATGTATATGGGGATTCACATATCGTTATTGGATGGATTACAGGAGATATGGTCATGATGTGGCCTGGTCTACTGGACTGGTTACAAAGGGTTAGAGGTTTATGGGCCACACTCGACAAACCGCCTATCAATCATATATAGAGAGAAAACAATACAAGAGCTGATGGATTGTCCAGAAAAGGATTGAACTCTGATTTTGGGATTATGCAGGTCCAACTGTTCAGAGATGGCCTATCTTTCTGGCAAACTTCTATCCCAATTCCATAACGTGGTAATGCTATGTTTTTTGTTATGACTGTAATGTCTTCAGATTTTTTGCAGGGCACTATAATCTTAATCAGACTGGACACACAGACTTTCAATAGAGGATGAATCGTTTACTCAAAGGTGCATGATTTGTTTTAATGTATAACAAGAGGGCCTGTACAGTCCTTCAATATTGGCCTACCACAATATACAAGCGAGCCGGGTTCGATGTTTAATGCCGAAAAGGACAAATATTACAAGCGAGCCAGATGACATCAATACAAGCGAGCCTGTCCAGTTTTACATATTTATCGGGCTGTCATACATGCTCTATAAACTGATTGCCTGACTGTGTGAACGTTTTTTCTTACTACTGTTAGTGCCTATTTTTTGTCTTCAAGCGAGCCGGGTATTGTGGTATCATGCGTGACGGACACATATTACAAGCGAGCCAGAAGTAATACAATGCAAACGAGCCTGATGGGACCATCCGGATTGGCAAGCTATGATACATAAGTTTTATCTGTGAGTCTGCCAATTTCTAACAAGCGGGGATGATTGATCAGCGCTTATTTTGACTGATATACACGATATTACAGGGGAGATATCATTACATATTCGTTGTTGTTTAACTTCTCAATCACTCACAATAGCTGATCTCTAATCCAAATCATTTTTGTCTTATTGTCTGAAGGCCCAATATATTTTCGGTTCATTCAAACTTTCCTATTATAATTTTCTCAATCTGAATGAAGGTCATTCTGAGTGGGATGTAAAATCCCGATATGGGGAGGCCGACAAAATACTTTCATGCTCTTTTCATACAAGGGAGTTGAGGTATCTAGCTAGTATGATGGAATTCTTGCTATTGCTCTTCATAGCTGAGATTATGCATGTTCAATGTACTATTTATATTCTAATATATTCAGCGTTTTTTTCTTCTGAAAAAAAAATGAAAGATGCTCTTTCACTTTCAAATCTAACATAGATTTTTTTAAGGTAATTGGTTTTAAATATTATTTTTTAATATTCTTAATTCAAATCTAAAATTGATTTTTTCACGTTAATTGATTTTAACTGTTATTTTTTAATATTCTTAAAACGAATTTCTTAAAATAGATAAGATTCTTAAAACGAATTTCTTAAAATATCGAAAGGCTTTAAAAATATTTAAAGGCTTGTTAAAATATATATGGGGCTCTTTCACTTTCGAATCTAAAATTATGTAAAATTGATTTTTTCAAGTTAATTGATTTTAACAGTTATTTCTCTTTTACTTTCAAATCGAAAATTATGTAAAATTGATTTTTTCAAGTTAATTGATTTTAACAGTTATTTTTTAATATTCTCAAAAGGAATTTCTTAAAATATCGAAACTATATATATAATATTCTTAAAATGAATTTCTTAAAATATCTGAAGGCTAGTTAATATATATATATATATATATATATATATATATATATATATATATTTTTAAAGAATTTCTTAAAATATCTAAATATTGGTTAAAAATATATATATATTTTTAATATTTTTCACAAGAATTTCTTAAAATATCTAAAAGCTTGTTAAAATATATAAGACTTTTTCACTTTCTTGTTAAAATATATAAAACCTTTTCACTTTCAAATTTAAAATTTATTTTTTCAGATTAATTGATTTTAACTTTTTAATATTCTTAACAAGAATTTCTTAAAATATCTAAAAACTTTTATATATATATATATATATATATATATATATATTTGATTTTGCTGACTAAACAAACATTGCAGAAGTGATTACAAGCATAGTCTCTTCATCCTAGCTCTAGATCAATTAATGAGTATGATTAATGGCTTTTCAACGTCAACTTGGTGCTTCCATCTGGCGAAATGGCCACTCTTTTCTTATTTTGGTTTCATGTGCAATGGTTTTAGAGTAAATCCATAATATTTATTTTAGTTAGTAGTCTTGTGTTCATTACTATATATAGGCTCTAATCTTCTCTTTTGTCTGGTGTAATATGCAGCAAGGCTACAAATTAGGATTAGCCTTCATCTTTGGCCTTGATGGACATATCTAGAAGTTATTCCCAGTAAGGTTAATTTGAGAAGTTTATAGATATACATAAAAGGCTTAGGGTCTTAGTATTGTTGGAATATTAATTCCAACTGCTCGCATATAGCAACAGGATGGCGAGAATTTATTTGATGGGATCGAAAGACAATTTGAAGGACTGCAGCAGCAATCACCAGTCCAAACTTACACTTCATGCAACCACATAGAGCAACCACCAACAATCAATTCTCTGCCAACCACATTTATCACACAGCAGCTCCATTCCGGGGGGTAGCAAGCATGGGTAGCAAAGGGGAGTGATGACCCGCCGGAGGAACTGACGTCACCTTCCTCCGAACCAATGAGAGAAATTCTGGGGGATAAGGAAAAGACCATACCATTGGAAAAGTATTACAACCCCACGGAATGTTTGTTTTATGTTTTGGTTTAATTTTTTATTTGCTGCATTATGTTTTAGAAGTTTTAACGTTCAGTTAATTTTATTTACCGCAGTACCTTTGTTTTAAACTTTGGTTGTATATTTTGAAATATATATATTATGAATATGAAATATTTATAATATATATACATATTGTAATGTTTTATATATATGCCGTGAGTGCATTGTAGAAGATAGAGCATTGTAATAGAGAGTCATTTTATTTTGTAAGCGATGTGTGTGTGTGAAGCAGCTATAACATTTTCCGTTGTGAATCCAAAACATCATAGTTCTGAAGAATCTGCTTTTGTAACAATTTAGCAGTTTTATGAAATAGAATTTTCTTTTCATCTCTCCGTGTCTGCTTTTTATTTTAATCTCTGTGTTGTAGAAGAGGAATTATTTTTATTTCTCTCTGTGTTCGGCATTGTTCAGAAATTCCAACATGGTATCGGAGCTAGTCTAAGCACTCAGTGAACGAACCAGAGATCACTCTTCACTGCAGAAGTTGTAAGAAGTTTGTTGAAGCGGGTTTCTCTGGCAGAGAGCTTCTGTTTGTTTTTTTTCTAATACAGTTATGGAAACTACCATGTTTCAACAGTCACGATGGCAGCAGCAGGTACTAGTCTGACAAATCCCCAACTTCCACAGTTTAATGGGAAGAACCATGAATATCGGGCTATCACGATGACAGCCCTATTTGCTTCACAGGACATATGGGAGCTCGTTGAGAATGGCTACCTAGAACTAGCAGACGCAACAATTTTGGGTGCTTTGACAACAACAAAAAGAGATTTGTTAAAATATAATAGGAAGAAGGACTCCAAAGCCCTCTTCTATCTCTTTCAATCAATGCACGAGAGTATTTTCCCAAGGATTGCAGTAGCAACAAAGTCTAAGGAGGCGTGGGATATTCTCAAAACAGCCTATCAAGGCATGGAGAAGGTGAAGACAACAAAGTTGCAAATGCTGAGGAGAGATTTTGAAACTCTCTGTATGAAAGAGTCTGACACTATAGACTCATTTTCACTCATGTTATTGGTTTGTTTACCTAGATAAGGTCTCATGGAGAGACAGTTGAAGAAAGAAGAATAGTGGAGAAAATCTTGAGAAGTCTACCCTTAAGATTTGATGCCATCATAGTGGCAATAGAAAATATAAAGCATCTCTCATTATTTATAGTGGATGAGCTTAGTGCATCCCTAATGTCTCATGAAAACAGACTGAACAGAGGAATAGATTTCTCACTGGAACAAGCTTTTGAGACTCAAATGTCTTTTGGCCGAAGCAGAGGTCAAGGCATAGCAAACAACATAGGAAGCGACAAAAGCCAAAATAGAGGAAGAAACAGCCCTGCAAGTTTGAGTGGAAGGGGCAGCAATCAGAACTAGAATGAAGGCTCAAGCCAACATCAAGCTCATGGAAAAGGGTATGATAAATCCCAAGTCCAATGTCATTATTGCAAGAAATATGGGCACTATGCCAATGAATGTAGGAAAAATCAAAATGACATGAATAATAGGCAGAATGCTAACATTAAAAAAGAAGAAAAGAACCAAAAGAATGTGTTGTTAACATGTAATGTAGCACAAGATAGACAAGATGATGTATGGTTCTTAGACTCAGGTTGTAGTAACCACATGACTGGAAACCTAGCAATGTTTTCCAATCTTGATGAAAATGTTAAATCTGATGTAACAACAGGGACTGATAGTAAGGTCTCTGTCATGGGAAAAGGAAGAGTATCAATACTCACAAGAAAAGGAGAACAAAAGTTTGTGCCAGATGTATATTATGTACCTGGCTTGAAATGTGATCTTTTGAGCATTGGACAGCTCATAAACAAGGGCTACAATGTATTCTTTAAAGATGATGTGTGCACAATCACTGACATACCTCCAAGCAAGAAAGTCATTGCACAGGCGCAGATGACAAGAAATAGGATGTTTCCTCTCAAGTTCATAATAGACTTGAAGGAAAGAAGAAATGTAACAGCTTTAACACAAGAGGTCTTTCAAGAGGTAGTGAAAGATGAAAACTGGTTATGGCACTTGAGATTTGGACATCTCAATTTCAGAGGCCTAAACTTGTTGCACAGAAAGGGAATGGTAAAGGGATTACCATTGATTGAGAAACCGGATAGCCTTTATGAAGGTTGCATCTTGGGCAAACAACATAGATAAAGCTTTCCAGCAGGGAAGAGTATAAGGGCAAAGACACCCTTAGAAATTGTTCACTCTGATTTATGTGGACCAATGCAAACACCATCTTTAGCTAGCAACAAATATGTTTTGACATTCATAGATGATTACACCAGAAAGACATGGGTGTATTTCTTGAAACAGAAGAGTGAAGTGTTTGAATAGTTTTGCCACTTCAAATCTCATGTTAAGAAGCAGAGTGGGCACTACATTAATGTGCTAAGAGCTGATAGAGGTGGAAAATACATCTCCAAAGAGTTCCTACGTTTTTGTAGGTAGAATGGCATACATAAGCAGTTTACCACAAGGTACACACCTCAGCAAAATGGTGTTGCAGAAAGGAAGAATAGGACCGTCATGGACATGGTCAGAAGTATGTTGAAGGAAAAAAAATTGCCAAATGAGTATTAGGCCGAAGCTGTCAATTGTGCAGCGTATATCTTGAATAGATTCCCAACCAAAGATGTTATGAACAGAGTTCCGGAAGAAGCGTGGAGTGACAAAAAGCAGCATGTCACCCACATGAGAGTTTTCGGATGTGTGGCATATGCACATGTTCTAGATCAACTAAGAAATAATTTGGACAGTAAGGGGGAGAATTGTATCTTTGTTGGATACAGTGATGAGTCCAAGGCATAGAAACTCTATAATCCATCCACCAAGAAAGTAATAATAAGTAGAGATGTGCAGTTTATTAAAGAAGAAGCTTGGGATGGAAGCTTAGAGAAAACAATGAATGTGAAGACGTGTGTCTCACGAAGGAGAAGAGGAAGGGACAAAAGAAAATAATCCCTCCTTGGTGGCTCCTCCTCCGCCATCACAAGCACAACAAACCACACCACAATCTGTAAATAGCACAGCCTTGAGAAACCAAGGAAGTGTTTCTTCAAGCACACCACAGGGAACTGAAACTCCCTCGAGTTCAAGCGGAAATCCAAGTACACCAAGAAGACCGAGATTCAGAAATATCAGTGAGACTTATGGACAAGGAGGGTTAAATGATAATGATGGTTTGAACTCTCTATTTTCTTTTTATTGTCATGTTAATGACCCAATTCATTTTTAAGAAGCTGTAAAAGAGGAAAAATGGATTGAAGCAATGAACGAAGAGATTGGTGCAATAGAAAGGAGTAATACATGGGAGTTAGAAGACCTCCCTAAAGGTAAATAAGTCATTGGAGTAAAATGGGTCTATAAGACCAAGAGAAATGTTGAAGGCAATATTGAAAGACACAAAGCAAGACTTGTTGTCAAAGGCTACAAGTAGCAACAAGGAAGTGATTATGAAGGAACTTTTGCACCAGTTGCAAGGATGTAAACCGTGAGAAAAATGTTGTCAATAACAGCACAACACAAATGTAAGGTTTATCAAATGGATGTGAAATATGCATTCCTGAATGGAGTGTTGAAAGAGGAGGTATATGTTGAAAAACCTCCAGGCTATGAGATTGAAGGCTAAGAGCACAAAGTATGCAAGTTGAAGAAAGCTCTGTATGGGTTGAAGCATGCACTGAGAACATGGTACAATAGGATAGATGCTTACTTGATTGAAAATGGATTTGAGAAATGTGATGGAGAACCAACACTCTACATAAAAGAAAATGATGGTAATATTCTTATTGTTGTTTTATATGTAGATGATTTAATATTTACTAGAAATGAAGTTTCTCTCATTGCTGATTTTAAAGCAGTGATGAAAAGTGAATTTGAAATGACTGATTTGGGTTTTTTGAGATATTTTCTTGGAATAGAAGTAGAGAAAAATGAAAATGTGATTTTTATTTCCCAAGCAAAATATGTTGAAGAAGTGTTGAAAAGATTTAACATGCAGAACAACAAAGTAGTTGTAACTCCAACTGTCATGGGGTTAAAATGGAGCAAAGAAGATCACAACAAGAATGTCGATCTGACATTGTATAAAAGCATAGTTGGAAGCCTAATGTATTTGAATACAACTAGGTTGGATATTATACATGATGTAAGTTTAATTTCCAGATTCATGGAAACACCGAAAGAGACTCATTGGCAGGCAGCCAAAAGGATTCTAAGGTATGTGAATGGAACAAAGGGGTATGGTATTTTATACTCCTCATATGAAAATTTTAAATTGACTGGTTATACTGACACTGATTGGGCGGGAAGTGTAGATGACAGAAAGAGCACATATGGATATGTGTTTAGTTTGGGATCAGGGGCCATTTCATGGGCTTCCAAGAAGCAACCAATAGTTTCTTTATCAATAGTAGAGGCAGAATATGTGGCAGCAACAGGAGCAGCATGCCAAGCAGTATGGATGAGAAGAATGCTTAGAGATTTATGTCCTAAACAGGAAAAATGAACAATAATTTATTGTGATAATAGCTTAGCGATAGCTTTATCAAAGAATTATGTCTTCCATAAGAGAACAAAGCATATTGATGCAAAATTTCATTTTATACGACAACTGGTTAATAATGGTGAAATTGTTTTGTAGCACTGCAGGACAGAGGAACAATTTGCTGATATTTTAATAAATCCATTAATGCAGAAGAGCTTTAACTATCTCAGGAAATGCCTGGGTATGCAAGAAAGCAACAGTTGTAATTAAGGGGGAGTGTTGGAATATTAATTCCAATTGCCCGCACATAGCAGCAGGACGTCGATAATTCATTTGATGGGATCGAAAGATAGTTTGAAGGACGACGAAAGCAATTACCAATCCAGACTTAGACTTCACGCAACCACGTAGTTATCCGCGGCAACCACCAGCAATCAATTCTCTTCCAACCACATTTATCACATAACAGTTTCATTCCAGGGGGTAGGAAGCATGGGTAGCAAAGGGGAGTGATGACCTGCCGGAGGAAGTGACATCACCTTCCTCTGGACCAATGAGAGCAATTCCGGGGGATAAGGAAAATACCAATGGCAAAGTATTACAACCCCACGAAATGTTTGTTTTATGTTTTGGTTTAATTTTTTATTTGCCGCATTATGTTTTAGAAGTTTTAACGTTGGGTTAATTTTATTTACCACGGTACATTTATTTTAAACTTTGGTTGTATATTTTGAAATATATATGTTATAAATATGAAATATTTATAATTTATATACATATTTTAATGTTTTACATATATGTCGTGAGTGCATTGTAGAAGACAAAGCATTATAACAGAGAGAATTTTTATTTTTTAAGCGTTGTGTGTGTGTGAAGCAGTCAAAATTTTTTTCGTTGTGAATACAGAACATCATAGTTCTGAAGAATCCAATATTGTAATAGCTTAGTAGTTTTATGAAATATAATTTTCATTTCATCTCTCTGTTTCCGCGTTTTATTTTAATCTCTGTGTTGTAGAAGAGGAATTATTTTTATTTCTCTGTGTGTTCGGAATTGTTCAGAAATTCCAACAAGTATCAATTCAATAAAAGCTAAATCTGTTATTTAAATGAAGGTGCTCAGGTTGAAGTGAGTTCATTTATTCCAATAGTGATCGCTCATAATCTTAAAATTTTCTTTCATGGTTACCTTATATACGATTTTCAACAAACCTCTTGTGGTGTCACAAATTTTGGCAAGTAAAGTTTTGGCTTTTTAGAAATGTGGATTTCCCTACCTGGTTCATCATATTTGACTCTTTGTACAACTTACCTATTGTTGGGAGTTGTTTTATTTATTGAGTATAAGTAAAGGTTTGTGTTCTATCTATTAGCTTGGTCACGTCAGTAATGTATTAAGTTATTATATGAATACGAATTTTAGGAATGCCCTCTATTGACTAGTATTTTGTACTAGTATTTCGTATTTCCATTAGCATTTATATATTAACCATCAGTGCCCAACGCCCTTCCATTAAATTTAGATTTTAAGCTCATTCATATTTTCTGACTTAGTTCCTCACTATAACTGATTCCCCTTTTTCGTTGGTGCACAAGGATTTTAATTTATTTTTTTGCTGGCCATGTGTTTAAAATCATACCAATTATGCATGCATTTCTTGCATGCAACCCACTTGTCGTGTGCCTCTTGGCAGATAAAACATGTTTACATATCTCTTTGTCTCATTTGGAATGGATTGGAATCGATGCTCCGGATCACATGATGAGATATTTGCATGTGGCTTGGTTTCTCTTTCTATTCAGCTTTTGGTATAACTCTTGAGTATGGATGAAAATAAATTTTATTACCAAACTTACGAGTGATTGTTTATTTACAACAACACCTAACATGTCTCTTCCTGTGTTTTCACTGCAAATTTTGTAACATTTTCACCACACATGTCTCTTCCTGTGTTTCCACTGCAACTTTTGTAACATTTTCAGACATAGTTTCTTTCAGAATCTCTCTCATAGGATCTGTAGCACTACCAATAACAGTCTCTCATGGTATTACTCCCATTGGTTCTATAGCCATATTCACGTCAACAGATTCTGTAGCAATTTAAACATTAGTGGGTTCTGTAACAATTTTTACTTTTACAGATTCTATAGTAGTTTCAACTTCAATAGGTTCAATAGATTCTGTAGCAAATATCGACTTCAGTAGGATTTTTATCAATATTTGGGATTTCTCCTGTGTTCGGAAGTGAAATGAATTAATTTTTGGACATCTCAATTGGAATTATCATTCTAAAAACTCGTCAAGATTTTTCTTTTAGCTAGCCTACAAACTTTTTCAAAATTTCTATCTATTATGTTTCAATAAGCAAGTGCTCTTCTTTCTAGGCATTGGTTTTGCCAATTTAATTCATACTATTGGCATTTTACAATTCCCCAACCTTAATTTTCTTTACTGGAAGAAAAAATTCAAAATCTTAATAGCTATCAAGTTTTTAGCGATACCAAAGTTAAGAATTTTGTAACACCAACATGCATCTTCACTTGGGTTCAGTAGCTATTTGCAATGTAATCTGAAATTTTATTGATTTTCACTTTATGGCCAAACTTTTGTAAGGTACCATACTTGGAAGATACAGACATTGGATTTGAAAGGGCTGAAACAATTGAGTTTTTGGGAGCAACATATGTTGTTCCTTTGGGTCAATAATTGTGAAGATGTTGCATGTTGCTCCTTTGGGTCAATAATATTGAAGATGTTTCATTCAGGATTGGGTGTACTAAAGGATGTTACTCAGTTGTTGGGACAACATGATTAGAAAGGTCAAATTTCATTTAACCACAGTTCCAAGTTCAATTATGAGCATATAGAATAGTCTTCATCAAAGTAACATGCAACATGTTATTTATAAAATATAATATTTTAGTTGTTTGAAATTGATTCTACAAATCCTTTTATATCACAGCTGAGTAGTGGAGAAAAAAATAGATGAATTTCATAGAAATATCCCGAAAGTTACCATGTAATTATAATTTACAGAAATAGATCGAACACATCTATTTATAAAATTTAATAACATCTATTTATAAAATGTTACCTACATCAGTAGAGGTAGCAAAGGAATACATATAGCCATACACATATCCAGTTATCCATCAAAACTTAAGGGCACCAGGCACAAGAAGTGTTTGAAGATATTTATTCAGTTGATGCTTCAATGGCAGCATGAGAAGAAAAGGTAGTACCGGGGATTTTAGTAGAAGTCGTTGAAAAAAATAGTACCTCAGAATCGTTGTTGTACTATGCACAATTATTTGGTCAGAACCCGTTCATTGAACAGGGCATCGAGAATATCTGTTTCAGTGGTTGCACAACCAAACCTACAACTCGCTCCATTTCAGTGGTTGTACAACCAAACCAACGACATGAATCAGCTAGGGAAAGAAGGGCCAAGCTTGAAAATAAGGGCCAAGCTTGAAGAAAGGATAGCAGATGTCAGGTAGGAGGACTATGTATATGGCAGATGGCACCAGTGCCACCTTCTTACCACCTTCTTTATACACCGCAACACACCTGCTCTGGACACCGCTGCATAGGAGAACAATGTAACACACCTGCTCTGGACACCGCTGCATATGAGGACAATGTACATGACAAGTGACACTAGTTATTTAAGGCTATGGGGTAATTCTATGCTAGCATTACTTCAATTCTTGAAAATTATTCATGAAATACATCTTTTAGCTTAAGATATCAGTGAATATGATGCCTGAGATGCCTCGGGTAAAAGCCAAATAAGATCTCCAAATTTCTTATTGGCTAAAAAAACTTGTTGTAAGTATGTGATAGGCTAGCTAAAAGCCACTGATAAAATAACAAATTAAACTTTGGGTTAATTGTTTTTAATCGTTAGAATAACTCATATTTCAAAGCATAACTATTACAATGGCTCATATTTAAAGCATATTGATTACAATAGACCTATAATAAAAAAAAAATATGATTAATAGGAAAATAATTATAATTGTTTTTTTTATATTTGAAAATGTTGATTTTGTGGCAACATCAAATGGTGATTTTGTGGCAACATTAAATACCTTTATGCATATAACATAAAAATAGTTTGAGAAAAATAAATATTCAAATTTACATATAAAATTTAATATAATATAGTGTTTATTCACCTATTGAATTATCATAAAATTGTGTTTAATAAGATTTATTTTCATTTAGAAAAATAAATTGATTATTTAAAATTGTTAAAATAATAGATGACATATAATTTTGTTTAGTTAAATAAAAGATATAAAAAATGAATTTGTTTATTTAGTAATTTGTTTTAAAATAATATGTATAAGATGTTTGAAGAGGAGGAGCCTATAGTGGTGGAAATAAAGGCTACAACAAATTATTCCACATCCATTTGTAAAGAGAGTAAAAACTCAATTTTTTAATCCAAAATTTAACAATATTTTTTTAACAAGAATTTTTTTTGACCTGCGATCGTGCTCAAGGTATGAGGCATCAAGCCTTCCCTATCTGCGCCTCGCAGCTTTTCCCTACGACCTCTATGTTCAGCAGCTTAGCATGGGCTCCCCATTAGCCCCCACAACGAAGATGGCTAGTGGCAAGTCGGCCCCCTCATTCCGAGACCTGGCAGCAAGTTCCCCATCTAAGAATGATACTTCATTCTTTACCATGTTAACCTCCTATTATGTATTCACCCCTCTTGATCATGGCACTGCCACCAATGATAGTCAACAGGGTAAGGGAAAAGAAGCAATGGACGTCTCAAAGGACCGCACCCTAGACGAACACGATATCTTTGTCCCTCGCACAATAGGCGACACAAAGGAAGACGCAACTGCGGAAGATAAGGAAAAAAGGAAATCAAAGAAGAAAAATACATGTCACCCAAAGGCCAAAACTACACCAAAGAATGTCATCCCAGACCCAAATGTGGTGGTATACAAAGAATACATGCAAGAACGCATAGTGATGTTTAAATTCATGGGCATTTGGCAAACAAAAGGAGCCCTCAATGGATGGATCTAGTCCAAATGGAATCCAAAGGGAGAAATCCAACTACAACTGTGCTCTCAAGGAATTTTCATAGTAGTCTTTGGTCTTCTAGAAGACAAAGACAAAACCTTTGAAGGAGGCCCCTACTTCTTCAACTTATCCGGTCTCTACATGAGGTTTTGGAAAGAGAACTTCACAACTGAAAAACATGACTTCACAAGAGTCCCTGTCTGGGTTTGGCTCTACTCCTTGACCACAGACTACTTGGCTCCCATAGTCCTCAAAGGCATTGGAAATGAATTAGGAGAATACATAAAAATGTCTGAGGGAACAAGAAATGGGCATTGTATTTCCTACGCAATAATATCTGCCTACATAGACGTCTCAGGTGTCATACTCGAAGCTATTATGCTTATCTACAGGGATGAAATCTGGATACAAAATATTGACTCTGAGCACATCAAATTTAGGTGCAGGAAGTTCCATGAAGACAGGGACCTCTTCTACGAATTCCCTTAAAACAAGACCCCCTCAACAGAAGATCAAGCCAACAAGATGAGGGATGATCAGGGATACATAAGAGAAGGCAACAAGAAAACATATTCAAAGAAAGATCATCCCAAGGTTACTCAACACAATGAAGTTGAAGCTCTGAACACATCACAGGAAAAACAAATCCCTCTTAGCTCCATGGAGGAAGAATACAAGAAAAATGAGCAATCCCCAGAGAACAACAATCTGGAAGAGGGAGAATGGGAATATAGTATGAATGAGAATGAACAACTACAAGAAGACACAGTGATGGAACAGGCACATGAAGCACCCACTCCATAAGAAAATTCTATTGAAGAGGCAGTAGCAGGAGTTGACCTCTTAACAGTCACAAACTGATGGAAAAAAATTGGAATAGAAGCAATTCCGAAAGACCAAATCCAAAAAATTGAAGATGCATACCTCCTATAGGAGGTAATGACACAAAATTCAGGACAAGCTGCCAAGGAAAGAGGAGTAGGCAAGTGCATTATCGCAATTCTAGCGGCAGACCAATACTTCCCAAAATGACCAAATAGGAAAAGAGGTCGGAAAACCACCATTCAACTCCTTCAAAAGCTGGGAGCTTGCCTCGTCAATGAAGGAAATGTAAGATCCATAAACATACCCCCCAAGCGTTTTCAATGATTTTCACTTCATGGAATATAAGAGGACTCAATAGTCCTGGAAAGAAACCGGTCTTCAAAAATAGACTTGCTACCGACAATGCATATATCCTTCTGCTTTACAAAACCAAGATTAACATGGATACCATTAACATGATCCAAAAAACATGCTTCGGAAACTATGGCCACATTACAATCTCTGCTACTAGAACTGTAGGAGGTATAACAACTCTATGGGAGAGCTTGGTATTCGATCTTATAGAATCGGCTTCCACCAAAAATGCTTTAACGATTGTTCTAAAAATCAGAGGAACAAATGACAGTACCTCTATCACCAATATTTATGCGCCCCAAAAAGTGGCAGAGAGAATAGAAATGGTAAATAGTCTCAACGAGACTCTAAAATCCTTCCACCACCCTTATAAAATCATAGCAGGGGACTTCAACATCGTGGTTAACCCAGGGGCAAAAAACAGGGGGCTTTCCAAAGCTGGAAAACGATTTTCTGGCTTTCCAAGCCACCATCGAAAATCTCAAGTTGATAGACATCCCTACAAAAAATGACACCTTTACCTGGAACAATAGGTGTGGACGAGACAGACAGATTGCCTCAGGGCTGGATCATTTTCTCCTCTCAGAGGATATATACCTCACCTCCTGGGAAATTAAGGCTAGGATGTTGTTTGGTCAATTTAGTGTGTCCTAAATTGCTGCATTTAATTTGTCAATCCGGGAATCGTAAGCTGATGAAGTGCGGCGCACTATATGTGCAAGATAACCTATTTCTTAACTTTTTGTCGTTTTTGGTTTTCTAACGTGGAATGGAAATTCTAAGATGAAAACAAGTTTGGTTATGTTTGTTCAAGGAAGTGATATCCCCTATAATGATTTACCCCAACTTGAAACTTTAAAAGCAATTTGAAATTTACAATGATAAGACTTGAAAGAAAATGAAAATGTACTGCTGAAATGAAAAGGTGCTGCTAATCTAATAAATCAAAACAGTAAACTAGTGAGCATGAAAACCAAACTATTCTTGCTGTCGACTAAACACAAAAGAAACTATGCTTAAGGAAATTCAAAATTGCAACAAAATAAATCTAAATCAGATTACATCAATTTATCTTCTCACCCTTCATCATTAGTCCAGCTATGATTTTCGGAAGTAATCATAAACAATTTGAGTAACTGATATTTAATTTGCAGAAAGTAAACTAATACTAAACCATACACTCATGATTCAATCCCTCACCATCAGTCCAGCTGTGGCTTTCGGAGGAAACTGAAGATGTCATGCATAATTTAATATATCTAAATTTGTAGAAAAGAAACTAATACTAAACTACACATTTCATAATACAATCCCTCACCATCAGTCCAGCTGTGGCTTTCGGAGGCAACTGAAGATGCTATGAGCAGCTTAATATATCTAAATTTGCAGAAAAGAAACTAATACTAAACTACACATTTCATAATGCAATCCCTCACCATCAGTCCAGCTGTGGCTTTGGAGGCAACTGAAGATGCTATGAGCAGATTAGTATATCTAAATTTTAACTACTGAAGCAGAAAAACAAAACTGAAATGTACAGAGCAATACTGAAATTAAACAAAAACTATGAAAAGCAAACTAGCAGCAGAACAATGTTAGTTCCATGTCATTAGTCAAAAAGCTATGAAAATGCCCGGGCTGCCTATCTAAAACCTGAAAAACATAAACACTGATCAATGATTAACAATCATAAAGCATGAAAGACAGAAATGAAATGGAAATTATGGAAGTGTATAAACAGAAATGAAACAACTGCAAAGTATGAACATATGAATGGATTATGATACAATGATTTTTAAAGAAACGAAATGAGAAATATACACTAATACACAAAACCTTAGCTGAGCAGGGGACCTCTACACAGCCTTGGCAACGGTCCTCAAATACGAATTAAGTTGAAAAACAGAGTTTTCTCATATTAAAAAGCAGTCATTACATAATGGTAATGTTATGGCACAAGTGCAGCGTAATCACTACAGAGCAAACTAATCAAAAGATAACAGAGACTACATTCACTAATAACGACTAACTTCATATGCGTATGCAAACGCAATATATATAACAACAAACTATAACTATTTCCTAAAGTTCATACTAGTGGAGAGCACGTAGACCACTACGTCCACGGATATAGGAGTATGGCCGTGTTGGAAAGTAGATCTACGAAAGGTGGATGCTTGAATTCGACTCTAGAACCCTGTACAGATGTCGATTTAACCTCCGCAGGCTTAGAAACGGCCGTATGGGTCTTCATGTGACACAAAACAGAGTCCGGCCGACATGAAACTCCATGGTTGACTTCCATGTGGACGCCTTTGACCGCGGCTTCTTTGGACGAGTTTGCTTGAACCAATAGGACACGAACCATGTCCACGTCATTCCTGACCTGCCCATGTGGTTCGTTTCCCTTGTAGACACATGTAGCATAGAGTTTCACAAAATAGCCGCGGAAAGTTGCAGCAGCTGCGGAAAGTGGCAAGATTCCGCAGCTGAATGAACAAAATCTAGATCAAATAGCAAACACAAAAATATAATTAAAAACCATGTTAAATGCTCTTTTGCACATGATATTGACAATTTGGGAGGTTTAGGGGAGTGAAAAAGGTAGGGAAAAGTGTATGGAAAAGATGCAAATTTGGGACTCAACATACCCCCACTGTGAAGGTGTTGCATGTCCTCATGCAACCAAAATTTTGATACTCTTTCTTCAATTCATGTGCCTTGATACTTCAGCCAGCACATCCAATCCTCTCCTCTTCTTCCTTGGTACTGCCAACATTCTGGGTTTCTTCATTAAGCACCTAAATTTGATATTTACAAGTGCTCTGCTCAATTTCTGGCATTTCCTTTTTAATTTCTTATTCTTCTTTTGCCATATTCCCAAATGTAACATAGTATTATCATGGATGATCTTGTCCAGCTTGCCTTGTTCTTTCAATGTTTCATTTTCATTTTTTATGTGCCTATTTAAAATCTCCAGCTCAAAAATTTCCTGTTTTAATGATTGAACTAAATCATCCTGCAATGTATGAGGCTGAATAGAAGAAGTACTTGGACCTGTGGCTGCCTTTTCCAAAGATTCTATATAGTCATATACCTCCTGCTGCTTGGGGTCTATTTCATGTGTCATTTTTATTGGGCTGTCCCCAAAATGCTGTAAAGGAGAGTTATGTTCAAAATCTGGCCGAGGGGGGCTTACATCAATATTTTGCTGAGAATAAGATGGAGTATGCTCATTGTCTGATTGGGAATGGAATGAACCAGGTTCACTAACTGACTGAGATGGAATATGGTCAGTTGGGGACTGTTCAGATGTCTCCTCACCCAAATCAATGAAATGAGGACCCTTAATTTGCGTTTTTCTCAATTTCCCTTTAAGTCTGCTGCTTCTCCTCACACGCTGTGGTACACTATCCTTTTGTTTTTGTTTTCCTTTCTCTGCCTTCTTGGGCATGGATGACTATTTTTGAAGATAAACTAATCTTTCAGAGAGTATTTGATGATCTTCTTCTTCAGAAGAAGGAGTTTTATGTACAGCCTCAATAGTTTCTTTCCCTTTTGGTATTATTGGCTTCTTACCCTTGATTTCCTTCTTCTTTGTTTTTACCAATCTCTCTTCTCTATCAGTTCTTTCCATAGTAGTAGTAGGAGTGTTTTGGATTTCCTCAATTGTTCTTTTCCTCCTACTTCTTCTTGTTGTGCTAACTGCGGGAATTTCCTGAGCAGGAGTAATTTGGGTTTCAACATTTATTCTTTTTCTTCTACTCCTTCTTATTGAACTACCTTCAGGAATTTCCTGAGGTTCCTCAAAGAAATTTCTAACTAGAAATTGTTCCCATGTGTCTTTTCTTTCTTTTAGCTCTTTTTCAATCAGAATTTTTATAAGGCCATGGTGATATAGATGAGGCTCTACATCTCCTAAGTGTTTTTGAACAGTCACAGCCATTTTCTTCAAGCTATTGAATAGAAAATATGGGAGATTAAGAGTTTGGTTTTCTAGAAAATTCATTAATAGCCTGGTATGGTACATGTACATGGACCCAAAACGGCCTTCACATGTAATGAATTTCTGAACAATTAACAGTAAAGTGGCCCATTCTTCCTTCAATGCATGCACAGGAATTCCTCTCTTAAAAACAGTTATATCCATACCTTGATTTCGTAGGATTGTTCTCCATGCCTCATCACCGATGCTTTTATTTTTTGAACCAACGCTCTCCCTCCTGAAGAAGTTCCGTGGCTGTTGCTATTGATGCTTCATTGACCGAAAACTTGAGGTCTCCAATTTCTGCTTCTGAGCCATCAAACAACCTTGCAAATGCTTTCGTAACTTCTCTGTGGTAACCTCTGAATTTCTGAATAAAACGCAGCCATTTTGATTTCTTCAATATCTCCTTTGCTTGCGGATATCCCTCTATAAACTTTGGTCCTTCCGGCTCTGGCCTTAGCAATTTACCCATTTCACTTCTCTGTATTTCACAATTTTGCCTTCGTGAGGGTTTCAAATGGAAGTAGAATGGTTGACTGCTCAGAAACGAGCACAATGGCTGTGGGGATGTATCATAAAATGGGAATGAATGAGACTGTGGGTAGATATCCGGGAGTGAGAATGAGCAAAAGGAACAAAACGGGATGAAACAGAACAGAGTGGGGTTTCGAAAACATAACAAAGATAGGACTGAGTAGATTGATAGAATATAACACATTCAACCGCATTTTGAATTTTGGTGGCTACGAAATAAATGTGAACACGTTTCAATCAACGGTTGTGACTTGATGCGGCTTGTAAGAGTCCTTGGTCAAATCAAATACGCTTCATTATCACCGGTGTGATATTGGATCATGAGTGAAAATCGGGGTTTAATGATGAAACCGTTTGTGAATAAATGCAAGAGGATAATATGGAGATCGTGAAAGGTTACGGAACTGTCAATATAATCATTGCGCGTAATGGATAGAGCTCATGGTTAAAAACTATATAAAAATGTGTTTTTCAATACTATTTGAAATAAATTTTATTCATACCTTTGGAATCTTTGCCTTTGCCCTTGGTCTTCAACTGACTGATCTCCATTGGTGTCTTGAATGCTCCATTGATCCTCTCTCCTACATTTTATTTCATAATTATGAAAATAACATCTGACTGTACATTCTCTTTGAAAACAGAGTAGTAGCTGCGGAATCTGCTTCTGGCTGCGGAAACTGGAGTCAGCTGCGGAAACAGATGTCAGCTGCGGAAACTGACACAGCTATTACTTTGATGAATGGAAATGAACAAATGACAAATGACCAGATGGAAATGGTCATGGAAAAGATTTTTATTGATGGAATGGAATGAAATGAAGTGAATGAAGTGGAATGAGATGAAATGAAATGGAATGAAGTGGAATGAAGTGGAATGAAGTGGAGTGGGTGGTGACAAAGCTTGTGAAATGAAGGAGAGATTTTTTGGAAAATATAGAGTGTCAGGTTTCCCTGATTTTCACCCTATATTTTCTGTATAAGACTGCCAATCAATGATTGGTTTTCAGGCTTATACCATTATTATTATTATTATTATTATTATTTTTATTTTTATTTTTTTTATTTTTTTTTTTTTTTTAACTGAAAAACAAAAGCTAGGCTGGTGGAGAAGAAGAATTCTTCTGTACCATCCTGATTGCAGAACTTTCTTGAAACATCTTGACAAAGTCCTCTTTTGAGAGTGGCTTATGATAAACTTTCAATCTATGGCCATTCACGATAAGAGGAGTTTGAAACTCATCAATGGTCTTGATTCTTACAGCTCCATTGCTAAAGATCTTGTCAATCTCATATGGCCCAAGCCAATGAGTCTGAAATTTCCCCTGAAAATCTTTAAACTTGGAGTCAAATAACAATGCCCAATCTCCTTCTTGAAACTTCTTCTCCTTGATATATTTGTCATGCCATTTAGTTCTTTGATATTGAACTAGATCAGTTCTTAGAATTGCTTCTTTTCTGATCTCATCTAGCTCATTCAACTGCTCCATTCTATGCTTTTGGGCTTCTGATAAGTCCATCCCCAACTGAACTGCTATCTTGAAGGTCTTAACTTGGAACTCAATGGGGAGCAAGACTTCTTTCCCATAAACAAGTTCATAGGGAGAATGTCCTGTTGTATTCCTCCATGTAGTTCTGTAGGCCCACAAGGCTTCTCGAAGCCTTTCTGCCCAATCTCTTCTATGTAGATGAACAGTTTTGGTGATGATACTTTCAAGAACTTTGTTTGTGGACTCCACTTGACCATTTGCTTGTGGATGGTAAGGAGTAGATCTTCTGTGCTTGATTTTGTATTCTTCCATCAACTTTTCCACTAAATTGGATGTGAATTGGCTCCCCTGATCTGTCACAATTTCTCTTGGAACACCAAAGCGAGTAAAAATATCCTCATAAAGAAAATGAACAACTGAATTTTCAGTAGCAGATACTAATGCTTTGGCTTCTACCCATTTAGTAACATAATCAATGCAAACCAATATATACTTCTTTTGCTTAGATGGTGGATTAATAGGTCCAATGAAATCTAAAGCCCATTTTTCAAAGGGTTCAATGAGTACCTGTGTTTGCAATGGTATTTCATTTGAAAGGGTAGGTTTCCCTACTCTTTGGCAGCTATCACACCTTTTGACATATTGTTTTGCATCTTTGAAGAGAGAAGGCCAATAATATCCCAAGGAAAGGATTTTATAGGCTGTCCTTTTGTCCGCAAAGTGTCCGCCGCATGGTTCATCATGACATGCCTTAAGAATATCAGGCATTTCATCTTCCCTGACACATCTTCTGATCACAAGATCTAGCCCTGTTTTAAACAATTCGTTAGAAATCCATGAATATTTTGAACTCTCCTGAATAATCTTTCGTTTTTCTCTTGGAAATAAATGTGAAGGTAGTTTCCCCGTAACCAAATAGTTAGCAATATCTGCATACCAAGGGGTCTTAATAGTTACTGCAAACAAATATTCATCAGGAAACTTATCTTCTACAGGAGAATCTTCTTTAGTATTCTGAATCCTAGACAAGAAATCAGTTACTGTATTTTGTTTTCCTGGTCTATCCAACACAGTAATATTAAATTCTTGCAAAATTAAAAGCCATCTTGTCACTCTGCCATTAGTAACAGGTTTGTTCATTAAATATCTAATTGCAGAATGGTCAGTATGAATAAAAGTTTCATAGCCTGTTATGTAATGTCTAAACTTATTAATTCCATGAACAACAGCTAAAAACTCTTTTTCAGTCACAGTATAGTTCAACTCTGTGGAAGTCAAATTTTTATTGGTATAATAAATGGCATAAGGAACTAAATCTTTTTGACCCAACACAGCTCCTAGAGCTGTATCTGAAGCATCCGTAGAAATATGGAAAGGGAGTTTCCAATTTGGTCCTCTCAAGATAGGTGCTTCAGATATTCTTGTTTTCAAAGTTTCAAAGGATGATTGACAATCAAGATCCCATTTAAATTCACAGTCTTTTGTAAGCAATTTGAAGAGTGGAGATGCTATTTTAGTGAAGTTTTCTATAAATATTCTATAGTAACTAGTAAATCCTAGAAAACTTCTAACATCTCTTTGACAATTTGGAATAGGTAACTTGGAGATGACTTCAACTTTTGATCTATCAACCTTAATCCCATCTCTCGAAATATGATGTCCTAAAACAATCCCTTCAGTAAACATCATAAAGCATTTTTCATGGCTTAATGAAAGGTTTGTTTCTTTACATCTTATAAGAACTTTTTCCAAATTTTATAATGCTTCTTCAAATGAATTACCATAAACTGTAAAATCATCCATATAAACCTCTACACAATCATGGATTAGATCAGAAAAAATTCCTAGTACTGCTCTTTGGAATGTTGCTGGTGCATTACATAACCCAAAATGAAGCACTCGGTAGGCAAAAGTTCCCCATGGACAAGTAAATGTGGTCTTATCTTGATCTTCAAGTGCTACCTGTATTTTATTATAGCCACTAAAACCATCCAAAAATGAAAAGTACTTTTTACCTGCTAATGTATCTAATACCTGATCAATAAAAGGCAAAGGAAAGTGATCCTTCAAAGTTGCTTTGTTCAATTCCCTGTAATCAATGCATGCCCTCCATTTACCATTCTTTTTAGGCACTATAACCAAAGGAGAAACCCATCGGCTATCTGAAATTGGATAAATGAAGTTTACATTGAGAAGTTTTTGGAGCTCTTCTTTCACTATCTCCCTAAGATTTGGATTCATCCTTCTTTGAGGCTGTCTGATTGGTCTACTGTTTTCCTCAATATAGATATGATGGATGCAAGTCTTAGGATCAATACCCTTCATGTCAGTATACTCCCATGCAAATGCAGTAGAATGTTTTTGCAAGATTCTGGTTAGTTCTTCTTGTTGTGACTTCTCCAGATGTTTATTGATATTCAATGTCTTTTCTGGAAAAATCTCAATAGCAAAATTACCAAACTCTTCCATAGAGTAAAGAGACATTTGTCTAGATGATAAATATTCTATGTCAGATTCCAACTGAAATTGTGTGGGGTCATATTCTGAAGATATCTCAAAATTTTCTAATGTGTTCAGAATTTGACTATCTTCACTGATTTCAGAAATGGTAAAGACAGGTTGTATAGTGTTCTCATCATCGACCCATTCATTATCTCCTATTTCTGTGATTGCTCTTGCTGGAGGATACAAATTGAATTTCTTTGTCGAATTACCATTAGAAATGTACATGTCTCCAGATCTACAACTAATAAAAGCATCAGCTGTGGCCAACCAAGGTCTTCCTAAGATAATTGGATGTCCTCCTAGATTATTCTTGGGAGTCAAAATCATAAAGTCTACTGGATATTCCCAAGAATCTAAGGAGACTGAAATATCTTCTAATACACCATCTGGTTTAATAACCGATCGATCTGCAAGTTGCAATAAAGTAGGTGTAAAAGAAGGTTAGGAAGTTTTAACTGTTCCATAGTCTGTCTACTCATAATGTTGATAGCAGCCCCTAAGTCAATCAATGTGTTTGGAATTTCTATCCCATTTATATGTGTCTTGACAATTGGACTTCCCGGATCTACATACTTCTGCATAGTAATTTTTCCCATCATAATGTCTGCAATCTTTCCTACCAGGTGGATTCTTCTTGTGTCTTTTAGTTTCCTTCCTGGTCTTTTGAAACTCAACTCCTTTATGGTTTTTGCTAGAATAGGAATTTCTCGAATGGCTTGTAGCAATGGAATCTTGATAAAGACATTCTTCAATTCATCTAGAAAGTCATAGTTAGGCAACAAGATTTGTTTTTCCACCCCCTTATCAATTTGTAGTCTTTCCGGAAAAGGAGGTGTAGATGAAGATACAGGTTGCTCAACTATAGGAGTTGTGGGTGTTAACTTTTATTTTTCTTTTTGCATGCTTGAATTTTGAAGAGATTCTTCCTCAGAACCCTTATTAACTTGAAGAGAGTCCTCCTCAGAGGTATCTTGCTCTTGAATCTCTATAGAAGGTTTTTCTAAAACTCTACCAGATCCGAGTTGTACATCGTTGAGAGGAACAATCATATAGGTAGGAAATTGTTGTCCTTCTACCATATAAGTAGTTTGAGGATTCTTATTGTTAGGATTTGGCAATGGCTGAGCTGGAAGTTGATTTGTCTTCTGTTGGTATGGAAGCATGAGTTAAGGATTTGTATTTTGTTGAGAAGGTTGTTGTTGTGGAAATGGCAATGAAAGTTGTGGATTTGGGCTTGGAAGTTGTGGAATTTGTTGACTTTGAAAAGATGGAGGATATTGATAAAATTGAGCAAATCTCCCATAAGGATTTTGCATCCCTTGTACCCATGGCTGATATGAATTTTGATGTTGGGGCCAAGGTTGTTGCCAAGGATTCCAATTTGGTTGGGTTTGATAATTCATAGGGTTGTTAAACCCTTGAGTTTGTTGTCCTGCCAAGGTCTCCTTGCGACAAAACAGAGAGATTCTACTGAATTTGGGTCTTCTTGAAAAACAGCTTTGAGTCCAGGAATTGAAGGACAATCCTTGATCTCATGATTCTCTGAGCAAATCATACATGTTTCTACAACTTTTGCATCCAAGGGACATTCCCTTAAAGCATGTTTCATCCTACATTTCGGACAAAAGATGGCTAAAGCATCTGTTTCTGCTTTCTGCTTGTTTTGGATTTTAAGGGTGTCTAGTTGTTCACTAAGGCTCCCTAAAATATCAGTTTTAAACTCATCAAGCATGTTACCAATCTCTGCCCTACTTACTAATCCAGTTGCAGATTTGTTAGCCCTAATAAGAGAAGAATCCCTAGGCCCTTTTCCTGTTTTAGATTTTCCCCTTGAGAGATGGATACATAGTTCTGTTATGTCACGAAATGGGAGCTGAGAAATGTCTCCTTTCCTCATCATGTTTAAAATGTCTATCCATTCATCTCTAATGGCTTTTAATAGGAGGGCTTTCAAGGTTTCATTATCTAAGTTGCTCATCTTTGCTCTTTTCAAGTTGTATTGAAATCTTTCAATTAAGTCTTCCAAATTTTCATCTTCTTTTTGCATCATTTTGAATACCTCATCCTTGTGATTGGTGGGTATACAATAGTCCAAGTATCTATCCAAAAATGTTTGTTTCATATCATTCCAAGTCCTAATATATTGAGTGGCTAATCCCATGAACCATTTCAAAGCATCTCCCTTCAATGTTGAAGGAAACAGTTTGAGTTTTTGAGAGTCTTCCATATAGTCATAAGTTCGGCACACAACTTCAAACTCAAACAGAAATGTTTCAGGATCCTCACTTCGCAATCCATAAAAGTTAGGGAGAACAGATGGTGAAATATTTTTCATTGTTGCATGAGTTTCCTCATCAACTATAGGGAATCCCAACAAATCCCTATTTCTACCATTATTTCCTCCACCATTGTTATCTCCATTATCTCCTCCTCTTCTACCTCCACCTCTATTTATTACTTCCTCTGCCATGATAGTTTCTTTAGAGTCCTTATAGTCCTCTAGTTCTTCTACCAAGGAAGGATGAGAGAAAGTCTTTTTGTTTTCTAAGTGGGTTTTAGTAGGTGGTATAGGAGAATCCTCTAATTCAGCTGTTCTTTGACTTCCAAAAATCTTAAGGCTAGGGGTAGATGGTGGTGAATCCGGTCTATGCCTTGAAGAAGATGGAGTTGTGAAAATCGAACTCTTGGCTTTAGCTATAAACCTTCCCCTAGAATCTCTTGCTCTATGCATGTCATTTTTATTTTTTATTTTTTTTTAAAAAAAAGTTGGGCTAATAATTCTCTTTCTGATCTTCCAGATCACACTAGGTGCAAGAAGAGAGCATACTTAAGAAATTACTAAACCAATAACTTTCTTTTCTGATCCTCCAGATCACACTAGGTGCAAGAGGAGAGCATACTTCAAGAAGTTATCAAGTTTTCCCTTCTTTTATGATTTTATGTTTTTTTTTTTTTAAGAAATTGGCTACCTAGTTACACTTCCCCGGCAACGGCGCCAAAATTTTTGGTCAATTTAGTGTGTCCTAAATTGTTGCATTTAATTTGTCAATCCGGGAATCGTAAGCTGATGAAGTGCGGCGCACTATATGTGCAAGATAACCTATTTCTTAACTTTTTGTCGTTTTTGGTTTTTCTAAGGTGAAATGGAAATTCTAAGATGAAAAAAAGTTTGGTTATGTTTGTTCAAGGAAGTGATATCCCCTATAATGATTTACCAACTTGAAATTTTAAAAAGCAATTTGAAATTTACAATGACAAGACTTAAAAAGGAAAATGAAAATGTGCTGCTGAAATGAAAAGGTGCTGCTAATCTAATAAATCAAAACAGTAAGCTAGTGAGCATGAAAACTAAACTATTCTTGCTGCCAACTAAACACAAAAGAACTATGCTTAAGGAAATTCAAAATTGCAACAAAATAAATCTAAATCATATTACATCAATTTATCTTCTGACCCTTCATCATTAGTCCAACTATGATTTTCGGAAGTAATCATAAACAACTTGAGTAACTGATATTTAATTTGCAGAAAGTAAACTATTACTAAACCATACACTCATGATTCAATCTCTCACCATCAGTCCAGCTGTGGCTTTCGGAGGCAACTGAAGATGTCATGCATGATTTAATATATCTAAATTTGCAGAAAAGAAACTAATACTAAACTACACATTTCATAATGCAATCCCTCACCATCAGTCCAGCTGTGGCTTTCGGAGGCAACTGAAGATGCTATGAGCAGCTTAATATATCTAAATTTGCATAAAAGAAACTAATACTAAACTACACATTTCATAATGCAATCCCTCACCATCAGTCCAGCTGTGGCTTTCGGAGGCAACTGAAGATGCTATGAGCAGATTAGTATATCTAAATTTTAACTACTGAAGCAGAAAAACAAAACTGAAATGTACAGAGCAATACTGAAATTAAACAAAAAAACTATGAAAAGCAAACTAGCAGCAGAACAATGTTAGTTCCATGTCATTAGTCAAAAAGCTATGAAAATGCCCGGGCTGCCTATCTAAAACCTGAAAAACATAAGCACTGATCAGTGATTAACAATCATAAAGCATGAAAGACAGAAATGAAATGGAAATTATGGAAGTGTATAAACAGAAATGAAACAACTGCAAAGTATGAACATATGAATGGATTATGATACAATGATTTTTAAAGAAACGAAATGAGAAATATACACTAATACACAAAACCTTAGCTGAGCAGGGGCCCTCTACACAGCCTTGGCAACGGTCCTCAAATACGAATTAAGTTGAAAAACAAAGTTTTCTCATATTAAAAAGCAGTCATTACAGAATGGTAATGTTACGGCACAAGTGCAGCGTAATCACTACAGAGCAAACTAATCAAAAGATAACAGAGACTACATTCACTAATAACGACTAACTTCATATGCGTATGCAAACACAATATATATAACAACAAACTATAACTGTTTCCTAAAGTTCATACTAGTGGAGAGCACGTAGACCACTACGTCCACGGATATAGGAGTATGGCCGTGTTGGAAAGTAGATCTACGAAAGGTGGATGCTTGAATTCGACTCTAGAACCCTGTACAGATGTCGATTTAACCTCCGCAGGCTTAGAAACGGCCGTATGGGTCTTCATGTGACACGAAACAGAGTCCGGCCAACATGAAACTCCATGGTTGACTTCCATGTGGACGCCTTTGACCGCGGCTTCTTTGGATGAGTTTGCTTGAACCAATAGGACACGAACCATGTCCACGTCATTCCTGACCTGCCCATGTGGCTCGTTTTCCTTGTAGACACCTGTAGTATAGAGTTTCACAAAATAGCTGCGGAAAGTTGCAGCAGCTGCGGAAAGTGGCAAGATTCCGCAGCTGAATGAACAAAATCTAGATCAAATAGCAAACACAAAAATATAATTAAAAACCATGTTAAATGCTCTTTTGCACATGATATTGACAATTTGGGAGGTTTAGGGGAGTGAAAAAGGTATGGAAAAGTGTATGGAAAAGATGCAAATTTGGGACTCAATAGATGTTACCACAGGTCAGCTTAGACCATTGGCCCATATCTTTGAACGTCCACATTTCCACTGGACCCAAAAAAAAATAGTTCAGATTTGAAGAATTTTGGCTCGACCATCCAGATTTCATGGAAAAAATGAAGGAATAGTGGGAAACCCCTTAACCCCATCATGGAAACAAAATGCACAAATTCTAGCAAAAATTTAAATTCATTAAGGCAGAGACCAGGACTTGGAACAAGAAAACATTGGGTAACATCACCTCATAGAAAATACTGTTGGAATTGAAACAGGAGGCCCTCCAGCAACAAATCTTAAACAAGGGCCTTAATGAGAAAATAAATTAGGAAGAACTCCAAGTCCAAAATATCTTGGAGGAAAGTGCCGCCTGGAGGAAAAATTGTGGCAACATAAGTCCTGCATCAATTGGTTGAAATGCAGGGAGAGGAACTTTGCATTCTTTCACCGCTCCATGATTAAGCACATAAGACACAATATAATTCGAAGCCTAAATACCATTGGGGCTAACATCATACATGCTCATGAAGAGATGGAAGAAGAACTCAATTAGTACTTTGGCACCCTCCTCATAGCAATTGGCCATGATAGGTTTGGAGCTATAAGGAAAACAACCAAGAACATTATTACCATCTTGACAAAGGTACATAACCAAATGTTCTTGAGAAAATTCTCTCTATAGGAGGTCGAGGAAGTGGTTATGTCCATGCCCAACAGAAAGGCGTTGGGACCAGATGGATTTACCATAGACTTCTTCAAGGCTTGCCAGCTCTTGGTAAAGGAAGAGGTCCATGACTTAGTTGTGAAATATTGCATTAAAAAATCAATATTAAAAGCTTTGAATGCCACCTTCCTCACTCTAAGACCCAAACCTGAAAGTGTTGATTCCCCCAACAAGTTCAGACCAATAATTCTCTGCAACGTCACCTATAAGATAATATCCAAAGTCTTGGAAAAAAAGATAAATACCATTCTACCTCTCCTCATCTCTCAGCATCAATCAGGATATGTAGAAGGTAGAAAATTCCCAGACAACATTATTCTCTCACATGAAATAATTCACTTCCTCAAAGAAAACAGAAGATCGAGCATGCTAATAAAACTAGACATGTTTAAAGCACTTGAAAAAATCAGTTGGGACTACATGAGGAAAGCCCTGGAGGATTTTGGGTTTAACCAAGATTGCATCAAATGGATTATGGCTATGGTCTTTGGTGTGTTCTTCTCTATCCTATTCAACGGATCCCCCTCCTAAAATTTCAGCCCATCCTGAGGCATTAGACAAGGGGACCCCATCTCTCCCTTTCTCTTTGTTATTATGGTTGAGGGGCTTAGCCACTCCGTCTCGGTTGCCTCCTTTCAAGGGGACATATTTGGAATTAAGCTTTACAATTCTATACCCCCCTCTACCCACCAACAATTTGTAGATGACACCCTTCTCATGGGCACTCCCACTGTCAAATAAACCCATTATTTCAAATCCATTTTGGATGAGTTTTATGATGCGTCGGGAACCTCCATCAACGTGGAGAAATCCAAACTATTTTTCCTAAACACCACCCTGAGTATCCAAGGAAACATTGCCAAGATTCTTGACTTCAAAATCCACAACTTCCCTTCCACATACTTGGGTGTCCCCCTCACCAGCAAACCTTTGGACAAATCCAATTGGGATAACCTCAATGTTAAATTGGAAAAAATAATGGCCAATCATACTTTCAGAGATATAAACTTGGTTGGTCGTCTGGTATTGGTTCAATATGTTATGGAATTCATACCTCACTATTTGTACTTGCCACTAGCGACCCCTAAATCTATCTCTACCCATCTCATAAACATCCAAAAGAACTTCCATTGGAAACGTAATAATGACAAGGGGGAATGGGCATTGGTTGCTTGGGACAAATTTTTTCAACCTAAAATTGAAGGGGGTCTAGGCCTTAGAGACCTAATTTTTTTTGGAAAATCCCTAGCGGCCAAAACCTCATGGAGATGGATAACCAAACCTTGATCCTCCTTGGGTAGGTTATGGAAAGAAAAATATGCTCCTTCCCATCACCAAGATCTTTTTATAAGATTAAGTGGCATGCTCAAAGGCTCATAAATTTGGAACCAAGCATGGGAAAATAGGGAAACCATCCAAAACCATTGCTTCTAGGAAATTGGTAATGGTGCGAAATCCTTGTTCTGGGGTGATGAATGGCAACAGTGCCCAAAGCTGAACCAAGAGAAATTCAACCAGATTAATAGAAATATGGAAAACAAAAGCAAGACACAGGTCAAACTTTATTGGAAGACAAATAACAAGGAAATTGGCTAAAGGGAATGGCTCGTTGATGAAGACTGGGATCATCATGAATACCCCTTTCTTGGCAGAAAATCTCTATGGAACTAAAGGAAAGATGGATAAAAACAGAAAATGAGGAGGATAAGCTCAGATGGGGGAAGAAAGTTGCTGTACACTTTAACATCAAGGAGGCTTATAGCTATGTCGCGTCTCTCGACCCTATTCCACCTGAAAGGAAATGGAAAAAACTATGGGATCAAAGTAAATGGCCTAAAATATCTATATTCCTCTCACTCATCATGCACAGGAAGATACTGACCTAGGACAATTAAAAAAAGAAGGGATTCATCAGTCCCTCCAAGTGTACTGTCTGTGGGAAAAATAAGGAAACTACCAACCACTTGTTAAATAAATTCCTATATGAAAATAACATTTAGAACTGGGCTTATTTGGTCTTTAAAGCCTCCTACAGGGATCCCTCCTCCATCCTCAACACCATCGAGCTTTGGAGATCTTCCTTTTCCAAGAAACCTCTGATTAATAGGGTCTGGAATCTCTTCCCAAGGATCTTTTGCTAGTCTTTATGGAAGGAGAGAAATGGAAAAACATTTAGGGGTTAAATCAAGATGTAAGAAAGGGTCATCTCAATTATCAAACAGACCATTGGAGAAATGTTCACCCATTCAAAGAAGGAATTTCCCATTAACCCTCCATCCTCAAAGGATCTTAGAATCTTGTCCCTGCTGGAAATTCCTATCTCCATCATTCCCCTAGTTTCCCAGATCTCCTTCTCACACAACCCCGATCACTCCTAGCTTCCACCAAAGCTTGGCATGGTGAAGTTGAATTACAATGGGGTGGCTAAAGGTAACCCAAGAATGGCAGAATTTAGAGGCACTTTCAGGAACTCCAAAGGGCAGATCATTTGGGTTTATGCTGCGAAGCTAGGTCACTCGACCATCAATGTTGCAGAATTACATGTTCTGGAAAATGGAATTGAGATTTCATGCGCTCAGAATCTCTCGCCTCCGATCGTTGAGGGGGAATCGATGTTCGCTACCCAAGCTTGTAGGAAACGTCATAATGGAAAAATTTCCACGTAAGTCTCGAAGAGTTGGAGGCTTCGAAAAAATTTAAACAGGTTAAAGTACACATAGATCATGCTAACAAAGTGACCTTCCAAGCTGTCAAACACAAAGGAAATCAGTTGGCAGGCAGGTTGGAAAATTCGAGGGTGGAAGGTCACCTCAGACTCCTCTCGCTGGTGTGAAAGGAGCTCGATCAGTGCATGCTCAAGGATGACTATGCCACAATTATGGGAAATTACATCTCAGAAAAATAAAATAATTACCAGATGGCTTGGGTCTCCTCTTAAGAAATTAATCATGAACTTTGTCCCCATCAAATGAAATCCTTGTAGAGGTGGTACGAAAACCTCCATGGAAAATATGAAGCACCACTGAAAAGGCCTCTCAACCTTTAGGCACACCTGAAATCTCAACTATCCTTTGAGCCTCACTTTCTCGGTCATAATTCCCCACTCCCCACCAACTCATCCAACTTCTTCAACCTGTGACTATGTATACTCATCCTTAAGTCTAAAATGCTCACTCCGATGTTTTTTACCTCGTGATATCTCCACTTCTTACTGCTCCTCTAGGCCTTTTCTAGCATCCTTTCTTTTCTGCCATCCTCCCTCTTGTCTCTGGACAACCTGCAACCCGTCTCACGGTTTCCCTAACCCCACTCTTAGCATGGCCAGTCACCAGTTCAGCTCCTCTGCTAAACAGGGAAGAGGCTGAGGCCGAGGCCGAGGAGCTCACTGTTGTAGTTGTTCATCCCCATATATGACTCCCACCATAAGGGCAGAGTCTTTCGTGAGGTAAGTATCCAGTAATTATGATATTGTCCTTTATCAAGAAACCAATGACTAGGTCACCAACTTGGAGAACTAGGAAAGGATGGCTTGTCAGCGTATTGCGATGGAAGAGGTCGGTGAAGCTTTTGATTGGATCCCAAACCCTAGCCTGACTTGGGCAAGGGAGAATCTCTTCAGTCAGGAAATTGAGTTGCACTAGAAAATAAAAAAAATGATCGTCCTCGCCATGCATGCTCAATAGGAAAGAAACATTACATTGGAGAAAAATATGATGCACTCAATGAAACATTTATGCTCTATGTTAGGGCAGTCCACCGTGGACACTTTGTGTCAAAAGACTCCCCACATTACGCTTTTATGTGGAAAAAAATGTTGTGTAACTAGCTCCAAAAATAGAAGAAAAGAGATATCTACGCCTTAGAAATGAGCCACTTCGAGGGGGCAACCTCCAATACATTACATAAATGAACAATTCTTGGATGATACAATTTACAAAACCTCCTTTCTATATATAGGAGTCCATGGGGCCATAATGTAATCCTATTGGGCCATAATGTAATCCTAGCCGACCTAACAATAATAATTTAAGGGCACAATAATAACAAAATGGGGGTTACAAGGGTACAATAATAACAATAAGGGTGTTACACTAATAACAATAAGGGACTATACTAGTAATATAGGGACCTAACATGCCCCTCTCCTTCAAAAAAGTGTTGTCCTCAACGCTTGAGTAGCTCTGGGTGCTTCTGTATAAAATTCTCATCCTCCCATGTAGAATCTTCAGTGGGTAAGTTTTTCCACTTGATGAGATACTCTGAAATTGATCGATTCCGTAGTTGTCGAGTTCTTTTTTCTATGACTGCTTCAGGTTCCAATATGATCTTCCCTTCCCCATCAAGTTCTGGCAATACTGTTTGAACTGGAAGATTTTCACCTATAACCTTCTTTAAGCATGAAACATGGAAAACTTGATGTACTCGCGAAGAAGCAGGAAGCTCCAATTTGTATGCCATAGAACCAATCTTTTGCAACACCTTGTAAGGACCATAGTACTTTGGTGATAATTTATTATCCTTCTTAGCTTGCTTGAGGGACATTTTTTTGTATGGTTATAGCCGTAAAAATACCCAATCTCCTACATCAAAACTTCTCTCGCTGCGATGTTGATCTGCCTGTTGTTTCATTCGATTTTGTGCCAAATTCAGGTTATCCTTTAAGAGTTGGAGAACTTCTTGTTGATGCTCGATGTGATCTTCCAATACTTGAACCTTCAAATTTTCTCTTAAAGATGATGTGATGGATGGTGGATGATATCCATAAAGTGCCATAAATGGGGTCATTTTTGCTGCAGTATGGAAGGAAGTGTTATACCACCATTCGGCGAGAGGTAACCACTTGACCCATTGTGTTTGTTTATCAGATACAAAACAACGAAGATATCCTTCCAAACATTTATTTACTATCTCAGTTTGACCATCAGATTGAGGATGATAAGATGAGCTATGATCTAATTGAGTACCCAAACAAGAAAATAACTCCGTCCAAAAATTTCCAGTAAAAATGGGATCTCTGTCGCTCACAATAACCCTTGGGCTTCCATGTAGCTTTGGAATTCTGTCCATAAATGTAGTAGCAACTGTACTTGCTTTAAATGGATGAGATAATGCACAAAAGTGTGCATACTTGGTAAGTCTATCAACTACCACCATGATGACACTCTTTCCTTCGGACTTAGGTAAACCTGTGATAAAATCCATTGAAATCTCCTCCCAACGTTGACTTGGAATAGATAAAGGTTGTAGAAGTCCTGGGGTCTTAATTGTTTCCACTTTATTCTGCTGGCAAACCAAACATTCCGCCACAAACTTTCGAATATCAGATTTAAAGCCATCCCAAAAAAATTCTTTCTTCACCCTGTGGTAAGTTTTTAAAAATCCTGAGTGTCCTCCTAAAGGAGAAGTGTGCAATTCCAGAAGAATATTTTGTTTTAGTTGGGAATTCTTACAAAGATATAAGCGATCTTTGTACCATAAGGAATCATTTTTCTAACTAAATGTATTAGATGTACTAGGATCTTGTTGCAACTTTTGAATGAGTGTCCATACATCTTTGTCCTTCTTCCATTCATCTCTTGCTTCAGTTATCCAATCTGGTTGGATAATAGAAATGGCACAAAGCAATGCTTCCACCTCTTCATTCTTTCTTGAGAGTACATCTGCAACAACATTTAGCTTCCCTTTTTTGTAGATTATTTCAAAGTCATAACCCAACATCTTTGTGACCCATTTTTGCTACTCTTCTGAAGATAGTCTTTGTTCCAAAAAGTGTTTAAGACTATCATGATCAGTTTTTACCTTAAAGTGTCTTCCCATTAGGTAAGTTATCCATTTCTTTAGTGCATGCAGTATTGCTAACATTTCCTTCTCATAAATAGGTTTCTGTAAATACTTTCCTTTGATTGGACGACTTTCAAAAGCAATGGGTCTTCCTTCCTGCATTAAAACTGCACCAATTCAATTTCCTGAGGCATCACATTCCACAATAAAAGTTTTTGTGAAGTCTGGCGTAGCTAAGACCAATGCTAGGCACATTGCCTCTTTAAGATGTTCAAAGGCCTTAGTTGCTTCAGGAGTCCATGAAAATGCATCTTTCTTCAATAATGTTGTTAGAGGTGCTGCTATTCTCCCATAATTCTTAACAAAATTGTGATAATACCTTGTTAAGCCGAGAAATCCTCGCAACTGCTTTATGGTCGTGGGGACTTTCCATTCCTTAATAGCTTTAATTTTGTTAGGGTCTACTTTAACACCCTCGTGAGATACAATATGATCCAGATATTCCACCTCTTGTACTCCAAAGAAACATTTGGATATTTTTGCATATAATTGTTTCTCCTGCAATAGTTTGAGCACCCTGTCAACATGTTCAACATGATCCTTCCAAGACCTCCTATAGATTAGTATATCATCAAAAAATACTAGCACAAATTTTCTAAGGAAGGGTTTGAAAATGGAATTCATCAACCCTTGAAATGTAGAAGGTGCATTGGGAAGGCCAAAAGGCATGATCAAAAATTCATAATGACCCTCATGAGTTCGAAATGTTGTTTTTGGAATATCTTTAGTCTTCATTCTAATTTGACGATAGGGCGAAAACGCGAAGTTGGGAAACACTTTTTGGCATGAGATAGAATTCGGGAGAATTTTTTAATCTCTCGGCCGAGAAAAAAAGTCAACTAAATTTCTCGGCCGAGAGTTTTGAAAACTCTCGTCCGAGAGATTTTAAATATTTCGTATTTTCTCGGACGAGAGTTTTCAAAACTCTCGGCCGAGATTTGTGTCACAAAACTCTCGGCCGCAAACTCTCGGCCGAGAGTTAGAAAAACTCTCGGTCGAGAGTTTGCGGCCGAGAGTTTGCGCAATAAAAATCTCGGCCGAGAGTTTTTCTAACTCTCGGTCGAGAGTTTTATTGCGCAAACTCTCAGCCGCAAACTCTCGGCCAAGAGTTTTTAAAATTTTTGGGCGGGAGTTTTCCTGTGCATAAATTGGTTTAAAACTCTCGGCTGAGAGTTTTAAAAATTTCTCGGCCGAGAGTTTTTCTCGGCCAAGAGTTTCTGGTCAACAAAAAACTCAGAAAACTCTGCAGTTTTGAGAAACCTGCAACTTTGGAGGGACAAAACACCTACAAAAACAAAATGTTATATGTCGGACCAAGTACCATTAGATTCGTCTCTAAATCTAGTTTTTGATGATGTGAGATTTATGGAGTTTCATTAAAAAATTCAATTTTTTATTAATTTTTTACTAAACTATGTCACTATGGAATTTCATTGTTCGAAAAATTGCACTAAATGAAAATTCAATAACTTTCGAACGAGGACACCAAAAAATTAAAAAAAATCATAGTGCACTTCCTCTCCCTGTCTACTTAAAAAGGGTACTCTCATTTTTCTTATTGACGATCACATTGAAAAGAAAATCAAAGGATAATAAAATGTACTGAAACATCACTGTTTTTTTGTCTTCGTCCATTTCAAAAAATAATAAAAAATAGTGATTTGATCCAAAAATTACCAAAAAATAGTCTGTGCACTAGTGCAATATATGCAGATTATGATGCTATGGTTTTTTCCCAAAAAATGAATAACCTTCCCTAAAAAAAGTAAAGGATAATAAAGTGACTATTTATGTTTGCCTGAAAATTTCAAGTATATGCAGTTAGTAAACAACAAATTTACCCCTCTATATGTTAATATTTTTTTTTAAAAAAAATATTCGTATGGAGGTAAGACAATTCTCTACAATTCTTATTTTTATGTCAAAGCGTAATTTGCGATAAAAATATGAGTTTAGTGGAGTTGAAGTTGAAAAACATAGAAAATTACAATTTTCAACGTCAAAAAAGGGCAAAAAGTGTTTCCCAACTTCACATTTTCACCCGATAACCTGAACAAAGATCCAACTTGGTAAAATAAATTGCTCCATGTAATTCATCCAATAATTCATCAATTACAGGAATGGGAAATTTATCTTTAATGGTGAGCTTATTGAGCTCCCTATAATCCGGACACATTCACCATGATCCATCCTTCTTGTGTACCAATACTACGGGAGCAAAGAAAGAACTTTGACTAGGTTGAATTATACCCGCCTCTAACATTTCTGCAATCATACGTTCAATTTCGCTCTTTTGGAAGTAAGGATATCTATAAGGCCTGATGTTTGGAGGAACACTTCCTGGAATCAAATGAATAGCATGATCATGATCATGAATAGGTGGAAGTCCTTTGGGAGTTTCAAACACCTTGGAATGATTGTCCAAGACTTGTTGGAGATCTGCAGAAATAGATGATTTTGATGTTGGAACTTCTAGTGAGCATAATTGTGCAATTACACCTCGTTGTTCTTTCTTTAGAAGCTTTGTCATGACATTAGAGCTTATTATCCTTCCTGGCTTCCCTGCAATACCTCGTAATTCGACTTCCTTTCCTTCTGAAAAAAATTTCAAGAAAAGTTCTTGAAAATTAAAAGCTACCGTCCCCAAAGATTGTAACCATTGTACTCCTAGTACAACATCAGCACCTCCCATAGGAATGGAAAGCATTGGACTATTCAATACATATTCCCCCATGGTTAGCTTGATATTATGGTATTTTCCAGAGCAATTTATAGTTCCTCCATTTGCAACCATCACTTGACATTCTGGTGTTGGGTATAGGAAACAATTCAATTCCTTGGCTACCTTACAATGAATAAAATTATGGGTGCTACATGAATCAATCAACACTATTACCTTTTTCTTCTTGATATGTCCTTCTATCTTGAGAGTTTGAGGAGTGGTAATTCCTGCCAATGCATTACACAATATGGTCAGACTCATTTCTTCCTCTTCTAGGGCTGGTTCCTGGTGTATATCCTCTTCTTGTTCATTTTCTTCTTCATCTTCACAATCTATGTAAAATAATTTCTTCTCAACACACTTATGACCTTTAGTGTATTTGCTATCACAACTGTAGCAAAGCCCTTTTGCTCTTTTTTCTTCCAATTGTTGTGGTGTCAACCTTGTAGGTTGTGGAAATCTAGGCGTAGCAACACTTTCTTCTTTATAGAAGTGAGTGGTAGGCTTCCTTGTCGCCATAATTTTACATTCATTTTTTCTTGCCAACCTGAATGCCTTCTCCAATGAATCAGGTTCCAAAACGTGAACTTCATGTTGGATGTTATCCTTTAAAGTACCTATGAAGAGATCAATCCTATGTTCCTTTGGAATATCAGTTACCCTTATATTCAATTTTTGGAAGTCCTCAATGTGCTCCCACACTAAACCCTTTTGTTTGAGATTTATCAATTGGCTAAAGAAGGTGTTGCTCTTTGTATCCTCATAATGTGCTATCATTTCCTCCGTAAAAATTGACCAAGTGATAATTTTTTTACGAGAGCAAAGCCATCGATACCATACAAATGTATTTTGTTCTAAATGTAAAGTTGCAATGCGTACCTTTTGTGTGTTTTGCACATTATGGAGATCAAAATATTGCTCCATTTGTAGTATCCATGTTACAGGATCCTTTTCATCAAACTTCCTCATATCCATTTTTGGAATATGGTGGTTCTTCCCGCCAACATTAGAGTTTATGAAATCACGATTAACATTTATTTTCTTCTCATCATGAGTTTCCTCTACTATCTTTTCACCATTAGGAAACATTTCTTGTATCAACTTTGTCAAACCTTCTATGTCTGCTTTTAGATCATTCTTCATGTTTTCCATTTTAGATTCCATGCCAGCTTCCATGTCATCTATCTTAGATTCCACGTCTTTCTTCAAACCATCCATATTATTCTTCACACCATCCATCTTTGCTTCCACGCCTTTCTTCAAAACTTCCATTTCATTTTTTTCTGCTCTTTGCGAAAGGGAAATTTGGTGCACTTGCTCTTGCAATTTTTATAGATCATGTTGCAATTCTTCATCTCAATGAGTCATAGTAGAGCCTTCTGAAGGCTTAATGGGTGTTGAATTATTTTTACGAGGCATTTTTTAGAACCCAATACTGATATCTATTCTACAATATGCCCTTGGAATCAATTCAAATTGATTTTTCAAACAAGACTTATGCAATTCGGAAAAAAATACACACCTTTTTCTTGCTTTTGAGGAGCTCGATATTGAAATTTGATTATCTCTGTGATTGTGGCTCTTCAATATCTGACATTAAGCATTGAAGTATCCCTATAAATTCTCTTTTGAATGCCACAGATCTGACCTGATTTGGATTCTCCAAGACAAAGTTATGTCCAATCTCCCACAATGACCTAATTATGGACTAGTTCAGTAGAGCGAACATGTATGACTTTCCACGTGTCACTGTTTTGTTCTTCACCTTTGAAATTGATAGCCAAGAAACTACAGTCCGTGTACTTGTGACCAATTTTTACGGAACTCCAATTCGATGCTCAGAGAGAGAGTTATTGAACTTTTCCGACGATCACCTCTTTGAGATGAAATTCAGGAGCCTGAAACAACACCACCTTCCACAGATCATATCTCTAAAAATATTGTGAATCAAGCTCAGAACATTTTCGACGAGTTTCCTCAGGATTTCAGCTTCGCACACTAAAAATTTCAGATTTTGAACCTTCTTAGAAAAAAAATTTATAGCGCAAATTCCACGATGACCTGTTTAGGATCCTGAAAAAGACCTGAATTCCACAGATCATATCTCCAAAAATATTTCGAACCAAGCTCTGAAATTTTTAGACGATCTTCCTCAGGATTTCAGCTTCGCACCCTAAAAATTTCAGCTTCTGAAACTTCGTAGAAAAAAATTTATAGTGAAAATGCCACGATGACCTACTTGGAGCAGCGAAACCCTAGAATCCAAATCTCTGATACCAAATGTTGTGTAACCAGCTCCAAAAATAGAAGAAAAGAGATATCTACACCTTAGAAATGAGCCACTTCGAGGGGGAAACCTCCAATACATTACATAAATGAACAATTCTTGGATGATACAATTTACAAAACCTCCTTTCTATATATAGGAGTCCATGTGGCCATAATGTAATCCTAATGGGCCACAATGTAATCCTAGCCGACCTAACAATAATAATTTAAGGTCACAATAATAACAAAATGGGGGTTACAAGGGTACAATAATAACAATAATAGGGTTACACTAATAAAAATAAGGGACTATACTGGTAATATAGGGACCTAACAAAAAATGTACAGTACTGAAGCCACACCAATCGTCAAAGGAGAAGCCGCGGCTGCATGATGAGCCGGCCTGCCCAGGTTGCCATCAATGATGGCAGTACCCCAGAGCGGCCTATAGGCCGAATTCAACTCGTTGGAGGGAACACCTTAGTCATCATCTTTGTCACCGAATCCTCTTAGGTATTTCCATGGTTTTCTTCTCTCCCTCTATTATCAACATCTCTATTTACAATGTTTATGTTTCTCGGCCCATGAGGGGCCTCAGTCTAAACAAAGCCACACAAACCATCAAGTATGAGGCTACAATGTCCCTCAAGTTCTGTAACATATTTTTGCCCCTCCAGCAAGTCACCATTAAGAACTATTCTAGGGGGTTTTGGTCTCTGTTTCAAGCTCAGTCCAGCTTGTAATATAAAAATGTATACACCAACTACTCCATAAATAAAGCATGATTAGATATTTCTTGGTTAGGATGTTGAAGCATGTTGCTCACACCAGCTCTCTATGAATGTAAATACTCTTCTCTTTTTTTATAATATAACTATATTATTTTAAAAAATAAATTTATATAATAATATTATATAATTTAATTAAAGTAAAGATATTAAAATTATAATTCTACAAAAAATTTCTAACCCAATAATAATAATAATAATAAATTTGGTGACTTCTAAAATAACTACGCATAACACATAATATTCATTAAAAAAAATTGGTCTACTCTATCCAACTTCGATGCAAAAGATAGTACCTAATGTCTCTACTCTTAATCATATTTATTATTATATATTTTTTATAAATTTTGATATAATTTTTATTCTAAAATATATAACAACTTATAAGGGAGATAATAATAATTTTTCTTTATGAAAAATCAATTTAATTATTCTCATTGTTTTCTCTATCAATAATACAAATCATCATTCAAGAATCATTATTTTCACATTAATAATTTTTTTAATTAATATAAAAAAAAAATTATTTCAAATAAAATTGATAAAATTATAAATATAGGGAATAGTTTAAATTATTAATTATTAAGGATTTTTTTTAAATAATATATATTAATATTATAATAATATAATCATGTTGTCTCCAAAATTTTCTTTACTAATGGTGATGATGATGATGATTAACATACATTAAGACCAATGCAATATTAGTATAAAAAATATAATTAATATAGGAACATTATTCTATATTTTATTCTCTTATTTTACTAATAATTAAACTGGCAATTGCACCATCATCAGATGTTGCAAAGGAAACGCCATAACTACCTCCTTCAAACCTATACTCGAAGGGGGAAACATATGTTTTTCAACATTAGGCACATTCTAGCTATATTGGAAAGGATTAAGAAATAAAAATAAATTAAAAGTACAATTCAAAACAAATATGGAAATATATATCTCGCTAATAGTAATAAAAATACAATTCAAATCAAATATGGAAGTTATGCTAATAACGATAGATGGTGTTACAAACTTAAGACTTTGTGATGGGTATTCCTCAGAAATAGAAGCCTTTCTAGTATTCCTTTCTCCAAAACCAAATTTTTTTATATAAGCAAGGTGCTAATATTTCTTAAGGTTGCAGGGCTCATAAAATTCAATTTCTAATATTTGTAAAGATGAAACCATGCTCCAAATTTTCCAAAATTTAGAATAAAAAGAATAATTCCAACTTCCACATAGTTCAGTTGATTGCAACCAAACAGACAAAGAGCATCAAGATAAACACCAACAATGTGTGAAACAAAGACCATAGAAACCCAAAACTAACAATAAAAAACCAACCATCGAAATAGTTTCCACCAAAATTGGACCACGAAATGGCACCATAAATTTTGTAGACAATGGACACAACAAAAAGCACTTTCATCCTAACCATCACCAATGAAGTACTTATTGCTTAAGACTTTCAGTATGTGAGATGAAACTCTTATTACTTAATGAGAGAGATCGTGCACAACTATATGGTGTTAAATTGAGAGAATTCCAGGCACAAGAAGGTAGGCCACAAAGGAAAATGACCCAAATTAGAGAGAGAAAGACAACAACTTTGTAAATTGTGAAGAAAATAAAAAAACCCAGAATAAAGAATTACATGAAATTTTCTGTGCATTCAGCATTCTCTTCAGAGACTAGCCCCTGATTTTAAAATTTGTGTAGCCATGCTGATTGGTCCAGCAAATCGAAAATCCAAATGAAACGTCCGCAAAATTTCTTGTAATTGATTATTTTTGGGGGATTTTTAAAAACTGTAGGTAGATTCAAATCCAATTCACCTTTTAATTCGTCAAAATTTTAGTCTAAAATACATATTTTTAACAAAAATACACATGTTTCTGTGAACTTTATCCACTTCATTGCATCCAGAAATTAAAAAAACACAGTGGATAACATGACATATACAAAAAGCATCTTACAGATAATTGAATGAAATCATAATCATAATGAAATATGGTAAAAGACAAAGGAGTTGTGTTTAGTAAGATTTTTTGGAAGTTTTTTAGGTGGTTTTTGTAGATCTAATTTCTCTGAAATCTGGTAGAAATTTATTGAAATCGCAAGTTTGATGAGTAATCCATGCATAATTCTAAGTGTCTTAGAGGTTTTTCAGAGTGCTAAATCCATATCTACAGTGAAAAAAACTAGTTTAAATAACACAAATCAAGATTTCACATTAAAGACAACTCCAAAAATAAAAGACCAATTGTATTATGGTATTCTTTTTATTATTTTGGATATTGAGATTTTTTGGATTGGTAATTTTGAATTTTGTAATATGAATAAGTTGAATGCAGAGTTTATTTATATATTGAGAAATGTTTTTTTTAATATTTTTTTGGTGTCTTAATCTCCGCCAGAATTTCTAATAGGTAAATTATTCAGCCAACCTGTTAATGCTTTGATAAGACAACTTCCATGGGTTGGGTTTGAATTTCAACCATTGAAATGGATCTAGGATAATGGTTAAAAGTAAAAAAAAAAAAAACAAGTTCGACAAATAGGTTATCTTAAAGTTTTGAATTTAACTTCAGTTTACTTGTTACAAACCATTGTGACTATGATCCCTCGGACCTATAAAAGGGAAGGGGAGGGGCTGCCAGTTTTGAAATTAGATCAATCTGAGTTGGGTTGGGTTGTATCCAGTGATTAGGAGTTGGGTTCCTATATTCTTCGGAAAATTTTATGTGGAGGCCAAAAAAATATTTGAATTGGTTCAATCAGAGCAGCTTCATATATGATCTAAGGAGTGGAATTATTGGGAATTGAAGAAAAGCATTGCAGAAATCTCTCGGGTGGTTGTCAGGGGGAGAAAATCGATGCTGGGGAGGCCCAAATCTAAGAATCACCATATGTACCAGCTCTTTGGGATTGAGAAATCTGGAAGGGTTGAGAAATCTGAGAGGATGGAAGAGTTCCCGACCAGATTGGTTTTGAGGAAAATGTTTGTAATGGTGTTGCAGTGTGCAGATCGATGGAAAAGGAGAAGAATACTAAAAATAGCACAAGATCAGTGAAGATTCATAGGAAGGAATCATACAATGAAGAGAAGGATAAGAGGAGAATGAGGTACCGGTCCTCTGCACTCGTAAATATCCCGGATTGGTCTCATATGTCATGGAAGGAGAAGAAAATTGAGAATTGCTGGAGTACAAGTCATGGCTTAGTTGAAGATGACAGTAGTGATGATGATGAAGGGTGGGATTGTGAGAGGAATATGATCCCACCTCATGAGCTCATTGCTAGGCAGCTTACCCGAACCGAAATAACTTTGTTCTCTGTCAAATGAAGGTGTTGGGAGGGGACTCTCAAAAGCATAAATGCGGTCTGGATGATTACTGGTTTTATTGACTAAAATATCTTCAATCGATCTCAATCAAGAAGGGTTTTGATCTATGATGCATGGTGACAAGAAATTTCTGAAACTTGGATTGGAATTCCAAGTTTTTGGGTGTCACAATTGCAGATCACTGTGCAATTAACATCAGTAAAAATTTCATTTTTTGCCTAATGGTTCTATAAGATTTCAATTCTGTGGGTTTGAAAATCTCAATCTACTGAGAAAAATAGATATCTGCTTTCATTTTTCCTCTTTAGCGTGCAGATAGCCAAGCATCGATTGGATGTCAAACAAACTGATACAGAAAATGTTTGTACATCACAATTGATAAAAAATGTATGCCAAATATAAGATGATTGTTGGAGTGCACTTCTACAGAGTATTGATTTCTTCAAATATTATATAATAGGATAGTCCCAATCAACGTTCAATCGGATACTTCATTGAATTGGAGTGTGCTAAATCTGATACTTCAATGGACAAATAAAAATGTTCTGAGGGAAATTTCAATTTCAGATGTTAATTTTTTTGAGTTTAGACCATGTAAACCATTTTAAAATAGCCAAAGCACACCTTTTTTTGGAAAGAGGTTGAGTTTTGTTCATGTTAATTTACTTAATCGAATTTATGTATTTTTGAAAAGCTATTTCCATAATCTAAAATTTAGGAAAAGACCTGCAAGAAAATAGTGTGAAAGAAACAAATTTTACCTTACAAACCACCTATACCCATCCTAAAATCCAGGGAAAAGTAGACTCACTCAGTCTGAGTTTTTTTTAGAGGTAAAAACACTAGATTCTATTATATGAAAGAAAACCAATAAACCAATACATCTGGATTCAACATATAACTGTATGCTAGACTTCAGATTTCAATCCTAAAGATAAATATACATTCAACTTAAAACTATATGCTCGAGACTTCAATATTAAAGATACATATACATTAATTACATATGCATTGCATAATTAACAGTCTACCCTAATTAACAGTGTGTAGTGACTTCAAACTTGAGAGCTATAAACTATCAAAATTGCACAGTATATAGCAACCAAAAAATCAAAATGACCAGGGTATAATGCTCAAATGAAAATGCATGGAGTCACTCAATAGTGAACTCCCCATCATCTATGATCTCATTTCCCTCTTTTTTCTAATAGTAGATGGAGCCAGGGGCCACACATAATCCTTTCTTCAACTAGGAGACTGCAGTCTCGTTCCTCTTTCTGCTGATAGTGGATGGAGCTAGGGGCCACACATAATCCTTTCTTCAACTAGGAGTCTGCAGTCTCATTCCAGTACTTGTAGACATGAGGGAATGTAATCTTGGATAATGAATCTATCAAAATTGTGATGGGCTCCAGCCAATTGGTAAGTGAAGGTGTGGAGAGAACTAATCTACCATTAACAGTTTCAATAATGGCTTTTGAATCACCATATATGGAAATGTGTAAATGGATCCTGTTTGCAAATAAAAATAGTCCCAAAAGTGCCAAAAGTTTGGCCTTGGTGCTAGAGAAAGCACCGCCATTTCAATAAAGAAGGTATTGGGAATGTGGACTAATCCTGATCTCTGCCCCCCACATCCGCAAGTGCCAAATTGGGTAGGCCAGTCAAATAAGCCTGTGGGAAATTGTAAATGTAAAAAAAATCTGGGAACTTGGAAGGGCTTTGAGGAGGGTTTACCCATCTAGTGGTATCCATCTATACGCACAGTCTGAATTGTTGTAAACAGGAAACTTGCGAGTGTACCTATTTTGCTTTCTGTGTGCCGGTTAAATTTGATAGGTTTAGGAAGAATGACTTCAGAAACATTTCAAATTACATTGCTGGATGTTTAGAAAAATTTCAAACTCTTAAGTGTATGAATTGAATCATATATCTATATTTGTAATTTTTTTTACAATGCAATGAGCAAGAAAATGGTGATTTAATTACACTAAAACCAGTTTTAAAAAGAAAGTTGTCTGTTATATTATTTTTTGTTTATTTATTTTTGTTGTTGTTGGGATTCTTCACATTTAATAACAATATTCTAATCCATTACAACAAAAGCTTAAAGCATTGTTTTTAGAGTTTTCAAATTAATTCATATACTAGCAATTACACCATTACCAAATGTTGCAAAGATGAAGTACTTGTTGCTTAAGACTTTCAGTTTGTGAGATGAAGCTCTTATTACTTAATGAGACAGATCATGCACAACTATATGGTGTTAAACTGAGATAATTGTAGGCACAACAAGGTCGGACACAAAGGAAAATGACCCAAGTTAGAGACACCAAGACAGAACAACTTTGTAAATTGTGACTAAAATAAAAAACCCAGAACCCAAAATATGACCAAATTGATTTCCAATTTAGAACTAAATTCAGCAAACATTCCATACATGCAAAATTCAACTACTGCTATGGAGAAACATGAAAATGTTAGTGGATATAGAGAAAAACAAAAAACACTCATTTTTACTCAACTGTTTTGACATTCTAATGAATTAGAAAATCAAAATGCAAGAAGATTGCCAACCAAAACCCAGCCCAGCACAGGATGTAAGCAAGAACATCACTCAATGTAAGTTCAATTGTTCAATGTTATTAGGTAGGAGTTAGAAAAATTTCTGTTATTAGATGATTCATGGAAAACATGGACAACAATAGAAATATACACCATGATACCATAAAGACTTACTGGAATGTGCACACCAACAGGAATCATGAAGGTATGACCAGAAAAGCATTAATGCATTGCCAGCCAAACATTAAGGCATAGACCCCATGAGATGACTTCGCAAGAAATGATAAAGCCAAAAGGATGTTGCCATGGAAGCTACATTTTGAAATAACAACAATCTGAAATAATTAGGGACACAGATAATGTAAAGCCTCTTGAAGCACAATAGAGGAACAAATGGTGTGTATCAAATCATCCACAGCATACGCAAGCTCAATGGATTGGAAAGGAAATTAGGGACTACATCCCATATCCATGAACACGATAGATGAAATCTCCCTTGCCACTTTTCAAGAAGATTTTGACAAACACATGGACCAAAAAAGAATCAAGCAGAACTCAAGGAAAATATTGAAGAATGGATTGATTAACGGATCAAGTAATTGAAAATTCATGTCTTGACTATGAAGGAAGAGAAATTCACACCACAAAGCCACCAGAAAATAATCATCGCATGGAAAAGAGCCCAATCCTCGCTAATCAGAGAGAATAAGGTATAGACATAAATTGAAACAGACATGAAATTTAGATAATAGACTAACTAGCTGGACAAACAACCAGTTTGTATAAAAACCACTCACTGTAATAAACAAGTCAAAAAATGGAGATGACCCTTTACAAGAACTCTTAAAACTTGAAAATACGTTGAACTAAACTATCTTATAATTCATTATGGAAAATTCCAGCCAATTCCTTCAAGAGATAGGAAAAATGGAAAAAAAGTTAAAATCGCTGCTTACCAGAAAACAAAAGAAATATTTGTGCTATTCACTTTAGTTATGGGCAGCCGAAGAAGAAGCCAAAATAGAGGTTGCAATCGTATGTAATAATAAGATACTCTTCAAGTCTCTCACCCCACAAAATATTGATTATCTAAGACCTTACAACCAAACACTTATGTATTTAATGTTGTCTGCAAGTCCAGCCACATCCAATTATGAGAACTTCATGACATAACTGCAACTATGCTAGACAGTTTAAAGATCCAGAAGTTGGGCATGTGAAAAAGGGCATATATGTTGCCAGTACATATTATTGAATGAATTTAAATTCAATTAATGCACACGTTTTTACAAACAGGGATTTGAAACCCTTATGACCAATGGGGTATAGGAAAATTTCTAGTTATCGATGGGTATCTTCCACCGTTCTTGAGACCGACCCCCAACCAACCATTGTTGTTGATTGTTCTTGCTTCGACCTGAAATTAGAAGAAACCCACATATTTAAATAGTTGTTGAGAAAATGATTGTGAAATATTTGAAGCGGATTCATTACACACAACTTAAAACCCTAACCTATAACTAGTCTTGGCCCTTTGAGAACTTGGTTCCGCAAGAAAATTACCTATAAAATATAAGGATGACAACAGAGTTTGTTTGCCTTGATATCAGCTTACTCTTGGGTTTATCATTACTGATAAACAAAGCTCGATTCTTAGCACATTTTGTAATCCTCTGAACAAATATCAGACCCAGAGTTTATGGGGGTTTCAGAGATGAAATATTTTCCCAGGAGTCATTATTAACCTAAGCAAGTGATATCGTTGCCCACAACCATAGAACTGTGTCAATCTATCCATACATACATTACAGAAACCATTCTGGGTAGTAAAATGCATGCATACAGAATCCATTCTGGGTAGCAAGACACATGCATACATAATCGAATCTGGTTAACAGAATTCCTGAAACAAAAATTATGATAACGAAGAATTCTTCTGCCAACTACCTAATTTATATGTATATGTTTTGAAAAAACAAGGGAAAACCATGAAACTCAATTGGAAGAGAGTGAAGGGTCACTTTGTCCAATAATCTTAAGAGAAAATCTCTGTCTTTCTTGTCACTATTGTCTTTAGATTCGGCATCTTGTCCATGAGGATCATGTGACTTATCATTACTGAGTAGACGATGGAGAGCCGATTCATTATAGTCCTGCTTTGGTATCCATGTGATCTTTTATACCTGGGCATTCATTGGTGTCAATCTCAGCAATGCATCTGAGTCTGTGTGGGCAAGACCATGAAATGATCCAAATTACATGATGTATCTTATTTCATAATATTTAGTGAGTTAGTTAGTTAGGTTGAAGGAGTCATTGGATCTAATGGTCTAAATCATTTCAATCGTCTAGCATTTCATCCAATGGCCCAAACACTGATAGAGTAGCAGCTAGGAAAGTTGTTTTCAAATAATGACGCCTTACGACGTAATTAATAATAACGATGTTTTTAATTAGTAAAAATATTATAAATACATCTTGCTACCTTAATTTTTATACAATAATTAAAGAAACTTACATAATTAACCATTACTTTTCCATCATCAATTTTTTTTTATTTTTAGATATTGTGAGTCTTGACATGACTTACTATTGAAGAGATTCTAAGCCTTAAAAATAAATTGGGATTAGATCCCTAAAAATCAATCAGGATCACAACTAGCCTAGGCCACACCAACCCTTAACATGGTTGAAATTTTACCCACTCCGTTTTGAACTAGTAAACTATTCACCAAGTGCTTTAACAAAACACCTTCTCACTATGTAATCTACACCCATGAGAGTGTAACTGACCATTTTAATTAATTCAATGTTGCACGATTTTTTAATATAGTAATTCTATACTATACTACCCTATACTAAGGAATAACGCTACATATTACACTTGTTTATTATTATGGTGATATGGTAGAATTATAATTTAATTAGATCTAGGTTTAATCTTCAGATAATATATATATTTTTAATTAAACTGATTAATAAATTAAAAATATTAAATTAATATTTGTCATGTGAATGTGCGTTATAATTTTTTGAACATGTGATATTATAATCTATTTATACATTGAAAATATAATATATTTATACATTAGAAATATAACCTATTTATACCTTTAAAATATTATTATAAAATTGAGATAATCTTGATAATTAATATATATATATATATATATATATATATATATATATATATATATATATATATATATATATAACAATTTAATTAATTCACCTATAGGCATATATATTTCAACCTCTGGTTGATGTTGATCACAGGAATCTCATTTTATTGATTTATCAAGGACTAGGATAGATTGTTGCTAGAACTTGTTGTTTTGGACATTGATGATGCTGCTGGGTATCGCTGATTTTCTGACCTTTTTCTAAGGTCTCCATTCCAAATCTTTGGAGAAGGAACTGAAAATGGAGAAATTGGGAGATTGGTACAGTCGAGGCATGAACCTAAGGACCACTGATAAAGGTTGAGGCGGATTACTAACACTGTGTTGAGGTTGTTTTTAGGTACATGGCTGGGATGGTTTTCTTACTCTATGTGGGGTAGTTATACTAGAAGGGGCATATTTACTGGACGTAATGATCCTCTCCATATTGATTAGAAGCTGATTGTTGAACGAATTGACATTATGACTGGGTTATGAGCTGTGGATGTCCCTGCCCATGGGAGCCTAGAATTCACTTCTCGAGGCCTGGTTTCTTGTTTGAATCTCTGGTTATTCCGACTCATATACGGATTTTACTGGATTTTTTAAATCACATCGGAAACTCAAGATCAGAAAAGCTATTTTCTCGACGACGGATCAATGTCTCCCTCCTTCTAACATTTTGTCTTGTCCTTGTTTATAGGACTGATGCTTTGTATCACCTTGAAGTACTATTTTCAGGGTAGTTGGGTTGCCATCTTAACAACCTAATATTGGTAGGAGCTACACTACCATATGTGGCAGATAGTAGTACTATTTTATGCTCATAGGCGGCAGTTGGGACAACTCACGGAGTCAGGCTCTATTAAATATCCTTGGTTGGGATTGAAGTGGGTGGTGGATGTATTATTCCCGAGATATTTTATTATATTTCTTAATTAAGACGTGGGGATGGGGGAAATAGAAACATTTATTGCTAAGTGTAATGAGGAGGTGCTGGACCTATCGTTTTTACGTGAACTTGGGGTGGCGGAAGAGGCAGGAACAAAGAAAACCGAAATTACTCCAAAACTCCATTGTTTGGCACCTGCGAGATATAGTTCACGAAAACTGTAGGAGGAACCTGTCATTTCAGAGGCTGATCGAAGCTCATACCATTTTTCAGATCCCGAGCAACCACGGGGCGGGGTGACAAAGACTATCAAACCGGGATCGTAGGGTCGATTACCTAGTTTCGACAGCGATGTTATGTGGGAAATACTGGAAAGTCTTACAACCAAAGCAGTGATAGGTAGATGGAAGCTTAAAAAACATAGAAAGGGTGATGTTACGAAGTGGCTTTTAGGATCCTGGGAGAAGTTTTTGGGATACAAGCCCATCATTAGAAAATTGGAATGGGGCTGGTACTATTTCCATCTGTTAAAGGAAGAAGACGTTTCCACAGTCCTCTGTCGAACCTGGGTGAGTGGGAGGTCCTTCTTGGCCTTACACTGAGGGGATATTGGTTTCCACCTGTATTTAAATGCCCCTGTTAATCATCTACTTTGGGTAAAACTCGACGGACTACCACTGCAATTATGGAGTCAAAAGGCCTTAATGGAGATTGGGGATTGTTTAGGAAAATGCCGCTACGTGGATCCAAAGTGCTTTGGCATCTACGATAAGATTTCGACATGGATTCTGATTGAGGCATCATTTGCTGGAGGCTTGCCTGCCTATATCGATTTACAGTGGAACGGTAAAATCTATCGACAAGTTGTAGATTATTGGCAAATGTCGTTCCGCTGCGACTGTTGTCATGCAATGGGACACCTTCTAAAGAATTTCCCATGGAGAAAGGATTCTATTATGGAAAAGAGGACAATGAAGGATAATCTGAGGCATGCGCAGACCTGTGGTGAGGATGTTAAAGCACCTATGGTTACTGCAAAGTCAACGAGAAACGATGCATTCTGATGATAGTGCTATCATGTACTTTCGTGCTATCTACACTGACTGGCATATGGCAGCAATCGATGCAGATGGACAATCTGGAGGGTTGGTGGCTCTGTGGGATCCCAAGTGGGCAAACATGAGAGCCTTCAGTTTCTTTGGAGGCCTCCTTCTCTCGGGCCTATGCAGGGGCTTTCAACACTGAATTAATATTATTAACATGTATGCTCCTTATAAGGACAGGTTTATCTTTTGGAGGTGAATAAAGGACCGTGGGATTATATTACTCCATAACATTTTAATAGAAGGTGATTTAAAGTGTGTTTTAAATGATAATGAAATTTGGGGCGATAGAGAGAGACGGAATCCGATGTCGGAGGACATTAAGAAGATCTTTTGGAACTCTGGGATCAGTGATATTTCATTTATGGATAATAGCCCAACATGGCTGAATGGTAGGAAAGGTGGTGAATTCATAGGAAAAATGCTGGATAGATTTTTTATTAGTAACAGTATGAGATTACATATGGACAAAATGAAAGCTAATGTTGAGGATCTTACTGTGTCTGATAATAGGCCAATTACTTTACAATGGGATTTTGAAGAAAGGAAAGGTGGCATACCTTTCAAATTTAATAGATCATGGCTGAACATTGAATCTTTTAGTGTGCTGATTTGGGACTATATGAAAAAACATAAAAGAACGAAGGAAATGTCAGCAATGACATATCTTACTATGTCTCTGAGGGATTTAAAGAAAGTGGTTAAGAAGTAGGCAATGGGACAGAAGAAACAAATGAAGATCAAAATTATAGAGATTCACAGGGAAAGGACTCAGACTTTAAAGGACATTGAGGAGGGAAGACAGTCGGATGACTATTGGGACAAATTGAAGCTATTGGAAGAAGAATATAAGACACACCTGCTCATGGAGGAGCAGGAATAGAGACTGAAGAGTAGGGCGACGTGGTTACAAAGTGGGGGAAAAAATACTAAATTCTTTCACAAAGTGGCAAATGGGAGAAGATGTTAAAACGCAATCTAGATTGAAGCAAACATGGTGACTGTAAGCAAAACAGAGGATATAAAAAGGGCAACAGTGGAGTATTTTGGCGCTTTATATGAGAAACAAGTTCCATTGAACATTGGTGTACAAATGGATTATATAGAAGATTTCCCTATCATGTTCGACTAGGAGGAACTAATCACATTAAAACAACAGGCCAGTCCAGAGGAAATCAAAACCATTCTAAAATATTTTTCAGTAGAAAAAAGGCCGAGTCCGGATGGATGGACCCCGGATTTCTTTCTGCATTTCCTTGATGAATTTTCTTTGGCATTTACAGAGATGGTGGAAGGTGTAAAACATACAGGAAGAATGCACTGAGCTATAAACTCAACTTTCCTCACATTAATACCTAAAAGGAAAGGGAAGTTGACTTTTGATGATTATAGACCCATTTCCCTCTGTAACACCCTTTATAAGATAAACTCCAATATTATAGCAGAACTAATTAAGGACATTCTTTCCAAACACATTACAAAGGAGCAGGCAGCTTTTCTGAAGACAGAAGTATCCATAAATATGTAGCCATCACACAAGAAATTCTTCATTCTATGCAGACAAAGAAATTGGATGGGGTGGTCATGAAAATAGATCTAAATAAGGCCTATGATAGGGTCGAATGGAATTTCTTAAGAATGCTATTCTTCAAAATCGGTTTGGATACGGAGATGGTGGCGTGGATTATGGCGTGTATAACACATACTTCTATGTCGGTTCTAATAAATGGAATTGCATCTGTTTTTTTCAATCCAGCCTGAGGATTAAGGCAGGGATGTTCATTTTCCCCATTTTTATTCATTTTTACCATGGATGCCTTAAGTTTAAAGCCAAAAAAAGCAAGGAACAATGGAAACTTTAAAGGATTGAATATTTGCAGAGAGAAGATGGTTACCCACAGCTTCTTTGTCGATGACGTACTTGTCTTTGGGGAGAAGGAGAAAAGGAATTAGGAAGGATCTAGAGTCATCCTGAAGAGTTTTTGTAATCCAACAGGCATGTGGGCAAGTGAAGTAAAATCATGTACATTTTATGCAAATAGTGAGGATGAGTACTTGATGAGTTGGGGCCCCTATTTAACTTTAAATCAACCCTACTTAGAAATGGTTTGACATATTTGGAATTTCGGCTGAAGCTGAAAAGATACACAGTGGAGGATTGGAAATAGCTAGTGGTGAAATATAATAAAAATATCCGTGTTTGTGCATCTAGATGGTTATTGAGAGAAGGCAAGCTTATTTTGTCTCAAGAAGTTCTACAACAGTACATAGTCTATTGGGCTCATATTTGCTGGATTCCAAAACAGAAAATTGTAGAGATAAACTGAATAATTGCTAGATTTATATGGAGTGGGGGAAAATAAAGTAATTCTATCCATTTTGCACGCCTGAAGTGTTTAATGAAGCCGAAGGAGAAGGGAGGATGGGGTCTGTTGGATCTGGACACTTTTGGGAAGTCCCTCATATTCAAATCAATGTGGAGTTGTATAACAAAAGATAGTCTCTAGGCAGAAATAATGAATATTAAATATATAGACACAAGGGAACCAAAGGACATCCTAATTACGGGATGGGAGGTCGTCAAATGTAGATCAGAAATCTAGAGAGGTTTTAGCAACTGCTGGTTAGAATTCAAAGAGAAATTAGAATGGAAATTTGGAACCGGAAGCAAGATACAAATTGGCAGTTTAAATATGCTTGGCTGTGAACTTTTCACACCACTGGGAAGTGGGATCCTAGACACCTTAAATCGAAGAGGTATTTTCTTCATGGGACAAATAATAAGGGAATGGAATTCGGATATCCCGAGCTGGAAAAACTACCATGAGATGGGACTAGAAGAGAACAATAAAGAGGATTGGGAAAAATACATCAAGTTACTAAGAGGTATGGGATTGAGAAAGGACATAGAAGGAGACAGGTTGAATTGGAGAGGAACTTCAATGAAAACATAGATCAATACGAAGGAAGCTTACGCTATTCTGACAAGGAAATGACTAGAACATGAACTGGATAGTTGGTTCAAAATGATGTGGAAAGTAAGGGTACAGATAAAAATGGTCATCCTCATGTGGCTCATATGGAAGAATAAAACTCTGACATGGGAAAACTTGCAAAAAAAGGGATGGAAGGGTCTGCGAAGATGTCTGATGTGTGGAAAAAATGGGGAAGACAATATACATTTATTTTGCAGCAGTGATTTTTCTTACGAGACTTTAAAAATGCTTTGTCAGATACTAAAACTTCCATGTCCAGAATACATAACAACTATCGATTGTATAAGTTGATGGTTCAGGTGAGGCCGCCATCTCAGAGCTATACCCATTATATTACATTGGAAAATATGGTGTGGGAGAAATAGAAGTATTTTTGAAGGGAAACACAGAACACCGTGGGAGATCTGTGCAAAGGTATATAGTACAATGGATAAGCTTAAAGTAAATCAAAAACCCCCAAGGGATTTGTCCAGAAAGATGAGACCAATTCAACTGCAATACCTCGCCAGATTTTTTGATGGGGCATCGCAAAGCCATAACTATGGATGTGGAGCATGGCTACTGTTATCCCCGGAGTTCCACTAAAACATTTACTGGAATGGAGGTAGAGGGACTAATATGCGGGTTGAAATCATAGCACTATGGGGCTTGTTGTGGTTCACCAATCAACTATATATGGAGGAGTTATGGGTTTTTGGAGATTCGAAGGTTATCATAAAACATCTAAACAAAGTAACACAGCTAAATTCGGGTTCTCTCATACATTGGTTGGATAGAATCAAATCTTTGAAGCAATCTTTCTCTACTATCTTTTTCAGCCATGTCTATAGAGAAAAAAATACTGAAGCGGATAGATTATCTAAGAGGGGTTTAAATGGATGCTTCGGTGATATGTACTATGAAATCCAAAATGAATGAAAATGGGCAGGGAGCGAAAGGTATGGTCAATTTCAGTTAGAAAGAGAACTCTATATTGTGGGCAAAGGAGAGGAAGAGAGAATACATTGTGAAGTAAGTTAGAGTTTTTTGTTTTTAAATTTTGTACCTAAAGTTGGCTGTGTAAAGGAATCCTCCCACCGATGAAAAGTGAAATTTTTGTTTTAAACCACTGTGTAAAGGAATCCTCCTACCGATGAAAAGTGAAATTTTTGTTTTAAACCACTCTGATCTGTATAAGAAGTAAACAGTGAAACAAGAGGAAGAAATTGATGTTTTAATGATATCGAAACTTGGAAAATAGTTCTTGACTTGTGAAAATTGTAAAAACCAAATCTGGATTTTTGAGTTTGCATAGTTATGTGCCTTGGTACACTTATATAAACCAAAAGTATTTTTTGTGCTGAGAAAAAGGATAGATTGTTGTTGGAAAATTCTTTGTCTAATAGCTTGATCCGCTACTACGATGAGAGGAACTGAAAAGAGTCATGGAACGTGGCGGTGAAGGCCCTTGAAGCATCTTCTAAAACCGATGGGTGGACATTGTGGCTTTCATTACATGTGAAGAGCGAACACCACGTTATGAATTGAAACATTTAATTACGGAAGAGAAGAATGATGTTTTAAAGATAAAATAGAACAACAATCTATGGTGCTTCTTATCTCAGTTTGGTTTTTTGTTGTTCGACTGATTGAGTATTTTTTAGCTCAGATTGTTTGGAATTCTCATTGAAGTGGAGGGACATTTTTTTTCTTCGAATGGTATGTGTGTTTCATGATGAGATATATCGAGAAATAGAAGGCAACTATTCCAGACATACAATGATATGACTAGTAAGATATTTTTGGTCGTTCGATATCTATAAGCAGCATTGATTCTACTTCTATAAAAAAAAAAAAATCTATTCACTCGCAATAAGATGGATAAAGAATGCGAGGTTGTATCACTTCAGTATATTGATAGCATAAAACTGGTCTAGAAATTTGTAAATGTGTGAATTCTTGAAATGTGTAAATGTATGGCTGGATATAAAAATGCATCGACTATCTTGTGGAACTTCTAGTGAATATTCTGATAAGAAAATTTGGGCTGTCTATGAGCTATCGAGTAAGAGAATGAAAAGTTGTATGTTTTGATATAGAATTTGTTATGAATTATTTTGAATATTTACCTTTGTCTAGCATCAAATTTCCTATAAAAAGAAATAAAAATAATTTAGGTTTGTTGAACAAATATGGAGTTCCGTAGGGGTACTCTTTAGGATTTTACATGTTAAATAAAAATTATGAGCAATAATGTGAAATTGAAGTTCTTTATTTGTAATCAAATGGAATTTTCAGAGAAGCAATATAAAGAGGGTGCGAAGAAGAGATTATGAAATAGAAATCTCAAAGGAGGAAAATCTTGTTAAAAGAACCAATATATGTGCATGGAGGTGTGGTCAGATGAAGGGACACTGGGGAAGGTTTAATTGAAATATAGGTGATTCCAAGTTGCAACTTATTATTCCTTTCCATGCCTGCAGAGGGACTATTGTAATCCAAAATGGACAAATAGCATTATTTTAACTTGATTTTTTTTTCTAAATTTCAAGATAGGCAATGTTTTTAGGTTAAAGTGTATGCATTTTTTTTTCGTCCTATTGGCCTCTTCCCGAGGTGGGGAGGCTATAAACTTAGGTTATAGCCATATTTTTTTCAGGAATTTTGAAACTGCTAAACTAATGTTAGTATTAGTTTAAGACAATAAATTTTTACATGAGTTTTGACTATAAAAGATTGCATAAGTTTTTTAACAATACTTCGCCACCGCCATATCTGCATGTACTCTGAGAGCCGGCACCACTGTCATCTTGAAGGATTGAAGGTTGTTTGAAGGTTGTTCAAACACATTTGTTTGAAGGTTGTTCACTACATCTTTTGACCTTGAAGGCTGTTAAGGTAGGATGCTTACACTTGCTTATTTCAAAGATCCAGACCCTTCTTTCAGAGAGCGGCTCCTCCCTACAAACACCAGTAGAGTTGCTCAGCCAGCACTGCTACTTTCTTCTTTCAGATAGCAGCTCCCTGCAGAACTGCTTTACCAACAGAGTTGCTCCAATCTGCTCCACCAACACCATGTATAATTGCTGCAAAAATGTTGCTCGAGAAGAAGGACTAGCAAAGTTGCTCCACCAACAGGGAGCTACCGCTACCTTCAACAGAGAATAACCAACCACCAGCAGAGTTTCTGCTGCTACCTTCAAGAGAGAAGAACCACCAGCTACTTTCAGGTTTGTGTGCCTATTTATATTTGACATAAAAGCTTATGGTAATTGGAGTAGAAAATTGCAGTGACTAGTGAATTCAAGAAGAACCGTGTTCCTCAACATCATTCATTCATTTACTATGTTCCCTTTTATTTATTTACTGATTGTTGCATAAATTCTTGTTCACCACCACAATAGGTCATGCTGCATTCTGACGAAATTAATCACTCACACTTCCCACAAAAACCCTGCACATACTACTCATATCAATTAGAGCCTATTTTGCTGAAATCCACCCACAACCATCAAATTTCCCTAAAGTGTTTTTTCACTCTTATGCAAAGAGAAAGAAATTACTTAGTAAAACCCACAAATTTGGGATTAGGCACGTACCTCTTGAAAAAAACCATGGCCATGGCTACCCATCACCAAAAAATCGGCACCCAACTTCCTTGCAACTTCACACTGCCTCTGCTTGACCTCACCCACAAACATCTCTGTCTCTGCCTTCACCTAAATTTTATAGTATTTTTATTATTGTAACTATTATCATCATCCAAACTGAAAACTTTGGCATATGTTTTGCAAAAAACATGAGAAATACTCACATTGTTTTCTCTGCAGATAGAGAGAGCTCTCTTGAAGATCTGTTGGCTCATCCTACCCACATCCATTTCTAGAATATTTACGACGTCCTCGCTCACTATATACGCTGTGAATTTGTAATATCCCAAGGATCAAAATTTTAAATAAAACAACACATCTAGGTATTTCATATAAAAAACACAAAACATAACACATATAAGAAATTGAAGCCCACTTGTGAATCCTGAATAGATTCACCACATAAAAATCACTGGGGTTTTCGTCCCGTGATCAATAATAGAACTGGCCAAGCCAGGTTCTCAACCCAAACATAATAAAGTAGATAATCCAGAATGCCCCCAATGCCTATCTTCTCTCCCCTTTTATAGGCTTGATGGGTCAAAACCAACAAGAAATACCATGGGTCAATACCAACAAGAAAAATCATGGGTCAATACCATGGGAAAATACCATCAAGAAATACCATGGGTCAATACCATGGGTTAATACCATGGGTAAATTCTATCCACTTTGACGGGATCAAGAAAGGGGATATTACAAATCCTCCCACCCAAAGATTGCTTGTCCTCAAGCGATCCACTTTTATCCATAACAGAAGCATTTGTACATGGATACCAGGATCCCATACAATCTGATGTGCCCTCCATTTTGAATGGTCCTAAATGGATTCTTCAATACCTGGATCCCAAACAATCCTTTGACCAATCCTTTTCGGAATAGATTTACCTGGATCCCAAACAATCCTTTGGCCAATCATTTCCCCAATGGATTCTCCTGGATCCCAATGCCACCTAAATCCTGGGACCTGTGGGTTATGGTACCATTTCAACCCTCCATCGTTGTCCGCACCAAAGGGCCCAAGCTTCAATATGCCCTCGGCTGTGAATATCCTCCAAAGAATCAACCTATCGATAGAATACCAACTCATAATCTCTCGCCAATCCAGACTTGGGGAGGGACGAATATTTGCAAATCTACTATGTTGATGTTGTTCGATGCTCGATTCATGCTTCTCTACTTGGTTACCCAACCTGATGCAGTTGGAGAACCCTTCCCTTCTCTTCCTAATGTATAAAGGTGGGTTGTTGGTAGTGTTGCAAGACTTGTCTATGTACTCTTGTAGAGGGCTGCTCTGGAACTCCCTATCGTACTCCTCTTTCTGCCTTATGAGGGATTTGAGTCTTTCTTCAACACTAGACAACTTGGTCTTTGATTCGGCACATACCCCTATGAGTTCCTCAATTTTTCTGTTCTCCTGTAAGGAAATATCTCGGACTGTCCAGACTTTATGCTTCAACAACATAAGATCTGTCTTGAAATGCTTGATCCTTTCTCGAAAGTCTTCTACAGGAAATTCTAGTGCCATGCTAACTGTCTCTGTATCTGATTGCACTGGATGCCCCATGACCACTGCTTCAACTTGAATATTTTATTGGCCCTTTAGAAATGAATCATCTTGCATACTATCTTTGTCTTACTGGCCTGCATGATCATGCTCATCATATCGGTTCATTACTACTAGCTCCTCATTTGATTCTCCTTGGGTGTATTCATCTTGGACCTCTTCACATGTGAGGATCAGTTGTCCATCCTCTCTGGTTTTCAAAAATGGATGTACTGGTGGACTGTTGTCTATACCTGATTTCCCATACTCTTTATGGATGTCCTCCATTGTATTTATAGATTCAACTACCACATCATCAGGAGGAATTGCATCTTTCCTTTCGTCATGTACTTTGTCAAGTTGACTAATCAACTTTTCCTGCAAGTTTCTCTGAAGAGCATGGTGTTGTTGTTCACCATTTGTACTTGACTGCTCAGATCTTTCATAGGTCCTCTCCTGAAAACCAACGAACCCATCAATGGATGAATCCCCATGATCTGGAGAAGTCTCTAATTTTTCTATCCTTGTTGCCTCCTTATTTTCTGGACATGAATGGTCAAGTTCCCAAACTCCCTTGCATACAAAGCATAAGCCTTTCCTTCTTAGCTCATTCTTGCTGTCTCAACAAATATTTGTTAGTTCCTCCTTGGTTAACTTCTTTCTAAGTAGTTTGATGCTCTGTTTGATCAACCCCTCAACTAGTTCATAAGGAGCAGGTGATGCAATTAGTTCCTTCCTCCAAATGGCCAACAATTTGGATCTCAATTGTTCGCAGATGGCCCTATCTTCTCCTAAGATCGGAGACATGATATTTTTCATCTCTGTTTTGATGTAGTTTGGATGAGACGTTGTAATTCCATTGCAGAAGTATTGGAGCATCTGAAGGATTAAATCATCACACTCTAGATCCAGCATAAGCATACCAAATCTGAATTTCGCCATGCGTTCCAAAATTGTGCGCTTCTGGAAAAAAAGTAAGAATGATGGTGTTGTGTTGTCCAACCCTTGGAGTGCTTCTACCATTACCCGAAAAGTCCTCCTCATGATGTCATTATTGTAGGGCAATAGTGGTGTTGTTAAGGCTATGATTTTACTGAGACAAGAAGCGACGGTGAGTGTAACATTTTCACAAGAATGCTCCAAGAACCTAGGTTGTATCGAAGCAAGCATGGATGGCTTCAAGGCCCAGCTTGACCCTTCCCATTCTGATTTATCTATCAAGCTCAAAGCCGCATTTAATCTGTCTAGCTATAGGAGAACATCTTTTGACTTTGTACCCTGCAATTTGGATTCAAGTTCGAAGAGACACTTGCTTGTTACATCTTCCTTCTGGATATCTTTTGACTGCTGAAGAATAACATGGACCTTTCGAGAGAAAGGCCTGTCGCTCTGTTCTTGCTTCTGATTTGTATGTTGTTGCCATCTTTGATCCACAGAAGTATTGTAGCCCAAAGAATCGACTGATATATCATTATGTTGATTCTTGTGGCGTTTCCAAAAACAAAATGATGACATTGGCATCAATGGATCTCAATACTTAGCTAATGAGAAACCTGAGAATGATCCCTGTCTAGCAATAGCTTCCCAACCTTTCAACAATGAACATATTTGCAAGAAAGACATGAATGAATATCATGGGTACATTCATAATATTCCGTACAAATGAATAAATATCATGGGTACATTTATTCATAAGAGGCCATATACAAGCTATAAATGATTTTTTTTTAATCATGCCTTCAAATATTTTCACAAATTTAACCCATAGACATATAAATGATTTTCCCTTCACTTATATCTCCCAATAAAATAATTTACTGCAAAATAAAAATCAAACTAGGGTGATAAATATCACCGAAGTGAGAAATACTGGCTAGGGTGAAAAATAAATTTCACCGAAGTTCCTTGCGTAAAATTCTCAGGCTGGCAGGATGCACAGCTCTGATACCACTGTAATATCCCAAGGATAAAATTTTTAAATAAAACAACACATCTAGGTATTTGATATAAAAAACACAGAACATAACGCATATAAGAAATTGAAGCCCACTTGTGAATCCTGAATAGATTCACCACACAAACATCACTGGGGTTTTCGTCCCGTGATCAATAATAGAACTGGCCAAGCCAGGTTCTCAACCCAAACATAATAAAGTAGATAATCCAGAATGCCCCCAATGCCTATCTTCTCTCCCCTTTTATAGGCTTGATGGGTCAAAACCAACAAGAAATACCATGGGTCAATACCATGGGTCAATACCAACAAGAAATATCATGGGTCAATACCATGGGAAAATACCATCAAGAAATATATGGGTCAATTCTATCCACGTTGACGGGATCAAGAAAGGGGATATTACAGAATTCACACCATAAGAACAACTAGACATTATATTGAATATTATATATAGTTGTATATATCATTATAATGTGTGTATATATACCAGGGCTAGCAACAAAGTAAGTATCAGGCTATATATGAACAAGATTGAATTTGTAGAGTTGATATTGGGTGCCATCTCCATGTGGGCAGTGAGCAGGGAAAAGAATTGTACAAACCCAAGATAGTGCTCTCATACTTTCTTTAGATTCATCCACAACCACCACAAAGAAACTTAGGACACCCCTGGTCTCTTAGTAAATCAGCCCACTGATACGCTTCACGCCACCAACGCCTGATTGCGGGCTTCATGATACCTTGGATAATACCACAAAGAACTTTCTTGTGGGGCTTAGCACCACCCTTGTGACGCCTAGAGATTACAATTTTTGGAGCTCGAAGAAGAAGCACACACCTGCATCAACGAGCTTAATTAAAAGATCAATGTACGTCGTGGCCAACCAGTCATCCAACTCGGTCAAGATGGCGTTCGGCCACTCTCTACTTTCCCTCAAGAAGCTGATGGAGAATACTGCATTTGGTATACCTACAGCTTCCTTGATTGAGAATACGACATTTGGTATACTTGCATGTTTGCGCTCCTCGCATGAAAAATACGTGGAAGGTGAGCTTTCCCTGGGGCGAGCAGTGTTGTAACAATGTGGTATCAATAATGCAAATCCTTTTACACAGTCCAACTTCCAAGAGAGGCTTGCCATCTGATAGTAGAATATAGCAAAATTTCCACGTACAGGATAAGGGTCACATGCTGCAAAAGCCAATCAGGTTGCTCTAGAAAGCCAACTCCATATATTTGGACCACAGCAATGGCGGCGCCAATGAGGTTTCCTGCCATCAAACATAGGAGTTGTATTCAACCGTCGCCAAGCTACAATCCATGATTTGGAATACTCACTAGCAGCCCAGAATCCCCAACTTAGAAAAATCAACCCCCTAAATTTCAATCAATGCATTATTTCTACACCTCCCAACTTGTAACGAACAGTCCACTGAATTTATCAAATAATTCTAGTTCTATCCCCATTAACATGTCAATTCAGCTCCTGGAGCTAAAGACGAGAAGTTTGGAATCTACATAACTAATCCTATAATCAACCTTCTTGATTCTAAAACATAAAGAGATGAACCGTGAATAGGTAATAAAAAACAACCTCGCAAAAATTCTGGTGTAGAAAAAGTAAACTTTCAATTCTTTAATAGATCAATTTCTACATACCCAAACCTCGTGCAACAACATCGATAACAGTCATAATAGGGCTCTTTCTAGCCTTAAATTTTGATAAGACCCAATCTCTTTCAGCTTGGCTTTTATCTCCATTAATTGATAGTGTTGGCCATCCATCCATACCAAGTTTCCTAATATCTTGGTCATAGCCTTTTTCAGTTTCCAAAAAAATAAGCAAGCAGCTACCATCCATGATCTCCTCTAAGAGATGTATTAACCTTGTATCATAAGAACCACAGTTAAGAAGAACAAGAATAATTGCACCATGGGGTCACTGGTTGCTAGCCGACTCAAGGTAGGGACTAGCTACCATGTAGCCCCCCTTGTTTTATAAAGAAATAGAAGGAAAGTACAAGAAAGTGGGATGGTAATACATACAATTTAGTTGCAGTAGTCGGATTTGAAGTCACTGAGATAGTCAAAAGGTTGTATGGTATTACATACAATTTAGTTGCAATTGTGGCCTCTAGCCTAACATACAACTTGTTGCGCTTAGGGAGGATGTTGGGAGCGGGAAAGTCAATAAAAGGAAAGTAAGAGAAAGTGATTGCTAGAAATTTGATAAAAACAATATTGTATTGGTAGTTAGAGCTGAAGTGAGTCAGGTAGTTAGAAGTTGGGATGGTGAGGTAGTCAGAAGTTGGGATGGTGTTTCACAAGTTACATGGAGGGGGAACCCTCACCCAACATACAACGTAGTTGGTGCACGGTATATTTAAAAAAAAATAAAAAATCTTGGTAATCTTATTTTCCAAGGATTTTTAGTTGAAATGATTTTTTAAAGAAAAATGATATTTTTTTTTCAAGAATGGATATTTTTTTGAAATTGTATAAAAATATTCTGTAACATGTTTAATATGATAACTGGCATGTTTAATAAGATGAAAGTAAGAGAAAGTGATTTCTCACACGTAAATTCATAAAAACAATATTGTATTAGTTGGAGCTTAAGTGAGTGGGGTATTCGAAATTGGGGATGGTGTTGCGTAGAAGTTAGTTGGAGTGGAAACCCGACCTTGACGTATAATGTAGTTGACATACTTGCATACTTATATATATATATATATATATATATATTTTCAGTAATATTGTTTTCCAAGGATTGTTAGTTGAAATGACGTTTTAAAAGCAAAATCATATTTTTTTAGAGAATGCAATTTTTTTCAAATTGTCTTAAAATAATGTATGTTTTATATTATTATTATTATTATTTATTATTATTATTATTATTATTAAATGTTTGTGAAGGATATTTTTTTAATATGTTTAATATGATTATTTTCATGTTTAATAAGACTAAAGTAAGTGAAAGTGATTGATGGAAAAGAAATTCATAAAAACAATATTGTATTGGCATAGCTGGATCGATTATTGTGTTCATTGCGCCTGGAAGCTCTTTGCATTCTAAGAATTATTTCAGAGTAAATCCCTTTACAAAGAACTTTAGAAATCTTAGAAGTTTTATAGTTTGAGACTGGGGATTATTCTCTTTGTTGGAGAAATTTAGTCTGTGGAAATATGATTTGGTTTTGCTGAAACATGTGTGAAAAAACATGGAATCACCTTTTTTTTATTTCCACAAGCGTAGACATGGTTTGGAGAAGGACATAACCTCCATTTAGTGGTGTAACGTCCCCAAAGGAGGTTATCTTTCACAAAGGAAAAATTTTCAGGTTATATTTAGACAACGGTTTTGATGATTACCCTTCGTATGAGTACACTATCTATTAGTTATATGTTATAAGAAAAGAGTGGGTTTTTTCATTGTTCCTATCCCTGACATACGATGTATGGTATTAGGGTTGTACTGGAGGACTAGTTTGTATTGTAAACAATGAATCAAAGTTTGTTTAGTTGCTTGAAGAGATGAATTTTTTAAATTTTCCCAAGATTCAATTAAACGAAGCTTAGAATATTCTGAGGATAAATGGAGACTCAGATGAAGATTTCTTCATACTATATCAATGGATATAAATACTAAATTCCTAGGTTATGTACCTTTTCGTGTAGTTGAAGGAACGATACTTATGTTGGGTTGTCTGGAAGTGCAACTAAAGCTATATGATATAGTGACTAGATTATGCACAACGATAATTGGCGATCGTGTCTCCCTCTAAAAAATATATGGGTTCCATGTGCAATTGGCTTAAGCTTTCAATGATGTTATCGAAAATGGAAATGTTTTCTCACTTTTTCCATATAAAAATTCTATTGTCGATATACCACAACAGCCTGTGGATAACTTGATTTAGGCTTTGAGGCTTGAAGAAGCTTTTTGGTGGACATTGTTTCATATGTAATGTTTGTTTAATATTTGCAGATATATATTGGAGATTACTGTGATAATAATTTGGAATATTTAGTGAAAACATAGCCATGCCAAATTTTCATATTTTTGTTGGAGATTACTTGCATTGATCTATTATTTTGCAAATCAAACAATGCACTTAAATGTGTTTTTTTGTTATGTATATGTGGATTCTATAGAGTCTTTTGTTATTGCTTATGTCAAACTGTGCAAATGATAGTTATTTTTGTATTCTGTAATATGGATGGCTGATTTTTTATATTTAAACTTATTTAGTGTTGAAATTGAGTTGAAGTCTAAAGTCAACGAGCATAAAGAGTAGAAATTGTTGAATATGTAACAAGAGATGTAAGATTTAAAATTGAAATTTCATACGAGTAGTGTAAACAAGGTGTGAAGGAAACTTTGTGAAATAGAAAGAGAAAAGAAGGAACCTTGCTAAACTTTGTTAAAACACTCGAGACGAGCAACAATAAATTTGAATGAAATGTGTTAATTTTTCATTAATGTGATGAGTAATTAAGTGAGCATGTGTTTCTGAGCTCGAAGAAGAGTGTCTATCAATGATTTTTTGGTGTTTATCACAAATAATCTAATGCACAAAAAATATAATTAAGCACATGATGATAAATACTAATTGGTAACTCTAAGCTAAACACCATTGTTAATGACATGCTTAACTTTGCTGAAAACAACACATAATTACATACATAGAAGCAGTAGGTCACCTTACAGGATGTAGTGAAGGCCAGAAGAGTATGGATGAAACCTTAAAAGAAAAAAGAGGGCTCAAAGACCCTTTTATTAATGAAAAAGGTTACATGTAGATTGCCTGTATGGGAAGGTTCTAAGTTTTCTTGTCGATTCTTGATGTCTCCACTTCTAACCTGTGTTACTGTAAAAATAATGACGTGTGGTAATTGACAAAGTTATTTCTTCTTCTAAGTGTGTGTATAGCTAGAGGCCCTTACAAAAAGTCTTAGCCAACCTTGCATCCTCAGCAGGCTAGGTATTTGCTGCTAGCATCCTCGCAACTGTGGTCAGTCACTAGAAGGTTCTACACAATGCACTAAGTTGCGTGATCAAGAGGGGTCTTTGAACAAACGACATGTTCCAGGAGAGGTTTAACCCCTTCAGGAGTTCACACCAAACTCATGGGGAATAATGGATGTTGGAGTGCTTGAGTTGCGATTCATGGAAGCCATTGTCTAAGTTCAGGAAAATCAGGAGCATCTGGAACACATTGAGGAATTGTAATATTCCAAAATTATCTTGTAGCTAATTGGAATATTAAAGTTTTGTTTTGTCACTTAGATAGGTGAACAAGTGGGTAGGTAGACCCATAAATCTCTTTATAAAGAATAAAACCACTTCTCATGTGAATGTGGGTCATTGTATCATCTTAATAAATCATCCTAAGGTGTGAACAGGGGATAGATCATGTGGACTAGGTCAATACTGACCAAATCAACAACGTTGTTATGGAGCTAGTGGAGGTTTATTGGAGGACTGTGCATTCATTAAGGAGGAGTGTATGCATGAGAGTAACTCCTCTAATGAGTGGGGCCTAGGGTGAGAATGGTAGCATTAGAAGACATGGACTTGTATTATTTATTTTGATATTTTTAGATCTAGATTTTTCATTTGACATATCTATGCATGCTTTTGGCATTTAGCAGGGTTTGTAGTGTTGTTTAGCACAAGGGTGTTTTCGAGCAAAAATCCCACCCTCATCCTCGGGGGACTTAGAGTTCCTACTCAGGAGAGGTTATATTGAGCTTCGTTACCACTATCTGGAATTTGGACAAGCTTCAGTCTTCATTTACAACGTAGTCTATTCCATATCTATGTTGTGTTGCAGGGTTGTAGCAGTGGAGGGCTGAAAGACCCCATTTTTGAGTTATTTTTCAATTAGAGTCATCCTTTCATCCGGAAGGCTTGTGAGGAATTCCTTGGTGCATCATTTCCATATTTGGTAGGAGGCCAAGTAGCTAGCATCAACTACAATGGAGTTTCCCTCAAGGACTATGTTATTTTAGAGAGTAGTTGTAGCACTGGGTTTATTTCCCCAGTTGAAGGAGTTATGTTTCCTATGTAGGGATCAGCCCTTCATTTAGGAGATCTATTGGAGGAGGATTATCCATTTCACATTTCATATCAGCCACCTCCTATCAATGATTCAGTTGCATAGATTATTCAGCCCTAGGGAAATATCTCCTATTTTTGTATAGTGTGCATTTCCGGAAACCTTTTCTGGGTTGTCTTGGAAATATGTTTTGGAGCATAGATCTCTAGTCCTAACATTTTTGGAGCATTGTATCAACAAAAATATATATTTATGTCTTTCAGATGCTATTCTCTCATATATAATGCAATTTTTACATTTCATCTTTTATTGTATTAGTATCATTTCAGTTTTAGGTGTATACTCTCATGGGAGGCTTGTTTCCCCAACTTTAGTTATATTTTCCTCAGGACTTTGTACCTAATTTGTAGTTATAATCATAATGTAATGGCTCTATGGTTGTGTTATGTTGTGATCCATTGATATTTTTGCATAATTTATCGTTTTATGTCCTGTATTGTTGCTCTCCCAATTTTTGGGATACTACAGTGGTATCAGAGCATAATCTTGGCTCAGCCTGTGTACTTCATCTATTATGTCTTCCAAAGGGGCTTCACATAGAAAGGAGAATATTTGCAGAAGAGATGGAGGCAATACTCCATTAATAGGAGGAAAGGAGTTCTCAAAAATTCTTCTTCATACTATGTAGGGCATTAAGAGAGACATCAAAGAGATGAGGATGGAGATATATAGATATTATCCAAGAGGGTTGTACATAAAGAAAGCTCCAGTTCTTCACATTATGGGTGTGAGAATTTAGCTTCACCATCAGATATACAACGTGGTACCATGCCTACATTCTTAGTAAGATAAGAAGAGGAGAGAGATACAACAAAGGAGGAGAATCTTGGTAACTATCTCCAAGAATATGAATCTTAGTCTAGAAGATTCAAGGAGCATCTAAATTTCCAGGGGTTCTGTCAAATGAAAGAAAATAGAAGACCCAGTAACCACAATAGAAGAAGAGGGTGCATGAAACACACATGGGGTAGATTCTTTCTATCGAATTTTGATGGGTCACCCAAGTGCACATCTAAGGTTTGGGTAAAGAAGATAGACACATATTTTTAGTTGCATCAAGTTTCAGAAGAGGAGGCCATTAGAGTAGCAACGTTGCATCTTGAAGGAAAGGATTATGCTTGGTGATTTTATGAATATTTTTCATTGAATCATGCAAATATATCTACTTATGCAAAGTTCACTAGGAGGTTAGTGAAAATATTTCATAAAAAATATTTTGAAACTTCCTTCGGTGAGCTAGCCAAACCCAAGAAATCATAACCTTTGCATGAGTTGGAAGGATCCATGAGAAAAACTCCATCGCAGAATATTTTTGAGGGGATTAAATATTTGCAACATGCTTTTCCAAGGGAAAAAAACCAACTTCAGCAAGTAATTTCTTCTCAAGAAGAAGACACGAGGATTCCTCCTTCAAGAGGGGATCAAGACAAAGGATCTCTTAATGATGAGTTATTCTCCAATGATGAGGAGAAGGAAGAGGAAGAGCTGGAAAGAGCCTCCAGCATTGTGACAGTAGGAGGAGATCCACCATTATTTGGAGATGGAGATGAAGAAATTGCTTCAACTATAGGAGCTCTTGCATCTTTGCAAGAAGTTTCAAAGAATCTCACATATGAAGATTAGGAGCAGCATGTGTCTATGATGATAGGAAGTGAGACTAAACAATGGAGGAAGTGTGTTCCAACATTGACCACATTTTTGAGGACATACATTATGATATATCACTTCTTTTTGATTAATACTCTTGACACCAATATGACATTAGGTGTGCATTGGTTTATCACATTGGAGAAAGACACCTTAGACTATGAGATCTTACAAAATATAGGAGAAGATGAGAAGGATGGTCAGCATCAAGTGATTGGGAACATACACACCCATGATTTGCACAGTGATGACAGGGAAAAATGAGTCCACGCACATATACAACTTGATATAGGGCTTGGTGTTTCATTACATGGAGGCATTCCACCAGGGAGATTCCCTAATTGGAAGATGATCAAGGAGTTCTCTCAACATGGTGCATCATTGATAGATTTGGCTAATGAATGAGCCTTGGGAGGAGCTAACATAGTGCAGAGAACATTTTATGGGCTCAAAGGAGGGATGAACAATTTTCTGATATGGACATTGCCATTTCCCACTCAGCTATTTACACTAAAAGATGATGATTCAAGAATTTTTTATGGAAAAAGCATGGTGTCAAAGGGATACTCCATAGTCTTGGGGCAGAAAATGATACTTCAACACACGAGGAATATTTATGAATATGACAAGAGGTTATTGGCACTCTTGTATGCATTGGCCAAACTATGGAAGTTTTGGATGGACAATACCTTCCAAGAGGAGGTTGACCTCCATGTACTTCAATATTATACTAGGTAAGATAAATTGCAAGAGAGGCAACAAAAGTATGATGACAGTACTCCAACATGTGGCTTTGGCATTAACCATGTCAAAGAGGAGAGCTATGATGTGACATGTGCCTCATTTCAGAATTCATTAGCACTGTCATTATTGGGGAGCATAGATCCATATTGAGAATCCCAACTATTATTGGATTATTCCAAGAACCTCTTCACATGTAAGGTTCTTGATGGACAAGTGACAAATGGGAGATATAGAGTGGTTGATTGAGTCATTTATTTCCATGATTAGATCTACTTGAATAATGACTCCAAACTCAAGGAGAATATTCTGCATGCAGCATATGAGGTACTCTTTTCAGTACATGTGGATTCCATTAAGTCCTTTCATACCATCATGGAGGAATTCTATTAAGATGATATCAAAGAATATGTGCTCCAACACATCAGGAGATATGTAGCTTGTTTGATGTATAAGGAGGAAAGAAACCACTTTGCAAGGTTGTTACAATGACTCCCCCTTTTGATGGAGATATGGGAAGGCTCATGTATAGACCTCTTCACCAAATTGCCTACAATATATGGTAAGGATTGTGTCTTGATGCTTATTGATCAACTAACCATGTATGATCATTCCTTTTCCATACATTTTCAGCACATTGCTCCACAAGAGAGAAAGCCTCTCTTTGGATTTCATGGTCCTTTTGGGACTACATTCAGTGATGGGGATGACCACATCCTAGAGGACTGTGGGAAATACTTGTTTTTCTTGGTTCATATTCAGCCAACACCTAGTGTCATTTATTATTTTCAAACTTTTGAGAAGATTATGGCAGCAAGAAAGTGGTTGGATGTCCACTTATCATATCATGTTTTGAGACAGATATGAGCATAACAATGTCGGTCTCACTTGAGAGACTATTGTCACCATCCAGCATGTTATGTGACACTTATTCCATTTTATTTTTGGATCCCATATGGTGATGACATTATATTCATTATATGTGGGATGGATTGGGCAAAAGAGGTTCCTAGAACCAAAGAGTGGGATCATGAGAGTCCAACTACATTTTTGCTTCTTGATTACCACATTATTATAGCCCAAGCTCAGTAGTTCCATATATATCATAAATGGAGAGAGAGACAACGTGAGTTGAACAACTTAATCTCTCATTTTCAACCATGTAGCCCCTATACATTGAAAAATCATGGGGTTAGTGATTTTTTTTTATGAGCTACCAAGGATGGCTCACTTTGTTTGGATGATAGCATGGAGATTGGAGTTTCTCATTGGGATTGAGGTACCTAACATTTACCATCTCTCATGCCTTGAGGAGGCCAATGGACAACATTCCATATATCTCCCACCAAAGGATAACTTGTATACTTGGGAGACGAAATATCCATTGGAGGTTTTGCAGTATCCTTGCAGTTGCTTGAGGACACGAAACATTTTGGAGGGGAGGACTGTAATATTCCAAAATTATCTTGCAACTAATTGGAATATTAAAGTTCTATTTTTTCATTTAGATAGGTGAATAAATGGTTAGGGAGACCCATAAATCTCTTTATAAAGAATAAAACCACTTCTCATGTGAATGTGGGTCATTGTATCAACTTATTAAAGCACAATAAGGTGTGAAAAGGGGCTAAAGCATGTGCACTAGGTCAATATTGACCAAATCAACAACGTTGTTATGGAGTTAGTGGAGGTTTATTGGAGGAAAACGTAGTCATTAAGGAGGAGTGTATGCATGAGAGTAACTCCTTTAATGAGTGGGGTCCAGGGTGAATATGCTCACGAAGCATAAAAGTAAGAGGATGGCAGCATTAGAAGACATCGATTTGTATTATTGATTTTGATCTTTTTAGATTTGGATTTGTCATGTGACATATCTATGCATGCTTTTGTTGTTTCGAAGGGTCTGCAGTGTTGTTTAGCACAAGGGTGTTTACGAGCGAAAATCCCACCGTCATCCTCGGGGGGCTTAGAGTGCCTACTTAGGAGAGGTTATCTTGAGTTTCATTTCCACTATTTGGAATTTGGCCAAGCTTTAGTCTTCATATATAGCATAATCTATTCCAGATCTGTGTTGTGTTGCAGGGTTGTAGCAGTGGCAATTTGAAAGACCTCGTTTATGAGCTATTTTTCCATTGGAAGAATCATACTTTCATGTGGGAGGCTTGTGAGAAATTCGTTGGTGCATAATTTCCATATTTGGTAGGAGGACAAGTAGCTACCATCAACTACAATGAAGTTTCCCTCAAGGACTGAGTTATTTTAGAGAGCAGCTGCAACAGTGGGCTTATTGCCCTAGTTGGAGGAGTCGTGTTTCATATGTAGGGATAAACTCTTCATTTAGGAGATATATTGGAGGAGTATTGCCCATTTAATATTTAATATCAGCCACCTCCTATCAATGATTCAGTTGCAGAGATTATTCAGCCCTAGGGCCATATCTGCTATTTTTTTATAGTGTGTATTTCCGGAAACCTTTTCTAGGTTGTCTTGGAAATCTATTTTGGAGCATAGATCTCTAGTCCTAACATTCTTGGAGCATTATATTTGTAGAAATATATATTTCTATATTTTAGCTACTATTCTCTCATTGACAACGCAGCTTTGACATTCCAGCTTTTATTGTATTAGCAACATTTCAGTTTTAGGTGTGTACTTTCATGGGAGGCTTGTTTGCCCAGCTTGAGTGATCTTTTCCTCAAGAATTTGTACCTAATTTGTTGTTATAATCATAATGGAATGGCTCTATGGTTGTCTCATGTTGTGATCCATTGATATTTCTGCATAATTTCCAGTTTTATGTCTTGCATTTATGCTCTCCCAATTTTTGGATATTACAAGAATTCAACACCCATGATCATGAGGGGTAGCACCACAGAACATCTCAAATACCCAAATATGTTGGTACAAATAACCAACATATATTTAGGGGTTTTTGGAACATTTGAGGTAGATCCATGGTCGGGAAACCAATTCAGATGCTCAATTTAAAGTTGAGACATGTTTTCAAAATGGCCATAAAGTCCTTCCTCTAATGGATTGGTGATTGTGAGGAAGGGATGCCTTAGTCAATCCATGGTGAGTGCAGAGAGCCACTTTCATGCATCGGAATGGTGAGTTCTCTAATCGTATGGCAGATATTGCGTGCACCTTATCCTACCTCAGAGAGATAAACCCTATGCGTGGCAACCCCTGACAGCTTGCTTAGATAACAGAACACGATGGTTTGTCATAAATGGACCCTACACGTGGTGACCCCAGACTTTTTTTCGAGATCACACAATGTCATGGTTGGTCAGAAATGGATCCCTTCCAAATATAGGTTATCAAACTCAAGTCAGAAGTTGGAAGTTGGGAAAGTACAAAATAATATCGTTGCAGGAGGAGACATCCAACCTAGACTATACCTAAGGATAAAGATCAAGACCCTGGGAGGTCAGGCACTAAACTAGGTCAAAGGTAGGAATTCAGGTTGTGGTGAAGAGGTTTATTTAGCATGATTGTAAGATTGACTGTAATCAGGTCGAGGATCGAGGATCAGACCGAGATAAGTACAAGTGGACCAAGCAAAATAGATTAGCCTTGAATACTCCACACACTTGGATTACGCGTGGAACTATGGTATATTTCCATGTGTCCCAGGGAAATGAGGTTGAAAAAGTTAGTATGCTCCTTGACATACAAGGTATCCCAATATGGAGGTCCTCTCGAGGCAAGTTTTCACATCAACAAGTTCATCTCGGCGAGACTAGTGTGATGGCGAAAGTCACTCTGAGTCTAAGGTAAATTTAATAAAACAAGGAGTAAACATTATAGGTCTTGTTCCCGTAACTTTATTTTGGGAGCTAGAGTTGCACAATGGCTACCCCCCTTGCTATGGGTTAGTGGCATTGGGTATGTCACATTTGGATTGTTCAATAAAAAGATAGAGATGTTAATTTTTTATTTTCTTTGTTAAATATTACTTGTGATGATATGTTGTTTTGTAGATCGAACAATGTGTTTCAATGTCACTTTTTGTTATGTATGTATAGATTGTATAAAGTATTTTGTTATTACTTATATGAGACTGCAGAAATGTAGTTCTTTTTGTATTGAAGTATTTTTCATATTGTTTATATATATGTATATCTTTATAATATGGAAGGTTGATTGCTAGTATTTTAAGTTATTTAGTATTGAAATTTATTCATGTATAAATTCAGTGAGGATAAACACTTCAACTTGTTGAAGATGTGACATGAGATACAATATTGAAAAGCAAAATTATAAAATAATTGAAATTTACTATACAAATGTTAAGTGAAGGAAGAAGCAAGCATACCTATACACCTAGTTCACGTGAGAGAGTGAATGAATACCACCAAAAATCACATCGACATAATAAGGATGCAGTAAATGCATGCAGAAGAGTCACATATTAGGAAAAGAAAAGAGCTTCAGTAAATCATCAAGATGATGAGGTCAATAATAGTAAGTATGGAAATATGAGTAGTATCATGGGAAGAAAATTTACTTGAAATGTTCCTTTGCATTAATTTTGAATATTATAATGTCTCCTCCTCCACATAACAATAAAGTAATATATATATATATATATATATATATATATATATATATATATATATATATATATATATATATATATATATATATATAATATATATATATATATAGAGAGAGAGAGAGAGAGAGAGAGAGAGAATGATGGATGTTCAAATATTTTCTTTGCACCACCTTAATTAATTGACACCATGTTAACATTGACTAACAATGAACTCTATTTTCTAATGTAATTATTTATTAGTTGTAATGAAATATATCTAACCTTCAATACTTACTATGTTCCATAATTCCATAAAGCTTATAAAAAAAACATGGGTCAAGGATATGGGTACTATCATTAAATGTTTCACTCATTAATGAAATTCTCTTTTTTTTTGAAAAGTTAAAAGGTTTTTCACCTCGCCCATTTACCTTCCTCACATATTTTTTCAACATATTTATGTGGAACTACATTATGTTTATGTTCTTAATAATATGTACTCATGCCGCTCATTCCATCTGTTAGTGTCAGTCTTTGCAGCCTTCCTCCAGTGATCAAACATGCTCTTACAAAGTGATTTTAAGGTCTCAAGGTCAAATTTTATCATTTCAGTAAGTCTTCAAGCAAAGTTTGGTCACTAAGTATTAGGTCTAGGGTTTGTTTTCACTTCTGTCAAAGTTGTCCAAATTTCGGTCCATGTCACCATTCAGCTGAGTGTACCCTTATTCAGAGGGTTTTCATCATCATGTCAAGTTCCAAAGGGTCATTTTACACCTTGTTCATGCTTCAGTTGTGCCTAGGTAAGGTTCATTTCCCTCTCCTAGGGTTTTGGAGGTAATTTATCTTGGATGGTCAAATCATCAGCAAAACTTGTATCCTGATGTTCATACACCTTTCCCTATCCTTAATGTACCTTATTAAACACTTCCCATCACTGAGATCCCCCAAATTCCTCATTTTCGCACAAACCCTAGTTTCTTGCTACAACTTGGCAATTTTCAAGGCTGGGCCTGTGTTTTGCCCTTTTGGACCCCTTCCCCTCACTCAATCTCTAAAATTCCACTTTACCCTGATTCCTAACATCCCTCCCTACTTCCCAAAATTTTCTCAAGAATTTAGAAGTCCCTTATTCCCTTCATTTCGCTTCATTTCGAAAAATCCCTTGTTCCACATATTGGGATAAGTTTTACTCCAATGATGTTTATGAGCAATAAAAGATTAATTTGGGAAAACGGAGAGAGGTTTTTTTCCAAAATAGTCCATGGAAGAAAAACCTCCTTCCATTTTTACACAGGTGTCATGGTTTTAGAGAAATGTCAAAAATACAGTTGCCTCAGTAGAATTGATGCACCTCTGAAGTGACCTTGGGAAAATCAAGATTTATCCTATCTTGGTTGGCTAAATGACTTGTTTGATGAGTCAAATTATAACTAGACACAAATATCTTTCCAATGAGATATCATGAGCTCAATTTGGAGTTGATTAAGACCTTCAAAAGTTGACTGCAACAGCACTCTTCCTTGAGGCAGCCTCATTTTGCACATTTTGAACAGTCTTGGGAGATTTGATTTTTGACAGGGTAAATGAACTCCAAATTGAAAAATTATAGTTGGGTTGGAAAGTAGAATCAATAATATTTCCAACGAGCTATCCCGTGCCCAATTTGGACACTGATAAGGCCTCCAAAATCATCCTTCAAAAAGGCGCTACGCATTGAGATGGCGCTACACATTGGGCAGTGGTTTGCAGTGTAATTTTATAACTGGCGCTACACATTGAGATGGCGCTACGCATTGGGCTAAAAAGCCTGAAATCAATTCAAATATTCTTCCAAAGGCTCCAAAATTTCAAATTCTTCATTCCACAACTAAGTTAACATCTCCATATTTCCCATGTATGAGTTTCCATCAGTGCTTATGGTGTTTCAATAGGTGAAGAAAATTCAAACCCTATTTTCTTGCTCAAGAATTATTTCCTTAGGATTTAGAGTTTGGTTCTTATGCCATCACTCCCACATCCTTTTGTTTCCTCACTATTTTTCTAGTCCCATCAGCACAATTCCCTATCCCTCATATCTCTAAGTTCACTCATTCCCTATCCCAAATTTCCATTGTCCCATCCTAATTACAAATTTTCCAAACCCCCAAGGCCATCCCAAAAAACCTAGTGACTGTCCCTAAACTTTTCAATTGGAAAATTTCACTTGGTAATATCCCATCATATTCCCTATCCTCTCCCTCCATAGTCCCTCACATTTTATCACACATTTGGCAATAAAAACCAAAGACACCAAACTCCTCATATTCATCTAAGGTATCACAGACTTTGGCAAACATGGAGACAGATTCCTCTTATGACCGAGACAGTGACTCTACAACCGAATTGCATGCACCAAGGCAACCAAAATCTGTTGGAGAAAGGCCAAAAAGGAAAATAACATGCTAAGGCACATCAAGAACCATTATTGGACGCGAAATCATGTTTGCAAGGCGCGAATCAAGATCCTGAAAGCAAAGTTAAAGAGGGAACTAAAGCATCACAAAAGGCATGATAGACTCCAAATTTTAGCTGAAGCTTATTTGGCTCAGCATAGCGCTTGATGGTGGACATTCAGCCAAAATTTCAATAATTTTGGGAAAATTTTTGTCAATTTTGATTTTTTTGGCCTTAACATAGATGTTTTCGCCCGATGCGTAGCGCCACTTGGCGCGCACTTATAATTGGCAGCTCCTCTTGAAGAAAAAATTGCATTTCTGGATTTTTCATCAAAAGGTATGCATGCCTACCCATTACCTAAGGATTTTGAGAAGTTTTGGGTTGCCTGAAGGGTAAAAAACACCCTAAAAATGACCTTTCTGCCCCTTTTTGGACACACGGGAAGCAGTGTTTGGAAAACTCATTTTTGGAGGGAAAATGGCAACCAAATTCAGAAATTCCACTTGGGTTGGAAAGTAGACAGGTATAGTTTTCCAATGAGCTATTCTTCACTCAATTTGGACTCCGGGAAGGCCCTCAAAATCAGCCTCAAAGTGGCGCGACGCATAGAGATTTCAGGTGCGGCGCATTGGGAATTTTGGCTCTTTTTTCACTCAGCAGCTCAGATTTTCGCCTAGTTTTGGCCAGTTTGACTTTTTTATCTCCAAATGTGAAACTCTTGATGTAACTTGATGTAATTTTATGACTTTGATGTAATTTTGGCACATTTTTACTCATCCAAGTCGATTCATTCACCAAAAAGTGAAATGTAACTGAATGAATCAGTTTCTTATCTTATAGAGGCAAGCTGTTTCATTGCCTATTTTCCAGTTCTTAGTTTAGATCTTGTTGAAAAAGCTCGTAAAATAGTGATCTCGACCCCTAGAGGCATGGGAATGAGTTAGGCTTGTCTATATCTTGTATTTTCTCAGTCATTTTCAGAGGTTGGATACTTGGGATTGCTTGGCACTTCATTGTACATTTCATCTCTGCAATTTTGGCAAAGGAATAGACCAGGGTTTGCAACACTCTTTGGGATCCATGTGGCTCTATGTTTTGATGGTTTGTTTCTCTCTGTGATTGTAATTTTACTAATGTTTCATGTGTATCATCTTCCTTCTCATTTCTTCTTAAGTTAAACAAAAAAGTGATAAAGGTGGAATTCATTAGATTGCTTTGCTTTGCCTTGAAATTTTGTTTAATTTTCCATGTTTTCAACTGTTTGAAGAGGATTCTTGAAACCTCTTGCCCTCTTCAACTCCTCATCAGTCTGAGCTATCCATTTAATTCAATTCGAAGCATCAAAACAATTGCCTTCCTTGCTCCATTCAGTTCTCTGCAAGACTGATCATTTCCCAGACCCAAAATCTGCCCTTCCCTTTGATCCAACAAAAACCCTCAAAATCAAATCAAACTCTTTTACATATATACCTAGCCTAAAATCAGCCTTTATTCAGTCATCTCAAGCCTTACTGATCATTTTTTTTTGAGATTGACCAGGAGAGAGCCCTCTCACTATCTGGTAGGGCTAGCTACCAGATTAAGCGTGGTTTGATGTTACCCTGAACTCTGCCTTCCTTCAGCCTAAGGTAGATTTAGGCCATAACACCATCCAAGGATAAAATTAGTCAAAAATACGACTACACTGGGTAGGATTTTGACATGGCACATTGTGATTTTACTGTGTGCAATTTCAACTTGGTTATTGTTGTTAAAATCATTAATAATTGGTTTATTTATAATACTTGTCGTCGTTTGTTGAATGATACACACTCTTGTTACTATGGTGGAATGATGAAATCCAAAGTCTTATGCATAATACTTTTGAACTATATGGAAAGTTGATGAGTTTTCAATCCCTTGTCATGAATCACCATGTGATGGGATCCCTCAGGTGATATCATCCATTCGTCTTTGGGCACCTCCATCCAATCGGTGACCATTGTTTGAAATTAGGGTTTTGTTGCTAGATTGAAGGGATTATGGATTTCATGTTGTAACTTCCATATTTTTTTCTACTAGAGAGCTTTGGCTTCATTGATATGTCTAGCCTTACTCCATTTACCACTGAGGATAGTGATCTAACCACTCCTTGGCACGTGGTTCCACCACAAATTTGCATGACAAAGGTCTGGGCGTAGGTCATATACTGCAACCATTTCATGGAAACTGTTATGGGCCATTTTGTCACATATGGTCAATCAACCTATAAAATAGATCAATCAACATCATTTCACCCCTTGACATCATCATTGCACAAATCCCTAAGAATGACTCTCTTTAATCCCTGATTTTCTGCCTAAAACTTCCTCAATTCAATAATTTGAAGGACCAACGTAGTCTATAAGGTTGTGGATCTACGTTCACCACCATATTTTCCCTTGTTGGGTAGAGTTGATCATTAGCAGTTTTCCCTATGTTGGGTGTGCATTGATTCTAAAAAAATGGGAAAAATAAAATATTTACGAAGCTTCCTTTTTCAAAAGCTTCCAAGAGTTATCAGAATTGTTTACCTCAGATAAGACTCTAGAATTGTATCCTATCCTAGCTTTGGGCTTCCATCCCTTATCCCTTGATCTCATTCTCCCATAGAGTGGATCTCAAGCCTAGATCAATAAATTGATAACAACTCACGACTTACCATCCGCTTATATATATTTGTGGTCATTCATAAGGTAAGGATTGGATTTTCGAGATAGATTCCACCCTCTTGCTACTACTATGAAGAGTTATTATTCATGCATTAGGGCGACATTGAGGTACACTTTGTGGAAAAGAAGGACAATTCAACTTGGAGGATCTCTTCTACAAGATTAACTCCAATATTTGGTTGTAAATCACTCCATTTCTATTAATACAAAGAGTTAATGTTTTTCCTATATATGATGTTATGAGTTAATGTATTTCGATACCATGTTGATCCATTGAATGAATCATTAGATGATTATACATATATGTCATAGATCATTGTCTTGTGTTGTTGGATTGTGCAGGTCGTAATTATAGCCATTTGACCTAGGATTGGAGAATTAAAGCCAAGAGAGGAGCGAAGCATATGGCGTATTATAGGTAGGATTCATCCCATTATATATTTGATTTAAGGAAAACATCAACTTCTTTGTCTCTCTATTTTTCTAGTCTAGGCCACCCATTCCAGGGAAGATACTTTTGTCTACAGTCGTAGTTTGAAAATAAAAAATTAGAGACTCCGCTAGAGATAGATGTATGCCCTTGGTGTTTTATTTGTCCTTAGTTCTTTTTTTACCTCTTCTTCAGACCTTCACTATCATACTTAGTCAACTATAACATACCTAGGAAGACATTTCATCGAGTTTCAATTACAAGTTTTGTGCAAAAAGTTTTTATTTCTTGAACAACACTCCCTATGGTCTAGGGATAGAACATTGCATCCCTGTAGAGCCTTATTTGTGCCTGCACTTCATAGAATTGGTGCATCTTCATCACTTTCATTGGCCCCTATTCATGCATGAATTTTCTTTTGTTTTTTATTATTATCTTTGATCAACCTTGTTCCAACTTCTCTTTCTTGAGTCTTTGAGTATCTTGTGGTCTCTTTGAAGCCTCCATTTGGTTTTCTTTTGTTTTTTAGTACCTTTGATAAGTATTTCTTTATATTTTCCTTTGTTCTTATCATTAGTTCAGTGGAAAACAATTTTTTGTTTGATCATTGAATGCTTGAATTAATTGGTGTTTTAGTCATCATTATAAAATGTTTGTTTGAATCAATGATTAAGAATGTGTCTTACTCTTCGTCATACTTGAAAATTAAGAGGAATTGAAAAGAAAAATATTTGCATTGGCATATAGGGTTTTATGTGTGAATCAAAATTAGAAAAATGGCATTAAAAAGGGAATTTCACATTGCATATTGTTTGCTTCATTTTGTATGCTGCATACTCTATCTCTTCCATACCTTAGATAAATTTTCATTGAAAGAGAAATATTTCATTTCTTCATGTTAGTTTTAATTTTAGGGAATTCAGGTGAAACTTGTGGTGAGCCCTAAAATTGAAACTTAATCAAAGATAAACATTAAAATTTACTAAATCAACCTAAGGAGCATTTGTAACACTAATGAAAATATCTAGAGTTCAAGGATAGAGATGTGTTCCGACGTCATTAAACATAGGAGATGTTGTTGTTGGCCAACATTGTATCCTGGGGGTGATATCCCATCCCATGCACATAAGTGTATAGGATCATACTTTGCGTACCTTTGGGTATATTGGATGGCACTCCATGCATGAAAAGTATATGGGAATACTCTCATCAAATGGTTATGAATTAGAAAACACTGCTACAAACTTCACTTCCACGTACCGTTGAGTATATTTTGGAATTCCCCTATAGGTTTCTATCATTTCCAAAGGTAACCGAGTCAACTTCCTTGTATACCATGATACACTGAACACAACGTTTGGGGAGATTGCCTGCGCGTATGTTAACATATTGGTTCTTCAATGTGTATATTGCAGTTCGTGATTTATTGGTAAACCTTTTTGCCTAGTTTTAACCCAATTTTTATTTATTTATGTCTTTAATTTATAAAATAAATTATTTGAACGTGGTAAAAAATCATCATAGTGGAAAAAATCCTTAGTATATCTTGGGTTGAGACTAATGGAAACTGTTTCCAAGTCCACCAATAAAGGAAACCCCTCTGGCGGGAATCCTGGTCCTTTTCCTCTTTTTGGAAATATTGGTACTCCATATATGGCCACATTGTCCCTTCCCGGATTTACCATTGGTTTTCTAGTTTGGTTGTTTTCAACCCCTATGGTTTTGAATGTCCAAACTGCTTCTCAACTAGGTAGTCCTCCACCTGAACAACATCAACCTCAAGTTGATCTTCATTCTTCGCATGTTCGGTCTTCTTCCTCTTCTTTGTCTTCATGTGGTGAAAGCCTCAAAGTTAGTAACCAGGTGGATAGTAAGAAGAAGGAAAGAAATATTAAGAAGAAGAAAAAGAATAAGGGGGGGTACCAGGCAACCATTCCTATCGATGCAATTAGTATGGAAAAATATTCCAATCAACCGTGCAAATTCAAATTCCCTTGCAAGTTATGTAAGGGTGAAAAAGTCCTTAAATATTGTCTTGGTATTCCCAAGGTATTATAGGTGTGGTCCAGAGGCTCACATCAACCTTGGTCATCAGCCTCTGGAGATCATGTTGGCGACAAACTATCAAGTAGTAAGTTTCATGGGAAAAAGGGTAAGGTTAAGTTTCCTTGTAGGTTATGTGAAGGAAATAATCATATTCACCTTTTTACTTATCTGGATGAAGCCTTAAAAGTATTAGAAAACCTTAAAAAAATTTAGCCTCATCTTCCAGTTGGTTATTGAAAGCTTTCTCATGATCCTCCACTAGTTGATGAAGTGATTTATCATAATTCATCTCTACTCAATCCCACTCTATCTAAAAATGAGTCCTATGAGTCAGTTCCTCACCAAAAATTGGTTGAGAAAGTGATTGAATAAATTTCACCTTCAGTTTACCATACCTTTCCCATAGAGAGTGAACCTCATACCACCCAGGTTCTTCTTATTTCTTAATATTCTAATGAACTCATGGGAAATCAACCCACTCCAACAGAAAAATGGAGAAATAATAATGTTCCCACAACAATAGAGAGTATTTATCCTATTACCATAACACAAGGGGAAGTTCTCTTGTTCCCATGACACCCTCTCCAAATAGTATGGTCAATTCATTTGATTGGAGTCGACTCGAAGGATATTATCTTCCTCCATACATTCCCTTTCGGATCATGGTGCAAGATTATAATGTGGCCATAGCCAGCACTATAATAAATGAAGGAACACATTTTACTACTCTGTCCTCAATTTCTTAGAAATATTTAGGTTCTCTGCAAATTGTTCCCATTACCTAGAATTGGTTGGCTTTTAACAAAGGAACTAGTCAGCCATTAGGGATCCTTCCTAAGTTTCCTATTACTTTTGGAGGAAAGACTCTCTCTATTGATGTGATGGTAGTCCAAGGCCCTTTGTATTTTAATTTACTCCTTAGGCATGACTATTTTTATTTCATAGGCTCTTCTATCTCTTGAGTCTTTCATGTGATGTGTTTCCCGCGTGAAGGAAGAATCATGACCATTGACCAACTTTCATTCAATGGTCCTAATATGACTCCCAATTATCCAAAATCCCTAAATAGTTCGTATATGCAAGGTGTATCTCCCTCGGCATGGGTCATTTATGTTTCAACCTGTCCCATGCCCTTACCTACTATTGAAGAGGAGCCTTTCACTATTTTCTCAACTTATTTTGACCTAGATCTTGTAGGTGATGTGGTGCATAATTTACTGGGGAAAGTGGAGTCTAATATTTCCATTAGATCCTTTGGTACCTTCCAGAGTGTTTTTCTCCCATTTGATGAGAACCTCTTGGAATCCATGGACTTTTGCAGGTCATGATCAAGGTTCTCGAGGTATGGTTCCTTTTCTTGTTTCAAGCTCGTTAAAATATGAATCAAGGTTTTTGGAGAAGATTTCATTTTCTTATGTCAAGCTCATTAAAAAATAAAACAAAGTATTTTTTAGCATAGTTATCTTTCCATTTCAAGTTCATTAAAAAATGAAATATATCTCCCTTTACTTCAAGTTTTTTTATTAGATATCATAAATTCCTAGTCGAGTCTTTCACTTGGTCTCGTAAATGAACCTTCATTCCATCCACTTGTTAGTAAATAGTACTCTACTTAGGTGAATCAAATGAATATTGGGGGGAATGTACCTCTAATTGACTCATTATGCTGGGGGACAAGCTTATCTCAAGAATCGTTTCTTCCAATGCTTCAATCTTTTGTAAATGAAACCAATTCCAATCACAATTTCCCATGTTTCAGGCTTGTGTAAAAAATGAAATCATCCCCACTTTACCTCTCGTGATTTCTATTTTTATCATCCTACTTCTACTAGATGAGCCATGGTTTTCTCATTCCATTGTCACCATCTTCTTGGCCGATCATTGCTATCCTTTTATACCAGTCGTTCCTCTAGGAGGAGTCTTCTTTCAACTCTTTTCAGATCCCAAAATATGAAAATATTGTTGAGAAATTATAATTTCATAGATATTTCCAAGCACTTATATTTAAAAATGAAACAAATTCTAAGTATATTTTCCCATGTTTCAAGCTTGTGAAAAAATGAAACCATCCCCACTTTACATCTCATGATTTCCATTTTTATCAGTGTGCTTCTACTAGATGAGACTTGGTTTTCTCATTCCATCGTCACCATCTGCTTGGTCGATCATACACCTTCACTTGGTTGTTTCACCCTTTCCTAAGGAACCAATGTGAATAGTGGTATTATTATAAACCTCTTGACCTCTACGTTTTTTAACTCATAAAATTAAATGAAAAGACGTATACTCAGTATAATTTTAGCCCTTTTTCCAGACTGAGATAGACTATTTACGAAAAATAAATACCTTAGTCGAACATGGCCAAGAGGTTATATTGGGTATTTTTTTCTGCCTTTTCAAACTCAGGAGACTATCTATGAAAAGGAACATCTGGAGTTTTCTTTTTCAAAGTATATAAACATGAAAAATATGTCGAGTTTTACCTTTTCTAGACTCATTAAAGCATCAAACATTGATGAAATTGTCAAACATAACGAGACCAAACCACTCCTTCTCAGGATTCATTAAACATACTCGGAGGGATTCATCCGACGGGTGAACTTATAAATCATATGTTATTCTCCTCAATATTGTTAAAAAACAAATAGGTATTGACCAGTATGGTTGGGGAAATTGGTAAAATAGGGTACCCCAACGGTTAAATGGTAGCGAGTCACTCTTAAACATGCCATTGTTCCACTTAATCTATGTGGTTGTTGGGTTGGGAAATATGCTTTTCTTTTGGTTCATCATACCATTTTCAAAGCCTCCATTTTCAGTTTTGGATCAAGGCTTCCAACTCCATTCAGTGTCGCCATTATATTCAAGAAAATTTGTTCAGTTAATATCTACTACAATACTCTTAAGCATTAATTGCATGTTTGTACTTCCTGATCTAGTTCTGTGTCAGCGTCATTTTGTGTCAAATGATGATACCCATTTCATTTTGTTGATGGGAGATACATCAAGGCCCTCCTACGATGGGTCACTTCCTATCGACATCAACTCATTATCCAGGAAGTTGAGTTAGAAACAACCCTTAAATTCCTTGGTGCTTTCATACATCAATGATAAGTTTCCTCGCTCCGATCAACATGTTTACATTATTGGCCTTTGAACGAAATATTTTGTGTGGTGTTCAACATCAACTAATTTATTCACACCATACATATTATACTTCGGTACCTTGATATCCATTATCATCATTGGTGGTTTCTCTTGCGTTTGTTAATGAATTACATCATTGGTCAGTAATCAAATGGTTTCTACCATGTTCAACTCGAGCTCAGTGATTCACATGGTTAGACTCATACATTAGACGATCTTGTGAATGAGATAGAAGACCCCAGATCTAGTTTCATCCATCTAGACTATGATTTCATAATTAAATACAAAATCAAAACGTATGATGCCTATGATAACTTAGACAGTCATCCAGTCATGGGTCCAATATTTTTCATTGGTGGACATGTCTTTTAATCATTATACATGTAATTTTAGCTTATGTTTTGAGTATGCTATGCCTACCTCAAAAAAGATATCATGATGTAAATGTATTTTAATAGAAGATGATCTCATTGATTGTTATTGATCTTGAATTGTCACAATTTAAAGCACTTTAGTCATCAATCATCATTTCTGACTTTACATTTTAGGGGGGAATATGTTTTACACCATTTGACTTGTTGAGTGAACTGAAATTTTGATTTAATTTCTGCAATTGAATTGTTTCAAAGTGAAATTAGAATTTTGTGGAAGATAATGTTATTGGAAGTCAATTTTTTCATTTTATTTGAAAATAAAAAATACTATTACTCTCCCATAACTAGGAATTCGTTGAATAAAAGGATTATAATTTCATATTCGACTGCATCAGAGTTTTATGACTCAGGTCATAATATCATCAGTTTCATGTACATAACCTACTAAGTGAACAAAAACTTAATAACACTGTGTTAATAAAATTGAATATAATTTTTACATTTTTAGGGCTCTTTCCACTTACATAGATCAGGCTGTAGGGCTTTGGAATAGGGAAGTGACTTAACTTTCCAAAGCTATAAACAAAAAGTAGAATCTTGCGGTAGGGAATAAATCCATTTATTGCAATTTTTCTCTGGGAAGCTCCTCTTACAAGGGAGTCAAGCACAAGATCATATAAAACTCGGTGGAGTGATCGAACCCACTTCAGTGGTTACAGTAGAGTGGCTTGCACGCATTACAAATGTTACCAAAATGTCCTTGGGAGTCACTTGGAAGTAAACCTCTAATTATCAATGTTGAGGAACTTTCAAGGGGATTGAGATTTTTCACTCTCCCTTTCCGTGTACGTACAATCTACAAATGTCTCCTTTAGGGTGAATTTTTGTAGGTGGTAACCTTAGAGACCATCATATTAGGGCTATTTCTCTTGGTGATGACCTAGAATAGATATTGACTAGACTCACTTGGACATTTTTGCGGGGTAATCCTCACTCGAGATGGCATAAGTGGAGTTACTTGCACTAGATCGTGTTCAGTAAGCAGGTTTTCATGGTAACTATTTCCACCCGCTCTATCTATATATACCTTTCACCTTTATTTTGGTGACATTGGATTTCATCACCAACTAGTGATTTTTTTGTGAAAAAGTTGTTTTTGTGGTTTGACTCCTAGATTTGTTAGTGTATGCTATTTGTTTTTTTTTACATTTTAGAGGAATTAGGTGTGATTTTTTTTTAAAAATTTTTATTTTGAATTATTTATTAAAATTCATCGTGGTTGAATTATTGAGACGTTCATGTAGAATGCAGGGTAAACTACTTGAGTAGACACCCAATGAATTGGAAAAAATTAAAACTGAAAGGTCAAAATAAACAAGATTTTGGACGTCAACCTGAAACATATATTGTTGTAGAATATAAGACTGAAGTGAATCAACCTCAAGAATTTGAAATAGAATTAGTGCAATCTGAACGATTAATTACTTAAGTCATTAGACCATAATATGATTCTAGAGAAATTTCAGATACACAACTAACTTTGCGAGAAATTTATGAACATGAGTGTGATATTTCTGAACGGGAGTCTGCTTCCGATGTTATAGACTCTACTCCTACTCCACATTAACCCAAAGTAAAAAGTATAATTAATGATATCTACCTCCTAATCCCATTAGTATTGAAGATATTATTGAAGACGAGGAAGAAGAAACTCCAAGTAATCCATTTTTTATAGGTGAAAAAACAACTTCTCCAAACCTTATTTTTTCTTCCTTTTGACTGGATCCTTGTTATTCCACACCTTTGAACCTTTTAGGTCAAGGTCTTCCATGTTACCACACTCCCTATTACTATGTGCCCAAATTTGATATGTCAAGAGTGATTTCTGGAAGTATTCCTACTGATACATCCATGTTTTCAAGCTCTCCATAATCATTACTATATGGTGGTCTGTCATTTCCTCTTGGATATTAGTCACTTCCTGGTACTTCTTTAGGAGCTTCTCCTTCATCTCAAAATTCATCTATATCATCTGGTATATCTACTTTTGCTGCCCAAATTTTGACGTTAGAAAAATATACAAATATGGTTTCTTCCAGTGTAGGTAAACGTCAAGTTAATCCAACAGGTGGTTATAATATTTATGGGGGGAAACCACCTCCATTTGGAGGAAAACCTTTTTTTGGATCATATCCTATGGTTAGAGGAAATTTTTTTACTTTAAATCATCAAAAATATCAGATACCTCCAGCTGGTTTAGGTCAACCTATTGTATCACAACCCTTATTTGGCACTCATTATCCAAGGATGAATACCATTTGGAACCCTGCATTTGTTCAAAATCCTTTGAAAGTTTCTCCATGTGTACATATTTACAAACCTATTCAGCCTACTTGAAAACCTGTTCAGAAAATACATGTTCAAGGTATTTTGATCCAAGTATGACGACATGTTCAGGGGCTTGCTCAAGTGAATCTGCAAACACCTCTCCAATAACTAATTCAAAAACCTAGTCCAATTACTCCACGTACTCCTATCTAATTTTTTGCACAAACATATGTTCAACAAATGGTTCCAAGTACACCTCAAACATCCATCCTGGGAGTATCTCAAAATAATTTTCTAATTACGCCTCAAGCATTGGTGCAACAAACTACAGGATATCCCTCAGACATCTATCTATCAAGTTGGTCCTATGATGCATTCTATACCTCAAATACCTTTGGGACAACCTGGTTTTGGAACTATGCAAACACTCTATCAAGGATAATTTTATCAAGGCTAAGCTTTTCAAGGCCATGTAACTCCCCCTTCCCACTTCTATCCAAGTAAGAGGAAAACCATGGTAAATTGGCAATGAGAGGCTACTAATATTTGATTCAACCTCCTATATTACCTTAAGGAAGTAGATCTGAAGGAAGGAAGACAAACACACCTTACAAAACATCAAAAATATCCGCACGAGGCAACCCAACCATCCAGGCCCCTGAACCCTAAGGGAGACTGAAATTTTTACCATTATGAGCCTTAGTCATAGGTATGAAAGGGAAATGGAGTGGCTGTAAGCCTATAGCTTCAGACATGCCAAGGCAAGGTCACTATCAAGGCCCCAAAAATTCAGTTTTGTACCTGAAACTCCAATAATTGTGCCACCTTTTTAGCCCCAGAGCACAACTCACTACCAAAAACTTCATAAGACTTTAGGAGAGGATAAATAACATTAAAATAAAGGTATGGAAGAAATCAAATCATCATGAAATAATCTGGACCCTCCCATCCATGACATGAATTTCATCAAACATGTCACAAACATTGCATCTATAGGTGTAAACATCAGATTTAAAGATAGGGATATCATATTTATCTGAAATTCGCAAAGAATATTGAATCCCTTATATCATTAGCTGCACTACAATATATTTTACCATAGATACATTGTGCATTCATTTACAAGTAAAAACATAGCTAGATACATACATCAATACATGTTTATAAATATCATAATAAAAAGAAAAATACCATGGATACAACAACAATGAAATCCACATAGTAAGGAGTACATTTTCAAACCAAATACCAAAGGAATGAGCTTCTCATTGATTAGTGTAAAAACCAACTGGAGATGGGGATTCCACATTCAACCCAACCATAGATTGGCAGAGCCAAATATCTCTTTAGTGAATCAACCCCATCCCATATTCCAAGAAATAATGTGGGACTAAAACCGAAGAACCAACCAAGGCATCCCGAGGCTAAACCACCTCTCCCTCATTATTAGAAATCAGGCTTTATCGTGATTTATCCCGGATCACTAGGCCAACACAATAAGGATGTCATAACCATAATTACCATGATCTACACATGATAAATAGGGCAACACAAGCATGAATATCACCAGATTCACTCTGCCTAAATCATGAGGAATTTTCCTGTCTCCTAGTATCTCATTCTTTACCACAACCCACAATCCAAATCAGGGGTCACTAGGCCCTAAACTGAGACATACTCTCTAGTCTTTACCATACATGCCATCCTGGCACTACTAGTCCCAACAAAAAGCACCCACCTCTCAAGCTTTACTACAATCCAAACGTAGATCACTAGGCCCTAAACTGTGAAAAACCACCTCTAGGATTTCCCGTATGTCCTGCCATTTATCAGTGAAGGATTCCTAGGCCCATCTAGGAAACACACTATTCGAATTTATAGAAAGCCACATATGATTCAAGAGTTACTAGGCCATGTGTTATATCAATTCAGACATCCACCCCACTTAGCTTCAAATCCATATGATAATCCAGCTAAACCAATACATGAGAACTCCACAACAACATGACTATCCAGAAATGGCAAGCATAGGCTGAAAACATTGTCACACCTAGAGAAACCCATGCCAACATAGAAAAGAACCACACGTAATATCATGCATGTCAGATCCAACAAGGAAAACACACATGAAAATTGATACCTGCCAAGAATCCTGTTGTAGCTGCTTGATTCAAGCTCCTCCTTTCTTTCTTCCTCCTTCTTCTTGCTTTATTGCCTTTCTTGGTTCAATGCCAAAATTCTCCAAGACAAATCTAAGTGTCCAAGCTTGAGAGAGAGATATTTGAATAGAATGAGAGCTATAAGTGTGAGCAAAAAATTGAGCCATAATCCTGCCAATTGATCCTCATAAGACTTTTTGTTAATGAGGACTCTATTTTATTCATTTTCCATTATTTTCCTTTATTTTCCTCCTCACATGAAACCTGTGACCTTTCATCTCCATTTTCTCGTAATTTCCATTATTTTCATAAATACGTGTGCCAAAAATTCCATTTTTCCTTTACAAAGACATTACATTTTTCTTTCCCAATTTTCTTTAGCCATAATAACCGTAATGAACACCCACTAGGATGTTTTTCCCAACATTCAGCTTGGAATACATGTCCCATCAATCATGGTTATTATTTTAACTTTATTACATGGAATTTTCACTAGGGTTGTTACAAAACCCTCCCCCTTGGGGGAACACCATCCTCGGTGTTCAATGACACCTACAAACCAGAAAACTATTGAAAACAAAACATACTTGCTATGGAGCTTTACAACAAAACTAGTTGCAGTATTTACAATCAATGACCTCAAAAGCAAAAATCATCATGACAATTGTTTAGTCAATTTAATGTTCTTAAATTTCTCACATAAATTATCTACCGGAGTTGGTAAAATTTTGAAGTGCAAGTGCACTATATACTCTAGAAGACTTTTTTTCTTAATTTATTGATGTGACGATTGAATTTGTAGAGATTTCTTATAAGGATGTTTTTATTCTTTTTTCCTTAATGAAATTAATGTATTAAATGACAACTAAGTTATAACAACAAACTCTACATAGATCAACCAAATTCTATAATTCAACTAAGTTTCTACTTTGAAAAAAATGAAACAAATATCTCTATCTTATGAAGAAGTCTTAAATAATGTATTTGTTAGTCTTTAATAATTCTAAGAGTCTAATGTATGAAAGTAAAATCAAGGTCTAGAAATGAATTTGGATATTTCATGTTGTTAAAATGAAATGCTATGTAAATGGAACTGTGCAAAGAGATGAATATTTCACTATTGTTCTGAACAGTAAAGGCTCTTAAACTAAAAATCACTCACTGATATGCCAAAACTAAATCACTAAATCACTATTTCTTGGAAATAAATCACTTGTACTTTTGAAAGGAACTCACTCAAAACAGGAAAATAAATATTTCAATTTTCTCGAAATAAATCACACATGAATTTATAAAACTACTATGAAATAAACTACTACTTCTTGGAAATGAAACTATGAGTCACTTCTACATTTTAACAATTTGGAGGGAAATTGAATCTACATCAAATGACAATGAAACTATGTAACATCTGCTTCAAATGAAAACTTTGAATTCTGGAAATAACTAAAACATTTGAAAAAATGAGAACATGAAATAAAATTACATCAAACGATAAAATAGAAGTATAAAAACATCGACATGAAAAAAACCATGAAATGTATAACCTTCTCTATTTGCAGGGGCCCTCCACAAATAGGCGGTTTTAATGAACTACTCCAAAAAACAGTTGTGCATCAAATCTCCAAGATGTTTCAACATTTAAAAGGAATAAAAACAGAGTTTAAAACTTCACAGTCGCATTACAATTTTTCGCACTCTTTAGGTTTTTTTTTGCTTGTATTTATAAAATCATGTGTATAATAGTTTCTAGGCTTTTATGCCTATTTAGACTAAGAAATCATATCTTAAAATTTTCAACACATAATAGAACTACGTTTCTTCACAATTTTATATTTGGAAAAGAAAATTGTGAAGCGTGATTGTCTTGGACTCTTCGGTCGCTTGTTTAACTTGTGTTGACTGCTCTTATGACTATGCAACTGGACGATTCCCTGCATGATTTGGCTCAGATGGATATGAGGAAATACATGAGGGGATCAATCTCCAACTATTGCTGTGTATTTTTCTATGAATCTATTGCATGTCCTCATGCAATATATTACATTAATTCTTTTTTATCCTTTGAGCTTTGGCTTAACTTTGCATGATATCATTTTATAACTTCATACTTCTACAAAGTGTTTTTTTTTTTGAATTGCAACAAATCATATGGGCATTATCGAAAACATTCAAAAGCATTATTGGTAATAGTTAATCGTGTCAAATCAAATCAAAATCAAAATTTTCCATGCACTCCTCATCGTTACATCAACACGCCGACATCAAATCTGGATTTCATTTTTAAGATCTCCTAACTCATACTATAATGGTTAGTTCCTATTGACCTCACGCACGCTCTCATTAATTTTCAAGCCCTAATTCATACCTTCAACTGAAACCCTCACTCATACCTTGTCAAGAAGCAGCCTTGAGGTGAAACTTTTGAGCCATGGGAGTTATAGTGAGACCAAAACTAGAAGGGATAAATTTCATGGAGGGGTACCACAGGTGAAAGAGGTGCTGCAGGAAGCACAATGGCTCAATTTAATGGAGAAATTAGAAGGCTTTAACATGGAATTAACTAAGTCATTCACAAGATATTTCGATAGAATGGAGGTCAAATTGAATATGTAAAATAACAGTGACATAGTCTTTTATTGCTGAAACCACTGGATTTCTGAGAAACGGGGAGATATGTTTCAAGAAAAAAGGAATTAAAGGTGAAGAATGGCAGGTTTTCTTGAAAAAACTAGGTATGGAAACAACCATTTTTAAGAAAGGAATTCCAAGAACAACACTTAAAGGTAAATGGAGGAATTTGCTGATGGAAATTCAAAAATTTGTCACTTGTGAAGGGAGGTTTGGGTGCATGTTCTTTTATCATGTTCGACTGTTGATGAATTTTCTTGAAGGAAATGAGTTAAATCTTCCATACTTTTTGAATAGTTTAAGAAATATGTCAGGGAATGTTCAGAGGATAATACAATTTATAGATAACACCATGTATCACAATGGATTTATTAAAATTCTCATAGAGTTTCACCTTGAAAGTTTAGGATGTAATTGGGATAAATTCCTAATTAGGAATAATTTCAAAGAGGGAGACCAAGAGAAACCCAGCAGTAGCAAAACAAAAAGAGGGAGAAAAGGAAAAATTGAAAAACTTGTTGAAAATTTACAACAATCATGACAAGAACAATGAGAACATGAGGTTCCCATTGAAGAAATTTTAAGAAACATTAAGAAGCAAAGTGTTAGAAGGAATAAAGATAGCATAAAAGAAGGAAATACATCCAAGAAAATAGAGGAGCCCAAAACAGGGAAGAAAAGGGTGAAAACTAAAAACCCTCCTCCATCAGTAAGAATAAGTCCCTGGCTCAGCCATGCAATAAAAGAACCATCTCGAAAGAGTACAGAATATGTTGATATAGAAGAGGAACTAATGGTTCCATCACCCACTGTAATCTCACTCATTCATAAGCCCGGGTCGGTGAACACCAGAAATTGATCCTGTGTAGTAGAAAATTTATGATTACATTGAATCTCTGGGGAAGAGAGATACAAATCAAACACCAATCTTAAACTAGAGTGAAGAAGCTCAGTCTAATAGTCCACAAGAACCTCCAATTGTAAACTCTTTAAAACAAGAAATCTTTGAACTAGAGACACTAAATATACACATACAACAAGAAAACGAGGCCTTAAGGTTACATAACAAAACTGAGAAAACCAGTAATGAAAATATTATTTTGAAATTGGGACTGTGGTGCAAGAAAAAGAAGGAGCTAAATAAAAAGAATAAAGCCTCAAAAGACAGGCCATAAATTTGAAATACAAAATCTTGATGACAAAACCAAGGATAGAAGTGGAAAGAAAGAGGGAAAAGAAGATAAAACTTGATGTTTTGGTAGAAGTCCCAGGGAAAATGCAGTAGTTGTCAAGGATCATAAATTTCGTATTTTTTCATGAGGACATGCAATGACCTCCATGTGGAGGAATGTAGAGCCTCATGATTGCTTCATTTTGACACTTTCTCCTAGTTTTCCTCCTTTTTGTCATCATCATCAACTAAAATAAGCATCAAAATGCAAGTTTTTGACATGGAAAGGTATTTAAATGACCTATATTTCATATTTAGTAATGTTCCTTATTATTAGATTAATTTTTTCATTAGCTACATAATTGACGTAATTCGGTAGCTAATCCACATTTCTGTAGCCATCTCCATGGTTCACTGGGTTCATTTTCCATTATTTTCCTTCATTTTCCTCCTCACATGAAACTTGTGCCCTTTCATCTCCATTTTCTCGTAATTTCCATTATTTTGATAAATAAGTGTGCCAAAAATTCCATTTTTCCTTTCCAAAGACTTTGCATTTGCCTTTGCCAATTTCCTTTAACCATAATAACCCTAATGAACACCCAGTAGGATGTTTTTCCCAACATTCAGCTTGGAATACATGTCCCATCAATCATGGTTATTATTTTAACTTTATTAGATGGAATTTTCACTAGGGTTGTTACAGAACCCTCCCCCTTGGGGGAACATCATCCTCGGTGTTCAATGACACCTACAAACCAAAAAGATGCTAAAAAAAAAACATACTTTCTATGGAGCTTTATAACACAATTAGTTGTAGTATTTACAATCAATGACCTTCTCAAAAGAAAAAATCATCATGAAAATTGTTTAGTCAATTTAATGTTCTTGAATTTCTCACATAAATTATCTATTGGAGTTGGTAAAATTTTGAAGAGCAAGTGCACTATATATGCTAGAAGACTCTTTTTCTTAATTTATTGATGTGACAATTGAATTTGTAGATATTTCTTATAAGTATGTTTTTATTCTTATGTCCTTAATGAAATTAATGGATTAAATGACAACTAAGTTATAAAAATAAAGTCTACATAGATAAACCAAATTCTACAATTCAACTGAGTTTCTACTCTGAAAAAATTGAAACAAATCTTTCTCTATCTTATGAAGAAGTCTTAACTAATGTATTTTTTATTCTCTAAGAATTCTAAGAGTATAATGTATGAAAGTAAAATCAAGGTCTAGAAATGAATTTGGATATTTTATGTTCTTAAAATGAAATGCTATGTAAATGGAACTATGCAAAGAAAATAATATTTCTTGTTCTGAATAGTAAACACACTTAAAGTAAAAATCACTCACTGATATGCCAAAAGTAAATCACTAAATCACTATTTCTTGGAAAGAAATCACTCGTACTTTTGAAAGGAACTCACTCAAAATAGGAAAAGAGATATTTCAGTGTTATTGAAATAAATCACACATGAATTTATAAAATACTATGAAATAAAATACTACTTCTTGGAAATAAAACTATGAGTCTCTTCTTCATTTTAACAATTTGGAAGGAAATTGAATCTACATAAAATAACAAAGAAACTATGTAACATCTGCTTCAAATGAAAATTTTGAATTCTAGAAATAACTACAGCATTTGACAAAATGAGAACATGAAATAAAACTACATGTAACGATAAAATAGAAGTATAAAAACATATACATGAAAAAACCATGAAATGTAGAACCTTCTCTATTAGCAGGGGCCCTCCACAAGTAGGTGGTTTCAACGAAATACTCCAAAATCTATCTGTGCATCAAATCTCCAAGATGTTTCAACATTTAAAAGGAATAAAAAGAGAGTTTAAAACTTCATAGTTGCATTACAATTTTTCGCAGTCTTTAGGTATTTTTTTCCCTGTATTTATAAAATCCTGTGTATAACAGTTTGTAGGATTTTATGCTTATTTAGAATAACAAGTCATATCTTAAAATTTTCAACACATAATAGAATTATGTTTCTTCACGATTTCATATTTGGAAAATAACATTGTGAATCATGATTTTCTTGGACTCTTCACTCGCTTGTTTATCTTGTCTTGACCACTCCTTTGACTATGCAATCGGACGATTCCCTACATGATTTGGCTCAGATGGATATGAAGAAATCCACGAGGGGATCAATATCCACCTATTGCATGTCCTCGCAACTGAAGCTATTGCATTTCCTCATGCAATCTATTACATTAATTCCTTTTTATCCTTTGAGATTTGGCTTAACTTTCCTTGATATCATTTGATAACTTCATAGTTCTGCAAAGTGTTTTTTTTTTAATTGCAACATGGTTGGTTCTTGTGCTACAACAATATTTTGTTTTTTCATTTAGTTTTGATATTTGAACTTTGCATAATGATAATTTGATTATTTTTGCAAAGTATATTCTATCTGATTGCATCATGGTTGGTTCTTGTGTGACAACCATGATTGTGTTTGTATCCAATTATCTTTTGAGTACATTTGAAAAGCTATTGTATGCTCATAATAATAATGTAATAGTTAATATCTTTTGAAAGTATGTGGTATTTTGAATGTGATATGAACGTGGCAAAATTTGAAATACACCTACCCCCCCCAACTGAAGGTATTGGAAATTTTATGAAATGAGGCAAAGAAGTGTTTTTTCCAAAAATTATCATTCTAGCATTTCAAGGAATTCTATGATAAAAAGTTAGAAAATGACACACCTTAACTTACCCTTTGAAAATTGATGAGATGCATGTGTGGTGGCTGGAAAATTCTGATCATAATCTTCCTCAATTTGCTGTACACGTTATGGATAAAAGAGTCAAGATGAATTTTTATTTCTTCTACTAAAACTGCTGAAATTGCTGCAAAATGGTGGCTACAAAATTATGATCATAATATTCTTCATGTGGCTGTACAAGCTATGTATAAAAGATTCAAGATGAATTTTTATTGCTTCTACTAAAACTGCTAAATTTGATGCAAAATGGTGCTGATTCTGCAGCTGTCCTCTGATTCTGTAGTTGCAGAATGGTGTTGATTTGTTATGGCTGCTTATCTTCTTCATTTTCTTAAAAAAGCTGAAAATGATAGTCTTCATATCTTCAAAACTCGTTGGCATAATTCCTGCTATGTGAATAGATGTTATGATGTTGAACATAGCAGGAAATTGTTGACTTAGTATCCATTAATTGATGCCACTAGCCTTCCAGATGCGGATGGCTGTTAGGGATGATGGGATGTCAGTCCCTTGGCGACTCCCAATGGAGCTTGCGTGGGATGGCCATATGGCCCCCTGCAGCTCCATTAACATGGCATTAATTATGCCAGCTCGCATGACATTAACTTCACTTGCCTAACTTTTTCACCACCCCGCTTTGCTCGTCTGGTTTGCGATGGCATTTGTTTTTGGTTGCTCGGCTTGCTCCTGTGCCAATTGCAGCTCTCCGCCTCCTTTGTGTAGAGCCTGCCCTCCTGCATGTGCTGAGCCAAGTGCTCGCACTCAAACAGGGTGCCGCTGCATGCTTCTTGGATGTTTGGAGACGCTGCTGGGCCACCACTTCACCCAAAGTGCTTTTTGTTGTTCGAATTCCTATTTTCGTGCTCAGTCTGCTAATTCCTATTGGTCACCTTCGCTTTCTGCCTGCTTTCCTTGTCTCAGGCACTACCAGCTCGCCTTTGCTTCCATGCCGCAGCTCCGTCACAGGATGAATGTTGTCGTGGTGCAAGCAGGAGTCGAGCGACCCACTCTCGGCCTTCTACCAGCGCTGACTCTGATTCCTCCTCTGAGGATGTCTCGTGGGGTCATTACCCGGAAACTCGCAGTCTGAGGGGCCGTGCTCACCAGGTTGGGAATGTGCATTTTGTCCAGCCCACCCCGCCTCCCTCTGTTGACCCTCCTAGGCCTGTCATCTCCCCTGCCTCCCGTGCGTCTGCCAGTCTTCCCCTTCGTCAATCCTCCCAGAGAGTGAATTCTGCTTCGAATGCTCTCTTGACAGGCCCATCATCACTGCTTTTGTCACTGTGACTCTCAGAGAAGAGTCGGTTAGCTATATCCCCTCCCCTGCGCCCTACCCTCATCCCACTCTGGTTAAGAACAAAGCTTTGAACTTAGAAGCGCCCACAGGAATCGTGCATTTCGACCAGTGCGAGGAACACATGCAGGTGGATGTCGTCAACAAGGATAGCACGCCCAATGAAGACAATGAAGACAGAAGGGACGAGTACTGGTGTAGAATTGTGGAGGAGCAACCATCCCCAGCTCATGATCAGTGAACCTCATGGCCCTCAGCCTAATTCGGTACTGTTGCTCAATCATCTCGGGAGATTTTTTGTTTCTCTGTATTCCTCTTCAGCTGAAAATGTTGAATGCTATTTTAGTATGTTTATTTCTGCTATGTTAAATTGCATGGACAATGGGCCGGTTTCCCTTCCAAGAGCGGCTAAAATTCTTCCCAAAGGACTGGTTTCCCACTCAGGGCAGTTCAGATTTTTTGTAAATCATGGCTATCAAGCCTAGCTTTCAGGCTCACACAACTGAAGCTGAGGCAGTTTTGTACCAGTATGTTATATAAATAGAATTAGCATTATTGAGAAAAAAAAAAAATGGATGCCACTAGTCAATACGAGAACTCTCACCATTGATTACAATGAGAATCTAGATGCCCAAACACATCTTGCTAGGTATGAATAATTTTGTTGTTGTCAAGTACCTAGAAGATCCGATGAACAAGGGACATTAATGTATTCCCATTGTTCATCAGCAAGAAGACTTGCCATTAAGGCATGTAAGCCTCAAGGTGTTTTTCAAGGATTTTAGACTCAAAGGACTATGGACTCAATAATTTGCATTGAAGCAAGATTTATTTGTGAAATGAAAAGGATAGGAGAAGGAAAATGGAAATGGAAGATGAAAATGGAAAATGACAATGGGCAATAAGCATGTAAGTGAGCTTATTGCTTTTATTTGTGGGTTAGGAGTAGACAAAGAGTAATGGAAAGTGTATGTGAATAAAAATGAAGAACTAACTCTTGTTGGGAAAATAACTGTGGCTTGCTTTGAAATGCCTAGTTGGATTTATAATTCAAAAAGGAGGAAAGGTATTGGTCTTGATGGATATGGACATGGACTTGTTCTTATGTTTCTCATGAAATTGGTCCTTTAAAGACCAATTGTGCCAGAAATTTGGTTTTCTTCAATGATCATTCGATTATCCCAAACCTGCAAAAAAAAATGACATAAAGAACATAAGTGTGTTAAAAAATAAATGGCCAATTCCTCTCTCATACTTACACAAAAATTTAAATGTCAAATCATACAGATTTAGGAAAATCAAAAGTGTTATATTCAGTCCAATTCATGATATTGATAACAATCCATTTTTAAGAAATAACCATGAAAAATAAATCAACTCCGTGTTGTCTAATAACTACATGCAATGTGTTCAGTAATATGATTAGCATGACAAAGATTTGTTGTGTCCTGCAAGTTAAAGATTCATAAAAAAATACACAGCAATAATATTTTTAATGCTAAATATTGAGAAATCATCTAAATAATCTTCTAATTGTTCTGTAAGTCATTATTAAATCTGTCAAATTGAATCGTCATCTATGTTGCAAAAAAATATTTTTATTTTTATTTTTATTTATTTATTTTTAATTAATTAATTATTATTATTATTATTATTATTTTTATGAGAAATGTTTTTGGAGATTTCATGATCCCAATTAAATCTAATATATCCATATATATAATGATGCAATTGAGGGATGATCTATTATGTTGGAAAAATGCCAAGTGGAATTGAGCATGTGATATCTGCCGCAACTCTCTCAATTGATTTTTTTTTTTTTTTAATCATGAGACATGTGTCTAAAATAAAATTTATTAAATCAAATTGGACTCTTAGACCGCATGCCATGTGGAGTAGTGTTTGTTATTAACTTGGATTCTTCTGCTTTTAGCTTTCCATATTTAAACATTTGAAAACAAATTGTTTTTTCCTCACACAATTTACAAAATGGAGCTCCGAAGAACCTTGAATTTCTCCCAAATGGCTGTGAATTCTAGCAAATTCCTCGCAATTCACCTAATTTACCCCATTCCAGAAAAAACCCATGTTTTATTTTTTCCTAATTCGCCTCGGTGTTTTCAGAAATTGCGTTTTGAAATTGGGTGTTTTTAATAGTTACACATTTCTGGCAATTGCTTCTGCAACAAAATAAAATTGTTGTGGTTTGATTTTTAAGGTTTTGATGTCTAATGGTTGTATTTTACAGAGAAATTCAGATTAATCTCCCTCATTCCAATTATCTGCAATGGAATCTACAATCTTCTTTTCATCAATAGTCTGCAATATTCTCTTCATCAATAGTTTCTTTATATGATACACTTTCGTTGTCTATCTTTGCAATTGAATCTGCAATCTTCTCTTCATCAACAATTTCTTCATCTGATACACCTTCATTGTCTGTCTCTGCAACTTTTAAAATCGATTTATAATAACTGTTGCTTGAGGAAGACCAAAGATGGAAAAGAGAAGGTTCATTTTTTATTGCAGTGCATGGGTCTTTGTGTGGATTGAAGGGCTACACATGTGTAAGGCCAAGCCAAAGGCTGGCCTCACGCATAAGCATGGGCCTCCTCTCCATGGGATTTTTTTTTTTTTTTATTATTATTATTTTTATTTTAATTATTATGTTTTATTAATTTTTTTTAAGAAACATTGTGCATATGCAATTCAATAAATTAGAAAAAGATTGAGAGATGCAAAATATTTAAAATTTGTAGAACTGAAGAAAAAAAGATCATGACTCAAACGACGATTTTCAATAGAATTGTAGATCAATTTCCAGCAAATTTTTTAACGATTTTTTTTTTTTTTTTTTTGAATTTTTAAATTGACTGATCTAAATTTCTGATCTTCTAGGTCACAACAATGCGCAGGAAGAGATCATTCTAGTCAGCTTCGTCAAATAAATTCATATTTTCACACACAAATTTTTATTTCTGATGGTGAAAAAAAAAACGAAGTGATTCGTATTGAGTCACTGAAATTTATTCAAAATGAATTAATCAACAAAATAAAAAACAAAAATTTCTAAAATTCTAACTAAGTTTGGTTTTATCTTTATTTTTTTTATCTATCTAAAAAAAACTATATTTTTATTTTATTTTTAAGTATATTCATGCTTCCAATGAAGACATTTACGGATTAGAATATTTGAAATATTCATTTCCAAACCTGAAAAATGTACATGATTATTTTTAAGGATACGAAAAATCGTCTTGATATTTTGATTTGCCACAAGGAGCTCTTAAAGAATTGATGAATGTTGTGGCACAATCACTTTTTGATACCATTCCTCAATGTAGTCTTTGGGCTGCATTCTAGATCCTTTGTCCATAAATGGTTAGTAAAAACAAAAACAAATGAAATACACTCTAGACTGAAATTTGGTTCCTATGCACACTTCCCCGACAACGATGCCAAAATGTTGGGGCAAAATAATTGTCTATCATTTAATTTGTCAACCCGGAGGTTTCATAAGCTTGTGAAGCATGCGTGCACTGTATATGCTAGAAATTATCTTTCAGTTTAGATCAATCTAACTACAAAATAACGAAAACCAATCCATCTAATCTATGAAATGAAATAATGAAAATGAAATTTAACCAACCTATGAAATCAAGTAATGAAAATAAAAAAAAACAAATTCAAAAGAAAATATAGCGCGCAATCACACTTGCACGAATTGAAATTTTAATCTAAGAAATAATTTCAAAACATGTAAAGGAAAACAACTAATTTATATTTAGTTAGTCCAACATTCAATTATGAAGTGTGATCTTCTTGAGATAGTGTTAAGTAACCAATTATACCTAATGAACTAGAAAACCAAGTAAAGTATGCAAATGGTAACTCAATAATTGCACTCATTAAACATTCAACCATTCAGTCCTGAAACATGATTAAATCAATTTTTTTGGAATGATTTTTAGGAATATCAGCGATGCAATTAAGTGAGAATCTGAGAGAAAAATGTGAAAGCATGTAAAACTCACTGTAAACAACTAATTTATATTTGAATTTCTGCAACATTCAATGTGAAGTATTACCCTCTTGAGATGCTATGTGAGAAGTCAATTATGCCTTAGTCTCTAAATTTCTGGAAAGAAAATAACGATGTGCAGAGTAAATTCAATCAGTATATGCATTAGACATTCAACCATTTAGTTTAAGATCATCATCTTTGGAATGGCTTTTGAAAACATCCATTAACACAGTTAATTGACAATTTTGTTATAAGAAAATGAATGAAAAAACAATAAGGAAACTAGGCAACTGTGTATTCTTATTACTTTAATATTAATTCAATTTGAAAACAGAGTTATCTATCTTCACGAAATGTTTTAGAAGAACAATGTTTACACAGTTATTTTAAAACTAATAATAAGAAAACAAATAAATTTTAATCTATAAAAGCAAGTAAATCTCACACATTTTAGGTAGCCGATCTAAAAGTATGAGAGATGGTAAATCAAAATTCTCCATATGTACGCAAAACCAAATCAAAATGAAGGAAAATTCATGAGTCAGGTGCCACAATCTAATTCTATATTCAAATCCTGAGCATAACTCCAATTTTACACATGATTTGATAAGAGAAATATTCCCTATTTATACAAAAAGATGAGAAGATATCTCATTAATGAGAGTTCATGAATCTCTCCCTATATCTCTAGAGTTACAATCCAAATAGGAAGTGATAAGGCACATGTCTTCTTAGAGTTACAATACAAATAAGAAATGAGATACATATCCTTATGATCCCATGATCTTCTCCATCCAAATTCTAATTTAGCCTTAGGAGGCCACATAAGGGTCTTCTGGAAGCTTTTTTTTTACCTACACATGGCAACAAACTCATTCCACTAGTTAAGTATAAGTATGTGCATATTATTTTCTAATTTTTAACCACAAATTCACTTAAAAATACTAGGAATTAATAAACTTTGGAAAAACATAATGTAACACAATAGTGGTAATGGTAAGGTAAATGTAATGAAATGGAGGTGGAGTGAAGGTGGTAATATGGAAATATAAGTGAGAATGTAATGGAAATAAATGACAATTCCAAGGCCCAACATGATTCATACACTAATGTATAAGCCCTTATTATCAAATTGAATTTTTTTAATTTTCATACCTTTGAATTGATGTTACTAACCCTTATTTTTTCCTTCTTCTTTTTTTCTTTGCCTTTAGGTGTCCTCAATGGTGGATCACCTTAATTCTTCAATTGCTTTAGTAAAAAAGGTTCTTGTCAAACATTAGCTGCATAAATCTATCAAAGCTGCATAATCTCAGTAATTCTGTAATTTTCTTTATTCTATAAAGAAAAGTAAGGGAAGCAAATAAAATGGTGTTTTTAGAATGGGTAAGGAGAAAATTTAAGGTTCCAAAAGAAATTCTTGGTTTTCACCTTATATTTTATGTATAAACATGGCAACAATTGTTGATTTTCATGTATCTCTCTCACTCTCTCTCTCTCTCTCTCTTCTATTTTTTTATTTTTTTATCTTTCTATTTATTATTTTTAGGAAAAATAAAAGCAAAAGAATGGTTTAAGTTGGAGGAGAATAATTCTTCTTAACCAACTTCAAATCATAATTATTATGAAATATTTCAACAAATTCCTCCTTTGTTGATGGCTTGTGATAGATCCTTAGTTGATTTCCATTTAGAAGGAGATGCACTTTTTCTTCATCAATGGACTTGATCTTGAATGCTCTGTTATCAATGACATTATCAATATCATAAGGCCCAAGCCAATGAGTCTAAAATTATCCTTGAAAATCCTTGAATTTTGAATCAAAGAGTAATGCCCAATATACAACTTGAAATTATATTTCTTTGATATATTTATCATGCGACTTGGATCTCTATTGATGAACTAGACTGGAATTTTGATTACCGTATTGTCTTATTTCATCAAGCTCATTGAGTTGTTCCATTCAATGATTTTGTGCTTCTAATATGTCAAGTCTCAATTTAACTGTTGTCTTGAAAGTTTTTATTTGGAACTCAATAGGAAATAGGACTTTTTTCCCATAAACAAGTTCATAGAGAGTATGTCCTGTAGTGCTTATCCTTGTAGTTCGGCAGGCCCATGAAGCTTATGGAAGCTTTTCTGCCCAATCCCTTCTATGCAAATATATAGTATTTCTAAGGATTGCTTCAATCACTTTGTCAGTAGATTCTACTTGTCCATTTTCTTGTGGATGATATGTAATAGACTTTCTATGCATGATTTTATATTCCTCTACTATCTTCTGCACCATCTTGGATGTGAATTGAGTACCCTGATCTCTCATGATTTCCCTTGGGACACCAAAATGAGTAAAAATATTCTAAAAAAAATGAAACTAAAAAATTTTCAGTAGTAAAAGAAAGTGTTTTAGCTTCTACCCATTTAGTAACATCATAAGTGCACACAAGAATACACCTCTTTTGTCTTGATGGTGGAATAATTGGTCCAAAAAAATCTAGAGCCCACTTTTCAAGAGGTTTAATAAGCACTTGAGGTTGTAGAGGCATTTCATATGAAGGAACATGTTTCCCCATTCTTTGACAACTATCACATATCTTAACATATTCTTTGGCATCCTTAAAAAGGGAAGGAAGCTAATATCCCAAGAGAAGGACTTTATAGGTAGTTCTTTTATCATAAAAGTCTCATCCACATGGTTCATCATGATATGCTTTTAGTACCACAGATATTTCATCCTCTCTTACACATCTTCAAATGATGATATCTAGACTTGTCTTGTACAATTCCTCATTTCCATGAATAAGATGCACTCATTTGAATTATCTTTCTTTTCTCTCTAGGAAAAAAATATGATGGTGATTTCCATATAGCCAAATAGTTAGAAATATATTAAAACCATGGAGATTTAGTGGATATTGAAAAGAGATATTCATCAGGAAAATTATCTTCTATAGGTATATCATTGTCATAATTTTGAATTCTATAGAAAAAGATAGCAATTGTATTTTGTTTTCCAGGTCGATCCAAAATAGTGATATCAAATTCTTGTAAAAATAATAAACATCTTGTAACTATTAGATTACTAATTGGTTTATTGATCATATATCTAACTACAGAATGGTCTGTATGAATGAATTTTTCATAGCTAGTGATGTAATGTATGAATTTTTTAATGGCATGGACAACAACTAAAAACTCCTTTTTATTAACTGTATAGTTTAACTATGCAGGTGATATGGATTTATGTAGGAACACAAAAAATAAAAAAGTAACCATAATATAAATATGCAGCGAAAATAACACTTCATTTCATTAATATCAAAGAACTGAAATTTGTTTACAGACAAAATGGAAAATAAACTAGCTAGGGCACTGGTAGCTTATCTCTAACAAGAGATGTGGTGGCTATAGGTCTCTGAAATAAGTTACGATGAGGCTCAAGGGCCTATTTATTATTTAGAAACAATGGAAAACCCTAAAAATCCAAAAACCTATCCCTAGGATATGAAGTGCCAAAACTATGGGCCCCATTTGGGTAAATTTGTACATCAACTTCCCGGGGATGTAATTTTGGCATACGATCTTCGTTTGATGCACATAATACCTTGTTAGAAATATCTATTCGATGGCTATAACTTTTGATGTGAGAAAAAAATAAGGAGCTTCCATGATACTCCCAGGTTTCCCAAAAAACATCGTTTAGCGCCTCAAAATAGCTCCAAAAGTTCAGGACTTGAAAAACTGCTAAAAACAGTAAATTGTGCTACAATTAAGGAAACTGAAAAAATGAAAGAAACAGTGGTGGGGCCCCAAGTGGAATAGGTGGGTAGCCACCAATATCCACCTAGATCATTCCTCCCCCCTTAGGAATCAATGGTCCCCATTGCGTTAGGTTCCTTCGTGAGATGAGGAAGCTTCTACTAAACTTGGTCCCTGGTGAACCACTTGCCTTGGTGTAGGAGTTGGCTAGCTTTGAAAACCTGATACAGTTTGATATTCTGGTAGCGAGTGTTCTTGATTTACATGTCCATGATATAATCTGTGGTGGCCTATTCCATGCAGTCTGGGTTCAACTCTATTGGTGTGAGTTGTTTTGCAATGTCGAAGGTGTCTAGTAGAGGTGAGAAGTAGGGTCGAAGGTGGTCCACATTGATTACTAGGTGCAAACTAGGGAATGGTGGAGTAATGATATCAAAGGAATTGGCCCCATACAACCTTTTTGGTGGTGTACGACCCATATCGGAGTGGAAGAATGTTGTGTGGGTGTCTAGCGAGGCACCCCTTCTGCAAATGTAGCCACACTTTTTCACCCACCTAGAAGTTGTGTGGCATCCCATGTTGATCATGTAATTTCTTGTACTTAGCATTGGCTCTATAAAATATGTCATCAACCTATTGGTAGATGTGCTGAATGTGCTCAATGAAGTTTTTCTATTTGTTAGCTTCAAAATGGACATGAGCCAAATCGGCCTCAGTAGTCGCAAATGGCATGGTTACGTAAATGGAACATAGTGACTGGAATCCCAAGCCAACTTGAAAGGGGCTATGGCCAGTTGAGCTATGGAGAGCCCAATTATAACTTTGTTGTACACAGGGCAGGCTCTCATTCGATGTGCATGGATGCTTGGAATTTTACATGTGCATAATGTGTATGATCATCCTGTGGACGACCTTTGTCTTGTCATCAGTTTAGGGATGGAACGGTGTGGACTTGGTGGGCTTGGTGTCCAGTATTGACCAGAGGCTGGACCGAAATGTGTTGAGGAACCTGTTGTCTCAATCTGAGATGATAGACTAAGGGCTACTAAAGTGCACCCCAACTTGTTCAAATAATATTTTAGCCATGGCTTTTGTTTTGATATTCTTCTTTCAGGTCACCATAATGGCCATCTTCGAGAACCTGTCTATGACTACGAAAACACATTCGTTTCCATGCTTAGTAGAAGGAATGCCCAACATGTAATCCATGGAGATGGATTCCTAAGGTCAAATAGGGGTAGGTAGCAGAGTATACAGGCCTTTCTTGTTGATGGTCGGTTTGGCAACGACACAAGTAGTGCAGGATCTGATGTACTTCCCGGCATCCTGTTGAAGGTTCAACCAATAAAAATACCTTTGTAGTATTGCCACTGTTTTCTCGACCCTAAAATTCCCAGCAACTCAACTGTAGTGAGCTTCCCAAAGCATCTTGGCATGCTTGCTTGAAGGAACATAAAGGTGTTTCAGGTGACATGGAAGTGCATCTTCGAGGTGAAATTTTGGAACTTGCTTACCCTCCAAAAGTGTCTTGTATGTGTGGTCGATTTCTAAATTTCTGTTGTAGAGAAGCAGCTAATCAGAATTCTTGTTCCCATAAGAGTTGAGAACGGTGTTGAGCGCCACGATCGGTGGTCGACTGAGGTAGTCTGCAACATGATTGGTGCTACCCTTCTTGTGCTTGATGTTCAAATGAAACTGTTGCAGATATGTGGACCACTTCTAATGGAGATATTTCTGAAACTTCATTTGTATCTGTATGAACTACTAGGGTTGGTGGTCTATGTTGATTGACCATTTCCTTCCCCAAAATGTGATGCTTCCATTGTCGGCAAGCCTGCAAAATGGAATACATTTCTTTGTCATAAGTGGGATACTTGTAGACTGTGTCGGAAAATGTCTCACTGTGATATGACAGTGGATGCCCATGTTCAGTACAAATTTCCCCAATAGAATAGTCAGAGGAATTTGTATCTGTCTCAAATGGTTTTTGCAAGTCTAGTAATGTGAGCATTGGGGCATAGAAAAGGCGATGTTTCAATTCTATGAATGCCTTTTGTTGAGATTCCGACCAAAATAATTTTTCTTTCACTCCTCCCTTGGTGACTTGACTCAAGTTCCAAGTGATATGAGAGAATCCCAACACGAACATATGGCAGAATTAACAAGACCCAGAAAGTTGCGAAGCTCTATTAGAGTGGTTGGGGCTGGCCAATCCCGAATGACTTGGATCTTGGTTGGATTCACATGCACCCCCCATTCATCAATATGTATCTCAGATACTAAACTCGGGTCATGCCAAAAGTGCACTTCTCCAAATTGGCACACAAATTGTGTTGCCATAGTGTTTGGAGGACCTGTCAGATGTGGTGGAGGTGCTCTTCCCAAGTCGGGTTGGAGATCAGGATGTCATCCAAGTACACTACTACAAATGAGTTGGTGAATGACCGAAATATGTCATCCATCAGCCTCATGAGGGTTGCATGAGGATTCGTCAACCTGAAAGGAACGACCAACAATCGAAAGGCCCTCCTTGGCTTTGAAGGCAGTCTTCCACACATCAGAGGGTTTGATTCATACCTGGTGATACCGAGACTTCAAGTCGATCTTGCTAAAATATTGTGCCCCTTTGATTTGGTCCAGAAGGTCATCAATTCATGGGATCGGGTACCTATTCCAGAAAATGATATTGTTCAATGCCTGATAGTCAATACAGAGTCTCCAGGTCCCATCATTCTTCTCCACCAACACAATTGAGTTCCCACAGGGAGATGAAATTGGTCAGATGTGACCTTTCTACAAAAACTGTTGAATCTGCCTCTTGATTTCATCATTCTCTAGAACAGAGTGTCAGTAGTTTGTTCCATTAGGTAGCGGTGCACCTGGGGTCATATCGATGGTGTGCTTGACCTGATAGTGTAGAGGCACTCCTATGGGTGAGGTGAAGATGTCCCTGTACTCCTCCACGAAATTGTCCATTTTTTGTTTTCATGTGGAGGATCCCTATCTGGAGGTTGTGGCCATAGTCTTCTTCTTTTCCTAAGTGTGGATCATCAGGAAAAAAATTTCCTGGCTTTCGAAATGAGCTTACTGCATTTTTTTGTTGTAACCAAAGATATAGTAGTAGGCGGTGGTACCTCTGGTATCTTGTACAAGTTATTTCCCAAAGTAACAATAACATCCCAAGTCCAAGACTCATACCCAAAATGTCGCTTCCACAAGTATGGTTGGCCTAATAATACATCACAAACATCAAGAGGAGAAATGTCACATAATACCTCATCCGCGAAGGGCTTCATGCTATAGGGAAGGAGAAATTGTTGGCTGACACGGAGATCGTATCCTTAGTGAAGCCACCCGATGGTGTATGGTTGTGGGGTGTATTGTGGTTGGAAAGCCTAGCTACTTCACGAACTCTGCTGAAATGAGTTTCTTTTGGCTCCCACTGGGGATAATGAACTGTAGTGGGGAACCCTTTACTCACATCTAGGAGTGGAAGAGATCCTCCTCCTCCTCTAAATCTTCTGGTTCGTCCTTCTGGATCTTCATGGTGGCAACAGTGGCATTCGGCTCCGCATCAATATTCTACTTCCCTTTGTTATTCCCCTTGTCGGGTTCTAATTTAGAGTCGGAGCATGCATCTGATTCAAAAGCCCTCATCTCGACTACCAGTGACTATTTAGCCAGACACGCACTTCTGTTGTGAGTGGAGCTCTTATGGAACTCACACCACTTTCCCATGTCCTTCTTAGGCTTCAAGGTTTTGCTATTTTCTTGCGTCTTTGGCAGGTTTTCTTGGGACACCGTGCCTTGGATTTGTCCTTTTTTCTATGGTTTGGGACACCTTTCCCTTGCTCTTGATTCACAGATCCAAAGTCTCGCTTTGTCTGTTTGAATTTTTGTTCAATCTTCGCAGCATAATAGTATGTCGTACCAAGCGAAGAGATGTTGAGGAACTCCATTTCCTCCTAAATGTATTTGTGGAGACAACTACGGTAATTCAGCATGAAATGTTTCTCCAAATCTTTGATACTCAAACTTGTGCATAGGGTATGGAACAAATTCGTCAGCTCATGCACATCTTGATCCCTTTACTGCCGCAACATAGTCCATTGTATGTACCTGTCCTCATAGCTCCCCACAAGACAATATTGTTCCTTGATGGCATCTCAGAAATAATTCCAAGTGTGTACAACCGAGAACAAAGAGGGTTCCCCTTCGTCCTTCTTCTCATAGTAGATTTCCCACCAATCCTTGACATGGGGGGTAGCTTTGAGGAGTGAAAAAATAATCTTCCCCCAGTCGGAAATGTTATGAATCAATAAATATCCTTCTTATCGATTTTAATATTTCTAATTATATTTTAGCTAGTTAGAATATTAAATTTTGTTTTTGTCAATAAGATAGATGAGTAAGAGGGTAAAGGGACCCATAAATCTCTTTAGTAGGAATAAAACCACCTCTCATGTGATATTGGATCAATGTATCTAGTTGAATAAGTCACTCCTTGGTGTGAATGGGGGTCAATGCATGTGGATGGGGTCAAGGTTGACCAAATCAATAGCGTAGTCATGGAGGTAGTGGATATAGTGGAGGACAACACCGTCATAATGGGAGGAATTCTCCATGAGAGTAGCATCAATATTGAGTGGGGCCAAGGGGGAGAAGGCTCACAAGGCATATAAGGAAGGGGATGAAAGCCATAGATAGTATTTTGAATATTTTTTATTTATGGTATTTTATGAATTTGTGCATGCTTCAACTGTTTAGTGGAGTCTACTATGCTTTTTAGCATAAGGGTGTTTCCGGGCGGAAATCCCACACTCATCCTCGGGCGAATTTGAGTGCCCACTCAGGAGAGGTTCCTTTGAGCTTAATTCCATCATCTCACATTAGGCCAATCTTCAGCCACCTTCAGTAGCGCAGTCTCTTTTTGGATTTGCGCAACCGAGGAGGGAAGTTTAAGTCGAGGGTTGATAACCCAATTTTTTGAGCTTGTTTTATAGTGAGGGGAGCACCCCTTCATCTAGAAAGTTAGTGGGGAGAAGTATCAGTTGTTTTCTCATCAGATCATCCACCTCCCAGTAGTTACCGAACTGCAAGGCATAAATTCAGCCATAGGGCTACATTTTTCATATTGGGTATTTCCAGAATCCCTCTTTGGGTTATCCTAGAATTGTGCTAGAAAGCCAAAATCTCTGATCCCAACATTTTCTAAGCATTATATCAGCAGATCTATGCATTCCTAGTTTCCAGTAGGATTGCATAGTCATGGCCTCCCAGCAGTTTATGTAGCAGCAATTTTTTATGTTTTGATGTATAGGGCCATTTTAGACTTGTTTTGCCTAGCTTGAGTGCTTTTTCCTCAAGATCTTGTACCTCATTTTATGCTATTATATATAATAAAATGGCCCAATGACCTATTCATGTTTTTGATGTATTGATGTTTAATGCATTTTCCACTTTTATGTTCAATATCCTTGTTTTTCCTATTTTGGAATATTACAGTGGTATTAGATCATAATCTTTGCTAAGCATGTGGGGCACTACATCTATGACATCTGGAGAAATGGATGAAAAAGAGTTTCCAAAACTTCTTCTCCAAACTATGAAATATCTTGCCAAAGAAATCAAGAAGATGAGGGTAGAAAGACAGAAGGAATACCCTAGAGGGTTTCAACATGGATAAAGTTCTGGAACCTCACTTCATTGGTGTGAGAAACTAGTATTACAACAAGTTTCACAATGCTCCACCATGCCTACATTCCTAGCAGTGGGAAATGAGGCTGGAGGACCCAAGAGGAGGAGAATCTTGGTGATTATCTCCTAGAATATGAATCTCAATATAAAATTTTCAAAGAGCATCTAAAACTCTAAGAGTTTTTTTAGATCAAGGATAATAGAAGACCCCGTAATAAAAATAGAGGTGGAGGGTACATGCAGAACAATGATATGCAATGTATTATGGGTAGATTCTTTCTGCTTGCTTTTGATGGGTAGCCCAAGTGCACAACCAAGGCTTGGGTAGAGAAATTAGACATCTATTTCCAGCTAAACCGAGTTTCAGAGATTGAAGCCATTAAGATAGTAGCGTTTCACCTTGAAGGTGAAGCACATGAATGGTGGTTTCATGGTCTATCTACATTGGGGCATGTAGGTGTGAGTGCATATGCAAAATTCACTCGGAGGTTGGTGGAAAGATTTTACTGAAAAGACCCATAAGAAAAAATTGTTGAGCTAGCTACGCTCAAGCAGTCAGGAGATCCGGAGACTTATATCTCTAAATTTCTGAAACTTTCAATCATGCTGATAGATGTATCTACATATATAAGGGTATATATGTTTATTGATAGGCTAACAGAGCCTTTGGATGGGTTGGTAAAATCCACTAGACTAACTATTCTCCAGGATGCTATTAACAGGGCTAGAGACTTACAAAATTCTTTTCCAAGGGAAAGAGCTCCATTCCAGGAAAATATATCCTTTCAGTCAAAGGTGAAATTTATGATGGTTCCTCCCTTAAAGGAGAACCAAGATAAAGGATCTCTTAGTGATGATATCCATAGATATCTAAGGAGGAGAAATCTTTGCATCACTTGCCAAGAACTATGGGCACCAGGGAATTGGTGTGCTGCCAGAAAGGCACATTATATTGAGGTATTATACGATGGTGAATAGGAGGAATAAGAAGACTTAGAGGGAGATACCAGCACTATAGCATCAGGGGGAGATCAACCACCACCAGGAGGTGGAAATGGAGCATTTTATCCAATGGGAGGAGCATTTGCAAATTTGCGGGGAGTTCACAAGTATCTAAAATTGAGAGTCTGAGGCATTGTTCAAGGGCAGAGGGTGTTGGTATTGATAGACAGTGGGGCTAACCACAATCCTTTTGATACCCAATTAGTGCATAGCAGAGACATTTCCACAGATAATTTTGAGGGATTCTCAGTATTGGTTATAGGAGCTAGAACCATGCAGTGTGTAAAGTATGTTCCGACATTGACTAACACTTTGGGGACTTACCCATTGACAGAACACTTCTTTTTGGTTGATGTTCTAGACACCAATGTGATATTGGGTGTATAATGGTTGATCACCCTGGGGAAGGTCACCACGGATTGGGAGACCTTGGAGATGGAATGGACAGATAAGACGAGCGGTAAGCGCCAAATGATAAGGGGCATGTACACTTATACACCTCAGATAGTATCAATACATAGGATGGAAGCTGATTTTCACAAAGAAGACATAGAATGGGTAGTGGAACTACGCATGTCTGAGGCAGGAGGTAAGGGTATACCCATCCACCTAGATGTGCAGTCTATTCTCGACCGCTATTCTACAATATTTGGGGACATACCATTGGGAAGGCCACCTAACCTAGGGTTTTAGAATTCTATTGAGTTGGAGCAGGGGATCGAAGCAGTGATCATCACACCCTATAGGCTTCCTAAAGCCTACAGGGATGAGATTGAAAGAGCTATTCAGGATCTCTTGGGTTTAGGACATATCTAACCTAGCACCAGTCCTTTTTCTTCTTTTGTGGTCTTAGTGAAGCAGAAGGATGGTACATTAAGGATGTGAGTTGATTATAGAGCCTTGAATAAGAATACAATGAAGAATAGGTACCTGATTCCCAGGATCGATGAGCTAAGTGGATCACAGTTCTTTTCAAAGATTGATTTTAGGTTGAGATACCATCAGATGAAGGTAAGGGATCAAGATATCCCCAATAATGCATTTAGATGTCATTATGGCCACTTTGAGTTCTTGGTGATGCCCTTTGGGTTAACCAATGATCCAAATAATTTTTGGTCTTATAAGAGCCACATATTCCATGGTAAATTGGGGAAATTTGTGTTGGTTTTATTTGATGACATTATTATCTACAGCCGCACATGAGAGGAGCATCTGCAGCATATTGAGACAATATTACACATTCTGGAGGAGAAGTAATTTTATGCTAAGCTCTCCAAATTAGAGTTTGGGCTCATAGAGATGCTTTATTTGGGCCACATCATTGGAGTGGATGGAGTGAGGATCCATGAGGAGAAGATTCCTGCTATTCGAGATTGGCCAGAGCAAAATAATGTAACAAAACTTTGGGGGTTTGTAGGAATCTGCACCTACTACCAGAATTTTGTCAAAGGTTTCTCCGAACTGGTAGCACCACTCACAGATCTGACCAAGAAGGGAGCCTTTGGCTGGAAATATCCTGTGCAAAGGGCCTTTGATAGGCTCAAGGAGGTAATGAGCAGTTTCTCAGTGTTGGTATTGCCAGATTTTTCCTAGCCCTTTGTGCTAGAATGTGCTGCTTGAGGGGAGGGCATTGGAGCAGTCTTGAAGTAGGGGGGACAACCCATAGCTTTTGAGAGTCATAATTTTTTTCCTCATGAGAATTTTTATCCTATATATGATAAGGAAATTTTGTCTATTATGCATGCATTGGCCAAATTCCGGTAGTATTTGGATGGCAACAGATTCTGAGTGAAGACTGATCACAATAGTCTTCGGTATTTTCTTGAGTAGGAGCAACTGCAAGAGAGGCAGAAAAAATGGGTTAGAAAAATCTAGGCATATAACATTAACCTTGAATATGTCGAAGGGAAGAGTAATTTTGTAGCGGATGCCTTATCTTGGAGACCAACAACGCTGTCATTGATGAGTGTGGATACAAATTGGAAGGCCCAGGTATTGGTTGAGTATTAAAAATATTGCTTCACATGTGAGATCCTAGATGGAAAGGTGACTGATGAGAGGTGTAGAGTAATGGATGAGATCATCTATTAATGGGACCAGATCTTCTTGAATAGAGATTCTAAGCTCAAGGAGAATATTTTGCATGTAGCACATTTTTAGGACACCACAGTTTCGCAAGATTGGTAAATAAAAAAATGCAGATCCAACATAAAACCAATTTGGAATCTGAGGACGTAGCCATCCTAGATTCAGAGAGGGATCTCTCTATATGTGTGTTCAAATATGTGATCTTTAAGGCTTTTAAATATGATTTCAGGGTAGTTATGAAGAACAAGGTTGTGTGTTTTTTTTTAGTTGGGCAGGATGACATGAAGATGAAGGAAGTCTTTATCAAGGGTGAAGGTGTGAGTAGGTGAAGGAATGGTTCAGCTGATAATATAGGCAAGGAGCAACATCAATCCATTGGGCTATGGAGTCATAATAGGATTTAATTGAACAACAAGGTCCAAAAGTGGTCGATGGGGCAATTCATCTATGTCAAAAGATCTCTTTAAGTTGATTTTATGGAATGAAACACTAAGAAATGGAGTGAGGGAAATCAAACAGATGAAGGAACAAAGGACAACCTAAGATCAGGTAAGTACTTTGAAACTAGCCTGCTTTTGGCATGCACTAAAGGGAAAAACAAAAAAGTAATCTAAGATCAAGTAAATGCTTTCAAAGTAGCCTGCTTTTGATGTACTTACAACAGAAAACATTAAAAAAAAAAAATAGAATAGCTTAAGATCAAGTAAATACTTTTAACTTAGCCTGATTTCAACATATTCAAAGGGAACACATTCATGATAAACATAAAAAATATTCTAAGATGAGATAATTACTTTTAAACTAGCCTGCTTTCAACATACTCCTCAGGGAACTTTTCAAAGCAACTATTGGAGAAGAAACTAAAGGACAGGGAAAACCATAAAATTCTCTAGCTCAACTTTAACTAGAAGACATATCAAGAACATTCAAAGACAACCTCTCAAGCTGTACTCAGGAAACATGGGCTCACCAACACTTCACTGGTTATACTCTATTGAATTATCTTTAAATAAACAATCAACATAAAACATAAAGGATAAATATTTATCAATGAGACTAGGGTACTTCAGAAGTAAATCCTAATCTATATTTGTTGTTATTTATCAGAGAATAGTGGACAGAATGAAAACATAAAGAAAAATGACAATTATAGTGAGAAACACATCACCATTGACATAGACTAGGATCCCATAAATCAGCTATTTGTATTTGATGTTAAAAAAAAGTTACAATATTCAAGTCTAGTGGGTCTTTACAACGTCAAACTTTTCATCTCAGCTTATGTGTCTTCAATTACAAAATAGAGCTACAACAGCTTCAAAAGCTATTTACATGCAACAGGTATCTAGAGACCAACCCCTAAACTATCTTCTACAGAAGTATTTATAGAAGAATGAGGAGGTGGAGTGTAAGAAGGGTTCATTTGTTTAATTAATACAGAGTAATGGTGTATTGACCTTTGGGAGGACTAAGAGAGAAGATTTTGAATTCCCGTCTCTGTTTGAATCAATTTTACATTAAGTTTCATCACCTTCGATTGCCTTTGTTGAATTTTGAGGGTTTTAGGTAGGTTGGTAGTTAATGTTGAGCTGCCTTTTTAAAAATATCCCTGAGTGTTTAATGAATATGCACTCTTTTAATGAAATATGTCCCCAGGTGGCAGTTTGAGGAGTTATAGCCTCAATGATGTGGCATTCGGAGGCTGTTTCACTATTTTTGTGCTGATTTGGTGGCTTTTAAATACTATTATAGCTATGATTCTGCTTTATGCCCTCATAATCGTCTCAGAGCCTTTAATCCTGACCTGCTAATTGTGTTTTAACCTTAACACAATAGGGTTTAACTCTTTAATCCTTCACACTTATGCACAAAATCCTTTTGATTTGAACTATTCATTGGCTTTTGCTTTATTTCATGGTCCTAATTTGTTTGTCTTTAAAACCTGTTTTAACCTTAAAACCATAGGATTTGAAGCTTTCAAGCTTTGATCTTTCACGCCAAAATTTCTTCAATATTTTAATTTTCAACCTTTACTGTCTTTTCCTTTATTACTGTGGACTAGAGATTTTTACCGTAGTGGAGAGTTTTAAGGGTATGACCGGTATTCACATAGGACGGTCCAGCCCTTTGGGTGAAACGAAACAGCCTCCTTCCTTCGTGATTTAGCTTCCAAACATGGAAGACTTTGGCATTGTCTTTTTGCAAGTTTTGGAGAGGGTTTCTGCTCCAAAACCTATGGTAAAAACCTGCAACAAACCACAAAAATCATTATAAAAAACCTATGATGGTGGGTTTGATTTCTTAGAAGGTTGATGGAGCAGAGGAGCAATGCATAGTGGGGTGATTATGCAGGCGGAGGAGGCTTATGGAGGAAAACAGGCAAAAATCCAGTTTAAACAATATTTGGCGCGAATTGGACAAAAGTGGTTTTTGAAATGCCACAGGTGGTTATCGCGCAACCCTCGAGCGGTAAGTGGTTTTTCCCGGAGGGAATGCGATTCCATTGATGGCTCGCCACTTGAATTTTTCGATACCATTAGTATCGCATGAATTTGGAGTTTTAAACTCTTGACGAATTTTTTTTGCGATATGAAATAGACACTGTCGGATGAGGGGGAGGAGATCTGACGGTACGGTGCAGTTTGGGTGCGATGAACAAGTTTCACGGTGGGAGTTTGAAGTGGGGGAAAGGTGTCGGGACATGATAAGAAGGGTCTTTTGCATAGTGGATGGTAGGACCCGACGGAGTTGGGTTGTCGGGATTAATGAAGACCGTCGGATCTTAAAAGATCGACGGAGAGGATTCATTCGCAAGGGTGAATGGATGGTAGGATTTGGGCGGAAGAAAGATAGGGGAAGGGGCGCGATAACCGTTGATATTTAAATATAAATAGTTGGGATTATTTTGTAAAGTGACAAGGTGGGGATAAGGGGAGGGGAGGAAAAGGGAGGAAGGGAAAAGTGGGCTCAAAGGGTTAGGGACTTAGAAACTTAGCGCCAGGTTGCGGGCTTTAGGTTATGCAGGGGGAAAGGTGACCAGGGGCTAAGGAGAAGAGGGCTTATCATGTCGGGGGAAAATTCGCAAAGAAAAATCAGGTTTATAAGAAGAAAAGGCCGATGCGATGAAGGGTTTAGAGGTTTTAGGCATCCAGTTGCAGGGCCAGGTTATATGGTGGAAGGGGTCGGGGCTCAAACCCAAAGGGGCTTAAACCTGAGGGTAAAAAAGGCCTAAAATGAAACATTTTTAGGTGTTTTTAGGTGTTTCGATAGGAAGAATGAGGGTTTTTAAATCATTACAAGGGATTTTTAATGATTTAAAGAGGGGATTTTTTAGGGAAAATGAGGAGAAATGAGGGGATATGAGGGCAAGAAAATCAGTGAAAAATAGGTTTAGATAATGATGGAAAAAAAGGTCTAGAAGCAGTGTTTTTGGACACTAGCATGGCTCCTTGGTGGGTTTTCTTAATAGAATAGTAGTGAAGATTACTTTCTGAGTTTAGGCAGTACAAGAAGTATTCAAGAGTGAGCAGTTTTGCATAAAAACAATCTCTTGAAGGCTCGATATTTATTTTTAGCCATCATTGGCTCAGTCAAAAATTTACTGATGGATAACAGTGGCTCCACTTGGGGATGGTAGCTCCTTGGAGGTGTCAAGAATCTTCAGATTTTATCCCTGGGATGCAAACCAATGTTTTATCCATGGAACACCTTTTTCCTTCTTTGATCAAGCTACCTTTAAACAATAATAAATGCTTCATATCAACAAACCAATTTTCCCAATATTTCTACCTACACAGCCTATGTCCTATCATTTTTTCTTCAGAAGGTGCATTTAGACTTTTAGACATTAAACATCAAAATTTTATTCTTTTTTAAAGCAAGAAAACTAATCTACATCTATCCTTATTTCTTCCATGAGTTCAGATTAGACTGTTGAACTCATAAATTCTCTACCTAAGCTACTATCTGCCAGTATTAGACTATCTGGCTAATTTTATTCTCTATTTTCTAAAATAGAAATTGAAAACACAACCAAACCAGGTTTAAATAGTCTGATTTGTTGTGGTGCCTATGGCTATATGTACAAGCAGCTCATAGACTTTATTTGCAAAAATTTTCAACAAAACTTGAGAAGGCTTAAGATCATAAAATCAAAAAGCATCCTTCATTCTTTTTACAGCTCTGGTTTGATCCTTTTTAGAGCTCTTTTTTTCTTTTCCTTTCGTTCAGAGTTTGAGCATATTAGAGCCAATTTTTTAACAATCTTACAGGTTCTAATTTTTAATTTGTTTGAACCACTGTATTTTTATCCTAATCTATTCTATTGATAAGCCAAGATTGAACAGTTTGGCAAATCTTCTTCACTAACCTATCAACAGTAAATTGAAATCTATATCAATCATGATTAGGTTGTATGACTAAAATAGAAGTGTTGTTTTTAGTAGTGGCATTTAAGCTTGCACACTTTCAAAATTTCTCTTTTTTGGTATGGGGCTGTACCTTTCTTTTTATGTGTGCCCTCTTTTTATCTTTTTATTGTTTTTTTATTTTTCCTTTTTCAAATTCAAAGGAAATGCTATATACAATGAAATGAAAAGGATTTTGAAAGTAAAATATCAGTTAACTGAAATAATTTTTGAGAACTCTGCCATTAACAGGACCTCCAAAGTACTCAGCTCCATCTAATTCTTGCAGAAAAAATGCATTGTTTCCAATAGCATATTGGATAAGATAAGGGCCTTGCCATAAGTTATCAAATTTTCCATGTTTACCCTTATCTTCTCTTCTTGAATCCCATTTTAAAACTTTATCACCAATATTGAAATCACTTTCCTTGGTTCTTCTGTCAAACAACTTCTTAATGTTTTCTTGTAATTGTTGTGCTTTGATATAGACCTCCTCCCTGGTTTGTTGTAGATGTATTGTATGGTTTATCCTTCTCGTTACATCATCATCCTCAGAATGTACTTCTTGGATCAACTTCATGGCTAGCACCCCTAAACTCGTTAGGAACACTACATTAGTTCCATAAACTAGCTGGTAGGGAGACATTCCAATTGACTTTTTCACTGTCAATTTGTCTGCTCATAAAACATGTACTAGCTTATTGTGCCATGATTTCTTGTTATCTTCCAACAACTTCTTGATAATGTTTACCAAAATTTTGTTTGATGATTCTTCAAGTCCATTACCTTGAGGGTAATAAGTTGTGGAATGACCCAATATGATCTGATATTTATGACAGAACTCTACCATCTTCTTAGACCCAAATGCAATAGCATTGTCAGTTATGATCTTTCTAGGACAACCAAATCTAGACAGTATATGATTTCTGAGGAATGGGATGATGACTGAGTCTGTGGCATTCCTAGAGGGGATGGCTTATATTCACTTGGTAAAATAGTTTGTTGTTGTGAGGATCTATCTATGTTGGGCAGATGAGGGAGGATGGATTTTCCCAATGAAGTCTAGACCCCACTGTTCAAAAGGAGCTTCAAAAGTGATTGGTTGCAAAGGTAAGAGAAGCAGTTTTCTTTTCCCTTCAAATATTTGGCATTTGTGATAGGCAATAATCATCTTATGGACATCTTGAAAGAGGGTGGGCCAGTAATAACCAACTCTAAGGATTTTTTTGGCAGTTGATTTCCAGTAGAGGTGGCCTCCACATTCTCCTTCATGAAACTCATGCTTGATCTTATCTGCATCATTCTCAGGCAAACATTTAAGCAATAACCCACTAGCATTTTCCAATATAAAAATTTATTCAAAATGCAGTAATTTACAGCTTTCAACTTTAAGAACCTTGCCTTTGTTTTAGACAAACCACGAGGAACATTCAGATTGAGAAAAACACACAAACTATCAGCATACCAAGATGAATTTAGAAAATGGTCTTCAATAATTGGAGTTAAAAACTCCTCCTATTCATCTAATGCATTAAACATGTTTATATCAGGAGCTTGAAAGTTAGATTCAGCCATAAGTTTTGTTAGTCCTTGACCTTTTATGAGCTTAGTGGGCTTGATTTCTAAGTCATACTCTAAAATTACAGCAATCCACTTTCCTCTTTTTCCATCTGGATCTTGGGTCAATATGTCTTTCACAACTAAGTGAGGCACAAATGCTATGTTGTGGGAATGTAAAATGTAAACTCTGAAGTCTTTTAAGGCTTTGACCAAGGCAAAGGCTTGTTTTTCCGTTATGTTGTACTTCAAAGGTGCATCTCATAATGCATTGATGAAAAATGCAATGGGCTGCTCTTGTCGATTCAGCTTTTTCTGTAATAGGACAACAACTACAATGTGTTCTAATGCAAATGAAAAAATGAAGAAACATTTAGAAAAATCAGTGCTGATAAGAACTGGAATTTGGGTAAGTGTTTGTTTTACTAGTTCAAATGAATTATTTTCTTCTAAGGTCCATTTAACTCCTTCTACCTTTTTAAGCATGTTTGTTATGTTTCTAAGGAGTTCAGCTAAATTGGGTATGAACCTTCTCAAGAAATTAATCTTTCCAATGAAGGATTGAAGTTCCTTGATGTTTCTGGGATGGCTGATTTGCAAAATACCATCAATTATTTTTGGATCTATCCTTATTCCTTCTTCTGATATGATATGCCCAAGAAGTTTACCTTCTTGGAGACCAAACAAAGTCTTCTTTGGATTCAAGGACAGTCCAAATTTTCTGCATTTTTCAATGAATTTTCTTAAGTGTACTAGGTGTTCTTCATCTGTTTTAGAATAAACAGTTATATCATCTAGGTAAATCACAATAAAGTAGCCTATTTCTTCTGAAAATTCAATATCCATGGCTCTCTGAAATGTGGCACCAGCATTCATTAAACCAAAAGGCATTTTGAAATACATGAAAGTACCCCAAGGTGTAGTAAAGGTTGTTTTAAGTTGATCATTAGGATGTACTAGGATTTGATTGTAACCTCAGAAGCCATCTAGCAAAGAAATTATTTTGGAAAAAACTACATTTTGTAAAATATGATCCATTTTGGGCAAACGATAGTTGTCCTTCAATGAGGCTTTGTTTAAGTTTCTAAAATCAATGTAAAGCATGATCTCTCATGTTTTCTTCCTAACTGATACAAGATTAGACACCCAGTCTGAGTATCTAACAGGGACAATAATTCTAGCCTCATACATTTTTCTGATTTCTTTTTCTACCAGAGGTAACTGAACAGGGTTAATTCTGCGCAATTTCTGTTTAAAAGGTCTATGGTTTTCCTTGAGGGGTATCTTGTGCTGAATTATTTCTGTATCATATGATTTCAGATCTTCATAGCTCCATGAAAAAACATCAGAAAATTCTCTAAACAGCTTAATATATTTCAGTTTAATGTAAGATGGCAGTGTTTTAGACAGTTTGATTACTTTTGGCTTTTCCTTACTTCTTATGTTGCATTCTTCCACTTCAGATTATATGGGTTCCAGTTTTGGCTGCCTGGCTACATCATTCAATTCAAATAGTTCTTCTAATGGGACCAGCCCTTTTGGCAAGCTTTGGTCTTTAGACTGCAGCACTTCCAGGTCTTCATTTTGTAAATCTATGCCATTTCTTGTCATATATTTGGGTTCATGTGTTAACAGATTTATTTCTGCAATCTCTGGAGACATTTCTTCTTTAGTAAGTGGGTTTTCTTCAGCAGGATAGTCTTTATCAAAATCTGAGCGTGGCGTTTCAAATTCATTTTTGGACTGTAATAATTCTTCTATTTGTTTGTCTCCATCAAAAACTTGCCATTATTTTTCATTATCTGGGACAGCTGGTCTAAAATTGATTTGGGTGGTGCATTGCTTGGTTTGATAAGGCGTAAGACAAGTTATAGCAGCAAAGGATAAACCATTAGCAAGGACATTTTGGTTTCTTGGGACAAATATAAGTTGAAATTTATCAAATTTTTTTAGCAAGTCCATGGCATCATCTCTATAGGCTCTAACTCTGGGATTTTTTGCACTATATTCCCCATTTACTTGCTTAATAATCAAATCAGAATCTCCATGAACCTTTATCCTTTTGGCCCCTAAATTCTTCAATAAATGCAGGCCTAAAAGGAGAGCTTCATACTCAACTATGTTGTTTGTACATTGAAAATTTAACTTATAGGAATGCCCCTCAACATGATTACTTTCAATCTTGTGTAACCATATGCCAGCTCCTGCATCATTTTCAGATTTGAGACTTATTTCATTGTTGTCCTCTTTGTTTTCTTCGTCATTCTGTCCTGTACAAGAGTCTGCACTATGTTTTCCGGAGCTTTGTTCCTCAAAATTTTCACTGTTTTGATGTTTTTCTCGATTTTTATGATATGCGTTATTTACATGATTGTTCTGGTCCTCAAGACCTCTAATCTGTTTGCTGTGAATTTCTAAATCAGCAGACTAATTTTCAATTTCCTCTTTATTTTCCTCCTCATCCATTACTATAACTATATGTGAAGATTTTACAGCCGCGTAGTCTACCAAGGCTGCGTTTTGACCCAGAATCCGGTAACGATTTTCAGAAAATCTGGCAAAGATTTGCCCAGAATCTTGTTTACAGTTGTTAAAAATTAGTATTTTAAGTGCCCCAGGGGTTTTTGATAGTGCTGAATCCATTTCCACTATCAAAAATGGATTCCAAGCACTGCAAATACCTAATTTTTAAAATTTAGTTGACCGGATTCCGGCAGATTTCTGCCGTCCGGGCCAAAACGCGGCCTCGGTAGACAACTCCTTTTACAACACTTGATGATTTTTCATTAACTAACTCTTGCTCTTTATTAATATCATAATTGAAAATAATAAAAGAGTCAAGGTCAGTGTGTATGGAGTAAAGAGGAGAGTTTTCCGGTCTTTCTTGGCTACTCACCATGTATTTCATGTGTATTTCCCTATACAGTCTTCTAGGTTGGTTGAAAACAGGGATGGTGGCATAAGTCATATCCATTTGCATAATGCCTTGTAACTTAGCACCCCATGATATTGAAAGGAGCATGCCATATTTGGGGGGTATATCAGCCACTACAATGTCCATCACTAAACTCTTGGCTAGAATTTGGGCTAAGTTTACACACAGATGTTTAATCAGACCTAAGCATCTCACCCTACTTGAATCAAAAGAATATAAGTCTTTGTAAGGTCTAGTCACCTATAAGCCTAACCTTTCCATTATTACCTTAGGCATGAGGTTGTGTGATGCTTCTAAGTCAAACATGGCATCGTGCAAGATATTGTCATGAATGTTTAAGCTGACGTAGAATGGAGGGGTGGTTCCTTCTTGAAATTTTCCTTCGATTTTTGGTCCAAAAATTAGCTCTGGGGTATCATCATTTTAAATTAATTGTGTCATGAATGTCTTCTATGTTGAAAGCTTTCAAAATCTTACCTATATATATATATATTTTGAGTGACTAGCTCAGTGAGTGGGACATAGATTTTGATTTTAGATATTTCATTCTCTAGGCTAAAAGGAATCCGGTTTTTTAACATGTTTAATTCAACCTTCTTAGTCACTATTTCATCAAAATCATCTTGCTGATTTTTATTATTTGCAACAGTTAAAATGGTCTTTTCAGGAGCATTAGCTGGGATGTTAGTGCTGCTGGGGTTAAGACTCTATTTTTCATTGGATTGAGTGTCTTTCCCTTTGTTCACATCAGAAATTACAACCACTGTTTTGTGAGTTTCAACTGCCTTTTTGGATGCATTTTCGGGGCTTTTTTTTGTCAAATTTATTAGAGGTTTTGCAGCTGGGAGTCTCTTGATTCTATTGAACCCTTAGTTAAAATGAGAGAGGAGGGTGAATTAGTTTAACACATACATGGAATTTTAAAAAAATTTCCCTGAAAACTTATTTACACCTTCATTTCATGATCAACTTAATATGTGAGAAATTTTAGTTTGTGAGCAGCAAGTATCAAGCAGATTTGTTAATGTAACAACAGTCTTAATATGTGAGCAACAAGTATTAAGTAGATTAGATAAACCACATCAACACATAGACATCATGCACAGAGACACCAAATATAAGTGGAAACCCATAAAGGGAGAAAACCACATCTTGTTATTGTTGTGATGAAAAGGCAAGCTCCAACTCCCTCTCACGCGATTTTACGTGGCTCAACCTGGGAGCTCTACCTCAGATGCAGCACAACACGAGGAAGGTCCAACTCCCATCAATTTTCTGCAGGAACTACCTCCCGAGGGCTCCAACCTCAGTCAGCTACAACTGAAATTTCATCAACTAAAACGATATGGAGCACCAACTCATGTTTTCTGCAGGCACCAACCTACGGAAAGCTCCTACCTCGATCAACTACAAGGCGGCATCTGCTCGAGGCTACAACTTGATAGGAGCTCAACTTCATATGCTCAAAACACTTGCCGGTTGCCTTGGATATCGGCTCTAATGTAATATGCCTTCTCTTGTTGTCCACTTAGGTCTCGCACTCTTACGCATCATCTCTGCTTCTTCTCAGATTCACTATCAACTCCTTCTTATTCTCTACTCAGCCCCTCCTTCTTTTCTACCTCACTGCTTCATTTCTGCATTCTCTAACTTTTCACAACACCTCGTTCTAATCCTCCTTCTTCTTATATTTTCTGCCTCAATTCCACATTCTTCAACCTCTCTAACCCCTTTATGCATATCAATGTGATATTATTTATAGAAATTCTTATGACTGTTTGTATTCCTCAGAGAATTCAAAATGGATAGCCATACCTCTTAGTCTTCTGCCTTCTCATTTATTTTCCAGATCACTCAGAAAGATATAACTGTATGTACTAAATTTATTATTACAGTGGGATATTTTTTCTCTTCCGGAGACTTGCCAATGCATCACAAACAATATAAAATCAATTACAACATTTACATTCACATTTTCAATTACATAAAGACAATTTTACTCAGCCCATTTTCTGGCTTTTGGCTTTGTTGGCTTTGTCTTTTCTACTCTTGTTAGGTAACTATTTTGCCTTCTTCTGCTCACTGTCTTCTGCATATTTTCCAGTTCTCTGTGCTTGTACACCTGTCAAATTCATTCCTGTGCATATTCCTGTTCACCGTGATTGTGTGTCTGTTGTATATATATAGTTGCGTTACAATATATATAACTGGTGACTTTAAATCTGGGTAATTCCAATGCTTTGGTTTCCTTTACTGGCAGTTTAAATAACTGAATGTGGAGGCTTTAATATTGCCATGGTTATAAATCCAATTTATGCCCTCTATGCAAGGTTCTCTCCTTCTATTATTTCAAGCAATTAATGTTCATTCTTGGAATTATTATTTTAATATTCGAACCTTAGAAACCATAACCCAATGGTTAATCAATCATTGAATCGTTCAATATATGTTCACGACTTTCACACAGCGGGCCTGAAGCTTTAACATCTATTGTCTCCTCAACTCACTTGCTATGAGACACCACAACAAATCTTCGACTTTATAATTATATCCCAAGCGCTTTTTATATATAACACAATTTCAACTCTCATCATAATTATATAGAGTTTTAACATACAAACTGTCGCGTTATTTAACTCTGATACCCCTTGGAAATGTAACAATAATGAATCATTTTAATACATAAAATTCCCTTACGGGCCCATTCGCCAATCTTTCCGATGCGATGTATCACTTTGAAAATATTTTCGGTTGCGATTAATCGCAATCGCAACTTCCAGTTGCATGTTCTGATATTCCAATGCTCTGATGCTCCGATTCTGATGATTCACTATTATGCAGGAACTCAAACACATATCAATCATGGTTTATAAACCCATCGGGTCTAGACTTTCATCGCAATTGCAATTTTTGTTAACCTATTCCGTCGTCAAATTTTCTTCGATGCGATTGGTGAGGGTCCCACAGTATAAGTCTTTAGTTGTATTAGACCCGAGCTATAGAGTACTTCACATATATGTATATATATATACGTTCCAGCCTTACCCTTTGAATCATATATATACATAAGCCTAAGTCAATATTCAGCCATGGCTTTAACCCTTGGCACATCAACATTCTATATATATATTCACATAACCTTTGATTTTATCACAGATTATTAACTTATGGCTTCCAAACAAACCAACACATCTTGTTACAAAGAATCTGTGCCCACAACAACATATCTTGCTTAACGTGTACACAAATCTGCTTGGATCCAATGATTCACCTGCTCTCGCGCTCCATACAACCAATCTGATGGTAATCGCATTACATACTTGCAGGAAATGTAGTTCTTAAACCCATGCGATGAAACTGGGTCCTAGTGTTAACCTACCCATCTCATCCGACGGTGGACAACACGTCGCACTGCTTCAGATGATCTGACGTCCTCAATCAAATCTTGCGTGACTTAGATGCATGGGCTTTTAACTCGCGATGAGAGTGGTATCTCCAAACTGCTTAAGGCCATGTGTCAGCCTATGGCATTGATCATGTTTGAATTGGAAATACAACTTACCGTACAAAGGCGGTGCGATATGGGTGAGGTTGGTTTTGCAAACCCGCTATCATTGTTCACAGTGCTCGTGGTTCATTCAGTTGCACTCGAGGTTCCGTTCCTTCCTTCACTTATTCACGATCCCAATATGTCTTCTTCATTTTCATACGGTTCAATGCCTTTGTTGATATAAACTCTGCCCTCGCTTTGTCTTCATATTCACATTACTTCATCTGTTTACTATTAACCCTTCTTTCAATCCTGATTTGAGGTTACTATTGGTCGGTTAACTCCTTCAATTACAGAGAATCAAATGACAGATCAAACCCTTACTTCTTTCTTTTAACCGTTTCAATCAACAGATATAATATCGATATTATTTAATATCGATTCCTCTCCTATGTATAGAGCCTCATCCCAGAGCGTAGTAGGTACTTTTCGAACCAAGTATATTTTTACAGAACTAAAGCAAACAGGGCACATTTCGCATCCAATTTCAAAGCAAATTCTTTCATAAAGATGAATTTACTTACAGAATCTCTGTCTCTGGCCTGATCTTCAATGGGATGGCCTTTCCACAATCAAATGTTTAATACCTCCCATCATTCCACTCTTCATAACATGTTCAATCAAACTCCTTCAGGCCCTTTCAACTGCACTGCTCTGTCTCTAATTCCTTTGCTGCTTCTGCTTCAATTCCTCTATTTCATCTGCCTCTGCTACCTTTGTTGTTTCAGGTGCTCCTCCTTTGCCATCTCCTTTGCCATCAATGACAACATTTCCAACATATTCTTTTTATTTCTCAGGTCATATTGTTTTGGTGATCCTATGATGGCATTTTCAGAGTATTGTTCATAATAATCAGTTTGTGGTCTTCTGTCATCATAAGGAGTATATAGACCTTGTTTTCTTTTGTGGAGGAAATAAGAATCCTCATTGCTTACCGCCAACATGTTTATGTTGTCATCCTCTATTTTTTCATTCATTTATTCATCCTCATTTACGTAATTTTCTTGGAAAGGAGGTTTGATCTGTTGATCATCTTATCTTTTTCTGTTTTGAGATTGATTTCTACTAAAGTTCTGATTTTGATTTTGAGATTGATTTCTGTTTTGGGGAGTTGATTGGTTTTCTCTAAATTGTGCTCTCTCAAGTATGCTCAAATTTTTCATCATATCCTCCATTATTCTTTCCATTTTTGAGCTAGATGTGGAGGGTGCAGTTTCCTCCCTAAATGATACTTTCTTCTCATTCCTCATCCTAGCGCTTTTCTCAATCAGATTTACTTCCACTGCTAGAGCCCCCTTCTGCATGTCTTCTAAAGTCAAGGGGTCTCTTTCTCTTAGCTGATAGGCCATTTCAAGATCAAATCCTTCAGGAAATTTGGCCAAGGCTGAGCCTTGAGGAGGTTTCAAGTCTGGGGGCAGTGCATTATAAACACTATTGAACCTAGTGCAATAACTTTGAACACTTTCCCCAGTGTTTCTTATGAGATTGTTGTAATATGAAAGTATTTGGAGAGGATTTTTTGTAACTTCCCATTTGATTAGGAATGATTGATGGAGAGCTTGAAGATCATTAATACTGTGAGGGGTTAAGCCTCTAAACCATTTTCTTGCTTCTCCCCCTAGACTTTGAGCAAACAATCTGAGTTTGATAGTTTCATCATATATCTCATTTCTATCAAAATAGTCATTCATATTGTCCACATTTTGCGAAGCAGTAGTATCCGCACTGGCATCATATAATGGTATCTTGGACTGATAGTCCTGTGGTATATTGACTAAAGGTAAAGGAAGGACTAGGGGAGCATAGCATGTTGCCATGATAGGAGGTTGTGGAAGAAATGGGGGGTTTACAGGTGGAGGTTGTAAGATGGGAGCGGGTTGATGGAATGGAGTGGTTTGAATAGTGGGTGTATGGATAAAAGAAGTGGATGGACCAGCAAGAGACAGTTGAGCCGATCTAGGATGAGAGAAACCAAAATTATGAATGATATGGAAATCAGGAGGAGTAGTTTCTCTGTTACCAAGATGTTCACCTTTATCTTGGGATGAAGGTGGAGACTCAAAGTCTATCTAATCTATAACATCAAGTGACCTAGTTCTGAATGGGTTTCTTAAGTCAACTTGTGTATTTTGCAGAGCTGAAAGATCTTCGGGAACAAAATTAGCTCTATGTACTGGCCTAATAATAGTTGAAGTTTTAGACTTAGGATATTTCCTAAGTATACTTTCTGGATTATCAACTATCTCAGGAGGGTTTGGGTTAGGATAAGCCCTAGTATAAAATCTTCTAGAAGCCACTATGTTATGTTTTCAGACCCAATGATAAGAAAATTTTACCCAAATATGACAATCTTTGTTAGGCTAACTGATCTTTTAACAAGAAAACTTAATCATCAAAGTTTCCTAAGCTGAGTTTGTATGATGTTATGATAGTAATGGGTTTCCCTGTAGAGTCTTTAGGTAAATTCAAAATTGTGGAGTCGCCAGGTGGAAATTTTTAGCTTTGGAAGGTAAAATGTTTTATGGTCCACCACCAATAATGGGTCTGAATAACAATCTGAACTATTTTGGGTTTTCTGAGTTTTTAGCAGTCTTGTGGGTTATGAGAGTGTCCTGAATTTGTTTCAACACTTAGCTACGGTGATGAGACAAATAGAGTTTACTCAGTGGCTTACTTGGCTGATTTCTTCAAGGTTTTGATGGGGGTCTGCTAGAATCCTAAGAGTTACTTAGTTTGTCACTGATTCAGAGAAGTCCTATCGTGATCATCATATGTTTGGTAGTGTTTGAAGAAAAAAGATTTTAATTAGGTGAACATTGAGTGTTGTTTTTAAGGATTTTACTCATAAGTCCCCAGTGGAATCACCAGTATGTTAGGACACCGTAGTTTCACAAGATTGGTAAATAAAAAACTGCAGAGCCAACATCAAACCACTTTGGAATCTGAGGAGCTAGCCATCCTAGATTCAGAGAGGGATCTCTCTATATGTGTGTTCAAAGATGTGATCTTTAAGGCTTTTAGATATGATTTCAGGCTAGGTATGAAGAACAAGGTTGTTTGTTTTTGTTTGGTTGGGCAGGATAACATGAAGATGAAGGAAGTCTTTATGAAGGGTGAAGGTGTGAGTAGCTGAAGGAATGGTTCAGCTGATAAGATAGGTAAGGAGCAACATCAATACATTGGGCTATGGAGTCATAATAGGATTTAATTGAACAGCAAGGTTCAAAAGTGGTCCATGGGGCAAGTCATCTATGTCATAAGATATCTTTAAGTTGATGTTATGGAATGAAACACTAAGAAATGGAGTGAGGGAAATCAAACAGATGAAGGAACAAAGGACAGCTTAAGATCAGGTAAGTACTTTGAAACTAGCCTAATTTTGGCATGCACTAAAGGGAAAAACACAAAAGTAATCTAAGATTAGGTAAGTGCTTTCAAACTAGCCTTCTTTTGATGTACTTACAACAGAAAACATTAAAATAAAAACATAGAATAGCTTAAGATCAAGTAAATACTTTTAACTTAGCCTGCTTTCAGCATATTCAAAGGGAACACATTCATAATAAACATAAAAAATAGTCTAAGATGAGGTAAGTACTTTTAAACTAGCCTGCTTTCAACATACTCCTCAGCGAAATTTTCAAAGCAACTGTTGGAGAAGAAACTAAAGGACAGGGCAAACCATAAACTTCTCTAGCTCAACTTTAATTAGCAGACTTATCAAGAACATTCAAAGACAACCTCTCAATCTGTACTCAGTAAAGATGGGCTCACCGACACTTCACTGGTTATACTCTATTGAATTATCTTTAAATAAACAATCAACTGAAAACATAAAGGATAAAGATTTATCAGTGAGACTAGGGTACTTCAGAAGTAAATCCTAATCTATATTTGTTGTTCTTTATTAGAGAATAGTGGAAAGAATGAAAACATAAATAAATGACAATTATAGTGAGAAACAAATCACCATTGACATAGACCGGGATCCCATAAATCAACTATTTGTATTTGATGTTCAAAACAGTTACAATCTTCAAGTCTAGTGGGTGTTTACAGCTTCAAACTTTTCATCTCAGCTTATGTGTCTTCAATTACAAAATAGAGCTATAGCAGCTTCAGAAGCTATTTACATGCAACAGGTATCCAGAGACCAACCCCTAAACAATCTTCTACATAAGTATTTGTAGAAGAATGAGGAGGTGGAGTGTAAGAAGGGTTCATTTGTTTAATTAATACACAGTAATGGTGTATTGACCTTTGGGAGGCCTAAGAGAGAATATTTTGAATGCCCATCTCTATTTGAATCAATTTTACATTAAGTTTCACCACCTTCAGTTGCCTTTGTTGACTTTTGAGGGTTTTAGGTAGGTTGGTAGTTAATGTTGAGCTGCCTTTTTAAAAATATCCCTTATTGTTTAATGAATATGCACTCTTTTAATGAAATAAGTCCCCAAGTGGCAGTTTGAGGAGTTATAGCCACAATGATGTGGCATTCAGAGGCTACTTCACTGTTTTTGTGTTGATTTGGTGGATTTTAAACACTAATATAGTTGTGATTCTGCTTTATGCCCTCATAATCATCTAGGAGCCTTTCATCCTGACCTGTTGACTGTGTTTTAACCTTAACAACACAGGGTTTAACTCTTTAATCCTTCACACTTATACAAAAAACCCTTTTGATTTCGACTTTTCATTGGCTTTTGCTTTATTTGATCTTCTTGATTTGTTTGTCTTTAAAACTTGTTTTAACCTTAAAACCATAGGATTTGAAGCTTTCAAGCTTCGATCTTTCGCACCGGAATTTCTTCAATATTTTAATCTTGAACCTTTTTTTTCTTTTCCTTTATTACTGTGGACCAGAGGTTTTTAGCGAAGTGGAGAGTTTTAAGGGTATGACCAATATTCACACAGCACGGTCGAAATCTTTGGGTGAAACCATACAGCCTCCTTCCTTCATGATTTAGCTTCCAAACTTGGAAGACTTTGGCACTGTCTTTTTGCAATTTCTGGAGAGGGTTTCCGCTCCAAAACCTATGGTAAAAACCTGCAACAAACCACAAAAATCCTTATAAAAAACCTACGATGGGGGCTTTGAATGCTTAGGAGGCTGACGGAGCGGAGGAGCGATGCAGAGGGGGGTGATTATGCAGGCGGAGGAGGCTTATGGAGGAAAACAGGCGAAAATCCAGTTCAAACAGTATTTGGTGTGAATTGGACAAAAGTGGTTTTCAAAATGCCACGAGTGGTTATCGCGCGACCCTCGAGTGGTAATTGGTTTTTCCTGGAGGGAATGTGATTCCATTGATCGCTCGCCACGTGGATTTTTCGATACCGTCGGTATCGCATGAATTTGGAGTTTTAAACTCCTAACGAAATTTTTTTGCGATATGAAATACATACCATCATATGAGGGGGAGGAGATCTGACGGTGCGGTTTGGGTGCGATGAACAAGTTGCACGGCAGGAGTTTGAAGTGGGGGACAGGTGTCGGGACCTGATAGGAAGGGTATTTTTCATAGTGGATGGTAGGACTCGGTGGAGTTGGGTTGTCGGGATTAATGAAGACTGTCGGATCTTATAAGATCGACAGAGAGGATTCATTCGCAAGGGTGAATGGATGGTAGGATTTGGGCAAAAGAAGGATAGGGGAAGGGGCGCGATAGCCGTTGATCTTTAAAGATCAATGGTTGGGATTATTTCGTAAAGCGACAAGGCGGGGATAAGGGGAAGGGTGGAAAATGAAGGAAGGTAAAAGTGGGCTCAAAGGGTTAGGGACTTAGAAACTTAACGCCAGGTTGTGGGCTTTAGGTTATATGGGGGGAAACGTGACCAGGGGCTAAGGAGAAGAGGGCTGATCGCGTCAGGGGAAAATTCGTAAAGAAAAAGCAGGTTTATAAAAAGAAAAGGCCGATGAAATGAAGGGTTTAAAGGTTTTAGGCACCCAGTTGTAGGGCCAGGTTATATGGTCGAAGGGGTCAGGGCTCAAACGCAAAGGGGCTTAATCCGGAGGGTAAAAAAGGCCTAAAATGAAACCTTTTTAGGTGTTTTTAGGAGTTCTGATAGGAAGAATGATGGTTTTTAAATCATGACAAGGGATTTTTAATGATTTAAAGAGGGGTTTTTTAGGGAAAATGAGGAGAAATAAGGGGAAATGAGGGCTAGAAAATGAGTGAGAAATAGGTTTAGATAATGATGGAAAAAAAGGTCTAGAAGCAGTGATTTTGGACACCAGCATGGCTCCTTGGTGGGTTTTCTTAATGGAACAGTAGTGAAGATTACTTGATGAGTTTAGGCAGTACAAGAAGTCTTCAAGAGTGAGCAGTTTTTCATAAAAACAATCTCTTGAAGGCTCAGTATTTATTTTTAGCCATCATTTGGTCAGTCAAAAATTTACTGATGGCTAACAGTCGCTCCACTTGGGGATGGCAGCTCCTTGGAGGTGTCAAGAATCTTCAGATTTTATCCCTGGGATGCAAGCCAGTGTTTTATCAATGGAACATGTTTTTCCTTCTTTGATCAAGCTACCTTTAAACGATAATCAATGCTTCATATCAACAAACAAATTTTCCCAATCTTTCTACCTACACAGCCTATTTCCTATCACTTTTTCTTTAGAAGGTGCATTTAGACTTGCAGACCTTAAACATCAACATTTTATTCTTTTTGAAAGTATGAAAACTAATCTACATCTACCCTTATTTCTTCCATGAGTTCGGATTATATTGTTGAACTCATAAATTCTCTACCTAAGCTACTATCTGCTAGGATTAGATTATCTGGCAGATTTTATTCTCTATTTTCTAAAACAAAAATTGAAAACATAGCCAAACCAGGTTTAAGCAGTTTGATTTTCCGTGGTGTCTATGGCTATATGTACAAGTTGCACATAGACTTTGTTTGCAAAAAATTTAAACAAAACTTGAGAAGGCTTAAGATCAGAAAATCAAAAAGCATCCTTCATTCTTTTTGCAACTCTGGTTTGATACTTTTTAGAGCTCTTTTTTTCTTTTCCTTTGGTTTATATTTTGAGCATATTAGAGCCATTTTTTTAACAATCTTACAGGTTCATATTTTTAATTTGTTTGAACCACTGTATTTTTATCCTAATCTATTGTATTGATAAGCCAAGATTGAACAGTTTGGAAAATCTTCTTCACTAACCGATCAACAGTAAATTGAAATCTATCTCAGTCATGATTTTGTTGTATGACTAAAATAGCAGTGTTGTTTTTGGTAGTGTCATTTAAGCTTGCACACTTTCAGAATTACTGTTTTCTGGTATGGGGCTATACCTTTATTTTTATGTGTGCCCTGTTTTTCTCTTTTTATTGTTTTTGTATTTTTCCTTTTTTTAAAATTCAAAGGCAATGCTATATACAATGAAATGAAAAGGCTTTTGAAAGTAAAATATCGGTTAAATGAAATAATTTTTTAGAACCCTGCCATTAACAGGACCTCCAAAGTACTCAGCTCCATCTAATTCTTGCAGAAAAATACATTATTTCCAATAGCAGATTAGATAAGATAAGGGTCTTGCCATAAGTTATCAAATTTTCCATGTTTACCCTTATCTTCTCTTCTTGAATCCCATTTCAAAACTTTATCTTCAATCTTGAAATCACTTGCCTTGGTTCTTCTGTCAAACATCTTCTTAATGTTTTCTTGTAATTTTTGTGCTATGATATAGACCTCCTCCCTGGTTTGTTGTAGATGTACTGTTTGGTTTATCCTTCTTGTTACATCATCATCTTCAGAATGTAATTCCTAGATTAGCTTCATGACTGGCACCCCTAAACTGGTTGGGAACACTACATTAGTTCCTTAAACCAGCTAGTAGGGAGACATTCCAATTGAATTTTTCACTGTCAATCTGTCTGCGCATAAGGCATGTACTAGCTTATTGTGCCATGATTTCTTGTTATCTTCCAGCAACTTCCTGATAATGTCTACCAGAATTTTATTTGATGATTCTGCAAGCCCATTACCTTGAGGGTAATAAAATGCGGAATGACCCAATATGATATGATATTTATGATAGAACTCTACCATCTTCTTAGACCCGAATGCAACAGCATTGTCAGTTATGATCTTTCTAGGACAGCCAAATCTAGACAGTATATGATTTTCAAGGAATGAGACGATGACCGAGTCTGTGGCATTCCTAGAGGGGATGTCTTCTATCCACTTGGTAAAATAGTCTGTTGATATGAGGATCCATCTATGTTGGGCAGATGAGGGAGGATGGATTTCCCCAATGAAGGCTAGACCCCACTGTTGAAAAGGAGCTTCAACACTGTTTGGTTGTAGAGGTAAGGGAAGCAGTTTTCTTTTTCATTAAAATATTTGGCATTTCTGATAGGCAAAAATCATCTTATGGATATCTTGAAAGAGGGTGGGTCAGTAATAACCAGCTCTAAGGATTTTGTTGGCAGTTGATTTCCAGTAGAGGTGGCCTCCACATTCTCCTTCATGAAACTCATGCTTGATCTTATCTGCATCATTCTCAGGGAAACATTTAAGCAATAAGCCACTAGCATTTTTCCAATATAAAAATTTATTCAAAATGCAGTAATTTATAGCTTTCGACTTTAAGAACCTTGCCTTTGTTTTAGACAAACTAGGAGGAACATTTAGATTGAGAAAAACATACAAACTATCAGCATACCAAGATGAATTTAGAAAATGGTCTTCAATAATTGGAGTTAAAAGCTCCTCCTGTTCATCTAATGCATTAAACATGTTTATATCAGGAGCTTGAAAGTTAGATTCAGCAATAATTTTTGCTCGTCCTTGACCTTTTATGAGCTTATTGGGCTTGATTTCTAAGTCATACTCTAAAATTACAGCAATCCACTTTCCTCTTTTTCCATATGGAACTTGGGTCAATATGTCTTTCACAAATGAGTGAGGCACAAATGATATGTTGTGGGAATGTAAAATGTAAACTCTGAAGTATTTTAAGGCTTTGACCAAGGTAAAGGCTTGTTTTTCCGTTATGTTTTACTTTAGAGGTGCATCTCTTAATGCATTGTTGAAAAATCCAATGGGCTGCTCTTGTCGATTCAAGTTTTTCTGTAATAGGACAACAGCTACAATGTGTTCTGATGCAAATGAAAAAATTAAGAAATATTTAGAAAACTGAGGGCTGATAAGAACTGGTGTTTTGGTGAGTGCTTGTTTTACCAGTTCAAATGACTTCTTTGCTTCTAAGGTCTATTTAACTCCCTTTTTAAGCATGTTTGTTATGTTTCTAAGGAGTTCAGCAAAATTGGGTATGAACCTTCTCAAGAAATTTATCTTTCCAATGAAGAATTGAAGTTCATTGATGTTTCTGGGATGACTTATTTGCAAAATACCATCAATGCTTTTTGGATCTATCCTTATTCCTTCTTCTGATATGATATGCCCAAGAATTTTACCTTCTTGGAGACCAAACAAAGTCTTCTTTGGATTCAAGGACAATCCAAATTTTCTGCATTTTTCAAAGACTTTTCTTAAGTGTATTAGGTGTTCTTCATCTTTTTTAGAATAAACAGTTATATCATCTAGGTAAATCACAATGAAGTAACCTATTTCTTCTGAAAATGCAATATCCATGGCTCTCTGAAATGTGGCACCAGCATTCATTAACCCAAAAGGCATTTTCAAATACATGAAAGTACCCCAAGGTGTAGTAAAGGCTATTTTAAGTTGATCATCAGGATGTACTAGGATTTGATTGCAACCTGAGAAGCCATCTAACAAATAAATTCTTTTGGAACCAACTACCTTTTGTAAAATATGATCCATTTTGGGCAAAGGATAGTTGTCCTTCAGTGAGGCTTTGTTTAAGTTTCTAAAATCAATGCAAAGCCTTAACTCTCATGTTTTCTTCCTAACTGATACAAGATTAGACACCAACTCTGAGTATCTAACAGGGACAATAATTCTAGCCTCATAGATTTTTCTGATTTCTTTTTCTACCAGAGATATCTGAACAGGGTTAATTCTGCTCAATTTCTATTTTAAAGCTCTCTGGTTTTCCTTGAGGGGTATCTTGTGCTAAATTATTTCTATATCATATGATTTTAGATCTTCATAGCTCCATGCAAAAACATCATAAAATTCTCTAAACAGCTTAATATATTTCAGTTTAATGTGAGCTGGCAGTGTTTTAGACAGTTTGATTACTTTGGGCTTTTCCTTACTGCTTATGTTGCATTCTTCCACTTCAGATTATATGGGTTCCAGTTTTGGCTGCTTGGCTACATCATTCAATTCAAATAGTTCTTCTAATGGGACCAACCCTTTTGGCAAGCTTTGGTCTTTAGACTGCAACACTTCCAGGTCTTCATTTTGTAAATCTGTGCTATTTCTTGTCATATATTTGGGTTCACGTGTTAACAAATTTATTTCTACAATCTCTAGAGACATTTATTCTTTAGTAAGTGGGTTTTCTTTAGTAGGACAGTCTTTATCAAAATCTGAGCATGGCATTTCAAATTCATTTTTGGACTATAAGAATTCTTCTATTTGTTTATCTCCATCAAAAACTTGCTAGTATTTTTCATTATCTGGGACAACTGGTCTAAACTTGATTTGGGTGGTGCACTACTTAGTTTCATAAGGCGTAAGACAAGTTATAGCAGCAAAGGCTAAACCATTAGCAAGGACATTTTGGTTTCTTGGGAAAAAGATAAGTTGAAATTAATCAAATGTTTTTAGCAAGTCCATGGCATCATCTCTGTAGGCTCTAAGTCTGGGATGTTTGGCACTATATTCCCCATTTACTTGCCTAATAATCAACTCATAATCTCCATGAACCTTTATCCTTTTGGCCCCTAATTTCTTCAATAAATGCAGGCTTAAAAGGAGAGCTTCATACTCAACTATGTTGTTTGTACATTGAAAATTTAACTTATAGGAATGCCCCTCAACATGATTACTTTTAGTGTTGTGTAACCATATGCCAGCTCCTGCATTATTTTTAGTGCAAGACCCATCAAAATTCATGCCCCAAAGGGGACTATTTTCAGATTTGAGACTTATTTCATTGCTGTCCTCTTTTTTTTCTTCATCATTCTGTCCTGTACAAGAGTCTGCACTATGTTTTCCTGAGTTTTGTTACTCAAATTTTTCACTGTTTTGAGGTTTTTCTTCTTAATTTTTATGATCTGCATTATTTACATGACTCTTTTGGTCCTTAAGACCTCTAATATGTTTGCTGTGAATTTCTAAATCCGCAGAATGCTTTTCAGTTTCCTCTTTATTTTCCTCCTCGTCCATTACTGTAACTATATGTGAAGATTTTACAACACTTGATGATTTTTCATTGACTAACTCTTGCTCTTTATTAATATCATCATTGAAAAGAATAAAAGAGTCAAGGTTAGTGTGTATGGAGTAAAGAGGAGATTTTTCTAGTCTTTCTTGGCTACTCACCATATATTTCATGTGTATTTCCCTATACAGTCTTCTAGGTTGGCTGAAAATAGGGATGGTGGCATAAGTCATATCCATTTGCATAGTGCCTTGTAACTTAGCACCCCATGATCTTGAAAGGAGCATGCCATATTTGGGGGTTATATCAACCACTACAATGTCCATCACTAAACTCTTGGCTGGAATTTGGGCTAAGTTTACACACAGATGTTTAATCAGACCTAAGAATCTCACCCTACTTGAATCAAAAGAATATAAGTCTTTGTAAGGTATAGTCACCTCTAAGCCTAACCTTTCCATTATTACCTCAGGCATGAGGTTTTGTGATGCTCCTGAGTCAAGCATCGCATTGTGCAAGATATTGACATGAATTTTTAAGCTGATGTAGAATGGAGGGGTGGTTCCTTCTTGAAATTTTCCTTCGATTTTTGGTCCAAAAATTAGCTCTAGGTATCATCATTTTAAGTTAGCTGTGTCATGAATGTCTTCTATGTTCAAAGCTTTCAAAATCTGACCTATATATACATTTTGAGTGACTATCTCAGTGAGTGGGACAGTGATTTTGATTTTATATATTTCATTCTCTAGGCTAAAAGGAATCTGGTTTTTTAACATGTTTAATTCATCCTTCTTAGTGACTATTTCATCAAAATCAGCTTGCTGATTTTGATTATTTGTAGTAGTTAAAATGGTTTTTTTAGGAGCATTAGCTGGGTTGCTAGTGCTGTTGGGGTTAACACTCTATTTTTCATTGGATTCAGTGTTTTTCCCTTTGTTCACATCAGAAATTACAACCACTATTTTGTGAGTTTTAGCTACCTTTTTGGATGCGTTTTCGGGGCTAATTTTGGCAGATTTATTAGAGGTTTTTCCGCTGGGAGTTTCTTGATTCTTTTTACTTCTCAGGTCATATTGTTTAGGTGATCCTATGATGGCATTTTCAGAGCATTGTTAATAATAATAAGTTTGTGGTCTTTTATCAGCATAAAGAGTTTATAGACCTTGTTTTCTTTTGTGGAGGAAATCAGAATCCTGATTACTTACCCCCAACATGTTCATGTTGTCATCCTTTGTTTGTTCATTTGTTTCTTCATCCTCATTTACATATTTTTCTTGGAAAGGAGGTATGATCTGTTGATCAAATTCTCTTTGTCTATTTTGAGGTTGATTTCTCCTAAAGTTCTAATTTTGATTTGGAGATTGATTTCTGTTTTGGGGAGCTCATTGGTTTTCTCTAGATTGTGCTCTCTCAAGTATGGTCATATTTTTCATCATCTCCTCCATCATTATTTCCATTTTTGAGCTAGATGTGGAGGGTGTAGTTTCCTCCCTAAATGATACTTTCTTCTCATTCCTCATCCTAGCTCTTTTCTCAATCAGATTTGCTTCCACAGCTAGAGCCCCCTTCTGCATGTCTTTTAAAGTCAAGGGGTCTCTTCCTCTTAGCTGAGAGGCCATTTCAAGATCAAATCCTTCAGGAAATTTGGCCAAGGCTGAGCCTTGAGGAGGTTTCAAGTCTGGGGGAAGTGCATTATAAACACTATTGAACCTAGTGCAATAATTTTGAACACTTTCCTCAGCATTTCTTTTGAGATTGTTGTAATCTGAAAGTATTTGGAGAGGATTTTTTTCTAAGTTCCCATTTTTTTAGGAATGATTGATGGAGAGCTTGAATATCATTAATACTGTGAGTGGTTAAGCCTTTAAACCATTTTCTTGCTTCTCCCCCTAGACTTCGAGCAAACAATCTGAGTTTGAAAGTTTCATCATCTATCTCATTTCTATCAAAATAGTCATTCATCTTGTCCACATGTTGTGAAGCAATAGTAGCAGCAATAGAATCATATAATGGTATATTTGAATGATAGTCCTGTGGCAGATTGACTAAAGGTAAAGGAAGGACTAGGGGAGCATACCATGTTGCCATGATAGGAGGTTGTGGAAGAAATGGGGGGTTTACAGGTGGAGGATGTAAGATGGGAGGGGGTTGATGGAATGGAGTGGTTTGAACAGTGGGTGTATGGATAACAGAAGTTGATGGACCAACAAGAGACAGTTGAGCCGATCTAGGATGACAGAAACCAAAATTATGAATGATATGCAAATAATGAGGAGTAGTTTCTTTGCTACCAGGATGTTCACCTTTATCTTGGGATGAAGGTGGAGACTCAAATTCTATCTGATATATATCATCAAGTGGCCTAGTTCTGAATGGGTTTCTTAGGTCAAATTGTGTATTTTGCAGAGCTGAAAGATCTTCGGGAACAAAATTAGCTCTATGTACTGGCCTGACAACAGTTGAAGTTTTAGACTAAGGAGATTTCCCATGTATACTTTCTGGATTATCAACTATCTCAGGAGGGTTTTGGTTAGGATAAAAAGTAGTCTAAACTCTTCTAGAAGCCACTATGCTATGTTTTCAGACCCAATGATAAGAAACGTTTACCCAAATATGACAATATTTGTTAGGCTAACTGATCTTTTAACAAGAAAAATTAATCATCAAATTTTCCTAAGCTGAGCTTGTATGATTTTATGATAGTAATGGGTTTCCCCATGGATTCTTTAGGTCAATTCAGAATTGTGGAGTCACCAGGTGGAAATTTTTAGCTTTGGAAGGTAAAATTTTTTATGGTCCACCACCAATAATGGGTCCGAATACCAATCTGAACTGTTTTGGGTTTTCTGAGTTTTTAGCAGTCCTGTGGGTTATGAGAGTGTCTTGAATTTGTTTCAACACTTAGCTATGGTGATGAGACAAACAAAGTTTACTTAGTGGCTTACTTTGCTGATTTCTTCAAGGTTTTGATGGGGGTCTGCTAGAATCCTAAGAGTTACTTAGTTTGTCATTGATTCAGAGAAGTCCTATCATGAACATCATATGTTTGGTAGTGTTTGAAGAAAAAATATTTTAATTAGGTGAACATTGAGTGTTTTTCTTAAGGATTTTACTCAGAAGTCCCCAGCGGAGTTGCTAGTATATTAGGACACCGTAGTTTCGCAATATTGGTAAATACAAAACTGCAGAGCCAACGTCAAACCATTTTGGAATCTGAGGACCTAGCCATCCTAGATTTAGAGAGGGATCTGTCTATATGTGTGTTCAAATATGTGATCTTTAAGGCTTTTAAATATGATTTCAGGCTAGTTATGAAGAACAAGGTTATTTGTTTTTGTTTGGTTGGGCAGGATAAGATGAAGATAAAGGAAGTCTTTATGAAGGGTGAAGGTGTGAGTAGGTGAAGGAATGGTTCAATTGATAAGATAGACAAGGAGAAGCATCAATCCATTGGGCTATGGAGTCATAATAGGATTTAATTGAACAACAAGGTTCAAAAGTGGTCCATGGGGCAAGTCATCTATGTCAAAGGATCTCTTTAAGTTGATTTTATGGAATGAAACACTAAGAAATGGAGTGAGGGAAATCAAACAGATGAAGGAACAAAGGACAGCCTAAGATTAGGTAAGTACTTTGAAGCTAGCCTGATTTTGGCATGCACTAAAGGGAAAAACACAAAAGTAATCTAAGATCAGATAAGTGCTTTCAAACTAGCCTTCTTTTGATGTACTTACAATAGAAAACATAAAAAAAAACATAGAATAGCTTAAGATCAAGTAAAGAATTTTAACTTAGCCTGCTTTCAACATATTCAAAGGGAACACATTCATGATAAACATAAAAAATAGTCTAAGATGAGGTAAATACTTTTAAAATAGCCTGCTTTCAACATACTCCTCAGGGAAATTTTCAAAGCAACTTTTGGAGAAGAAACTAAAGGACAGGGCAAACCATAAACTTCTCTAGCTCAACTTTAATTAGTGGAATTATCAAGAACATTCAAAGACAACCTCTCAAGTTGTACTCAGGAAACATGGGCTCACAAACACTTCACTGGTTATACTCTATTAAATTATCTTTAAATAAACAATCAACAGAAAACATAAAGGATAAAGATTAATCAGTGAGACTAGGGTACTTCAGAACTAAATCGTAATCTATATTTGTTGTTCTTTATCAGAGAATAGTTGAAAAAATGAAAACATAAATAAAAATGACAATTACAGTGAGAAACATGTCACCATTGACATAGACCAGGATCCCATAAATCAGCTATTTGTATTTGATGTTCAAAACAATTACAATCTTCAACTCCAGTGGGTCTTTACAGCTTCAAACTTTTCATCTCAGCTTATGTGTCTTCAATTAAAAAACAGAGCTACAGTAGCTTCAGAAGCTATTTACATGCAACAGGTATCTAGAGACCAACCCCTAAACTGTCTTCTACAAAAGTATTTATAGAAGAATGAGGAGCTGGAGTGTAAGAAGGGTTCATTTGTTTAATTAATACAAAGTAATGGTGTATTGACCTTTGGGAGGCGTAAGAGAGAATATTTTGAATTCCCATCTCTATTTGAATCAATTTTACATTAAGTTTCATCACCTTTGGTTGCCTTTGTTGACTTTTGAGGGTTTTAGGTAGGTTGGTAGTTAATGTTGAGCTGCCTTTTTAAAAATATCCTGGACTATTTAATGAATATGCACTATTTTAATGAAATAAGTCCCCAGGGGGCAGTTTGAGGAGTTATAGCCTGAATGATGTGGAATTCGGAAGCTCCTTCACTATTTTTGTGCTAATTCGATGAATTTTAAACACTATTATAGATTTGATTATGATTTATGCCCTCATAATCATCTCAGAGCCTTTAATCTTGACCTGCTGACTGTGTTTTAACCTTAAAACAACAGGGTTTAACTCTTTAATCCTTCACACTTATGCACAAAACCCTTTTGATTTCGACTGTTCATTGGCTTTTGCTTTATTTGATCTGCTTGACTTGTTTGTCTTTAAAACCTGTTTTAACCTTAAAACCATAGGATTTGAAGCTTTCAAGCTTCGATCTTTCGTGCTGGAATTTCCTCAATCTTTTAATCTTCAACCTTTATTGTCTTTTCCTTTATTACTGTGGAACAGAGGTTTTTAGCACGGTGGAGAGTTTTAAGGGTATGACCAGTATTCACACAGCATGGTCCAAACCTTTGGGTGAAACCAGACAACCTCCTTCCTTCGTGATTTAGGTTCCAAACATGGAAGACTTTGGCACTATCTTTTTGCAAGTTCTAGATAGGGTTTCCACTCCAAAAGATATGGTAAAAACCTGCAACAAACCACAAAAATCGTTATAAAAAACCTACGATTGGGGTTTTGATTGCTTAGGAGGCTGATGGAGCGGAGGAGAAATGCAGAGGGGGGTGATTATGCAGGCGGAGGAGCCTTATGGAGGAAAACAGGCGGAAATCCAGTTCAAATAGTATTTGGCGTGAATTGGAAAAAAGTGGTTTTCGAAATACCATGGGTGGTTATTGCGCGACCCTCGAGCGATAAGTTGTTTTGACTGGACGAAATGCGATTCCATTAATTGCTCGCCACGTGGCTTTTTCGATATCATCGGTATCGCATGACTTTGGATTTTTAAACTCCGGACGAAAAAATTGTGCGATATGAAATACATACCGTCGGATGAGGGGGAGGAGATCCGACGGTGTGGGTTGGCTGTGACAAACAAGTTGCACGACAGGAGTTTGAAGTGCGGGACAGGTGTTAGGACGTGATAGGAAGGGTCTTTTTCATAGTGGATGGTAGGACCCAATGGAGTTAGGTTGTCGAGATTAATGAAGACCCTCAGATCTTATAAGATCGACAGAGAGGATTCATTTGCATGGGTGAATGGATGGTAGGATTTGGGCGGAAGAAGGATAGGGGAAGGGGCGCAATAACCGTTGATCTTTAAAGATTAATGGTTGGGATTATTTCATAAAGTGACAAGGCGGGGATAAGGGGAAGGGAGGAAAAGGAAGGAAGGGAAAAGTGGGCTCAAAGGGTTAGGGACTTAGAAACTTAGCACCAGGTTGTGGGATTTACGTTATGCGGGGGGAAAGGTGACCATGGGCTAAGGAGAAGAGGGCTTATTGCATCGGGGGAAAATTCATAAAGAAAAAGCGGGTTTATAAAAAGAAAAGGCCGATGTGATGAAGGGTTTAAAGGTTTCAGGCACGTAGTTGTAGGGCCAGGTTATATGGTGGAAGGGGTCAGGGCTCAAACCCAAAGGGGCTTAAGCCTGAGGGTAAAAAAGGCCTGAAATGAAACCTTTTTAGGTGCTTTTAGGTGTTCCGATAGGAAGAATGAGGGTTTTTAAATCATTACAAGGGATTTTTAATGATTTAAAGAGGTTTTTTTTAGGGAAAATGAGGAGAAATAAGGGGAAATGAGGGCTGGAAAATGAGTGAAAAATAGGTTTAGATAATGATGGAAAAAAAGGTCTAGAAGCAGTGTTTTTTGACACCAGCATGGCTCTTTGGTGGGTTTTCTTAATGGAACAGTAGTGAAGATTAATTGCTGAGTTTAGGTAGTACAATAAGTCTTCAAGAGTGAGAATTTTTGCATAAAAACAATCTCTTGAAGGCTTAGTATTTATTTTTAGCCATCATTTGCTCAGTCAAAAATTTACTGATGGCTAACAGTGGCTCCACTTGGGGATGGCAGCTCCTTGGAGGGGTCAAGAATCTTTAGATTTTATCCCTGGGATGCAACCCATTGTTTTATCCATGGAACACCTTTTTCCTTCTTTGATCAAGCTACCTTTAAACAATAATCAATGCTTCATATCAGCAAACAAATTTTCCCAATATTTCTACCTATACAGCCTATTTCCTATCATTTTTTCTTCAGAAGGTGCATTTAGACTTGCAGACCTTAAACATCAACATTTTATTCTTTTTGAAAGCAGGAAAAATAATCTACATCTACCCTTATTTCTTCCATGAGTTCAAATTAGACCGTTGAACTCATAGATTCTCTACCTAAGCTACTATCTGCCAGGATTAGACTATCTAGAAGATTTTATTCTCTATTTTCTAAAACATAAATTGAAAACACAGCCAAACCAGGTTTAAGCAGTTTGATTTGCTGTGGTGTCTATGGCTATATGTACAAGCTGCACATAGAATTTATTTGAAAAAAATTTAAACAAAACTTGAGAAGGCTTAAGATCAGAAAATAAAAAAGCATCCTTCATTCTTTTTGTAGCTCTGGTTTGATCCTTTTTAGAGTTCTTTTTTTATTTTCCTTTGGTTCATATTTTGAGCATATTAGAACCAATTTTTTAACAATCTTACAGGTTTAGATTTTTAATTTGTTTGAACCACTGTATTTCTATCCTAATCTATTCTATTGTAAGCCACGATTGAATAGTTTGGCAAATCCTCTTCATTAACCAATCAACAGTAAATTGAAATCTATCTCAGTCATGATTAGGATGTATGACTGCAGTGTTGTTTTTTTAGTGGCATTTAAGCTTGCACACTTTTAGAATTTCTCTTTTTTTGTATGGGGTTGTACCTTTCTTTTTATGTCTGCCCTCTTTTTCTCTTTTTATTGTTTTCGTATTTTTCCTTTTTTTCAAATTCAAAGGCAATGCTATATACAATAAAATGAAAAAGCTTTTGAAAGTAAAATATCAGTTAGCTAAAATAATGTTTGAGAACCCTACCATTAACAAGACCTCCAAAGTACTTAGCCCCATCCAATTCTTGCAGAAAAAAATGCATTGCTTCCAACAGCAGATTGGATAAGATAAGGGCCTTGCCATAAGTTATCAAATTTTCCATGTTTACCCTTATCTTCTCTTCTTGAATCCCATTTTGAAACTTTATCACCAATCTTGAAATCACTTACCTTGGTTCTTCTGTGAAACAACTTCTTAATGTTTTCTTGTAATTGTTGTGCTCCGATGTAGACCTCCTCCCTGGTTTGTTGTAGATATATTGTTTGGTTTATCCTTATTGTTGCATCATCATCTTCAGACTGTACTTCCTAGATCAGCTTCATGACTGGCACCCCTAAACTGGTTGGGAACACTGCATTAGTTCCATAAACTAGCTGGTAGGGAGACATTCCAATTGACTTTTTCACTGTCAATGTATCTGCCCATAAAGCATGTACTAGCTTATTGTGCCATGATTTCTTGTTATCTTCTAGCAACTTCTTGATAATGTTTACCAGAATTTTATTTGATGATTTTGCAAGCCCATTACCTTGAGGGTAATAAGCTGTGGAATGACCCAATATGATCTGTTATTTATGATAGAACTCTACCATCTTCTTAGACCCAAATACAGCAAGATTGTCAGTTATGATCTTTCTAGGACAACCAAATCTAGATAGTATGTGATTTTTGAGGAATGAGATAATGACTGAGTCTGTGGCATTCCTAGAGGGGATGGCTTCTATCCACTTCTTAAAATAGTCTGTTGCTGTGAGGATCCATATATGTTGGGCAGATGAGGGAGGATAGATTTCCCCAATGAAGTCTAGACCCCACTGTTGAAAAGGAGCTTCAACAGTGATTGGTTGTAGAGGTAAGGGAAGAATTTTTCCTTTTACTTCAAATATTTGGCATTTGTGATAGGCAATAATCATCTTATGGACATCTTGAAAGAGGGTGGGCCAGTCATAACCAGCTCTAAGGATTTTGTTGGCAGTTGATTTCCAGTAGAGGTTGCCTCCACATTCTCCTTCATGAAACTCATGCTTGATCTTATTTGCATCATTCTCAGGCAAACATTTAAATAATAACCCACTAGAATTTTTCGAATGTAAAAATTTATTCAAAATGCAGTAATTTATAGCTTTCAACTTCAAGAACCTTGCCTTTGTTTTAGACAAACCAGGAGGAACATTCAGATTGAGAAAAACATACAAAATATCAACATACCAAGATGAATTTAGAAAATGGTCTTCAATAATTGGAGTTAAAAACTCCTCTTGTTCATCTAATGCATTAAACATGTTTATATCAGGAGCTTGAAAGTTAGTTTCAGCCATAATTTTTTCTAGTCCTTGACCTTTTATGATCTTAGTGGGCTTGATTTCTAAGTCATACTCTAAAATTACAGCAATCAACTTTCCTATTTTTCCATTTGGATTTGGGGTCAATATGTATTTCGCAACTGAGTGAGGCAAAAAATGCTATGATGTGGGAACATAAAATGTAAACTCTGAAGTCTTTTAAGGCTTTGACGAAGGAAAGGGATTTTTTTTCTCATTATGTTGTACTTTAGAGGTGCATCTCTTAATGCCTTGCTGAAAAATGCAATGGGCTACTCTTGTCCATTCAAGTTTTTCTGTAATAGGACAGGAACAACAATGTGTTCTGATGCAAATGAAAAAATGAAGAAATATTTAGAAAAATCAGGGCTGATAAGAACTGGTGTGTTGGTGAGTGCTTTTTTTACCAGTTCAAATGACTTCTTTGCTTCTAAGGTCTGTTGGGCTTCAGAAATGTCATATTTCATCCACCTTTCCCTTCACTATTCCTTACATTTCATCATCCCATTAACCTTTCATTATATCACTTTCATAAATACATTTGGGTTTCACCTTCCTATTTTCCACTTTATTCATTTTTGTATTAGAAGTGAATTTATGATTAAATATTAGAAAATATACATGTTTTAATATATATCTCAAGAATGTGTGAGCTTTGTAATGTGTAGGAGAAATGTGAAGGATTAATTCTAAACTTCTGGAATATCTCCTCCACCATATTAAGGAGATAATTATGCAAGCCTATTCCTAAGGAGAAGATCATGGAGGATTTGGTTGGCATGTCTTATTCAAGATATGTGAGAGATGTGTGGAGGATTAAAAGGGATCATGTCTTGTAATAATGGGAAAGTAGTTGAGAGTGGTTGAATGAGATGGTTAGCTTATTCATGTATATAAGAGAGTTCTCTCTCTTCATTTTGATTAGTTCAGGAGCTCAGGAGTTCATAAGTTCAGAAGTTCATTAGATTAGCTTTAAGAGATAGTTTTGTAATTAGGAGAGGGGGATTCTTAACTGTGATTCATATTATTTTATTGTATGCTTTCATGATTTGTCATTTGATTCTTGTAATGTAATTTGAGATAGCTTTATTTTTGTGAGCTCACATATGTTGTTTGTCATTCAGCTCTTCGCACGTTGTATTGATTTTCCTTTATGCAATTTCCTGCTTTCAGAGTTAATATGCCTTCCTGGATTAATTTGATTTCAGTAATTTAGATTATATTAGTTCCACTTCGGTCCTACATATATAGTGCATGTGCTTCGTAAGCCTACGAACCTTGGATTGACAAATTAAATGGTTGGGAAAGTACTACAACGGAATTAAAACGACAATAGTTTCACCCAACATTTTGGCGCTGTTGCCGGGGAAGCACGATGGATTGAAGTTCAGTTTGATTTTTCTTAAACATGTTCCTAACTCCGAGGTGACAGGGTTGTAAGACGTGGGGAACAGCCTACGCATCGTTCGAAATACTGTAATGGGCTCGGCCTCATGGGTCAGGACATGTAGGTGTGACGGATATCAGGAAACAGGTGCTGAAGATTCCTGCTTTGAGGAATATGGTCCTGTTCTCTATTGATTAATCTTCTTTTTCTGCAGTGTGACTGATATCAGGAAACAGGTGCTGAAGATTCCTGCTTGGAGGAATAGGGTCCTGTTCTCTGTTATGGTTGATTGATCTTCTTTCCTGCAAGTGTGTTTGATTTCTGCAACTGTGAAGAGTGTTTTTTTTATCTGTTTCAGCATGAGTGCTTTTATCTATGAAAGTAGTTTATTTTCATTTAAGCTTTTTAGATTTAAGTTTTGGGTGCAGTAAGAATCCATTTTTCAACATGGTTTAACAATGAGTTTCAGCTTGGAACTACTCACTCAGATCCTAGCAGAAGTCGGGATCTCCTCTTCCTTGGAAGAAGAGATCTTGACAAGAATTAAATGTTCAACTACTCCCCAAGAAACAAACGAAGATTCAACATTTGAAGAATCCTGCACATCTGATGGCGAAAAATCATTCGAACAGGAGATCGAGGAAGAAGAAGAGGAGCTACAACATGATCTAAGTAAGAGAAATCATGCCTATCAAAGCCTTATCGAACAATGGTTCCAGGTAAGTACTCGATCAGATTCGTTTTTTTATTTTTATTTATTTGATTTGCAGTTTCAGCAATTAAACTCATTCACTCTGGAATATTTTTCATTTGAACAACTGCTATTGAATATATTGCTGTTACTGCTACGTGAATGGCTTCATTGGAAATTTAATTACACGTAACTAATTCTTAAAATTCTAATTAGTATAGAGTAGGCAGGCTTTCACTTTCAGTTTTTTTTTTCTTTTTCTTTCATTCTCAATTTTTCTTTTGCCTAGAATAAGTATGCTCTCCTCCGCGCTTAGTGTGATCGCGAGGATCAGAAAATAAGGATGAGTTAGACTAATTTTAGGAATTTAAAAAAAAAATAAAAAAATAAAAAAAAATCATGTTTTGCAATATGCCTAATCAATTTTATCATTAGTTTGCAATTCATTTTTTTTTCTTTTCTCCATTTGCTAAATTTTTTTTTTAATAAACCATGAATTGAGGTTGAATAAAAGCAAACTGAGATTTTATCTGAATAGTCACTGAAACTGTGTCTAGCGCTTTTATAACAGTGGCTGAAACTGTGTCTAGCTTGCAATTGATTACGTTTTCTGGGCACACTAAAACTTACAGCAAACCTGCAAAATCATTTAAATCTGAAATTTCTTAGGTTCATTGTTTTGCTTGAGGGCTGTGAGTTTCGATGGACATTGCAGTTTCTGTCTCTAGCTATTCATTTATGGCTGAGCTGTAGCGATGCCAAACCTCCGCCCATTGTTCATAAACCTGCAACAACAAACCAAATCGATAAGCATCAAACAAATGAAACCGCAATAAAATAAAAGATAATTCTCATTTTTTGCATATTTTGAATGCTGGAATTTTCTTCCATGATTAATTCTCACACCTAATTTGGGATACTATGCGGGTGATGATTGAAAAATATCGGCCAAATCCACGGGTTGTTACACTATCTTTGGCATCTCAAGTTAATAAGAACGAAATTCCATCAATATCACTACCATATAACTATTTTTATGGATTTGTTTTCTTGAATTTTCCATCCGTGGCATACTTTATTGAGATTAAATGATTATGCAGTTGCTTATTAATGGATTCCTTCTTTACTGGCTACGAGTTTTTCTCCATTGCTTATCTGGAAGGATAGCTTCCACTGGTGACTTTCTATACAGTGTCAAAAATAACATAGATCTGTCAATGATCCACGCAAGATTTGCAAGCACCTTGTAAACACATGCACTTACGAAAGCTGGTGGGAACATGGAATATGCGTGCGCTTCAACGCACTGATAGTAATCAGTTGACTCAGCCTGAAGTTAGTGGTTTTGGGAAGAGTGGAGATGTTCCTGGAAAATTTCCATCATACAGAGATGCAGGTAAAACAAACTTTTGGTTGTGAGAATTATAAGAAGAACTGTAAACTCCTTGCAGCTTGTTGCGGAAAGCTATTCACCTGCAGATTCTGTCATGACAAAGTCAACAACCATATAATGGACAGGAGGGAAACAAAAGAGATGATGTGCATGAAGTGTTGTTGCATCCAACCTGTTGTGTCAAGCTGTACTTCTTCCTCTTGCAAAGAGTTGTCAATGGCAAGATATTTCTATGGTATATGCAAATTCTTTGATGATGAAAGGAAAGTATACCACTGTCCTTTTTGTAACTTATGTCGCCTTGGGCAGGGGCTTGGTATTGATTAATTCCATTGCATGAATTGTAATGCGTGCATGTCAAAGACTCTCACTACACAACTGCGTGCATGAATTGTAATTGTAATGCGTGCATGTCATGATAAGGTTTTCAAAGCAAACTGCCCTGTTTGTCATGAGTTTATTTGTACTGACCTAGTCAAAGCCCTTCGTTGTGGACATGTAATGCATTCAGTGTGTTTCGAGGCATATACTTGCAGTCATTACGCATGCCCGATCTGTAGCAAGTCATTGGGAAACATGACTGTGTATTTTGGAATGCTTGATGCTTTACTGGCTGCTGAGACACTTCCAGAAGAACACCAAGAGAAAATGCAGTTAAGATATCTCGATCCCAAGCAAATGCAAGCACACAGCAAGCATCCAACAATCATTGGCAAAGCATTATCAAGAGCCTAACCAATATTCTCGAAACTATGAGTGGAAATTATGTCCCATGTATTCTTGTTCGTAAGGTTTTGCCCAGATATTTGCGTACATCAATGTTCAGCTTTTCAACAGCCTCCTTTTACGGCGTGAATGCTGCTCATTTAGTAATGGAGAATATGTAAAAGCGGGGTTGGCTGAACTAGAACTTTGGTGCTGTGAAGCAAAAGAAGAGTATGTAGGCTCAACTTGGGATGCACTCAAGCATATTAGACAAGCAGTGGGATTTTTGGTTATACATCAAAAGCCAAAGAAATATTTGGATGAAATTGCCCACGATCTCTGTCCGGTTTTAAACACACAACAATTGTATAGAATCAGTACCATGTACTGGGATGATAAATATGGCACACACAGTGTGTCTCCAGATGTTATTGCAAAAATGAAAAGAAGGTCCTCGTATTGGCTTCGGCTCTTCTTCTGCTTTTCTTCTGGGTCAACTGTTTTTTATCTTCCCGGCGTCGCACCCCAAGATTTCAACAAGGGGGATAAGCTACAAGTGAAAGTGAACAAGTTGACTTCCATAAATACTCAGCTTCCTTACGAGTACTATTCTCTGAAATACTGCCCCCCAAATAAGATTATCGACGTCTCTGAAAACCTTGGAGAAGTTCTCCGGGGTGATCGCATTGAAAACTCGCCTTATTTGTTCGAAATGAGAGAAAGTAGACTTTACAATTTTGTTTGCAAGATTAAGCCGGATGCAAAGGCTGTAAAGGACTTCAAGGAGAAGATTGATGATGAATATCATGTTAATATGATTCTGGATAATCTACCTGTAGTAGTAGCCAGACAGAGGTCTGATGGAAATAGTCTTACTACATATGAGCATGGCTTCTGGGTTGGCTTCAAAGCAAGCTACACAGGGAGTTCAGAAGAGAGGCACTTCATCCACAATCATTTGACTTTTATCATGATGTATCATAAGGATGTTGAAAATGATTTTGCATGCATAGTTGGATTTGAAGTTACACCATTCAGTGTGAAGCACTAGTATGAACAACCATGGGATAATGACAAACCACGTTTGACAACTTGTGATCCAAATACCAAGCATACAGTGTCAAGTTCTGAGATTCCCCAAGAAGTTGTGTGTTGATGGTAGAAGATTCAAATGATGCTATTGGAAATTCGTTCTTGTTGGATGACGACTTGGGTATACCATTCTCTGTGGATGACATCTCGAAAGTCTATGCAAGAAACATATTTGTCAGATATCAATCAACCATCTCAGCTTCTTGAGAATTCAAATTTTCATTTCTTGTTACCATGTACTCTGTAATACAGAAGGCTGTAGATGCAATGATTGACAAGTTAACTGGTGCAATATTTTTGTTCCAGTTAGTTGTAGTCGTGATTCTGGGTGTTGCTGGAAATGTTTGGAAAGCCTTTGAAGCACGAAAGAAATAATATGTGCAATATCCGAAAGAAGGACCTTGGCACGACTTTATTGTCATTCCACTGCGTTTCGAGCTTCTCTGCTCAATCATGATTCCTATCTCTATTAAGGTATCTTTTGAAGAGTTTATATGCAAAGTTTATTGATTGGGATTTGCACATGTACGATGAAAAAGAGCAATACTCCGGCACATGCAGCGAATACTGGGATAAATGAAGACCTCGGCCAAGTGGAGTATATTTTAACTGATAAAAATGGAACATTTACTGAAAATATGATGGTTTTCAGGCGTTGCTACATCAATGGTGTCTGCTATGGAAATGAAAGCGGTGATGCTCTAAAAGATGTTGATTTGGCTCGGGCTATTGCAAACAAGGTCCCTGAAGTTGATTAAATTTCTCACAGTTATGCCGATTTATAATACTGTTGTGCCTCTTAGAAGTGCTAGTGGTTCAATATCCTATAAATCACAAGTCTCAGAGAACGCTGCCGAGCTTAAGATTGGAGAAGAATTTTTGGATTCTTATGCTTACGCTGGATTTTATGCCGAAAACTGATTGTTTTCTCATGCTCACTATCTCCATTTTACACACTGCTTCATTAAACTCATGTTCATGATGGCAGGAAACTTAGGAACACTGATTGGATTATCAAATTGATGAATACTTAGGAACGCTACAATTGAATGGTTTGAATATTCAACTATATCTGACGATGTACAGGTCCAATCTTGCAGAGAAGTAAGTGACATTCTTGCAGCAAATCGACGTGAATCATACTTTGCCCAACGTCCAATTGCTTGAATGAATTTAACAGTGCATCTAAGAAACTGAATCAGCAAGAAACTGAAGATTCGCTAGCACTGAGACACTGTTGCTATACTTTGCAAAGCATGCGAAGAAATGGAGATCTGACTTTAATTTTGCTTGTTTCGTTTTTTCTTTTTTCCTTTAATTTCATGAAAATTGCAAATGGATTTTTTAATAAATTCCTGAAAAAAATATGAATGCATGTATGTACGCTTAACACTAATTTGTTTCTTGAAGTCACTTTGACAGCGATCGATGATGAAATCAACACAGGCAATAGGTTAATTCACAGTTTCTTTCTTTTGCTCGCATTTGTGCTTATTCTCGCATCTTATGTTTTACAATGCTCTCACGAAGCTTTCATACAGGATTTGTACTAAGTTTTTTTCAGGTTTCGGACATGATCGCATTTTGTTGCTGAAGTGATTTTCAAAGATCATAGAACTTTGTGAGAAGCGTGCTTTCATAAACAGCTTGAAGGAGCTATAACTCGCCATAAACATCATGATGTTTGCACCTCTTGATATTTGATTTTACACAGTGACCATGTTGATACACCAACATTTCCACTTTTTCCATTATCCATGCAGTAACACTGTAACGTTTCTCCTTCAAAGCTGATTGACCATCCTTGTGTTGAAGCCCATTTTCCATTACCTTATCTTTCACGACTTCATGCACAGTTATTTTTCTGAAATCGCATACTTTCCTTTATCCCTTTCAGCTCATTTGCCTTCTAGTTTGCCTTATGAATAAAACTGATCCCCTTTCCATAATTACATTGCCTTGCTTTCCTCGCCATGTTGATCTACACTGCTTCTCCGTGAGTTCTTTCCATTTATAGTCCTACCAAATCTCTTCGTACAAACTCGCGTTGACTGATGTGGGATTCCTTAAGGCCCACCTTTCAACAAGTCTTGCCCCATCGACCTTAGCACCTTATCTAGGAAATAGACTAGAGTTCCTTTTTGGGTACCTTGAGACTTGCATGCCTTAATGGTAAGTTATCTCGCTGACAATCATGGGAATACATTAATGTCCCTTGATCGTCAGATCTTGCAAATGGCTCGACGTCAACCCCTCTATTCGCATTTCGCAAGATGTACTCGGGTACCTTGGCACTCTTTGACATCAATGGTGAGTTTGCCTCGCATTGGTTAACGACATGCATTAATGGTCGGTAATCCAATTATCTCTCTTCATGCTCGACATCAACACATTCTTTCGCATGATTAGATTTGTACCATCAGTTTTGTAGCAGACGAAGACTATACACTTTTTCACGACTCCCTCAGAAGTTACCGCAGCATGAATTCTGATCTATGAGAGTACCACAGTTCCACTTTCAGCCCTTATCTTTTCCATGATTCAACATCAGCAGTTCAGATTCCTTCATTTCCCAGGTTCCAGTTACAGCGACATCAGCATTCACAGTTACATTTTCATGATCCTGCTACAGACAAACTTTCTATGTTCGAGCAGTTACATCAGTTGCAGTTACAACAGTTGCAGCCACAGTCACATATTCTCTGATCTAGCAGTTACAGCAGTTACAGCTACGATACCAGTTAGGTTTTCATTATTCAGCAGCAGCAGCATCTACATTCATATTGCATAGTTCATCATTCTTGGGTAAGTGGAAGTATGTTGTTTTCTAATCTTTAATCATGCAATTCCTTATATGTTGACTTGAATATTTTGGAAAATTCCCTCATCATGCTCCATTTCCTTTCATGACCCATGCCAAGTTGCATGAGGACATGCAACCAATTCAGTTGGGGGGGGAACTATATTCGCTACATATTCACTACCGTGATTCCATTTCTTCACCACTATCACTCCATTTTTTTTTCTCTCATTCACCATTCATCAACATTTCTTTTCCAACAATACTTTGTTGCACTTTGTTTCACACGCATCAATATACATACTGGCATACTTCATGAATATTACAAAAGGGCTTTCTTATGCACATTGACGACTTATGATTTCCAGTGAGTGTTTACATTATTATTGCAGCAAGAGAACAGGAAATGAAATGAATGTTGTTAACACAAGAACCAAAATTCTGTGTATTAATGGTTGTCACACAAGAACCAACCATAAGAAAAGAGAACAGAAAACGAAATGAATGTTGTTAACACAAGAACCAACATTCTTTGTATTCATGGTTGTCACACAAGAACCAACCATAAGAAAATGAAAGTTGTTACTCATGCCCTGCACATATCCTGGAAACATTCATTATTAAAAAGAAATCATCATGTAAAGCCAAAGTTCAGATGCCAAAGAGATCCATGCATGGTTGCATGAGGACATGCAACAAGTTCAGTTGGGGGGGATGTTGGGCTTCAGAAATGTCGTATTTCATCCACCTTTCCCTTCACTATTCCTTACATTTCATCATCCCATTAACCTTTCATTATATCACTTTCATAAATACATTTGGGTTTCACCTTCCTATTTTCCACTTTATTCATTTCTTTATTATAAGTGAATTTATGATTAAATATTAGAAAATATACATGTTTTAATATATATCTCAAGAATGTGTGAGCCTTGTAATGTGTAGGAGAAATGTGAAGGATTAATTCTAAACTTCTAGAATATCTCCTCCACCATATTAAGGAGATAATTATGCAAGCCTATTCCTAAGGAGAAGATCATGGAGGATTTGGTTGGCATGTCTTATTCAAGATATGTGAGAGATGTGTGGAGGATTCAAAGGGATCATGTATTGTAATAATGGGAAAGTAGTTGAGAGTGGTTGAATGAGATGGTTAGCTTCTTCATGTATATAAGAGAGTGCTCTCTCTTCATTTTGATTAGTTCAGGAGCTCAGGAGTTCATAATTTCAGAAGTTCATTATATTATCTTTAAGAGATAGTTTTGTAATTAGGAGAGGGGGATTCTTAACTGTGATTCATATTATTTTATTGTATACTTTCATGATTTGTCATTTGATTCTTGTAATGTAATTTGAGATAGCTTTATTGTTGTGAGCTCACATATGTTGTTTGTCATTCAGCTCTTCGCATGTTGTATTGATTTTCCTTTATGCAATTTCCTGCTTTTAGAGTTAATATGCCTTCCTGGATTAATTTGATTTCAGTAATTTAGATTAGATTAGTTCCACTTCGGTCCTGCATATATAGTGCATGTGCTTCGTAAGCCTACGAACCTCGGATTGACAAATTAAATGGTTGGGAAAGTACTACAACGGAATTAAAACGACAATAGTTTCACCCAACAAGGTCCATTTAACTCCTTCTTCCTTTTTAAGCATGTTTGTTATGTTTCTAAGGAGTTCAGCTAAATTGGGTATGAACCTTCTCAATAAATTAATATTTCCAATGAAGGATTGAAGTTCCTTGATGTTTCTGGGATGGCTGGTTTGCAAAATACCATCAATTCTTTTTGGATCTATCATTATTCCTTCTTCTGATATGATATGCCCAAGAAGTTTACCTTCTTGGATACCAAACAAAGTCTTCTTTTGATTCAAGGAGAGTCCAAATTTTCTGCATTTTTCAAAGACTTTTCTTAAGTGTATTAGGTGTTCTTCATCTACTTTAGAATAAATGGTTATATCATCTAGGTAAATCACAATGAAGTAACCTATTTCTTCTAAAAATGCAATATCCATGGCTCTCTGAAATGTGGAACCAACATTCATTAAACCAAAAGAAATTTTAAAATACATGAAAGTACCCCAAAGTGTAGTAAAGGCTGTTTTAAGTTGATCATCAGGATGTACCAAGATTTGATTGTAACCGGAGAAGCCATCTAGCAAATAAATTCTTTTGGAACCAGCTACCTTTTGTTAAATATGATCCATTTTGGGCAAAGGATAGTTGTCCTTCAGTGAGGCTTTGTTTAAGTTTCTAAAAGCAATGCAAAGCATTATCTCTCCTGTTTTCTTCCTAACTGATACAATATTAGACACCCACTCTGAGTATCTAACAGGGACAATAATTCCAGCCTCATAAATTTTTCTGATTTCTTTTTCTACCAGAGGTAACTAAACAGGGCCAATTCTGCGCAATTTCCGTTTAAAAGGTCTCTGGTTTTCCTTGAGGGGTATCTAATGCTGAATTATTTCTGTATCATATGATTTCAGATATTCATAGCTCCATGCAAAAACATCAGAAAATTCTGTAAAAAAATTAATATAATTCAGTTTAATGTGAGATGGCAGTGTTTTAGAAAGTTTGATTACTTAGGGCTTTTCCTTACTGCCTATGCTGCATTCTTCCACTTCAGATTCTATGGGTTCCAGTTTTTGTTGCTTGGCTACATCATTCAATTCAAATAGTTCTTCTAATGGGACCACCCCTTTTGGCAATCTTTGGTCTTTAGACTGCAGCACTTCCAGGTCTTCATTTTGTAAATCTGTGCTATTTCTTGTCATATATTTGGGTTCATGTGTTAACAGATTTATTTCTGCAATCTCTGGAGACATTTCTTCTTTAGTAAGTGGGTTTTCTTCCGCAGTACAATCTTCATCAAAATCTGAATCTGAGTGTGGCGTTTCAAATTCATTTTTGGACTGTAAGAATTCTTCTATTTGTTTATCTCCATCAAAAACTTGCCAGTATTTTTCATTATCTGGGATAGCTAGTCTAAACTTGATTTGGGTGGTGCATTGTTTGGTTTCATAAGGCGTAATACAAGTTCTAGCAACAAAGGCTAAACCATTAGCAAGGACATTTTGGTTTCTTGGGACAAAGATAAGTTGAAATTCATCAAATGTTTTTAGAAAGTCCATGGCATCATCTCTATAGGCTCTAAGTCTGGGATGTTTGGCACTATATTCCCCATTTAATTTCCTAATAATCAACTGAGAATGTCCATGAACCTTTATCCTTTTGGCCCCTAATTTCTTCAATAAATGCATGCCTAAAAGGAGAGCTTCATACTCAACTATGTTGTTTGTACATTGAAAATTTAACTTATAGGAATGCCCCTCAACATGATTAATTTCAGTGTTGTGTAACCATATGCCAGCTTCTACATCATTTTTAGTGAAAAACCCATCAAAATTCATGCTCCAAAGGGGACTATTTTCATATTTTAGACTTATTTCATTGTTGTTCTCTTTGTTTTCTTCATCATTCTATCCTGTACAAGAGTCTGCACTATGTTTTCCTGAGTTTTGTTCCTCAAAATTTTCACTGTTTTGAGGTTTTTATTCTTGATTTTTAAGATATCCGTTATTTACATGACTGTTTTGGTCCTCAAGACCTCTATTCTGTTTTCTGTGAATTTCTAAATTAGCAGACTGCTTTTCAGTTTCCTCTTTATTTTCCTCCTCATCCATTATTTTAACTATATGTTAAGATTTTACAGCACTTGATGATTTTTCATTGACTAACTCTTGCTCTTTAGGAATATCATCATTGAAAAGAATAAAAGAGTCAAGGTCAATGCGTATGGAGTAAAGAGGAGTTTTTTCTAGTCTTTCTTGGCTACTCACCATGTATTTCATGTGTATTTCCCTATACAGTCTTCTAGGTTGGCTGAAAACAGGGAACGTGGCATAAGTCATATCCATTTGCATAGTGCCTTGTAACTTAGCACCCCATGATCTTGAAAGGAACATGCCATATTTGGGGGTATATCAGCCACTAAAATGTCCATAACTAAACTCTTGGCTGGAATTTCGGTTAAGTTTACACACAGATCTTTAATCAGACCTAAGCATCTCACCCTACTTGAATCAAAAGAATATAATTCTTTGTAAGGTATAGTCACCTCTAAGCCTAACCTTTCTATTATTACCTTAGGCATGAGGTTGTGTGATGCTCCTGAGTAAGGCATGGCATTGTGCAAAATATTGTCATGAATGTTTGAGTTGAAATTTTCCTTCGATTTTTGGTCCAAAAATTAGCTCTAGGGTATCATCATTTTAAGTTAACTTTGTCATGAATGTCTTCTATGTTCAAAGATTTCAAAATCTGACCTCTATATATATTTTGAGTGACTAGCTCAGTGAGTAGGACAGAGATTTTGATTTTAGATATTTCATTCTGTAGGCTAAAAGGAATCTGGTTTTTTAACATGTTTAATTCAGCCTTCTTAGTCACTATTTCATCAAAATCTACTTACTAATTTTTATTATTTGCAGCAGTTAAAATGGTTTTTCAGGAGCATTAACTGGGATGCTAGTGCTGCTGGGGTTAACACTCTATTTTTCTTTGGATTGAGTGTTTTTCCCTTTGTCTCCATCAGAAATTGAGTGGTTTTTTGTGAGTTTCAACTACCTTTTTGGATGCATTTTCGGGCGTGTTTTTGGCAGATTTATTAGAGGTTATGCTGCTGGGAGTCTCTTGATTCTTTTTACTTCTAAGGTCATATTTTTCAAGTGATCCTATGATGGAATTTTCAAAGTATTTTTCATAATAATCAGTTTGTGGTCTTCTGTTATCATAAGGAGTATATAGACCTTGTTTTATTTTTTGGAGGAAATCAGAATCCTCATTTCTTACCCCCAACATGTTTATGTTGTCATCCTCTATTTGTTCATTCGTTTCTTCATCCTCATTTACGTAATTTTCTTGGAAAGGAGGTTTTATCTGTTGATCATCTTCTCTTTGTCTGTTTTGAGGCTGATTTCTCTTAAAGTCCTGATTTTGATTTTGAGATTGATTTCTGTTTCGGGAAGCTGATTGGTTTTCTCTAGATTGTGCTCTCTCAAGTATGCTCATATTTTTCATCATATCCTCCATCATTCTTTCCATTTTTGAGCTACATGTGGAGGGTGTAGTTTCCTCCCTAAATGATACTTTCTTCTCATTCCTCATTCTAGCTCTTTTCTCAATCAGATTTACTTCCACAGCTAGAGCCCCCTTCTGCATGTCTTCTAAAGTCAAGGGGTCTCTTTCTCTTAGTTGATAGGCCATTTCTGGATCAAATCCTTTAGGAAATTTTGCCAAGGCCGAGCCTTGAGGAGGTTTCAAGTCTGGGGGAAGTGCATTATAAACACTATTGAACCTAGTGCAATAATTTTGAACACTTTACCAGCGTTTCTTTTGAGATTGTTGTAATCTGAAAGTATTTGGAGAGGATTTTCTGTAACTTCCCATTTGTTTAGGAATGATTGATGGAGAGCTTGAAGATCATTAATACTGTGAGGGGTTAAGCCTTTAAACCATTTTCTTGCTTCCCCCCCTAGACTTTGAGCAAAAAATCTGAGTTTGACAATTTCATCAACTATCTCATTTCAATCAAAATAGTCATTCATCTTGTCCACATGTTGTGAAGCAGTAGTAGCAGCACTAGCATCATATAATGGTATCTTGGACTGATAGTCCTATGGCAGATTGAATAAAGGTAAAGGAAGGACTAGGGGAGCATACCATGTTTCCATGATAGGAGGTTGTGGAAGAAATGGGGGGTTTACAGATGGAGGATGTAAGATGGGAGGGGGTTGATGGAATGGAGTGGTTTGAAAAGTGGGTGTATGGATAACAGAAGTGGATGGACCAGCAAGAGACAGTTGAGTTGATCTCGGATGACAGAAACCAAAATTATGAATGATATGGAAATCAGGAGGAGTAGTTTCTCTGGTACAAGGATGTTCACCTTTATCTTGGGATGAAGGTGGAGACACAAAGTCTATATGATCTATATCATCTAGTGACCTAGTTCTGAATGGGTTTCTTAAGTCAACTTGTGTATTTTACAAAGCTGAAAGATCTTCGGGAATAGAATTAGCTCTATGTACTGGCCTGACAACAATTGAAGTTTTAGACTTCGAATATTTCCTAAGTATACTTTCTGGATTATCAACTATCTCGGGAGGGTTTGGGTTAGGATAAGCCCTACTATGAGCTCTTCTATAATCCACTATGCTATGTTTTTAGACCCAATGATAAGAAACATTTACCCAAATATGACAATCTTTGTTAGGCTAACTGATCTTTTAACAATAAAACTTAATCATCAAAGTTTCCTAAGCTGATTTTGTATGATGTTATGATAGTAATGGGTTTCCCCGTGGAGTCTTTAGGTCAATTTAGAATTGTGGAGCCGCCAGGTGGAAATTTTTAGCTTTGGAAGGTAAAAATTTTTATGGTCCACCACCAATAACGGGTTCGAATACCAATATGAATTTTTTGGGTTTTCTGAGTTTTTAGCAGTCCTGTGGGTTATGAGAGCATCCTGAATTTGTTTCAACACTTAGCTATGGTGATGATACAAAAATAGTTTACTCAGTGGCTTACTTGGCTGATTTCTTCAAGGTTTTGATGGGGGTTTGCTAGAATCCTAAGAGTTACTTAGTTTGTCACTGATTCAGAGAAGTCCTATCATGATCATCATATGTTTGGTAGTGTTTTAAGAAAAAATATTTTAATTAGGTGAACATTGAGTGTTGGTTTTAAGGATTTTACTCAGAAGTCCCTAGCGGAGTCTTTAGTATGTTAGGACACCATAGTTTCGCAAGATTGGTAAATACAAAAATGCAGAGCCAACATCAAACCACTTTCGAATCTGAGGACCTAGCCATCCTAGATTTAGAGAGAGATCTCTCTATATGTGTGTTCAAATATGTGATCTTTAAGGCTTTTAAATATGATTTCAGGCTAGTTATGAAGAACAAGGTTGTTTGTTTTTGTTTGGTTAGGCAAGATAACATGAAGATGAAGGAAGTCTTTATGATGGGTGAAGTTGTGAGTAGGTGAAGTAATGGTTCAGCTGATAAGATAGGAAAGGAGCATCATCAATCCATTGGGCTATGGATTCATAATAGGATTTAATTGAATAGCAACGTTCAAAAGTGGTCCATGGTGCAAGTCATCTATGTCAAATGATCTCTTTAAGTTGATTTTATGGAATGAAACACTAAGAAATGGAGTGAGGGAAATAAAACAGATGAAGGAACAAAGGACAACCTAATATCAGGTAAGTAATTTGAAACTAGCCTACTTTTGGCATGCACTAAAGGGAAAAACAAAAAATTAATCTAAGATCAAGTAAGTGCTTTCAAACTAGCCTGCTTTTGATGTACTTACAACAGAAAACATTAAAAAAAAACATAGAATAGCTTAAGATGAAGTAAATATTTTTAACTTAGCCTGCTTTCAGCATATTCAAAGGGAACACATTCATGATAAACATAAAAAATATTCTAAGATTAGGTAAGTAGTTTTAAACTAGCCTGCTTTCAACATACTCCTCAGGGAACTTTTCAAAGCAACTGTTGGAGAAGAAACTAAAGGATAGGGCAAACCATAAAATTCTCTAGCTCAACTTTAATTAGCAGAATTATCAAGAACATTCAAATAAAACCTCTCAAGTTGTACTCAGGAAACATGGGCTCACTAGCACTTCACTGTTTATACTCTGTTGAATTATATTTAAATAAACAATCAACAGAAAATATAAAGGATAAATATTTATCAGTCAGAATAGGGTACTTCAGAAGTAAATCCTAATCTATATTTGCTGTTCTTTATCAGAGAATAGTTCATAGAATGAAAACATAAAGAAAAATGACAATTATAGTGAGAAACACATCACCATTGACATAGACCATGATTCCATAAATCAGCTATTTGTATTTGATGTTAAAACAGTTACAATCTTCAAGTCTAGTGGGTCTTTATAGCTTCAAACTTTTCATCTCAGCTTATGTGTCTTCAATTACAAAACAGAGCTACAGTAGCTTCAAAAGCTATTTACATGCAACAGGTATCCATAGACCAACCCCTAAACTGTCTTCTACAAAAGTATTTATAGAAGAATGAGGAGGTGGAGTGTAAGAAGGGTTCATTTGTTTAATTAATATAGAGTAATGGTGTATTGACCTTTGGGAGGCCTAAGAGAGAATATTTTGAATGCCCATCTATGTTTGAATCAATTTTACATTAAGTTTCATCACCTTCGGTTTCCTTTGTTGACTTTTGAGGGTTTTAGGTAGGTTGGTAGTTAATGTTGAGCTGCCTTTTTAAAAATATCCCTAAATATTTAATGAATATGCACTCTTTTAATGAAATAAGTCCCTAGGTGGCAGTTTGAGGAGTTATAGCCTCAATGATGTGGCATTCAGAGGCTCCTTCACTGTTTTTGTGCTAATCTGGTGGCTTTTAAACACTATTATAGTTGTCATTCTGCTTTATGCCTTCATAATCATCTCACAACCTTTAATCCTGACCTTATGACTGTATTTTAACCTAAACACAACATGGTTTAACGCTTTAATCCTTCACACGTATGCACAAAATCCTTTTGATTTCGACTGTTCATTGGCTTTTGCTTTATTTGATCTACCTGATTTGTTTGTCTTTAAAACCTGTTTTAACCTTAAAACCATAGGATTTGAAGCTTTCAAGCTTCGATATTTCACGCTGGAATTTCTTCAATATTTTAATCTTCAACCTTTATTGTCCTTTCCTTTATTACTGTGGACCAGAGGTTTTTAGCACAGTGGAGAGTTTTAAGGGTATGACTAGTATTCACACAGCACGGTCCAAACCTTTGGGTGAAACCAGACAACCTCCTTCCTTCGTGATTTAGCTTCCAAACATGGAAGACTTTGGAATTGTATTTTTGTGAGTTCTGGACAGGGTTTCCACTCCAAAAACTATGGTAAAAACCTGCAAAAAACCATAAAAATCATTATAAAAAACCTACGATGGGGGGTTTGATTGCTTAGGAGACTGACGGAGCGGAGGAGTGATGCAGAGGGGGGTGATTATGTAGGCGGAGGAGGCTTATGGAAGAAAACATGCAAAAGTCCAGTTCAAACATTATTTGGCACGAATTGGACAAAAGTGGTTTTCAAAATACCATGGGTGGTTATCGCGCGACCCTTTGGCGGTAAGTGGTTTTTCCTGGAGGGAATGCAATTCCATTGATTTCTCGCCATGTGGCTTTTTGGACACTGCCGGTATCACATTAATTTGGAGTTTTAAACTCCAGACGAAAAAATTGTGCGATATGAAATACATACCTTCGGATGAGAGGGAGGAGACCCAACGGTGCGGGTTGGGTGCGATGAACAAGTTGCACGGCGGGAGTTTGAAGTGGGGGATAGGTGTTGGGACTTGATAGAAAGGGTATTTTGCATAGTGGATGGTAGGACCTGACGGAGTTGGGTTGTCGGGATTAATGAAGATCGTTGGATCTTATAAGATTGACGGAGAGGATTCATTTGCAAGGGTGAATAGATGGTAGGATTTGGGCGGATGAAGGATAGGGGAAGGGGCATGATATCCGTTGATCTTTAAATATCAACGGTGTGGATTATTTCATAAAGTGACGAGGTGGGGATAAGGGGAAGGGAGGAAAAGGGAGGAAGGGAAAAGTGGGCTCAAAGGGTTAGGGACTTAGAAACTTAGTGCTAGGTTGCAGGCTTTAGGTTATGTGGGGGGGAAGGTGACCATGGGCTAAGGAGAAGAGGGCTTATCGCGTCGGGGGAAAATTCGTAAAGAAAAAGCGAGTTTATAAAAATAAAAGGCTGATGAGATGAAGGGTTTAAAAGTTTCAGGCACGTAGTTGCAGGGCCGGGTTATATGGTGGAAGGGGTCAGGGCTCAAACCCAAAGGGGCTTAAGCCTGAGGGTAAAAAAGCCCTAAAATGAAACCTTTTTAGGTGTTTTTAAGTGTTCCGATAGGAATAATGAGGGTTTTTAAATCATTACAAGGGATTTTTAATGATTTAAAGAGGGGTTTTTTATGGAAAATAAGGAGAAATAAGGGGAAATGAGGGCTGGAAAATGAGTGAAAAATAGGTTTAGATAATGATGGAAAAAAATGTCTAGAAGCAGTGATTTTGGACACCAACATGGCTCCTTGGTGGCTTTTCTTAATGGAACAACAGTGAAGATTACTTGCTGAGTTTAGGCAGTACAATAAGTCTTCAAGAGTGATCAGTTTTTCATAAAAACAATCTCTTGAAGGCTCAGAATTTATTTTTAGCCATCATTTGCTCAGTCAAAAATTTACTGATGGATAACACACATAACTCACCACCCTCAAGCCACCAAGGATTCACAAAGACATATCAGGCCATTAGGGAGAGATTCTCATGGAAGGGTCTCAAGGAGATGTGTTCCAGCCATTAGAGAGTGCATATTTTTCCAGTAGAATAAAGGATAGAAAAACCATCCTGCAGGGTTGTTACAACCACTTCCTATTCTAGAAGATAAATGTGAGAGAATTTCTATGGATTCCATTACCTGTTTACCAAAAGTTAGAGGAAAGGATTCTATGTTTGTGGTCATTGATCGACTAACAAAGTATTCACATGTCTTCACCATTTCTTCATGGTACACTACTTCAAAAGTGGTCGAGCTCTTCTTTATATATTTTTTCAGACTTCATGGTCTTCCTAAGACCATATTCTGTGATAGAGATAGTCGCTTCATGGGTGGATTTTGGTAGGATATTTTCCGTTTGGTGGGTATCGCGTTATTACCGAGTACCAGTTATCACCCCCAGATAGATGGGAAAACATAGATAGTAAAAAAGCGGTTGGAAGGCTACTTTAGAAACTATGTTTCAGGGTAGAAAAGGGCATGGCTACGTTGGCTCCACTTGGGAGAGTATTGCTACAATACAAAATTTCATATGCCGATCGGTATCTATCCATTTCGGGCTTTATATGGATATGATGATTTATCATTTTTTGATGTGATTTTTGGAGAAAGAAAGGTTCTTAGAGCCAAAGAGTGGATCCAAGAGAGTGAGGATATACTCCATACTCTCAAGGATAGCATTGCTACAGCCCAGAATCAACAGAATTCGTATGTAGATCGTGGTCGGGTGGAGAGACAATTTGAGGTGGATGATTTTGTCTATCTCTATCTTAAACCTTACAAGCAATCTATGCTAAAGGAGAAGGGGGTTGAGAAGCTTAAGCCCCATTTATATGGGCCATACAGGGTGATCCATCATGTTTGGGAACTAGCATATGAGTTGGAGCTCCCCATTGGGAGTAAAATCCACGACATATCTCATGTCTCATGCCTCAAGAGTGCCATTGGACAACATGTAGTTGCTACTATTGATCGCCCACCTATTGATGATGAGGGCCATATGGTTTTACAACCGGAAGCTCTCTTGGATACTTGGGAGAGGCAGCTAGGGAGCAAGGTGATTAGAGAATATCAAATTCAATGGAGGAATCTACCGGATGAGGATGCTACTTGGGAAGGAGAGAATATTTTGTAGCATCGATATTTGCAGTTGCTTGAGGAAAAGAAACATTTGGGAGGGGAGGACTTTAATATTCCTAATTAGCTTTTAGCTAGTTAGAATATTAAATTTTTTTTTTGTCAATAAGATAGATGAATAAGAGGGTAAACAAACCCACTAAATCTCTTTAGTAGAAATAAAACCACTTCTAATGCGAAATTGGATCAATGTATCTAGTTGAATAAGTCACTCCTTGGTGTGAATGGGGGTCAATGCATGTGGATGGGATCAAGGTTGACCAAATCAACAGCGCGATCATAGAGGTAGTGGAGATAGTGGAGGACAACGCATTCATAATGGGAGGAAGTCTCCATGAGAGTAGCATCATTATTGAGTGGGGAAAAGGGGGAGGAGGCTCACAAGGCATATAAGGATGGGGACGCAATCCATAGAGAGAATTTAGAATATTGTTTATGCATGATATTTTATGAATTTATGCGCGCTTCATTTGTTTAACAGAGTCTGTTGTGGTGTTTATCACAAGGGTGTTTCCACGCGGAAATCCCACCCTCATCCTTGGGGGACTTTGAGTTCCCACTCAGGAGAGGTTCCTTTGAGCTTCATTCTATCATCGGACATCGGGTCAATCTTCATCCACCTTCAATAGTGTATTATCCTTAAGGGATTGTGCAATCTAGGAGGGCAGTTTCAGTGGAGGGTTGATAACCCATGTTTTTGAGCTTGTTTTCCAATGAGGGGAACATCCCTTCAGCCCTATGCTGCATTTTTCATATTGGGTATTTCCAGAAACCCACTCCAGGTTATCCTGGAATTGTGCTAGAAAGCCTAGATCTCTGATCCTGGCATTTTCTAAGCATTATATCAGCAAATATACACATTCCTAGTTTCCAGCAGTAATTATTTCCAGCATGATTATGCAGTCATGGCCTCCGAGCAGTTTATGTAGTAGCAGTTTTTTCATGTGTTGATGTATAGGGTAATTTCAGGCTTTTTTTTCCTAGCTTGAGTGTCTTTTCCTCAAGCTCTTGTACTAATTTCCTGCTATCATATATAATAAAATGGATCAATGATCTACTCATGTTTTTGATGTATTTATGTTTACTGCTTTTTCCATTTTTATGTTCAATATTACCATTTTTCCTATTTTGGAATATTACATAGATTTAACCATCTATCTACGATGTCTGCATCTAGTTGACCCTAAAATATGGGAATGTAAAAGTTTATTCGTAACTTAAAAGGAGTTGCACCTTTAGAGTGGTTGTTGGATGCAGACGCGTCACCCGTGGGCAGTCTTTGAAGGATCTAGGAAAAGTTATCCATCATCACGTTACTTTGTTTCTCAAGGGCCTCCTTGAGCAATATTTGATAGGATATCCTACTCCCTCGTCTATATCTTCATCCCCCATGGGCGATCATCGGGATTTTTGAGGCTGATATTGCAAAGGTTCAACCAGATCGAGCCCTAACTCCTTATATCCTAACCTCGTTGTGGACATGAAAAGGAGGATCGAGAAAGAGCAGATAGCTATGATGCCACTGATCTAGATTTATGCAGGAATGCAATAGAATAAAAAAATAACAATAAATAAAAAGATGAAATGGAAATAAAACTTCATTTCATTAATATCGAAGAACTGGAATTTGTTTACAGACAAAATGGAAATAGACTAGCTAGGGCGTTGGTAGCTTATCTCTGAGAACATATGTTGTGGATACAGGTCTCTAAAATGAGTTAAAATGAGGATCTAGGGCCTATTTATTATTGAGAAACAATGGAAAACACTAAACATTCAAAAACATAACCCTAGGAAATGAATCTCCAAAACTATGGGCCTCATTTTGGTAAATTCGTACATCAACTTTCCGGGGACGTAACTTTGGCATACGATCTTCATTTTATTTACACAATACTTCATTAATACAACTTTTGATTTGAGGAGCATATAAGGAACTTCCATGTTGCTCCCATTTTTACAAAAAAAATTCGTTTAGGGCCTCAAAACGACGTTGAAAGTTGAGGACCTGAAAAACTGCCAAAAATAGTAAACTGTGCAACAATTAAGGAAATTGAAAAATTGAAAGAGATAATGGTGGGGCCCCAAGTGGAAGAGGCGGGTGGCTACCAATTTCCACCTGGATCACAAGGAGTTAGATTTTTACTTGTATAGTAAATAAAATAAGGAGTGAAGTATTTTTTTCCTAATACAATTGCCAGAGCTATATTTGAAGCATCAATTGAAATATGAAGAGGAAAATTGAGGTAGTTTCCTAGACTAAGGAAAATTTTGTGGTGGGAATTTTGGATAAGGTTGTGGATATCGCTGATATTTATAATATATACCATAAGGATTTTTCCATATTTGTGGCCAAGGTTGAGATTGAGAGGAAGGTTGCAATGGAATTGGTGTAGTCCAGTTATTCTGTGGGGGTTGAGTCTACATTTGAGGGTTCAATCCTTGAGTTTGTGATCCTTTCCATGGTCTGCTAGCAACAAAAAATAAGGATATATTTTATTTAGAACCACTTTCTCTTTATAGATAGCTTTAAGATCTCCTATTGAAGGATTTTTTTTTTTTATCGTGATTTTTTGTACATATAACATAAGTTTCTACACTTTTCAAATCAAGAGGGAATATTCTTAAAGCATGCTTCTTTCTGCACTTAGGATAAAATATATATAAGGAATCACTTTCAACTCTTTGCTTGTTTTGTAATTTCAATTTGTCTATTTGTTCACTAATACTCCTCGAAATGTTTGTTTTAAATTCATGAATATAATTTCCTATTTTAGCCGTATTTACTGTTCTAGTTGTAGATTTATTAATTCTAGAGATAACTTGGTCTCTTGAATTCATTCCAACTCTTGAATTACCTCTTTAAATATGTATTCATAATTCATAAATTTCAGGTAATGATAACTCATAAGTATCTTCTTTTCCCATCATGTTAAGGATATCTATCCATTCATCTCTAATGGATTTTAGTAGGAGAGCTTTCAAAGTATCTTGACCAAAATTTTACATTTTATCCCTTTTAATATTATAAATGAATCTTTAAATTAAATCCTCAAGATTTTCATCTTCTCTTTGCATCAGATTAAGAAATCCATCCTTTTGGTTATGAGGCATGCATTAATCCTTGTATTTTAATAAAAATCAAATTTTCATTTCCTCCCATGTTCTAATAGAGTGTGCTACTAGACCCATGAACCATTTTAATGTTACATCCTTAAGAGTTGTTGGAAACAATTTCAACTTTTGAGAATCTAGTAAGTAGTCATATGATCTACATAAAAAATCGAATTCAAAAATAAAATTTTCACGATCCTCATTTCTTAATCCATGGAAGTTAGGAAGGACATATGGTGAGATATTTTTCTTTTTGGTTGTAGTATATTCGTCAAGGATAGGAAATCCAACATGATCCGGTTTTACTCTGTCTTATCCTTATCTTCGCCTTCCTCGACCTCCACCTCTTCCTTTATTGCCACATCCACCTCCAATCCTAGGTCCACCTCCTCCAATTCTTAAATGTTCATCATTCAAATTATGTACTTCTCCTTCTCCTTCCTCGGTCATTGTAGATTCCTCAAAACTAATATAAGGTTCCAAAATTCGATTTTTTTGTTGTTCTTATAATTATTCTGGTTCCTCTATCAATTATGTTGTAACATTATTTGGTTTTGATAAGTTAGAATATTAGAAAAAATTAAAACTTAAAATGTTAAGTTAGGATATGACTAGAAAAAGAGAAAAATCAAACAATGTTAGGACTATGGTTATTTGATTTTTCATATAAGTAAAATTTTAGAAGTAGATTGCACTAAAAAATGAAGGCAAGATAAAATTTTAGGAAATAAATGAAAAAATGTATGCTTTAGCTTTAAACAATAAATTTTCAAAGGTTTCCTGCTTAAATGCGCCACAAAATGTTAATTATTTTTAATTTGTGATTAATTTGCTTAATTAAGGATTAATATTTTTTTTTATAAGTTACATAAACATTATTGTAATATCAGTGCATGATTTTATTATATGGTCACTAGAGGAAAAAATTATTTTGTCGTTTTTAATATCAGTCATGCAACTTCCGATGATAGATCTCTTCCCCGCACAGATCAACGACAAGGAATTTTTTTGCAGCCCCCTCGTCCATTTCCCATTCACGCGGGGAGGGGGGGTCTGAAAAGAGGTATTAATGGACAACAGGCCCTCCCTATGTGTCATGCTCACATCACTTTGTACCCCCCCATGCGAAACCACAAGCCATTCACTACCCCCCAAAATCCACTTATCCCTCATTCATGGTTTTGTTCCCAGCAACGGTCAAATGACCCCCCTGTGTTTTCACCATTTTCTAACGTCTAGCCGTATGCCACCACCTCATCATCTCATTTCCATTGTGTCCATACCATTATGCCCTATTGGTACGTTGTGATTCCACTTTGAGACTGTTGATTGGTCATTTCCTCACTATGCTCCCATGTTGTTAATTGCTACGGTCATTAATCAAAACACTAACATATCCTTCTCAGCTGTATAAATAAACCTGATTTCACCTCTTTATCACTTTTCTTAATAGATTTAATGTTTTTTGTAGGTATATAGTTTCCATTGCACACTTTCTTCGAGAAGTTGTTATTATTTTCGCACCAGATCACCATTTCTTCCCTCTGTCACCATGTTCCCCTCAAGGAAAATTTTAAGAAATCCCCCAAATTTATATGTATAATAAATGGGTGAATCCCCATGGTATATAGAAAAATGTATAGGCTATTTTTTCATTAATATAATATACATATATAAATTTTTGGCGAATCTTTCACTAAATTATAAAATTTTGTTAAATATTGGCGAATTTTTCACTAGGTTATAAAGTATTGAAAATTATTGGTTAATCTTCTATAAAATTAGAAAAAATTGTAAACAATTAGTGATTCGTTACCAATTTATAGAAACATATGTAATAATAAGAAAAATATTTATTTAAAAACTATGATATACACTTTTCCAAGTTTTGGAAAAGAAAAATCACAGGTAATGTTTCTCTAGGTTCTTGTTATACATTATTGAAAATCTTTTTTCATTTTTTTATTATGTTTCACCACAAATGTCTTATCACATCCCAAGGGGAAATTAATTGGAAAGGCACCCCCAAAGGCATGTGATGTTGAACCAAATAAATTATTTTTCTCAAATTTGGTCTTTACGCATCTAGATAATCCTGCCATATCTATGTAATTCATATTCTATAGGCTTCACATGAAAATAAGGTCTATGAATAGCTTTATCAAAATCTTGAATATTTACATAAAATTCTTTTGTTTTCTTATACATCACTTTTCTAAAAGGTAGATACTTCTCTAATTCATCAAGTTCAAATAAACCAACAACTTTAAAATATGGTGTTTCATCATAATATGTAGTTTTTTCACCTACTTTTGGATCATAACTATTGTAGTCATTATTGCAATTTATTCTACAGTTAACAACTCTAATAATGATGATGAACCACACTGGTTGGTTCGAAACGCGTCGACCTCGTTCTTTTGCATGTGATTACTACCGAAAGAATTTCTACAAATTTATATTATGGATCACAGAAGCTTAGATTCCAAAAACTCTAATAATGTTGAATTGGTAAAAAATTATTTGAAATTGTTCAAAATAAAAAATGAGAATGAATGGAAGATGAATATGCATTGAAACTTAATTTCCTACATGATGAAAAAAAAAGGTAATAACACAAACTCACTAAAAATTTACAATGGGTGAGTTAAAAAATCTAACACTAATATAAAAAAATAGTCTATGCATGTTCATTAATTGGAATAATATGTCACAAAACAATGATCATAAAGGGACTTTTCACTTCAATAATAGTACTACACTAAATAATCTATCTTTCTCAACTAATTACATGTGATGTTTTTTTGTATTGGTATCAAAGTATAATTGCATTAGATGAATGTCCTTCTCATGATAATATGACTTATATGATTAACACATAGGATCCTAGTGCATAGACCATTTTTTTCTTCACTTAACTAAGAAGAGCTCATTTTCCTCTCTTAACAAACAATAAGTATTTTTAAAGAAAATATAAAATAAAATAGTAGATTCTAGAAGGTGAATATTCTTTTGTGACACCACAATGTGAGAGGAAATAAAAATAAAAATAAAATAAAACATATACTTCGATAATCAAATATATAAAGAAAATAACAATAATTATGGAAAACATATTAAATGCCTAGATAATAAGTGAAGTCATATATCAATCCTAATAACATATCATTCTCAAATTAACATGACAAAAAAAAAACAAAATATGTTTTTACTCAACAAAGGTCTTTAACTTTAACCAAATCCCTTAAATCAATAAAATAAGATGAAACAAATCATTCCTTGACAAAAGGATCAATTAAAAATCAAATAAAAACTAGAAGAATTTAAGAGATCATAATTTTTAACCAAAATACACCCAAAATTTTCAAACTTGGAAAAATGATCCAAATGAAACAAACAAACAAAGGATTAAGAGTGACCAAGATATTATAGCTACAAAAAAAAGAAACTCATATAATTGAAATGAACCCATTCTTGCTTAGTAAAAGCTTTGTTAAAGTACGTATTTATCCTTTAATACAAGGACACTACCTATGTCAAAATACAGATCCTCACCTCATAAAATTATTGCTTCATTTTCTATCACATACAAGAAATGGATAAAGTAATAATTAATTATCAGGAAATCAATCTTAAAAAACATTTCAGTAAGGAAATATAGATTCAATGTTACAATAAAGAGTAGAATGTATAGACCATGGTATTACCTCAAATTCATTGGCATATATTATTAGTAATGTTGTTGTGATAAATAATTTAGAACGTGTACCAAAAATAGAGGAACAATAAATTTAATCAAATAAAAGGAATCACCTCATTGTACTATTCTATTCAGTTTTTCTTAAACAACCTATGGAACATGTATACCAAAATAAGTGTCCTTTGGGACTTCATATATATTGGAATAGATAAAATATTGTGGTATATCAATTTCTCACTTCTCAATTTGGTACTCATTTGCTTCCCTCTCAACAAAATCCTTTCCACATGAGCTGTAATTCTGATCCTCCAAAATATCATGTTCAATATAAATTTTATTAGAGAATTTTTTTGTATTGTCTTCGCCCCTTCTATCACAATATGATCGCCAAAGAGCTAGTTTTATTCCATATGGAAAATTGTTAATGTCATACTTTGTTAATTTGAAATATTATGATATATTTTCTTTTAAGTATTAGCTAGCATCTAAAATATTCCATAATCTTGTTATCGCACCATATTCTAGAGGATTCTTGAAAACATGAAATTGTTTCCACATTGTTTCAGCAAAGCACATGGCTTGTTGAAACAATTTTGATGAACCCAAAATACCTTGAATTTAAAATATAATAATTTAATATTTTAATCCATATTTTAATATTTTTTTGAAACCTTTATTTAGTTTATAAATATTTTTCTTCGTTGGCTTCTTAAAAATTTATGCCTCAAATTTCTCCTAAGGTATGTTTTATTTTTTATATTATTTAAAGATATTCTCCATTCCTTGGAACCCATTTTCTTATTTCATGGTTAACTCCTTTATGTTACCTTTATATTCTCTTTTCATTACTAAACCCACATAATATTTTATTTCCTTTTTTTTCCTTGATGATGGGTGGAGTTTCCACTCAAAACATTGTACATTTCAAATATTAAAACATAGTTTATTCCAAAAAAAAAATCTCAACGATGGTTGAAAATGTTGATGATGAAGTAGCCTATGATAGAAAACCTTGTGAAAAGGATAAAGATGATAGGATGCTTGTCAATAGGTTGATGAAGGGATAATTTGATTTCCCACGAGACATCAAATGATCAATTAACATCAGGAATGATGAAGGAAAATATCCAAATATGAAAATTAATCATGCCAATATATATGACTTGTAATGATTGGAGTAAGAATTCCTTTATGCATAATTTATATATTCATTTATTTATTTATGATTGAATGCATGTATGATAATGATACCTAGGTTTGATATGATGAATGAAGAACCTTTTGGTATGACAATATTTTTATAATCCTTTTGATTCAACCATGAATTAGTATCTCATGGTTGATTCACTTATAACAAGTGAATGGGTAACAAAATCATGTTATGAATTTGTATAACACATGATAGTGAATTCCAATAGAGCTAATGTGTGAGACCATATTGTTGATGGATATGGAAGGATATATTACTACACAAATATCCACTTGTATCCCTTCTTATATTGCCATTGTAGACTATAAATTTCTCGCAAATAGTGAGGAGCACCTATAAAGGAGAGGATTCCTAAGGTAATATATAGTAGAGAAAGGAATTTCCTTGTAGTATGTTCAAGGTACATATGGGGGGTGACTAGATGATGTGTTGAGGTATTGGTTGTACCTTCCAATTGATGATGGTGGAATACATGATATAGAAATGTAGGATTTCGAAATCAAGCGACAGGGATAGATTGAGTAGAGGTGATCATGAGTATCGGCACATCTGTTTATTGGAACAAATATTTAGTTTCATCTTGTAATGGTAGTTATGCTAAGTAACACATGTACATTGAACCATAGTTCCATTTAATTGAGTATGATTAATAACTAAAAATGATTGAATTATTAGTTTGTTAATATTGTTATGAGAAAACCTCATCGATGGTAGTAAATATTGAAATAAAGGATTATAGTCATAGATAATCACTTTTATTTGGTTGATAAAAGAATTTAGGTTATAGGTGGAATGGTCTCAAATATGAAAATGAGGGTAATTCTGTAAGAAATATTAGGTACTATGCTACACAAGAGCCAAACACCATGACAAAGAATCTCATGCTTATGAAATTTATGACTTAGACTTGGAATCTATAAGTTGTATATATATATATATATATATATATATATATATATATATATATATATATATATATATATATATATAACCCATGTGTATGATACATGATAGATGATGGCTATTGAAGATCGAAAGCCTTGAAAGAAGGTCATTTTTATGACAAAGGAACCCTGTATTGTTATGAAATGGCATATATATATATATATATATATATATATATATATATATATATATATATGTTAAACACACACATGGTGTATGAAGAAACTAAACACACACATAGAAAGATAAGCATGAGATAGCATATTATTCACCATAGATGTACATTTGTAATACAAAGATGTGACTCTTGGATTCATCTTCCAAGGTCACTTGGACTCCTTTGTGACTCTTCGCCTTCCACACCTACCCATAGAGGATTAGGTGTTCAACAATCCCCCCTTAATCCGAAGGGGTATGTGTGAGTCCAAGAAGAGAGTTGTAATACAAATCTACAAAGTATGCATGGCAGCACTTAGGCTAAATCAGCTCTCTGAAATGTTGGCATAAAGAGGTGGTTTAAGGATGACCACCAACACTGGAATGCAACACTTATTTCAGTTCCCAAAACTCTTCCAAAACTTCCAAGAAGCTAAGGGCTTCTGCTAGAGGAAGTGTTCCTCATATTTGAAGAGGGAGACCTTCAACCTAAAAGAAGGGAAGTATACAACTTATGATGGTTAAAGGATGACCACCAACACTATAATGCTTGATGCAATTCCTAGAACTCTTCCAAAGCTGGCAGGAAGCTGAAGTCTTCTACTAGAGGAAGTGCTCTAAATTCTTTGAAGAGGAAGAATATGAACCTCACATGGATGGTTTAAGGCTATCCACCAACCAAAGGCATGCTCATGGGAATCTGTGTCTCTGGCTACAAATCTGAATCTGGAATGACGAATTGTGGCTCAGGCTCTCTTGAACTGTTGTGTCTCTGGCTACAACTCTGAATATGGAATGAGAGATTGTGGCTCAGGCTCGCTTGATGTAGCATCGAAGCTTGTAGATGACCACCATTTTCCCCCCTGTCAGATACAAGGTGAGATGATGGTGAAAACCTAACTGCAAGATTGTTCAATATTCGAGAACAAGTTCTGATATACGACTTAGAAATATTATTGGCTGTTGATGCCCATTGCCAAGAAGCGATCCATCTAAGATGAATCTTTATTCTTGTAGGAGGCTTGTTTATAAAGCATCTGTGTGAAGAATGGGTGTGTCGACCACAATGCTTGCATGGATGAAGATCAAAAAAATTATCTTTCATATGGCCAATGTGATCACAATGTTGGAATTTTACAATCTTTTGTTGTTGTTGTGGAAGTAGAGCAGGATCTAGAACAGTTGCAGGTGAACTGTCATAAAGAAATCCGCCACTCTGAAATTTTATGGGCTTGGAGTAGTCTGGAATATGAAAGGACAACTCCTTGTCATATCCAAGACCAGTTCTGTGCTTGTTGTGGACAAGCTCTTCCCAAGGTCTGATGATGCACTTGGGAAGTGCAGACTGAGCTGCTGCATCTGCATGTAAATCTGCTCTTGTACAAGGAACTGAATGTGAATCAACTGCAACTTTATATTCTTGCTGCTGATGAGAGTCCTTCTAAATTTTCTTAACAGAAACATGTTCATAATGATGACTCTGTTGCTGAAGTTCATTTTGCTGAAGCTGAGACTCCAATTGCAAAAACTCAACCATGTCTTGTGCATCTTTCTAGCAAGTTTAAATATTAAAAAGAGCATTCTTGCTCATTTTTACCATATCATGAACAGTGGAATGAATGAGGTTATGCAACAACTCTAATGCATCATTGATTTTAGCCATTTTTTCAGCAACTCAAAGTTACACTTCAAACACTGAAAGCAACTATGAATTAAGAAGCAATACAATATCACTACAAATATTTTGTAAATGTGCAGCAAAAACCACTGTGCAATAACCCTTTAAGGCAAATGATTTTTCTCTTCTTCAAAGAACTGTTTTACACCAAAAACTCTAATTAAAAAAAAATATATTCACAAGCTTGGATGCTTCACTATCGATTAGCAGATGGTCTTGAGCTTGCAATATTACCTCACAATAATGATGAAGGAAAAACTATGAGTGAATTTATGATGCCACTGCTATTTTGAAAATGATGACCAATTTTCAACATTTCCCTTCACACTGTTAATATCTTCAGAGAGTCATCCTACTATCCATGCCACAAATATTGGTCACGTTTTCATAATAGATAAACATACAAAAAAAAATTCACTCTTATAGAAAATCCATATATCCATTTATTCATATACCATCTCCCATCTCTCTTCTTCTTCTGCTACTTTTCTTCTTCTTCTTCTTCTTCTTCTTTTTTTTTTTTGAAAAAAAAAATTGAGGGAAAAAAAAGAGGTATTATTTGGGGGAGGTGTTTACTGGGGAGGTTAAATCTAGGGTAGGTGACTACTGGGGGAGGTGATTATTGGGGAAGGTATTTCTGGTGGAGGCCAATATGTAAAAATAATTAAAATTATATCATTTGCGAAAAAAAAAGGAAATGCAGAATTTGCATGGGAGGGAGGGAAGGGTCGAGCGGACAAGAGAGGGGAGGGGAGGGTCGAGTGAGGGGGTGGGGGGAGTTGGGTAGAGGAGGGTGAAGGTGTGAGGGCCGAGGGGAGGGAGGGTTGTGGGGAGGGGGGAGGAAGGGCCTAGGAGTTGGGGGGGTGGTGAGGGCCGAGAGGGGAGAGAGGAGTCTGATGAGGGGTGAGGGGGAAGGGTGGGTTGGGTAGAGGAGAGGGCCGAGGGAGCATTGGTGAGGAGGGGGGGAGTAAGGGGATGTAGGGGGCACAGTGAGCAGAGTGCAGCGAGGGGGTGTGGGTGGGGAGAGGGATGACCATGAGGTGGAGAAGGGGGGTTGGGGAGTGATGTGAGTGTGGGTGGGTGAGTGAGGGGGAGGGTGGGTTGGGGAGAGGGGGCCGTGAGGGGTAGGGGAGCGTGAGAGGTAAGCGGGGTGAGGGAGCCGCGAGCGTTAAGGGGGGGGAAATGAGCGCCGAGGGGGATGGGGAGGAAGGGTTGTGTGTGAGCCTAGAGGTGAGGGGGCCATGCGGGCTATGTGTTAGCCGAGAGGTGAGGGGGGTGAGAGAGCCGCGATGGGTGAGGGCTGAGCAAGTCACAAAAATGGCTTTGCCAACTTCTACAAATGATACACAATTCATCCTCTTGGTGCTAGCATAAATTCAGCCATAAATCAGGACATATATATACCACCTCGCATCATGGAAGAGGCAAAATTAAAGATGGATTCTGCAAATTGTAACTTCTCTCACCAAAATTTAACTGTTTTTAAAAAAAAATTGTAAACTGTGCTCATAATTTGAGCAGAAATTGCACACCAGCAGAATTTGCAGGGAAATAATTGCAGAAATTGTAGTAAACAGAACTCAGAATTTTCCAGAATGTTGAATGGTAGGAGTAGTAAACAAAGTGCCAGGAGCAGTAAAAAATGAATGCAGTAGGGAACAGTGAGAAAAACTGCAGACTTTAAAATGCATAGAATTTCAAATGGTAGTACACAACGCTGCTCTTCGCAAAAATAATTTCTGAACTTAGCAAAATAATGAATCTAACATAATAATTTTTGAATGCTGCAAAAATGCACAGGAATTTTGCAGGTTTACACAGGCCATAAAAAACAACTGGCTCACACAATATTGAGCTTGGTTATGAGCGTATCAGCTCTAATACCATGTTAAACACACACATGGTGTATGAAGAAACTAAACACACACATAGAAAGATAAGCATGAGATAGCATATTATTCACCATAGATGTACATTTATAATACAAAGGTGTGACTCTAAGATTCATCTTCCAAGGTCACTTGGACTCCTTTGTGACTCTTTGCCTTCCACACCTACCCATAGAGGATTAGGTGTTAATATATATATATATATATAACAAATTTCATATTTGATTGAGAATATAGAGGAAAAAAGAAAATTCTTATTATATTATCTCATCTATAAATAGATGTATATTGATAATATTTTTTTTGGATTAATTATAAATATAAATATAAATAAATTACACTTTTATTTTATTTTTTATAATTATAATTAAGTGGATATTTTGAATCTCACTGAATGTGCTTATTAAATTATATTATCAAAATTACAATCAAATAATTTACTCAAATGAAAAAAACCTAATATCAATTTTAAAATAAGAAAAAAAATATTTTAAAACATTTCATGGCTATCCAAATTTATAGAAAAAAAATTTAAAAAAATACAATAATTATCAACTTTAAAATAAGGAAAAAAAATGTTTTGAAACATTTCATGGGTTATATAAGTTACTAGAAAAAAAAAAAGTAAAAAAATTGAAATAAAAATACATTGAATAAATTGTATTTTTATCAGATACACGATTTTCTTACGGTATACCCTCATCAATTAAAGAATTTATCATGAGTCCAATTTCAGATTCTTAATGTTGAAAAAAAAAATTCATTTAAAATCATTCCCTTCCCGGTCATATAGCTATTGCAACTTATATACATATACATATATATATATATATATATATATATATATATATATATATATATATATATATATATACGTATATATATACATATACATATATATACATATACATATATATATATATATACATATACATATATATACATATATATATACATATATATATACATATATATATACATATATATATACATATATATATACATATATATATACATATATATATACATATATATATATATATATACATATATATATACATATATATATATATATATATATATATATATATATATATATATATATATATATATATGGACTACATGATATAAGTCAATAACAAGTTAATTTTGGTTGATTTGGGGTTTTTATTATCTTTCAGTAAGGAAATATAAAGAATTATGGCACTCTTTCATTCCCTCCACTTCCCTCCACCCATAGATGTCAAATCTCGAAGTTCATCACAACAAAATTGGTTAGGCTTTCTTAATAATGGATCTCCACATATTAGAAGTTTAGAGTGAAGAAATGAAGAAAATGTATTGCCTTGCTGGAGACCAACCCAAAAGCATAAGAAGCTTCTGCAAGAATCCCACAAAAAAGCATAAGAAGCTTCAGCAAGAATTATGCGCAAAATGCGTCTATACTACCCCTACTCTAGAGGAGGTCACAGATATTGTGATTTTACTCAAACCCTACAGAGATGTGGAAGAAAAGAGTGTTTTTTTATTGATTTAAAAACAATCACTGTAGCAAGAGATGGAAAGAACAAAAAATTTCCATGTAGGAGTCCTCTCAATATGAGAAGGAAATCACAAAGCTCTCTTTGGGGCCACCTTGCACCCATTCAACCCCTGGTAAGCTCTACATTGTTTGTTTATGTTTTTCAATAACTTTAACTATTTTCCTAACAAATTCTTATTTTGTGGCATTGTCTGTGTTTAGCCCCAACCTGCAAAATTATTTGCGAGACTTCGATGAATATAGCTACATTTTTATCTCAAGTAAGTAGATTATCGATTATCAATTTCCATGATGTGGATATCAATAGGGAAATATTTTTTTAAATGCGTAAGAAAGTGATCAAAGTTGTTTTCAAAGTTATTTGAGCATAACTCATTTTCGGTTTCGAAATGTTCTTGAAATTTTGATGGATATCCACAAAGTTAAATAGTTAACAATTAACTTTGTCCATATATATCGAATTACCAAAATATTCAGAAAACTACAATTAAAATGAAAAGGCAGGTAAAATAATTGGCTAGGCTAGTTATTCTTTATTATATTTCCAACCCATTCAAGTATTGCAATACCAAAATATTCAGAAAACTACAATTAAAATGAAAAGGCAGGTAAAATAATTGGCTAGGCTAGTTATTCTTTATTATATTTCCAACCCATTCAAGTATTGCAATGAGCCTTCAGTATTAAAAGTTAAATCTAATATTTTCTTTTGTTAAATACTTTTCCTCTTCAGCTGCCAGATATTAAATTTACATCCAAATTCCTTCGGTTTTATTATTTATTTCAAACATATATGCAAATGAATGTTCCCCATTCAGCAACCAATTTTCAAAATTTTTAAATACGTTGTTCATATTCTATTTTTCAAAGTTCTAAAATACGTTGTTCAAATTCTAATTTAAGTGACATTTTATTCAATGAGTAGGGACTAGCAATTTCAAGAGAATATGAAAAGAAGGGAGAGTTGCTCGAATTGTTCCCTCTACACCTAGATGGGAACCTAAGGCCACCAACGCTAAAAAGAAAGGGAGGTGAATGATAACCCACTCTTCGTACTGCAGATATTCAAATACGAGGAAGGTGGTGAAGACTCGGATAATTAGCTATCTCAGTTTTTCCTTATTTAGTGAATCTTTAGTATGCGGCTATTCAGAGATTATGTATTATCATAGATCTCTTGTGTAACTTATGAAAAGAGGGGAGAATTTCTCGAATTGCTCCCTCTGCATCTAGATGGGAACCTAAGGCCACCAATGCTAAAAGGAAAGGGAGGTGATGGATAACCCACTCTTCGTATTGTAGATATTTAGATACAATGAAGGTGGTGAGGACTCAGATAATTAAAGCTACCTCATTTTTTCCTTATTCAGTGACTCTTTAGTATGCGACTATTCAGAAATTATGTATTATCATAGATCTCTTGTGTAACAAGACAACTACGTTGCTGAATTTATGCTATGTTTGATTTTGTAATAACTTAGATCTCTTGTGTAACTAGACAACTTCGTTACTTATTTTATGCCTACATTTGATCCTGAAGTAACTGGGAGGTTTTGTATGCAATCTTTAAATGTTTTTTGAGTAATTCTTTTAAATCTAGGAATGTTTCTATATGAATGATAAGACTGCCATTGGATTTGGAAGATTATTCCTGAAATGTCTTGCTTGTTAATGTAATAACCTCTAAAATTATTAGTAATAGATTTTACGATGGTATTGGACGTTTTATATTGGAAGAACAATGTGGGATTTCCTCCCATGTTGGTTATCAAATTAGGTAGAAGTGTTGAAAACCTCAAATATGGTTGGTTTTTTTTGAACTTAGTGTTCTTTTGTGACTGTATTATTTTGTTTTTTTATAAGATTAAGGTTATGTGTTAAAAGTATTGTATATTTTCCTTACAAATTTTAGTGGAATTGGTTAAAATATTTAAATTTTTTTTTTTTTTTTATGGATAACTTTATGTGTGGGATTGAGGTTATATTTTATTTGAATGAAAAGTAACCCGTGTGTTAATTAGAACTCATAAATTCTTTGTTAATTATTTTATTTGGATTTGTAGAATCTAGATTTGTATGTATTTAAAGATACATTTCAAGGAATGAAAAATAGCTAGAATTGTATTTCGTAATTTTCATAGAAAAAAATACATATGTAGAATGATAATTTCCTTACTTTCTAAGGAAATGTTTTCATAATTTTCATAAAAATAAAAATAAAAATATAAAATAATTAGAGATAATTTACTTACTTCTCAAAGAAAATGTTCTCATACTTAATTAAAAGAAACTAAGAATATAGTAAAAAAAAAATTAATAACAACACCTAGACTTATTTTGAAATTGTGATGGTTGTAAATTGTGAAGGTTTAAAATCCGTGGCTTTAGGGGTTAAATTTGACAGGTCCTCCTACCCATCATAGAACTCTTTTATGATGATCTCATTTTTAAACAACCCTTCATATCACTTTTAGCATTTCCTTTGAGTTTCATCTAAGTTAAAAGTAAAAAAAACACAATGTATACCTGCAAATATTGAAGCCAATGCAGTTAAACTTTGAAGTTATTAGGGTGAAAAACAATTTTCCATTGCTAAAAATAAATTTCCAAAGTTTTATTTTTAATTAGATTTATTTTTCATAAAATATAACATTTTAGTTTAAATTTCAATTAGAATTTGCTAAAATGATGTTTAACGTGTTGATATTAGATATTGTCAATAAAGGTATTCCACTGAAAGTAAAGGTAAGTTGAACTTACTGAAGTTAAGATGAATCCTTCCCGAGAGAATAGTTTTCTCCTCATGAGGCTCAGTTAAAGGAGGAGTCTCGTCTTGCAGGAATTCCATGGAGGAGATAAAATTTTCGATGAAATCAAACGTTCTGAGTAAATTACAAGAATGTCTACCTAAAGATATCAGAATTTTCCACACATTATAGTGTTGGAACAATAGTCCAAATGATTTTTCATTTCAAGCATTGATACAGAAAAATACTAAAATATTCTCACTAAGCTATAACTCACTTAGATAAAGAAAACAACTACTTATATAAACAACATCTTCAAATTCACAGAATCCATAATGTGAGATTCCATATTACATTTAAATCTCTAGCTTAATGGGTTAATAAATTATTTACCGCTCCTAACAATATTTTAAAATAAAATGTATAACATAAAAAATATACCCACTTCTAAAGCCTCATCTAGGAATGTATAACATAAAAAAGACACCCACTAAGCATCATCTAGGCTTACAAAATGTGACGAGTGTAAATCCATTTTAACTTTGGATCCACCAAACCTCAAAAGGGTTCAAATTTCTTTTTACTTAGTGAAAATAGGTGTGTGTCACAAGATATTTGATATCTCTCTCGGCTTGGTAGATCTTAAGTTAAGATGGATCTAGGTTGGTTTAATTTACCCTTTAAATATCTTATGTTTGACATGAATACCATGGGTAAATACCATGGGTTCTCATACCATGTGTCAATACCATGGGTAAATACCATGAAATTATTTTTATTTTAATGTTATTTTTATTTTTATTTTTATTAGGTAAAATTTTTTTCATAGAGTGTGATTTTTACTTTTATGGATACACAACACATTATATTACATACAACCAACCCAGATCCATCTTAAATACAGAGCTATCAAGGGCCCAAAGGGATCAAATCTCTTGAGATGCAAACCACTTTAGAGTGAAAGGAGATTTGATCTGGTAGATTCAGAGTCAAGATGTATATAAGGTGTTTTAATCACCCCTCTCCCTTAAAATAAGGTGGGCTAACCTCTAGACCTATTTTTTTTATAAAATAAATTTGGGACGATTTGAAATATAAATTTACTTTTTTTACCCTCTCCCTTAAAATAAGGTGGGCTATCCTCTAGACCTAATTTTTTTATAAAATAAATTTGGGGCGATTTGAAATATAAATTTACATTTTTTACGCTCTCCCTTAAAGTAAGGTGGGCTAACCTCTACACGTAATTTTTTTATAAAATAAATTGGCGGCGATTTGAAATAATTTACTATGATACAAAATATTCTCCGAATAAATATTTAAAATCCTTTAATTTCACCCATGGATGAATATTCACCCCTAAACTTTTCTATGGTTTTTTCATTTATATCATCCAAGAATTGTGCATTTATGTAATGTATTGGAGGTTTCCCCCTCGATGCGACTGATTTATAAGGCGTTGATATCTCTTTCCTTCTACTTTTGGATCTTGTTTGATAACATTTTGTATCAGAGCTTTGGATTCTAGGGTTTCACTGCTCCAAACAGGTCATTGTGGAATTTTTTCTATAACTATTTTTATATGAAGGTTCAAAAGGTGACATTTTTGCAGAGAGAAGCTGAATGCCCAAGGAACGTTTTTTAAAAATTTCATATCTTGTTTCGCAATATTTTCGGAGATATGATCTGTGGAAGTTAGGTTTTTTTCAAGCTCTTAAATTTCACCTAAACAGGTCATCGTGGAATTTTCGATATAACTATTTTTCTACAAAGGTTTGAAAGTTGAGATATTTATATAGCAAAGCCTAAATACTAAGGAACGATGTATACAAATTTTAGATCTTTGTTCGGAACATTTTCAGAGATATGATCTGTGGAAGTTAGGGTTTTTTTAGGCTACCGAATTTCATCTTAAAGAGGTGACCATGGGAAGATCATCATAACTCTCGCTCTAAGCATATTATTGAAAACATGTGAAAAGTGGCCACAAGTACACAGACTGTAGTTTCCTGTATATCAATTTCAGATCCAAATCACGGAACAATGACACATGGCATGACGTACAAGTGCGCTCTACTGAATGAGTCCATAATTAGGTCATTGTGGGAGATTGGACATAATGTTTCCTTGAAGAATCCAAATCAGGTCAGACTTGTGGCATTCGAAACAAGATTCAGAGGGATACTACAAGACCAAATTTCAGATATTGAAGATACGCAATCATAGAGATAATTATTTTTGAATATCGAGCTCCTTAGAAGCAATAAAAAGGTGTGTATTTTATTTTTCGAATTGCATAAGTCTTCTGTGAAAAATCAGCTTGAATTGATTACAAGGGCATATTCTATAATATATATTGGTATTGGGTTCTAAAATTCCCCCTAAAAATAATTCAACACCAATTAAGCCTTTAGAATACTCTTCTATGACTCATGAGGATGAAGAACTGCAACATGACAAGTCAAAATTACAAGAGCAAGTGCACTAAATTTTTCTCTTGCAAAAAGAAACAAAAAATGAAATGGAAGTTTTAAAGAAAGGCACAGAAGCTAAGATGGATGGTTTGAAGAAAGGTATGGAAGGTAAGATGGATGGCATGGAAGAAAAAATGAAAGAGAACATGGAAAACATGAAGAATGATCTAAAACCAGATGTGGAAGATTTGACAAAGTTGATACAAGAAATATTTCCTAATGGAGAAAAGATAGTAGAGGAAACTCATGATGGGAACAAAATAAATTTTAATCATGATTTCATAAACTCTACTATTGGATGGAAGAACCACCATATTCCAAAGATGGATATGAGGAAGTTTGATGGAAAGGATCTCGTAACATGGATACTACAGATGGAGAAATATATTAATCACAATAATTTTAAAACACACAAAAGGTACGCATTTCAACTTTACATTTACAACAAAATACATTTATATGGTATCGATGGATTTGATCCCATAAAACAATTGCCACTTGGTCAGTTTTTACGGAGGAAATGGTATCACATTATGAGGATACAAATAGCAACACCTTCTTTAGCCAATTGATAAATCTCAAACAAAATGGTTCAATGGTGGAGCACATTCAAGACTTCCAAAAATTGAAAATAAGGGTAACCGATATTCTTGAGGAACATAGGATTGATGTCTTCATAGGGACTTTAAAGGATAACATCCAACATGAAGTTCGTGTTTGGTAACCTGATTTATTGGAGAAGGCATTCATATTGGAAAGAAAAAATGAATGTAAAATTATGGTGACAAAGGATCCTATCACTCACATCTATAAATATGGAAGTGTTGCTACTGCTAGACTTCCACAACCTACAAAGTTGACACCACAAAAATTGGAAGAAAAAAGAGAAAAAGGGATTTGCTACAGTTGTGATAGAAAATACACTAAAGGTCATAAGTGTGTGGAGAAGAAATTATTTTACATAGATAGTGAATAGGAGGAAGAAAGTGAATGAGAAAATTGAAAAGAAGAGGATATACACCAGGAACCAACCCTAGAAGAAGAAGAAATGAGTCTGACCATATTGTGTAATGCATTGGCAGGAATTACCACTCCTCAAACTCCCAAGATAGAAGGACATATCAAGAAGAAAAAGGCAATAGTGTTGATTGATTCGGGTAGTACCCATAATTTTATTCATTGTAAGGTAGCTAAGGAATTGAATTGTTTCCTATACCCAACACGAGAATGTCAAGTGATGGTTGCAAATGGAGGAACTATAAATTTCTCTGGAAAATGTCATAATATCAAGCTAGCCACGGGGGAATATGTATTGAATAGTCCAATGCTTTCCATCCAATGGGAGGTGTTGATGTTTTATTAGGAGTACAATGGTTATAATCTTTGGGGACAATAGCTTTTAATTTTCCAGAACTTTTCTTGAATTTTTTTTCAGAAGGAAAGGAAGTTGAAATATGGGGTATCACAGGGATGATGGGAAAGATAAAAAGCTCTAATGTCATGACAAAGATTCTGAAGAAATAAAAACGAGGTGTAATTGCACAATTATGATTACTAGAAGTTCCAAGATCAAAATGATCTATTTATATAGATGTCCAAAAAGTTCTAGACAATCATTCCAAGGTGTTTGAAACTTCAAAAGGACTCCCACCTATTCATGATCATGATCATGCTATTCATTTGATTCTAAGAAGTGTTCCTCCAAACATCAGGCCTTACAGATATCCTTATGTCCAAAAGAGCGAAATTAAATGTATGATTGCGGAAATGTTATAGGATGGTATAATTCAACCTAGTAAAAGCTCTTTCTCTGCTCCAATATTATTGGTGCACAAGAAGGATGGATCATGGCACATGTGTCTGAATTATATGGAGCTCAATAAGCTCATTGTTAAAGATAAATTTCCCATTCCCATGATTGATGAATTATTGGATGAATTACATGGAGAAATTTACTATACCAAGTTGCATCTCTGTTTAGGATATCATCAAATTAGAATGAAGACAAAAGATATTCCGAAAACAACATTTCAAATTCATGAGGTTCATTATGAATTTTTGGTCATGCCTTTTGGCCTTACCAATGCACCTTCTACATTTCAAGGGTTGATGAATTCCACTTTCAAAACCTTCCTTAGAAAATTTGTGCTAGTATTTTTGGATGATATACTAATCTACAACATGTCCTCGAATGATCACGTTCGACATGTTGACAGGGTGCTCAAACTATTGGAGGAGAAACAATTATATGCAAAAACATCCAAATGTTTCTTTGGAGTCTAAGAGGTGGAATATCTGGGTCATATTGTATCTCATGAGGGTGCTAAGGTAGACCCTAACATAATTAAATCCATTAAGGAATGGAAATTCCCCACAACCATAAAGCAGTTGCGAGGATTTCTCGGATTAAGAGGGTATTATCGAAAGTTTGTTAAAATGTATGGGATAATAGCAGCACCTCTAACAACATTATTGAAGAAAGATGCATTTTCATGGACTCCTAAAGAAAATAAGGCCTTTGAATATCTTAAAGAGGAAATGTACCTAACACTAGTCTTAGCTACGCTATACTTCACAAAAACCTTTATTGGCTATTATATATCACATTAATAATGTGATATCTAGCCATAAAATATGAATAATTTCTTCCAAAAACAAGTATTAGAATATGTTGATAATAAGTGTTAAGTAGACTATTTGGACTAGTGGGCAATGGGACATAAATAAGTGGCTTCAAAATCTTTAAATTTGAAGTTATTTTATTTTCAATCCATAATTATTTCTAACTTAGATGCACTAATAAATCACTTATTTTTTTTTACAATCATCTCATACAAGTCAATAAATCATGAACATTATTAATGTGATATATAACAGCCACAAACTATGAATCATTTCTTCCAAAAGAAAATATTAGAATATCTTGATAATAAGTGTTAAGTAGACTATTTAGACTAGTGGGCAATGAGACATAGATAAGTGGCTTCAAGATATTAAAATTTGAAGTTATTTTATTTTCAATCCAGAATTCTTTCTAACTAAGTTGTGCTCGTAAATAACTTTTTTTTGTTTACAATCATCTCATACAAGTCAATAAATCATGAATATTTTTATTAAACTTAATTTCCTAACATGTGGTTTAATAAGAGTGTATAAATGTGACATCATCTCTGAAATCATACTCCATGTAAAACCAAATGTTTTTCATAACAAAACATGGAATAATTATTTGATAATCAATTTTAAGTGTATTATTCATTAAGCCCCAAGGTTTAGCTCAAGTGGTTTCGAGCTAGAAGTAAATTTCTTTTATATTGTTGCTAATTGTTTCTGAGCACGAGTTTGACTATGTTCGATTCCTTGGGGTGAGGCCCCATAATCAAGGCCAAAGGTTTACCCTATTTACCATCACAAAATGTGGGGAAGTATTCCCAGGTTTTCCATCCTTTCCTTCCATGTCAAAAAATAAAAAGTGGACCATTATGGGTTAGTCAAGGGATGAGTCATAAATTGATGTCTTTAAAAAATTTGCATCATATATGATTTGATTCTCCTATCCACAATAATAAATTGTCAAGTTCAATTCTTAAATAAATTATTTCTAATAGAAATAATGGGATAGAAACGAGAAACGCATTAAATTATTTATCGAATTACATTTATTTATATGCATTGATACAAATGTATCGCACTTTTGAAACTATTTAAGGTCTTAATGTAAGTCAAGATATATTTTTCACAAAACAAATTAGAATTAATTGGTAATGAGTTTTATATGGTCTATTTTATTTTAAATCAATACGTTTTTATAACTATGTGTTACTAAATAAATTACATAAATATGGAATCATCTCATATAATTCAATAAGTGAGGAAAATATTTATTGATTTTTATATTCATATCATGTGGTTTGATATCAATGCATAAATGTGACATTTTTATTTTGAAACAAAAATCCATGTAAAATAAAATAATTATCCTAATAAAATGTGGATTAATTAATTGATAATAAGTGTTATGTGGACTATTTAGGATCATTCAAGAGTTGACCCTTAAATTAATGCTTCGAAACTTGTTACAACACAATATCACATTTGATTTCTTTGTCCATATCAACATTATGTAGATTTCGACATTTAAATTTGTAGGTGATATAATCTCATAGAAACCAATAAGACATGAAACTATTTATTCGAATCTATTTAATTATATGTTTCCATAATACAGGTTTATAAATATAATGTATATTAAAAGAAATCTTTTAATGTAAGTAAGGATACAAATTTTGCGTCCCAGGTGGGGGGGGGGGGGGGGAGGGGGGGCGTCATTTCAATTGGTTAATTCAAGAAATGTGAAATTATTGTAACTCGAAATACCCAGGTTCAAATCCCCCATATTGTGACCCATGCTATAGGGAGGAGGCAATATCGTAGCCCCCCAGAGGTTGGCTAGTAGTTACATGTTAGGCGGGCTGCTGGTTCCTCTAGGTTACACAAAAAAAGATACAAATTTTACAAAATAAATAATTTATAATTAATTGGTAATGCATTTAGAATGTGTTATTTTTATTTTTAATCCATACTTTTCTCTAACTACATATTCTTGAATTAATAAATCGTATTTGCAATAATATCATGTAAGTCGAGAAGCCATTTATTGACTTTTATATTCCTATCATGTGGTTTGATATCAATGCAAAATGTGACATTGTTTCGAAATAAAAATCCATGTAAAATAAAATGACTCCTAATAAAATGTTGAATAACTAATTGATAAAAGTGTTAAGTGGACTATTTAGGCTCATTCAAGAGATGTGTCATAAATGGATGTCTTTAAACTTTTTACACGATAATATGACATTTGATCTTTCCATCCATATTAACATTATGTAATTTTAAATATTTAAATACATTATTTGTGGTTAATATAATCTCATAAAATCAAATGATACATGAAACTATTTATTGGACTCTATTTAGTTATATGTTTCCATAATATGTGTTTATAAATGTAATGTATTATTATAATAAAGCTCTTAATGTAGGTAATGATACAATTTTACAAAATAAATAATTTAGAATTATTTGATATTGCATTTTAAATGGTTTATTTTAATTTTCAATCCATCGGTTTTTATAACTACCTATTCCTAAATTAATAACTCGTATTTGATATCATTTCATGTAATTCAATCAGTCATAATCCATTTATTGACTTATATTTTCATATCATGTGGTTATTATGACTATATAAATGTGGCATTGTTTTTGAAATGGAACTCCATGTAAAACAAAATCTTTTTCCCAATAAAACATGGAATAATTAAGTGATAATAATTGTTAAGTTCAACTTCAAGGCTCATTCAAGAGAAGGGCCACAAATGGATTCCTTTAGACATTTTTCACCATTATTGTAACATTTTTTTACATATTACAATTAATTGATAATGAATCCTAAATGGTATTTACATAAACTATAATTATTTCTGAGTGGCCCAAACCAATTCTTGATGCTTTCTAAACGCATTAAGGGGCCCTGAAAAATTTAGCATAAAAACATATTTTACCTAGTAACATTCTAGTAGACTAGTTTCGATGAAAAATTTGCAAGGAAGGCCTTATTTGCCAATTATCACACTAATATCCTCACAACGCCATAATATTTTGATAAACAACTTCCCTTGGGTTGTGGGGAACTTGGTGGTGAGTGCCATTAGGGACAGAAAATAGACATTAATGAATCAAGTCTATTATCCATAACTATAATATATTTATTTTATGTTAGACATACTAATATCATTTAATTAATTCCTACTTAGAGATACTTTGACACCCTTACTACGTATCGATATTGGTGTGCCCAACAATCCCATGTTTGACCCATTAATTGTAAATACTTAGTTTGTGATTAGTAAAAATATTTATCTTATCTTATATTAAGCTAATATTGTGATAATTTCAAAGAGGCACTATACAAACCAATATGTCAAGACATCTCATAAAAAATTACAGCTGTAAATGTCAGTGTTTACTAGGATAATGGGAGGTCCCTATTAAATGTTCAAGTCATAGAATAGTTAATATAAGTTTGAATTAGGAATTTGATGGGTTTACCAATGGTTATTTACATGACCATGATATTTGTTGGAACGGGGTTCCCTAAGCTGTGTTTTTTATATAAGTTTGTAATAGTTGGTCTTGTGTAGGGGTTTTGGGGCCGGCCAAAGCCCCCAATTCTTTGTAATGGGTCAAAGGGTAGCTCTAGGGTCTGTAAACCATGGTTTGCCAACCATAGGATAGAAAAGGCTACGATGATATAAATAGATAGATAGTTGGGTCTAGTAGGTAATAAAGAAGTAAGATTGATGTTGTGAATGAACTGTTGAGATTTGTCTTGGGTTGTTTTGGGTAAGGATTCCTACTAACTGTGTGCGCGGGCTGTGTCTTGGGTTTGTAATTCGATTTTTGGATGCCAATGAATGCGGAATATATTTGAAGTATCTTTCTGATATCTTGACTGATCATATTTATTATTGAAGTGCATCTGTGTTATTTACTTAAGCTGTGAATGTATCTGCAATCTATGAATTAGATGTGATTGTAATGTTCTGTGGTGACAATTACTAATGCGCATGTGGATGCAAATATATTGATTCGATCTATTAATTATAGTATCTTGTTTATCATTACACACTGATCATACTTTTAAAAGCTTGATAATAGGATATTTCTGTGCGAACTTGATAGATTCATCGAAGATATGCTTTAATTACCTACTCTCTTCCAGGGTGTGGAAACCTAGTTCCAGCATCCTCCCATACTACTTCAGGTGAGACCTTGGCCTATGAAAGTAGGTCATTGCCGAAAGGGCTAGTATTATAGGGGGTTTTTGGCAAACCTTAACTCTGAAACTGGGTCAAGACCCCTAAAGCCAGCAAATGGCTCCGTTGCTGGGATTGAGAGCATTTTGAGAGAGAGATTAGGTAATGCCATGAAGCCATTGGAGACTTGACAAATTGGAGCTTGAAGACTGATTCAAAAAACATATTCAGGAATTTTTTGAAAAGAGAATCCAAGCATGAAGCTAACAACTGAGAATTGGAAGAAAAAATACATTTTCACTAAAGTATATGAAATTTTCTTTGTAAATTTTGCGCACGAGCTCCACAAGTGGTTAGCAGAGCTTGTAGAATTCTAGACGTGTTGGAAGGATGACCAGATTACGTAGTGGACTCCGAAATTGATTCGATAGTTGGAGAAGGCTGAAATCATAATAACATGTACGGTAGATCATTGGGTGGATAACGTGCTAGGAGGGTTTGTAACAGAATTCACAGTCGATTAGTTCATGTCCTATTCTAAGGCAGAGTGATGGTTCTTCAAAGGATTCTGAGGTAAGTTCTTGCAAATATTTCCATTACTAATTAAAATATTATTGTGCGAAAAGGGTATTCTGTGCAGCCACACTGAATGAATGACCTCTGATCAGAGTGAGAGTCCAATGCAAAGTGGTAAGTACTACCGAACCAACTGTGAAGGGGATAGATCCATCTACAACCCATTAAGAGAGTCAGCTATGCATGCAGGAAGTGGTCCTCCTGTGACACAACCTTTGATTCATCATAAGGGTAAGAACTCCCCCACACCCCTGCCACCACTGGAAGAAGATATGGCTACACACATGAAGATACCCACCTTCAAGGGTGTAGGAGACGAAGACATGGACTGATTTTGGTTCATATCAGAATCCGTATGGACTGCATAGAATGTGGCCAGTGATGTTGTAAAGAGGGCACAATTGTCCCTCGCCTTTGAAGGGAGGGCCTTGGATTGGTACATGGGGTACGTAGGCCAGCATGCAGATCCATATATTCAAGAGATTAAGAATTCCTTAAAACAACAGTTCCGAAAGCCTACATCCTACTCTCAACTAGTGATTGACTTGAAAGACTTTAGAAAAGGACCCATTGACTCGGTATGGGAGGTTGATCAGCGGCTGAAGAAGGTTATCAGGGATGGGGAATTTTAGTATGATGATAGGTAGCACAAGGAATGGTTCATCACCGTGCTATTACCTCACTTGCGCGGACCTATGGGTCAGCAAGCGATTGAGATGCAAGAGAAAGCCTTGGAGATTGCTATGAAGCTAGAAGTTGCACCGAGATACGATGCCCAGTTTGGGGTACAACAGATCCAGGGACAAGTGGAGGTAATGCACCTCGAAATCCAGAATCTCTGGAAAGAGCGAGGAAAAGAATCTAGCCAAGAAATATGGTGTATAAGATGTAGGGTGCCCCGCCACAGCAAGGATCAGTGTCCTTTGCTGGCGGACTACATGCAGGCTGGGGGGCCCAGTACCTGTAAAGAGGCTATAGGACCAAGCGGTGCGATGTTATGGTGAGCTGAATGTCACACAGCTGGACTACATGATACCAACCACTGCCCCCGTCTTGGTCCTTATGTTCTATAATTGAAGCAACAATGGTGTCGATTTTGCTCATTTGTGGGATATGACGAACATAACTGTCGGACATATGACTTAATGATAGATCGAGGAATCCTATATTGGGTATAGGCTGACCCTTATTCACCACTATCTCCGTCAAGCAAAGGAGGCTCCCCAGTCAGAGGCAGGGGACGGGGAAGTGGTGGAGGCGCAAGTCGGGGAGGAGGGCAATTGATCTATTAAAACTATGGAGAAATAGCACACTTCGCAAGAGACTATCCGAACCTTGCACAAAAATCGTGCCAATAGTGTAGACAATTGGCTCATGTGATCAAAGATTTCCCAGTATTGATAGCAAAAATGGAGGAGAAACAATAGACACCAACGCAGAATGTGCAGAGAGTTAAGGCAGAACCACGCGGTGAGGGTCCAAGTATTAATGTCATCATGCGTAGCGGCATGGCTACTAGAGGAGCTGAGGAGAAATTTGCAGCTGAACCCCTTATCCGGAAAGCTACTATCAAATAGGAGAGCTTGGACCTACAGAAGGATAAAGAAACCTTCATCTAAGCTCACAAAGACTTTATCGAGGATAAGGCATCTACTTCCAAGGCTCTGACAAACCTAAGAGCAGACAATGAAGTTAAACCATTCCTACAGGCATGTATGAAGTTGTTACACAACCAGAAGGAAATAGAAAATCTTCAAGCATTGATAGATAGCTGGGTAGAAAGAACTGACCCTCCCGCAGAAGTTAAAGATGTTCACAAACTATACAAGCATAAGAAACACACTGGGTGGGAAATGCAGTTAACAACATAGATCAACAACTATGAAATGGATCAGGTCATCCTAGATTTGGGATCTGATGAAAATGTCCTGCCAAAGAAAACATGGAAAAGGACGGGAGAACCTAAGTTGGAATGGTATACTATACTTCTGTGCATGGCTAACCAACAGAAGATCATATAATTGGGGAGACTGCCAAAGATTATGGTAAATATTGCAGGGGTTAAGGTACGTGCAGATTTTGAAGTAATTTAGATTGTGGAGGATGCGGACCCTTATCTTGCACTCCTAGGACTGGATTGGGTGATAGATATGGGAGTCATTATCAACTTAAACAAAAGAATCATGGTTTTTGAGAATGAGGGTACGAGAGTGATAGTCCCTCTAGACCCTGCGGAAGGAGAGTGGTATACAGATCCTGTGCACGAAGAAGATGACATAGATCATATTTATAAACTCACCACTTGGGATGAGGATTGGATTAATCCTACAGCTAATGGTGTGCTTTTATAGGAGAAAGATAGTGAATGTTTCTCTGAGTCCGACGGGGATATTGAAAATTGGCAGAATTGGTTACATGATCTATCTGTGCTACCATGTATTAGGATCACGAATAACTTTTAGTGTATCTCCTCAGTGGTTATAGAACTACCTTACTTCGATGGTTCTAGTAGTATTAGGGATTTTTTGAGAACATTTGAAGCATAAGTCCCAAGGGAGTGAAGGATGTGGGCACTTAACCTAGCCATGCACAACCCCTATGAGGTGGTGCGAAACTCATAAGATTACATTCCAGGATTTGGAGGAATCCCACAAAATGATGATCCTATGGTTCGAACCCTCGGTTCACCTATGCATGGAGGCTTTCCTTGGCCAAGGAGACCCGAGCAATCACGTGACTGCATGGATGGAGGAATGGTGTGAAAGGACTATGAACGAATGGGTCCACCTGTTTATTCATGCCTTGGGGCCAATTCCCATTGCATGGTATATGGATGTAGAACTACATCAGCATACCCGCCACTGGGAAACCTTGAAGGACGATTTTGTGGGGACGTTCGGGTTGATAGGTGGAACTGAGGCATTAGATGAGGCCCTGCAGGATATAGATGCCCTAGTATTTGATAAATCACGCCCTCATGTAGAGTATGGGGCACCAGCCTGGGATACGCAGATGCAGGATATTTTTAACTGCCACAATATATCAATGGAGGAATGTGATGATGACCCATGAAATATCACTATCCTAGAATTAGAGGGAGAATGCACAATTGTTGAACCCCCACTATAGAATTTTGATGTGACCAAGCCTATTAACCTAAGGGAAATCAAAATCGGAACAGAAGAACAACCTAAGATAGCTAAAATTGGGGACTACTGGGATGATGATACTATTGCGAAGGTCACAGAGCTTCTCATAGAATACCAGTACTTGTTTCCTACGAAATTCTCAGAACTCAAGGGGATTACAAGGGACCTAGGGGTCACATGCTTCACTTTAAAACCATATGCGCGCCTTGTTAAGCAGTGTCCTTACCGATTGAACCCTAAGTATAAGTATAAAGTGAGGGAAGAAATTGACAAAATGATAGCCGCATGTATCATCGAACCGGTATAAAAATCAGATTGGGTAAGCCCTATGGTGGTCTAGTAAAAAAATACTAAAGGAGAGATAAGAATCTGTGTTGACCAGTGCAAACTGAACGAAGCCTACATCTAGGATCCCTTCCCTATGCCATTCTCTAACAAAATTCTTGATAGTGTTGGAGGGCAGGAAGCGTACTCGTTCACTGATAGGTTCTCGGGCTACCATCAGATCAGGATCGCACCTGAAGATCGTAGAAAAAATACATTCACCACTGAATGGGGATCCTTCCAGTATGCCGTCATGCTGTTTGGGCTTAAGAATTCCCCTGCCATCTTTTCACGAGTAGTGGCCGCAGTATTCAAGGAGTTCATTTAGAAATTTTTGGAGGTATATTTTGACGACTAGAAAGTATTTGGGTTGTTAAAGAAGCACATCTCAAACCTGTGCATGATGTTGGACGCCTGTTAAAAGTGCCAGATTTCCCTGAATATTAAGAAGTGCATATTTTACGTACATTTTGGAATCTTGTTAGACCACATAGTCTATTGATAGGGACTAATGGTTGATACCACCAGGTAGCAATTATCATCAACCTGGCAGTCCCTACAACTGAGAAACAGCTGCACTCTATCCTCAAACACACGTGCTACTACAGGAAGTTCATTCAAGGGTACACACTGATCACGACACCCATGGAGAAGTTGCTAAAGAAGGACATTTCATTTTTTTGGGATGCAGAGTGTCAGAAGAGTTTTGAGTTACTCAAGGAGAAGATGGTCTCTCCACCTATCCTCATATTTCTCGACTGGGAAAAGGTTTTCCATGTCCATGTTGATGCTTTAGGGATTGCCTTGGTACTTGTCCTTATGCAACCTCGGGAAAGGGACATTGACCACCCGATTGCATTCGCTAGTAGAAAAATCTCTAGTGTAGAGTGAAACTACTCCACTACTGAGCATGAAGGGATGGCCATGGTATATGCCCTGTAGAAATACTGACATTATCTGCTAGGAGGGAAATTCAAGATGTTCATGGATCACTCAACTTTGAAGTACCTAGTGAATAATCCTGTGTTGTGGATATTTTCCGAGGGCTACTGTTATTTCAATAATATTACATTGAGATCATCGTGAAGCCGGGGAAACTAAATTCTGGGTCAGACCACTTATCCCAAATCGAGAGTGGTGAAGAACCGACCAACCTAGAAGAAGGCATGCCTGATGCGTAGCTCTTTTCTATTAAGGTGGCTAATACGCACTTCACCGATATCATTCACCTCTTAAGTACAGGGATGGCGCCTGTAGAATATTTAATACAATAGAAAAAAGAGCTAGTCACCCGTGCACCAGACGTTACTATCATAGCGGGCCACTTGTATCAGCTAGGAGATGATGAGGTATTGCGAAAATGCAATCTGGAGCATGAAAGACAAGCCATTTTAGTAGGAGCCCATGCAGGCATAGATGGCGGTAACTATGCAGGGAAAATGATGACGTAGAAGGTTTTGAGAGCTGGCCTATGGTGGCCCATACTGCATAATGACTCTCATGACTATTGAAAAGCCTGCAACACATGCGAAAGGATAGGAAGACCATCGCGCAGGGATGAAATGCCCTTACAACCACAGATGGCTCTGCAAGTGTTTCACAAATAGGCCATAGACTCTGTTGCGCCCATCAACCCACCAGGGAAGAAGACAGGTGCCCGCTACATCATCACTTAAACTTATTATGTAGCCAGATGGGCTGAAGCGTAAGATGTGAAGGATTGCACTGTAGATACCACTGCACAATTTATTTTTGAACATATTCTAACCACGTTTGGATGTGTGAAGATCTTGATGAGAAATAGAGCTACACATTTTGTTATCAGGCTTTGACTGAAGAATTCTAGATCCACCATGTAAAATGTACCCTATATCACCCACAGACGAATGGCACCGTGGAAGCTTTTAATAAAATTCTGGAACAAGCACTGACCAATATCTGCAATGTCGATCGCAGCGATGGTGACGTGTGCATCTCGTCGTTCCTTTGGGCTTATCGAACCACCTACATGAGATTGATGGGGAAAGCACCATTTCGGATGGTTTATGGAAAGGAGGCCATTATGCCCATGGAATATATTGTTCCTAGCCTACGCATCGCAGCCTTTACAAACATGGTAGAGCCGGATATCATGGAGGAATTCTTAGCGTAGCTAGTTGCCTTGGAGGAAGATCAATTTATTTCTCACTTTCATCAGCAAGTTTAGAAGGCCCAGGAAAAAGCATGGCATGATATACATATACAAAAAAAGATATTTTCGGAGTGAGAATTGGTCCTACTATACAATAGCCAGTTTGCGAAACATCTTAGGAAGTTCCGACAGCACTGGCTAGGGCCCTATGTGGTTAAGGAAATCAATGACGGAGGAGCTATCCAATTAGCTACACTGCGTGGTGACATTGTACCACGATATGTTAGTGGAAGTTGGCTCAAACCTTACTGGATCAAATGACTATATGGTCGACGTAGTTGTATAGGGTGGAATATGCACAGGCAGGAGAAAACCGCAAGTAAGCTCGTTATACACGCAGGGGTCGCCCGTAGGTATGGAAGCCCGGGAAGTTGCATTGGGCTCACAGGGGTAATACACAACTGTGAAAACTAGCCATTGGAATAGTAAAACTGGGTAAATAGAAAATTTTACTGTTGAAAGGAGTGGGTAGTTGGCAATTAATGAGGTGATTTACGAAGATTTTTTACTGTTTTCTTGATGGTAAGTTTCAGATAAGCCTCATCCAATTTTGTCAATATCGTGCATTTTTAACATCTTGTGCTTTGCAAACTCCGTAGCTATTATGCTATGTTAATATCTGGGCGGGCTACCCCTTCTGATAGTAGCAATCTCGAATTTGTGTTCCGAGTGAGAATGATTTCAACCAATCAAGTTGAATCATCATAGACCATGGCCTCCACTAATGAAGTATTAGAGGTCACCCCTGAAGTTGAAGAGGTTGTGTCCACACCAACCAAGAGGAATAAGGTGTAAAAAAAGAAGGGTAAGGGGGAAGGCCAGGAGTAAGGGTAGGGGAGGGGTATGAAATGGGCTGGAGGAAAGCCACACACCTCCCCTTACAATGTGAAATCCCCCCGAACGGTGCCCTCGACACGTTCGCCTAACCCAATGAAGAGACCTTTGTCTACTCAGGAGGAGGCCTGAATTTTTGAACCAATCATTTGGATGCCGCCCTATGTTCGGCCTTGCTGGCCCTTGGTGCACATGCCTAAGAACCTTGAAGGAATGCGGGCATACGTGCAAATTCCACTGACTTCAGGTGAAGTCCCTATAATTGTAGAAGTGCATGGCAAGCTTGCCTCAATTAAATTTGACGACCATGACCTGGCCAACCTAGAGGCCTTCACAGTATTGGCATCGGAGCTATACCTTGAAATAATACTAGAAGATGACGTGCGCGAGCTGGAAAAATTTGGGTTGCTAAACTTGTTGCGCATGCCTCATTTTTGCTGATATAGTATAACTGACTAGATTTCACGAGAGCTGCGAGCCCTGATCCATGATGGAAACTTATGGATTCAAGACCGCATTCCTGTTGATTCCGCTCTCATTCACTGTATCACTGGTCTCCCCATGGAGGGTTCAAATCCTATGGAGTGCGTCGGCAAGAGGTATGAGCAACTGATTGCCGATAAGGTACGCGAAGACTACCATGTTGAGCGGAACACTTGGGGATTCATGATCAACACCATTGCTGACCCAGGATTGCGCATGGTTACTCTACTGCTGGCTTGTAAGATGATGCGCAAGTGCCAGGCCACAACCATCCCCGTTTATCTAATTTTGTTGGCTGGCCATTGCGAAAAGGGGGTCTATTTCAATTGGTCCTAGTTCCTTTGCAATGAATTTTTGGAGAACGTGCGCGAGGCCCAGTATCATGGAAGGGAATTATGCTACTCCTAGTTGCTAGTCCTAATTGCGTTGCTTGCATGGGAAGCCCCTAAAGACTCAATCCTCCCTGAGCTTGAACTAGACATGTGCGAAGGGGCACGATACGCGAATTTGTGGGATTCGTTGGGTGAGCAACGAATTGAGGATAACAAAGTCTTTTGGGTCCTCTTCTAGAGTGGCCTCACCACAAAAATTCACTCTTGGCCACGCTTGTCACCAGTGGTCTATGAAAAGTACAAAAGCATCGCAGTGTTCCAGGTCACCATGCACAATGTGCAGATTCAAGGGCGTAAGGATCCGACATGGGTATCGCTGCCTTACATGGTCGCCGACGAAGAAATCAACCGACTCGTTGCTACTTGGCCACCACACTGGAGACTAGGCTTAAAATTAGGTACAATTGACATTGCAAGTACAAGCACCATAAAGACCACCCCACCTGATATCACCAAGAATTTAGAAGGACATGGCCGAAAAGACTCCAGGACAAAGGGCGCCATGAAGGGTGTGGAGCCAAAATCATAGCAGGACTCGCAGCAGGACCTAGACATAGAGGGTCTAGATGTGCAAGGTGCTGAATCCCCGAATGGTATGAAACAAACCGCTGACCCTCTCAAATTCCAGTGAAAGAAACGACGGGCTACAAGGCCCGATAGGGAGACTGAACTTACTTTGACAGAGGAAGACCTGAAGGAGATCGCATACGTAGTCACCCTCACCTCATAAGATAGATGGCTTGCTTTCGAAGAGCAACAGAAGGCCACGGTCACTGAACTATAGTCTGAGCTCCAAGCTCTGTAGGTCAAGACCGATACCCTGATGACGAGCATGATTCAGACGAGGCCACCCACAGAAACTAGCAGTGAACTGATCGTCATGACTAAAAGCCACCTCTACCCCCTTCCAGGTGAAGCATTCACCTTGAGCCCACCTGCCATATGTGCGCAAGTCTAGGCCTGCGCAGAAGTGCAATTAGATTTGGCTCAGCTTCCAAACGAACCGTTGCAGGTTCTCCATACTTCCCCCTTCGAGGAGATATAACACAAAGATTTTCGGGTGCATTAGCACCTTAGTATATCCAAGAAGACAATCATTGAAAAAACAACTAAGGTGTCTGAAGCGAAGGCTATATGTACCCTTGCTGCTATGCAACAGACAGAGTTGGAACATCTGATCAACAGGCTATGCGCAGATATGATCGCTGATATCCTGACCTCTGCTACCCCCAGGCCAAAATTGAGGGACTCGTTGCAGCCTTGAAGGCTTCTAGGACCAAGATTCAGAATGTCAAAATATAGATGGAGCAGTAGATTGCTGCATTGTAGGCCAAATTGCAGCCGGAAAATCCACCTAAGGTACGAGCTGAGCGCACTGCGCTGGTCACTGAAGTCACAAACTCCATTACAGCTCAAATTTTTGAGGGCACAAAATTTCTTGAGACAACTATGGAGTTGTGGTCTAAGGTGCAACACGATCCTCTCCTGTGTGAATTCACTCAAGAACTGCACCAGAAGAAAGAAGAGTTGTAGTAGCTGGAAGCTACTATGTCCACTCTGATCCTAGCTCAATGCCTAGCATGACTCCATACCAGCCATGCACTTAGAGATGACCTAGAAGAGCTCCACCACAAAAATAAGGTTCTGAGTGACCACCTCAAGCCATGGGCTGATAAGGCCCTCAAGCTATGTCAAGAAGTGGATGTTGCAGTCAAACAGTTGAACCAAACCTTGGAAAGTGTCACTTATTTTTCTGAAGGAAAAAATTCACAGAAATTGGTGGATATTGCACAGAATGATTCTGCACAGAGTGAAGGAGTTTTTCCCCCACTGGTTGATGCAACCAAGCAGCTTCATGTGAAGATGCAAACCCCACGGCCGCTGTGACTCGGGACAAGTCAGAAGATTGTGTTGGGGGCCTGTTGGAATGGGGTTCCCTAAGCTGTGTTTTAGATATAATTTTGTAATAGTTGGTCTTGCGTAGGGGTTTTGGGGTGGGTCAAAGCCCCCAATGTTTTGTAATGGGTCAAAGGGTAGCTCTAAGGTCCGAAAACCATGGTTTGTGTACCATAGGATAGCAAAGGATAGGATGATATAAATAGATAAATAGTTGGGTCTAGTTGGTAAGAAAGAAGTAAGATTGATGCTGCAAATGAACAATTGAGATCTGTCTTGGGTTGTTTTGGGTAAGGACTCCTATTGGTTGTGTGCGTGGAGATCCTCAGTCCTGCTGTGTGTGGACCCCACTAGTTGTGTGAACAGGATGTGTCTTGGGTTTGTAATTGGGTTTTTGGATGCTAATGAATGCAAAATCTATTTGAAGTATCTTTCTGATATCTGGACTGATCGTATTCATTACTGAAGTGCATCTGCTTTATTTACTTGAGTTGTGAATGTGTCTACAATCTATGAATTAACTGTGATTGTAATGTTTATGGTGACAATTGCTGATGCACATGTGGATGCAAATGTATTGATCCGATTTGTTAATGATAGTATCCTTTTTATGGTTACATGCTGATCATATTGTTAAAGGCTTGATAATAGGTTTTTTCTATGTGAACTTGATAGATTCATTGAAGATCTGCCTTAATTACCTACTCTCTCTGAGGGTGCGGAACCTAGTTCCAACACCCTCCCATACTACTTCGGGTGGGACCTTGGCCTGCGAAAAGGTCCAATAGTATAGGGTTTTTTTTTAAAACCTTAACTCCGAACCTGGGTCAGGACCCCTGAAGCCAACGATATTTCATAGCCCATGGTATTTTTATGTAGTATATGTTATGATGAAACCTACTTAAAGGCTCAAGGAAATCCATTATGGAATGTAAGAGTGCCAACGTATGTCCATTTTAACTATGCAATTGAACCATATTGGAGCCTAGTATATATGGATATAAGATGGATCTATGCTGGTCTACAAAATAACTGATGTTAATGAATTCCTCGTGTTGGTTTTGATTGTTAAAAGAATAAATTTAAACATAATATGATTCTTACGTAATATTTTCTCTTTTTTATCATAAAATGTTATCAACCTCCTAAATTATATAACAAAATATGACACTAATTGCAAGAAAAATATTAATAGTACCAGTAATTAAAATTTTAATATCAACATACATTCTCCTATAATTCTAGCATTAAATAAATTCTATGGAAACTTTAAAATTGTGTCAACCTTCTACTATAATAGTAACTAACTCGTGTTGTATTTACTATATAAAATTATAATTTAGTTGTTCAATAGTACTAATATTCTTATATTCTTGTCATAAAATAATATTAATGAAATTTTTAATTGGAACCATAAATAATATTAGAAGAAATAATTTAAGAAGTCCAAGATTAAGACATCAAAGATTTGCTTTTGCAATTTAATATTTAATCTTCAAAATCAATATCTTAACGATAATTTATTTGTACCTACATTAAGTATTTGATAATTAAAGAACACGGGGACTTATATAAATTTCAACTAAAATCCATATGTTTCACAGTTATTTCTCCGCATTAAAAAATCTTATCATTTTCTCCTCTTAGTGAAAGTAATGGCCAATCATGGTTTTACATGCAATTTGTTGCTGCGATTACATCAAGACTATTATTGGTTTTGAAAATGTTGACAAGGAGAGATCAATATCTACACTACCATTAACTGCACTAATATTTGAAAACCCTTGCCTCGACTACTTACAAGAAGACCACAAATTCTTGTTTACTTCAATTTGTGACATTTTCCATCACAGTGGAATGACTTGAATACCCATTTAAGAACTCTCATTTGATGTCCTTGGATTTGAGTGGATATAGATCAATGGATCCAAACATTCTTGAACTACCTTGACCAAAAATGCCTAACTTTTATAGTGGATTCCTCAATGTTATGAAGATGAATGCTCACCCCCTCATTAGTGCTTAATAAAGGAATGAAAGGAAAGTAGGAAATTGAGAACAAAAACATTTTACCAAGTTTTTATTAGGCTAGTTTCAATGCAACACAAGGGATTCACATCCTTACCATTTACACTAATATCCTCACATCACCATCATTCAATCAACAAATCCCTTGTAGGTTGTGGGAAAGGGGGTTATATTCGTTAGACACAAAATTCAAACATTGAGGAATCTAGTCCATTATCCATAATTATAATATCTGTATTGGATGTTAGACATACTAATATGATTTAGCTTAATTTAATTGCTTCTAAGAGTTTGATTTCACACTCCTATTTTGTATTGATACTATTGTACATAAAAACCCCATGTTTGACCTATTCATGATCTCTAATTGGTTTGAAATTACTAAAATTATTTTTATGTTAAATTAAGTTAATATGGCGATTTACAAAAGAATGAATGTTGTTGAAGGACTTGTAATAGAAAACATACAAATTTAATGAAATATGTGTTTGTGGGTTGTGGGTTATGATACCACCTCAACCCTACATCACTATCTGTGACTGAGGGCCCATGTTGTGATATGCCCTTGGATAAGAGTATCCTATTAAGAATCAACCCATCCATAGAGTACTAACACATAATATCTCATAGATCCATCCCATGGGAAGGATGAATACCTGCATATGGAACAAATCTACTTTTCTAATGTTTCTTGATTCCCAACTCATGTTGCTCCACCGAGTCAGTTAAAATGATACATTTGGAAAACTCTACCCTAATCTCCCTAGTTTATAATGGTGGGTTGGTAGTGTTGCAATTATGTATATGTACTCCTATATAGGGTTGCTTTGGAACTCCGAACTGTACTCCTCTTGCTACATTTTTATGAACGTGAGTCATTCCTTAACAATTGAGAACTTGGATGTCGGTTCAGCACATACTGCTATGACCTATTCAATCATTTTTTTCTCTTGTATCACTATGGCTCAGACTGTCTAGACTCTCACCTTCAACATCATAAGACATGTCTTGAAATTCTTGATCTTTTCTTGAAATTCCTCTACTGGAAATTTTGGTGCCATGTTGAATGTCTCCGTATATGTCTGCATTAGATGCTTAACTATCACAGCTATAACTAGGACCTTTGATCAACTATATGGAAATGGTTCATCCTGCACATTATGTTTTTTATGCTCCCCCTTATGTCAATGATCATGATTCCAGTTCAGTACTATTTTATCCTCACCTAGGTCTTCTTGGATATCTTCTGCTTGGCCTTCTCCACCTGTGGAGACAAAATTTTGTTCACCTTCTTTGGTTTTAGAACATGGATGCACTAGTGCACTTCTATCTACACTTGACTATTCATATTCTTTGTGGATGTCCCTCTAGAAATCTATGGACTCCATTGCGTAGGAGTCTACCTCAACGTGCACTGTTAAATGCTTGTCATCTTCTAAGTCTCCCTGAATAAGATCACTTTGTCAAGCTCATGATTTTTACTTAACTACTCAAATTATTCATGGGTGCTCTCCTGAAAATAAATGGACCCAACTATAGAAGATCCCCCATGATCTGAAGGAACCTCCTCCCATTCTCTCCTTGTTTTCTCCTTCTTGTCACATGGGCTTCAATGGTTAGGTTCGCACTATAGTGTACCTAGAGGGGATAATACAGGGTACAGAGGGAGGTACCCAAGGGAATACTATGATGTAATAATATAAGAATGATAAATAAATGGGCCATAGTTAATAAATAAAGTGGTTAACCCACATTATGTAAGGGACCACATGTAGCTAGGGAACAAAATGATAAGCCCATTGTATTGGATGTATGGTATTGAGAGATCCATGGTAACTACCCATGGTATTGCATGTATGAAACCTATATAGAGTCTAGAGACTCTATATAGGTTTCATACATGCAATACCATGGGTAGTTACCATGGATCTCTCAATACCATACATCCAATACAATGGGCTTATCATTTTGTTCCCTAGCTACATGTGGTCCCTTACATAATGTGGGTTAACCACTTTATTTATTAACTATGGCCCATTTATTTATCATTCTTATATTATTACATCATATTATTCCCTTGGGTACCTCCCTCTGTACCCTGTATTATCCCCTCTAGGTACACTACATTACACCCCCCTTAAACATGTTTCATCCCCAAAACATGAGAAGAACACAAATAATAAGATCTACTCAAAAGAGTATTCCACTGGTACCATTCATGTGCATCTAGCCATCCAAGGGAAAGGTGAACACTTGATCTAGTCGGTGCCTCGCTCACTTGAGATGGAAGGGGGTTCTGGTGGTTCTTCATTGTTGATGTGTTGTTAGTGGATCGTCGCACCTCTCTATATGTCGTCCAGGGGTTGTTGTCCTTGTTGCTAATTCGTTGCCACCTTGCTGGTTGTTGTCTTGCAGGGTGATGCGGGTGGTGATATGTTGAAGCTTTAACTAATGTAATATCTTTCCTTAATTCCTCCATTATTGGTGATGGAGTGGTGTCTGGTTCTTTTGTTGGTACTTGCTTTGATGTCTGTGTTTGGCTGTCTACCATCAAAGGCTCATCATATGATGTGTCTGTGTCGTTAGATATTTTTTCTTTTTACTCCTCGATCTCTGCATGGTTCCTAATGCAAATATCGTGCAATGTAATTTTCTTCTTTTTATACCAGAGCTTCATGAATTTCTTTTGCACATTAAAATTGACAGTACCAATGGATTCCAACCAAGGATGTCCCAAAACAACAGCCATATCTGAAGCATAAAAATCAGAATGCAACACATACTTATCCATAGAAATATTCAAATCTTTATAAATTTGAACATCTTCATTATCAACCTGTGTGTTTTCAATATGCTTTCCTAGAACTTGCAATTTTTTACCCAAATTCACAAACGATGTTCTCTTTCTGAATACTTCCATGAACCCGTAACATGGAAATATTAGTAGAAAATAAGACTTTATGGCTCTTGCTGTCATTCTTTCCGCCTTTAGACCACTTGTCCAAAATGGCTTTTTCAAGTTTTTTCTCAGGAAGTTTCCTCACTGCGCTGTCAAGTGAGGTCCACCATTTATTTGCCTCATCTTTTAGATGAAGCCCTATGGAGCATTTCCAAAAAATTTGGTATTGAGCCTTGAGATGTTGTAAAAAATCTTCAATAGTAGGGCCATAATCTTTTCTTGTAAACTTCATCTTGCGAGAATCCATAAAATAAAGTAAGGGTTTTGAAGAAAATCACTTACCTTGGAAAAAATTTAAAATGGATATTACTCGGTCAATATAACTCAGAATCCTTAATACAACCTATTTTTGAAAATGGAATAGTCATTCTGCATCTAACCATATTACTGAAATCCCGATCTAGGCACTCTGGAAACACAGATTTGCGCTGCAACTGTCCCACCGTCACAAAATTTCTGAAAAAATGGCTGATTTTAAATCAGTGATAACTCCCTCATCCGGACTCCAATTTGACCGATATTTTTTTTGAAATTGGGTTATTTTTCAAGGGGAGCTCAGATATGTAATTATTTGTCTGAGATTGTGCACCAAAATCTACTAAAAATTTCAGGAGATCTGCCATACACAAATTTTCGTCAGAAACATTTCTGCAACACAATTGAATTTAAATCAGCGATATCACCCTCATCCGGACTCCGATTCGACTGATTTTTTTTTTGAAATTGGGTATTTTCCGTAAGGAATCTAGATCTGATATTTATTTCTGAAACTTTTTTGCCAAATTTTCTAGATCTGCTCTACAAACTCGCCGCCCAAAAATTTCCTGCAAAAAAATGAAAAAACAAATCTCCAAACTCTGCCCAAGAAAGTGCTCCGATACCACTTGTAGTAGATCTGACAAGAAAATGTATAAAAATGGAAAATATGCCCAAAAAATAACACCATTGAAGATAAAACTTCAGATCTTCATTAATATCAAAACCCTTAAGGTAGGGCAACACCATACATTCACTCCTTAAGGAAGGATATCATTCCACAAGCCATATGCTTTCCCATACAATAATCTTTGACATCTCTCAATGGAGAGACTCTAGCCTCTATATAGGTTTCATACATGCAATACCATGGGTATCTCAATACCATACATCCAATACAATGGGATTATCACTTTATTCCCTAGCTACATGTGGTCCCTTACATAATGTGGGTTAACCACTTTATTTATTAAATATGGCCCAATTATTTATCATTCTCATATTATTACATCATATTATTCCCTTGGGTACCTCCCTCTGTACCCTATATTATCCCCCCTAGGTATACTACATGCACGGTCTCTTGTAGATACAACATAGTCCTATCCTTCTTAGTTCATTATTGTTGTATACTTTACTTCATTTGTTCTTGCTTCCTCCATCAATCATTCCAAGCTCCTTCTTGGTCAACAACATTTTGAGTAATTTTACGCTTATCTTGATCAACTTCTTGACTAGATAATACATAGTTGGTGATACCATTGGTTCCTTCCTTCGAATAGTCAATAGTTTGGATCCTAGTATCTTGGAATTGTCAACATTTCTTTTTAAGAACAGGAAAACAATATTTTGCATGCTTTTTTCGACATGGTTTGGATGAACTGATGTGATGGTGTTGTAAACATTTTGGAGAAATTGAATGATCAAATCGTCACATTCCAAATGTAACATGGATTTACCAAAGCTAAACTTTTTCATGAGTTCTAGAATTTTGTACCACTTCTGAAGGGTAGGAAGCATGGTGTTGTTCAACCCTTTAAGGGTTTCTACTATCAGTTGCAATATCTCCCTCATGATATCATTATTGTAAGGTGGTAGTGGTGATATTTTAGCTATGATATTTTAGAGACAAGAGGCATTTGTGACCTTATCCTCTTCACAAGGATTCTCCCAAAGTTTGGGTTATATCAATGCAAGCATGGATGTATTGAGATATCAACTGAGTTTTTTCCATTCTAGTTGGCCCACATCAGAGAGACATGTGTCTAATTCCTCCAAATTATGAAGGTGTATGACTGAATTTGTTCATTTCAATTCAGATCAAAGTACGAATATCATAACCTCTCTTCCCTTTGATTCCTTCACTTCCCATGGGTGATTCTGTTGTAGAATGACATGGAACCTTTTCGAGAATGGTCTACTGCTTTGACCATTATTTTTTTTTAAGGAGCTATTGGTGTGTGAAGGACCATATATTTTGACTAATTCTTCAAGAATTTTATGGGTGTTTTCTATGGTATCTTCAAGATGACCAATATTCTCACATACCAAAGCAACAAAATATGCAGGAATACACTGATTACTAGTAGGGATATTGCATCAAACATTACTATGCCTCCTCAAATTTTGGTTCTGCTGAAGCTTCAATAGCAAATAGCTTCCCATGCTTTCAACAATGACCATATTTGCAAGTAAAACATGAATCTTTCCAAACACTTGGATATAAAATAAATACCATGGGAGCACTTATTTATTTATAAGCTCGCTAAGGAGTAAATTTATTCATAATATCTGTATGTACATATGAAATAAATCACCCTACCATAAAACTATAACCTTGGATTAGCTTTCTCCAAGTGCTAGGTTCCGTTTTCACTGTAATAACATAATTTTAGTTATGTTGTTGTTAAATAACACTTCCACACACACTTGAAGAGGCTCCTTGGCTAAATAAATTGCAAGAAAACACTAAAAATTTCCAAGAAATATTAAATCCTCCATCAATAATTAAAGCACAGTGAGAAGTATGGTTCATTACATTAGGTCTTCTTTCAAGAAATTAAAAATCCCAGTCGGAATAATTTTTTTTTCTTATAGAACAAAAAATAGAGAAGTATGCCCTCACACTAAGAGATTTATTCCACCAAGAATATGCATGCAAGGGTATGGGTTATCCCTCAAGAATGTACTCCTCTTATGCTAGATCAAAAATGCAATATTATTCACGCTATTTTTAAGTGCTTAAATTAAAATTTCTACTAAAAAAATTCTACATGAATATGAGAGGTAAAATCTATGCCTTCCTTGCTGCTAGAAGAAACTAGAACTGAGATAAAATATTGTATTACATTGTGTAGATAACATCCTCCAAACAATTTTCTAAAGTAACGTTTCTCAAGGGTTGTCCAAAGAAAGGTATCATTGTAGCCCCATTTATATTTGGGAGAAACCTACAAAAATGTGTAATGTTGTTTTATTTCTAGTGCCAAGACATGGGATGAAAAAATCATTTTCTTGTAATAATGACAGAGAAATATAACAAGATTAATATGGCGGGCCTTCTGTCATTTCTCAGAGTAACCTTTCTTGCTCCTGAAATTGTCCTTCATTGCTGCACAATAATGTGTGTGCCCAGCCACCTGATAAGTATGGATCTTGGTGATATTGATTAGGTATATAGCCTATATGGCCCTTGTCTCTATCCTTCTTGGCAAAAAAATCTACATATTAACCTAATGTTGTTGACCTTACCTCCAGCCAGAGATGGACAACCTTTCGACCTTGACAACGACGTAGTAGAACTTTGTATATGGCTAATATGGATGAGGCCTCTTACTTCCTACAAGAAATATGGTCCCTCGACTTACAACTTTAACATGACTATCATATGCTCATTCGGACCTCTCCCGAACCACAAATATTTTGCTCTGGTGTGACCATTGCCCCAGGTTCTGTGTTGTTTCGTTGCAGTTTGTGGCCCCTCTCGTGGCTTGGCTTCCTCAAGAAAACCCACATGGTCTGAAGAGGCCCTTTGATATTATTTCTCACCAAATTGACCCCAATGTAATACCTTGATCTCTCCGAATTACGTAGCAGCCTACCAAAATCCACGATATTCTTCCTCACCTCCTCAATACCCAATGTAATACCTTTTTTGTAAATGTTGTAAGGCTTCAAAACATTCCAAACTCCATGTAATGTCCTTTCAACATTTTTTCTTCCACTTCATAATATTTTATGCCCTCTCGTTATTCTAAACCTACGCGAAGGTTCCCGTGGCCTTGGAATCTAATGTGATTGGCCTCTACAATTTGATGGTCTCAGTTTTTCACAAGACAAAATTTTGCTTGACCCTCTGCTAGAAACAAAATGACCCATGACTTGTGATATGTGACTTTGTTGTGAATGCAATGCGGAAACGTCCCTCGCCTGGCCTCTCAACCATAATTTTTGTATCGGTGTGTCTCTGGCCTAGATCAACACAAGTCCAATACCGATCAAATAAGAACAAACCCCATTATCTAAGCAGGAATTCTTGTGCAACTTATGCTTTGCACTATGATCCGCCTTACATAGATTGGACTACAAAGAGATGGACTCTTGGCATTCATGCTACTAATACTGCAATATTCCAATCAAAACTTTAATCCCCAAATAATGGCCTTAGAGTCATTTCTCTTGTAGCCTGAACCAAGCAAACACTCACAGTTAATAACCTTTGATGCAGTGATTGTTGGAGAGACAGAGGATTCAATCACACAAATAACACGAATATTTCACACGAACAATGAGCTTCTGCTCTTCGATTAATCACAAAACTCTGAATAATAAAACTCTCTTACTCTCTTGAAAACAATGAACCCGTGAAGGGTATTTAATCTAATTAACATGCAAACACTCTCACACATAACTGGACTTAATCAACTCGTTTAACTCACCCTTTAACTCGCTCTCCAAATATAACTGTAACTCAACTCAACTAACTCCACTTAACTCTTCGTCTAACTTCTGCATGAGGAAGTAATTATATATTTTAACACTCCCCCTTAATTACGACCTCTAAACTAAAACATAACTTATGACAACTCAAACATGCCTGCTGGTCTATGTCTCAGCTAGGCTTACAACACCCAAGTTTCTTTTGTGAAACTGAAACAAATCTACTGCTAATGGCTTTGTAAATATATCAGCCATTTGATCACTCATTCTACAAGGCTTCAAGTGAACTTCTTCATTGTTCACTAATTCTCGAATAAAATGATATTGAGTATCAATATGCTTGCTCTTTTGATGAAACACACTATTCTTGGATAGTGCAATCGTTGATGTGTTGTCACAGTATATTGTTGTTGATCCTTGCTGTTTCTGCTTGAGTCCATCCAATACTCTTCTTAACCATACTGCTTGACATGCTGCTGAAGTCGCTGCTACATATTCTGCTTCTGCTGATGATAATGTCACAATAGGCTGTTTCTTATATGCCCATGCTATCACACCTGAACCGAGATGGAACACATAACCGGATGTGCTCTTTCGATCATCCAAACTTCCTGCAAAATCACTATCTATATATCCAATCAACTCTTTCTTTTCTGTACTTGCATACATTATGCCATAATCTCTGGTTCCTGCTATGTATCTCATAATTCTTTTTCCAACACTCCAATGTGTGCCTTTTGGAGTCTCCATGAATCTGGAAATCAGACTCACTCCCTGCATAATATCTGGTCTTGTAGCTGTGAGATACATGAGGCTGCCAACCAATCTTTTGAATAGAGTTGGATTGACATCTGCCCCTTCATCATCCTTACTCAACTTTGTACCTGTCGCAACTGGTGTAGGTACAGGTTTGGAATTATCCATCCTGAATCTTTTCAGCAAATCTGTTGCATACTTATTTTGACAAATAAAAATGCCTTTTTCAGATTGCTCAACTTCAATGCCAAGAAAATATTTCATGAGACCCAGATCTGTCATCTCAAATTCTTTCATCATGGTTGCTTTAAATTCATCTATTTCAAGATCACCTGTAAAAATCATGTCATCAACATATAAGCAAACTATCAAAATCTGTCCATGCTCATTTACCTTTGTGTATAAGGTAGGCTCAATGCTGCTTCTGCAAAATCCATTCTTGATCATATAACTGTCGATTCTGCTATACCATGATCTAGGTGCTTGCTTCAGTCCATAGAGTGCTTTCTTCAATCTGTAAACTTTATCCTCTTTTCCTTCAACTTCATAACCTGGAGGCTGCTGCACATAAATTTCTTCTTCTAGAATGCCATTCAAGAAGGCTGATTTGACATCCATCTGATACACTTTCCACTTGTTCTGAGCTGCTGTCGCTAGAACTGCTCTTACAGTATCCAATCTGGCTACCGGAGAAAAAGTTTCTCCAAAGTCTATTCCCGATTGCTGCGAGAATCCTTTTGCTACAAGTATTGCTTTAAATCTGTCAATCTCACCTTTCTCATTCACTTTGGTCTTGTATACCCACTTCACACCAATGAGATTTTTATCTTTTGGTAAATCAACCAAATCCCATGTATCATTCTTTTCAATGGAATTCATCTCTTCATCCATGGCTTGCACCCAATTGTCATCTCTGATTTCTTCTTCAAAGGAAGAAGGTTGGAATGCAAACAATGCAAAATTTGAACTAACATCCAAATCATCATAAATATCTTTCAAACTTCTCATCTTTTTCTTACCTGATTCGCTGCTTGGAGAATTCTGATCTGTGGATCTGCTTGAAGATCCATGCTGCTCTGAAAATATTGGAGTCCTTGCTGGTGTGACTCTGTTTGGTGTCTGCTCTTTTGGTTCTTGTTGTTCCTATTCTTCTACAAGATCATCCTCCATCAATGGTGTTTTAGCATCGGTTAGTGTGTCTACAGTCCCATTCCATGACTCTTGTTCTTTGAACACAACATCTCTGCTAATGATTGTCTTTTTTGTGACAGGGTTATACAGTTTGTAAGCTTTTGACTACTCACTATAACCAGTAAATATACATTTTTCACTTTGATCATCTAATTTGCCTCTTATTTTCTTAGGCACATGTGCATAGGCTACGCATCCAAAAACTCTGAAATGAGATACACTGCAAGACATACTTGACCATGCTACTTCTGGAACTCTGTTCATCACGCTCTTTGTAGGAGATCTATTTATCACATAAACAACACATGCAACTGCTTCTGCCCAATACTCATTAGACAAGTGTCTTGCTTTCAACATGCTCCTTGTCATGTTCATGATTGTTCGATTCTTCCTCTCTGCTACACCATTCTGCTGTGGTGTGTATCTGGTTGTAAACTGTCTTCTGATTCCATGTTGTTTGCAGTACTCATGGAATGCCTTTGAATCGTATTCTCCACCACGATCCGATCTCAATACCTTGATCTGTCGATCACTTTGGTTCTCCACCAAAGCTTTGAATTCTTTGAATTTCGCAAAAGTTTCAGACTTCTGCTTCAAAAAGTAGACCCAAGTCTTCCTACTGTAATCATCAATAAAGGTGAGGAAGTAACAACTTCCACCAATCGACTGTGTCCTCATAGGTCCGCACAAGTCGGTATGCACCAATTCAAGTGGTTTCTTTGCTCTGTAAGAAAATCCTTTCGGGAAAATTTCACGGTGTTGCTTGCCTAAGATGCAACACTCACACGTGCTAGCAGGTTCTTTGATGGGAGGTAGACCTCTCACCATCTGTTTCTGCTGCAATAATTTTAAACTGGAAAAATGCAAGTGTCCAAACCGAAAATGCCATAACCACTATGCATCAGAACATGCAGTTGTAAAAGAACTAACTTGATCATTGTAGTTCATAATGAGAGGAAAGAGTCTGTTCCTCGTCATCTGCACCTTTGCAATCAGTTGCTTGCTTGGGGATTTGTCGTAAATAACACATTGTTGCCCCTGAAAGATAACTTTGTATCCTTTCTGCATCAGTTGGCCAACACTAATCAAATTGTGTTTGAGCCCAGGGACATAGTATACCTCTGATATGGTCTTTGGCTCCCCCTGCTTGGTCACAATGTTGATCACTCCTTTGCCATCTACAGCCACAGTCTTGTCAGTCCCCAACTTGACCTCTGTCTGCACTGTGACATCCAAATTAGCAACCAAATCCTTGTTGCCTGTCATGTGGTTACTGCAACCACTGTCTAATAGCCAGACCTTATCAGACGGTGCATGCATGGTGTTGCATGCTAGAAACATAGAGTTAGTATTTTCTGTACTGACATTAGCTCTCTGATTTCCTTGATCTGCAATCTTCTTCCTACAATCACGAGCATAATGACCAAATCTATTGCATTAAAAGCACTTTACCTTTGATTTGTCAGACCTTTGATTGTTATGAAAACTTCTACTGCTGCTGCTTCCACGTTGATGCTCATGATCATCTCGACCATCTCTGTGACCGCCATAGTTGTTGCCTCGTCCTCTGCCTCTCGATCGACCTTTTCCTCGACCTCTTGAAATATAGACTTGACTTTGGAAGGCAGTTTCCAAAGTGGAATCCTTATTTCTGTCTATCCTTGCTTCATGCGATAGAAGGGATCCCATCAATTCATCAATTGTCAATTTTTCCAAGTCCTTTGCTTCTTCTATGGCTGCTACCACCACATCAAATTTGGTAGACAGGGATCGAAGAACCTTCTCGATCACTGTTTGATCTTTAATATCTTCGCCATAGATTTTTAACTGATTGAAGACAGACATGACCCTCTTCATGAAGGAATCAATGTCCTCTGTCTCCTTCATCTGCAGACTTTCAAAGTCTCTCCTGGTGTTCTGCAATTTAACAATGTTAACTTTAGCCATACCTTGATAGCTTGTCACCAAGGTGTCCCATGCCTCCTTTGCTGACGAGGTTATCATGATCTTCTGGAACACGGCTCGATCTACTCCCTGCTGGATCAAAAGCAGTGCTTGTGCATTCTTCCGCTTATCTTTCTTCCACTGTTCCCTCTCTGCATTACTGAGGGCTCGTTCTTCTGCATCATCTTTAGGTTCTGCAAACCCATACTTAACATGATCCCATACATCATGTGCTTTGAGCATAGTCTCCATTTTAATAGCCCACATATCGTAGTCTTTCCCATTGAAAGATGGAATTTGTGGCTGAAAATTTGATGTGGCCATCTTGCCCTAAAAAAATTGTCTCTGACAAAAAACCCTAAATTTCTCTCTTTTTTTTTGTAAAGGTTCTGCTAACCTTCTTAAAAAAAATCTTTCAATAAAACACTTCTTCTTCCTCTTTTTTTGTTTTATATATATAAGAAATCTTTTATATAAAAAAAAATTTATATATAAAAAAAAATCTTCTTAAGAACCTTCTCTTTTAAAGAAAACGTTTATGTGAAAATCTCCTTTTAAAAGATCATAAAAAATTCTTATGTAATAAACTCCTTTTGTTTCAATATAACAATAATGAGAGAAGACTTTTTTTTTTTTTTGAAAACCGATTAAAGAAAAACCAAAGCTCACGTGCTTTGTTTAAAAATGGAAGTACCGATTTTTTTTTTTGTGAATAGAGCGCACGTGAATATCAAAACGTGAATCGATGTACCTTTTGTCGGCGTGTGCACTGTAGCCGCCCGATTTTTTTTACTCAACTGGGTTCGGCACCCCCGATAAAGGGTAGGTTGCGGTCTAAACCCGATTTTCTGGAATTTCGTAAGTTTTCCAAATACCCGCAGCTCCTTTTGGGAGAGGGTGCGGTCAGGGCCGTAGGTAATGCACTAAAACTGTGCGGACCGTGGGTAAATTTTTTTTTTTTTTTTTTTGTAAAAAAAAATTTCGGCCTTTTGCTTTTGGCCTGCTTACGGACTCTGCACGCCCACGGATCTCTGATCCTTCCTCAGCTCTGATACCAATTTTTTGGAGAGACAGAGGATTAAATCACACAAATAACACGAATATTTCACATGAACAATGAGCTGCTGCTCTTCGATTAATCACAAAACTCTGAATAATAAAAATCTCTTACTCTCTTGAAAACAATGAACTCGTGAAGGGTATTTAATCTAATTAACATGCAAACACTCTCACACATAACTGGACTTAATCAACTCGTTTAACTCACCCTTTAACTCTCTCTCCAAATATAACTGTAACTCAACTCAACTAACTCCACTTAACTCTTCGTCTAACTTCTGCATGAGGAAGTAATTATATATTTTAATAGTGATCACATAACTTGTGAAGGGGATTCCCTGAAAAATCATAAGACGATCAATTCGAAAACCCCCGAAATTGATAACACCAAAACTCAATATTTTTTTTATGAAACCCACTACCCCAATATAGATATAGATCACTTCCTCTGACTAATAGAGATCCAAGAGTATCCTCAAAATGCTCCAAGTTCAAAGGTTCTAGATGTTCCTAGAAATAGTGCCAAACTGAAGAGATCATCGCGCCGAATTCGACAATATCTTTTTTTTCACAATTGGCTGCTGGATGAAGGAGAAAATGCTCGTTTAAGTTTATGGAGAGCAGGTGAAAATGGGGCTTAGTGGCCAAGTGGCATTAACACAGTTTGACATATGGCTGTGGTCAACTCAGCATGCCAAAGTTCAGTTTGAGTCTAGTTTGTCAAAAGGTTCATATACATTATTACATGTTACATGGTGGCTGCATGGTGATATTTTGGGTTTAGAATTATATATTAAAAATCGTATAATAACTATGGCACAGGTACAAAGTTCAAAATATATATTTGAAAGCTTAATGGTGCAAATTTATTGGAGCGGAGTTTTAAATGACAAAAACCATGTACAAATTTAAAGGTGGATCAAAATGATTTAGGTGTAAAAAATATTGTATAGACTGTGGTATATGGGCAGATATGTATCACGGTTTGGGCGGATTTTATGGTATGTAACAAAAAAAAACAATGTGGAGGTGGCAATAAATCTATGTGGAATGGTTATGTGGCACACACTTAACACTGCAATCACATGTGAACAGGTCAAGAATGTCGAAGTTGGTTATATTACATACCATCTATGCAACATATGTCAACCAAATACCTATCTGATATGCCATGTGGTATTAAATGATTCTGCAAACATATAAAATTTAATACATTTGTTACATATTACACCATAGTGAAGAGACCATAAAACTATATGGTATATTTAAGATATGGTTAAAATATATTAAAACAAACATGTGCCATGGTTATACCTAAAGTGGTGTGTGGAACACTTTTATTGCACTGAGTTATGTTATTCACCTAATACCAAAACCATGTGCCATGTATATCTCTAGAGGTTCGATGGCTTGACCTTGGAACCTGCTTGAGGCATTATAAAATGTTTTCCACTACGCCCAGGTAGAGGGAGTTGTATAGTGGAGTTACACACTTTGATTTATTTGTGCCTACAAATTCTCTTTTGGACATAACTTGGCCATCCTTGGGCCTTTTTGAGAACAAAGAGTGGTGTTGGAGAGAAGAGGCCAAGGCCTTAATTTTTACAGTATCTAGTAGTTCCTACGTGCATAGTTTAGTTGGTCAAAATTCAAGTAAAGAGCATGTTTTGAGCATTTCCTAATATAATGAACACCCATTGGAAGCGAACCTAGAGACGTAGTCCAGGAGGGACGAACTCTGTCATCAATTTTTGTTGTGTTTGTGTCTTTTATTGTTGTTGTTCATTATTTTTTTCATTTCTCAAAGTTTATGTTTAAGGAATATTAACAATTAATTTCCCCCATTCATTAACATAAATGCCACTTTAGTTAATTTCACGAATAATAAAACCTATAGATTTTAGATCATATTTTGGTATGAGAGCAGGTTTATAATGTATATCAGGATATTTTCCAATGAATGTTGCCTAGATCCAAGTTGCGACATGGAGAAGGGAAACTTGAGGAGACAAATCTAGATATTGGAAAGATGAAAGTAACTCGGAAGATGGAAAGGTCAAATGAAGGAGATGCTCCTGAGCCTAAGACTGGTGAGCAATCTCAACAAATGTTCCTTAATATGCAATGGATGATTGAAGATCTTTATGACGACAATAAGACTTAAGAGGTAACTTCATCTTCTAAAGCCTCAAAATATAAAAAGGGAAAGGAAAAAGGTGATTGTAATGGATCTCCTTCTTCTCCATCTTTGTCTTCTTCTTCTTCTTCTTTATCCTCTCACAATTCTAGTTTGGGTTCAAATTTTGAATCAAAGAAGAAATATAAGAAATCCTCTTTTCTGAAGCTTGATGTTAAGTTCAAATTGCCCATATACAATGGTGAAATCAATCCTGAAAAGTTAGATATTTGGATTAAACAACTTGAAGTGTATTTTAGAATTTAGAAGATTGATGATGATTTTGCAAAAAATTCAATTAAATACTGTTAGAATGGGGTGAACAACTTTGATTTGGTGGGAAAGTAATGCTGAAATAGATTTAAAGCATAAAGGGAAATTTATCACCTCATGGTCTAAGTTTGTTAAAGCTCTTAAAAATAAATTCTATCCTTTAGGATATACGTAACAGGCAATAATGGAATGACATCATTTAATGCAAGGTAAAGGACAAAGTGTGCAAGAGTTTACACTTGAATTCAAGAAGGAGGAGTTACCACTTGATATTCCATTAGACACATGAGAAATGTTGTTAAAGTACATTGGAAGTTTTCATTTTTTTTTACAACATATATTTCTTATTGTTTAATCCAATTGATTTTGATGAAGTGTACGTATGAGCCATTAATATTGAAGCAGGGGGTAGACTGTTTTAGTAAAAAAATTCAAAGAAACCATTCAAGCATTCAGAGAACAAGGACTCTAAAGAAGACAAGGGAAAGAAATCATAAATAGTTAAGAAGGAAGGAGAAAGGCCTACGTGTACTCATTATCAGAGGTTTTGAAATGATGAATCCAAGTGTTGGAAGCTTCATTTGGAACTCAATCCAAAGAAATTCCTTAAGAAGAAGGGTGAAATGAAATATAATACAACAGTTCAGTAAGGTTTGGGATCTGACTCCGGTGACGAAAAGAAGATAACCACTAGGGGTCTGACAGGTAATCCTTCTTAAGCTAGTTCTAGTTATACTTGTTCTGCATATTCTTCAAAATCTAATGATGTGATTTAAAGTGATAAGAGAATTGAGTTGTTTCACATAAGGATAATATCCAAACATACTAATTGACACATTATTTGACAGTGGATCACAAGAAAACTTAATTTATGAGAAATTAGTAAGGAAATTGGGATTGGAAACTAAAGATCATCCAAATCCTTACCCTTTAGGATGGCTAAAGGAAAACACTAAGAGGCATGTCACAAAACAATCTTGATTAAGGTTTACAATCACAACTAATTTTGTTGATGAAGTTGATTGAGATGTGATCACGATGTGATTCCTTTGGATATATGTGGAGTTGTGCCAGGTAGTCCTTATATTTATGATCGAGATGTCATATTTTATAGAAAGGAGCATAAGTATCATCTCTTTAAACATGGAATTGAATATGTTGTTGGAAACACATACTTCAGACAAACTTGGATTTAATCAATGTTAGTCAAATGAAAAGACTCATAAAGTCAAGTAAAAAGTATTTTATCATTTTTGTTAAGAAACAACCTAAAGATAAGTATGACGCTTTTCAAGGATGTGAGTCTCAGTTTAAGGTCAAATTGGTTTAAATAGTAGATTCTTATACATATTTTTTAAAAGAATAAAAAATTATACCTCCTAAATGAGAAATACAACATGAGATTCAATTACAATTTAATGCTCCTCTTTCGAACATTGCCATGTATCGTATATCAGTCATTAAACTTGATTTAAGAAATGGTTATAATAATATTTGTATTGCAGAGAATGAGATTCTTATTTTCAGTTGAACTTTTGAATTGAGAAGTTTTGTGGGTGCAATTCAGTATTAGAGGAATTTTATTTATCATTTGTATTCCATCACATCACCACTTCATGTTTTAACAAGTTCTAAATTTTCTTTCAAGTGGCGAGGAAAACAACCAAAAGCATTTCACACTTTAAATCATCAAATTGTTTCAGCTCCAATCTTAGCTTTACCAGACGTTCAACAACCATTTCAAATAGATGCTAGTGGTTATGCAATAGGTGTTGCGTTATTGCAGAAAGGGAAGCCTATTTTTTTTCATTCAGAAACATTTTCTAAGGTAGTTGCTAACTATCCAACCTATGATAAATAACTATATTCATTAGTGGAAAGTGTTAAAAAATGGAAACATTATTTAATGGGAAAATAAATAGTGATTCATACAGATCATTGTCCACTTCAATACCTTCAATCTCAAAGTAAGTTGCAAAAGTCTCAAAATTATATATGGATGGGTTTTATGAAATAATTCCACTTAGTGATAAAATATAAGAAAGACATCACAAACAAAGTAGCCGATATGTAATCAAGAAAATATTTGAATGCTTCAGTTATTTTGAAAAATAGTTATTTAGCACATGAAAGTTACATTGAATAATATGATGAAGATTCTATTTTCAAAGATCTTTATGAATCACTAACTCAAGGTTCTCAGGTGGAAGAAGTCAATCATCATTTTCATAACATGTTATTGTACCATCTTGGAAATTTGTGCATTCCATAGGGAGAAAGAGTACATGTCATCAGATAATCACATTATTCTTATGTTTCAGGGCGTTTTGGTACTTGGAATACAATGTCATATCTACAAATGTTTTTCTATTTTCCTTAGATGATTGAAATAATTCACAGGTTAAAAATGTGTCATGATAATCATTGGGTGGATCACCATTTTCAGGTTGGTGATCAAGCATGGATTTACATCAGAAAATAAAGGATGAAAGGTGAAGGTAAAATGAAGGTCTGCACTTCTAGGTATGGATATGTCAAGTACCTTCGAGTGGGAATTAAAGGCATGAATCCAAGCAAAACAAGGTGGATGGAGATAGGAAGGGTGAGGGAGCTTTATCCTCACCTCATGTCTTCTTAAAACGAAACTTTTGGTTGTCCAAAATATTCCTGTGGAGAGGAATGATCTAGGAGGATCCTCAAAATTATAAAATTTCGAAGGTCTCATATGTTCCTGGAAATAGTACCAATTTGAAGAGCTCGTCACCTTGAATCTGGTACTAGTTTCGCAATTGGCCTCCGGATGAAGGAGAAAATTCCCCTTAAATTTTATGGTGAACATGTGAAAATGGGGCCTTGCTGGCCAAGTGGCATTCACCTAATTTGACACATGGCAGTTGTCAAGTCAAGAAGCCAATGTTCAATTTGATTCTGATTTGTCAAAAGGTGCATATACATTATTATAGGTTTCATGCTGGGTGCATAGTGATATTTTGGGTTTAAAATTATATATTAAAAACCATATAATAACTATGGTGGAGGTACAAAGTTCAAAATATTTGTTTAAAAACCTAATGGTGCAAATGTGTTGGAGCAAATTTTTAAATGTCAAAACCTATGTAAAAATTTAAAGGTGGAGTGGAATGATGTTAGTGTAAATATTGTTGTATAGATTATGGTATATAGGAGGATGTCTATCATGATTCAGGAGGAGTTTATGTAACAAATAGTCAACAGTGCAGAGGTGGTAGTCCAATGGTGTGGCATGATTATGTGGCACAAACTTAACAATGAAATCACATGTGAATAGTTCGAAACCGCAGGAGTTAGCTTTATTACATACCATATATGCAACATATGTCAACCAAATACCTATCTGATATGCCATGTGTTATTGAATGATTCCGCCAACATATAAAATTTAATATATTTGTTATATATTACACCATAGAGCGGAGACTATAAAACTATATGTTATATTTAACATATGGTTAAACTATATTAAAACAAACATGTGCCATGGTTATACCTAAAGCGCTATGTGTAACACTTGTATTGCACCGAGTTATGTTATTCACCTAATACCAAAACCATATGCCATGTATAGCACGAGAGGTCCGAGGGTTTGACCCTAGATCCTGCCCGAGGCATTAAAAATGTTTTCAACTACACCCAGGCAGAGGGGGTTGTATAGTGAAGCAACAAAATTTGATTTATTTGTGCTTGCAAATGCTCTTTTGGGCATAACTTGGCTATCCCTGGGCCTTTTTGAGAACAAAGAGTGGCGTTGGAGAGAAAAGTTTGAGGCCTTCATTTTTACAGTATCTAGCTATGCCTAAATGCATAGTTTTGTTGGTTAAAATTAATGTAAAATTCCTCTTTTGAGAATTTCCTAATATAACGGATGCCCATTCGAGGCGGACCCGAAGACGTAGTCCAAGAGGGAAGAACTCTGTCATCAAATTTTTTTGTGTTAACATATTTTATTGTTGCTATTCATTCTTATTTTCAGTTCTCAAAGTTTACGTTTAAGGCATATTAATAGCTTAATTTCCCTCATTGATTCACATAAATGAAACCTTACTTAATTTTGCAAATAATAAATCCTGTAGATTTAAGATCAAGTAGTTGGAATGTTTCCAAAATAATCCAAATAGGGTGATATTAAATACCACTGAAGATGAAAATTACAGCTAGGGTCAAAATAAATCTCAGCGAAGTTCCCTGCATAATGCCCTTAGACTAGAAGAATGCACAACTATGATACCACTTTAAGATCAAAAACCTTAGAAATTTTCAATGGATCTAACACACATTAGTGTTCTAATAAAAACAATTAACAACAAGAAACAAGAACGAAAACAAGATTTGGAAATGAAGCCTTTTATTTATATTATTACTAAAAAAAATAGTAGATGACCATACAATAATAACAGATCCCCTGCAATGGCATGCACAATTTCTCATCAAATGAGAACACAAAGACACTGAAGCAAAATTTTGGACCCCATATGGATCCACCAGATAGATTACACCCCCCTATTTTTCATCATGGGTGTCAAACTAGAACTAGGATTGCCAAGATCTCAACAAAACACATTAGGATAGAAAAACTCGGGATGATCCAGATTCCTAACTCCTATCCCCTTTTATAGGTGTGATGGACTCTCTAGAAACCTTATTTTATTGTTTTCCCTAAAAAAAAAATACAAATACCATGGGAAAATACCACTATAAATATCGTGGGAAATTTTCATCCATTTTGACAATATCAATAAAAGAGAATATTAAAATGGCAAATAAGGTAACAACAATTAATGAAGTTTTTTAACACATCCAACTTTGTTGATATTTGGATTTCTCATGCAATATAAATTCTCAATTAGAGCTACCATGCTCCTTAAAAGGTATATAATCATTCTCTATAGTCATCATGAGAATTGCTATGTCCCACGTTATCTTAGTGACTTCTAGTTCTATCTCTGAAAATCTCTCAAATGACTTACCTAAGGGTCTGTTACTATATTAAATTTACATGCGTAGGAGTTTGAAAATTATTTCCTAGGGCCAATTTCTAGATCCTACAACTTACATCAAAAACCTTAAAGAAAGATTCACTTGTACCAATATAATCTATAAACTATTCTACAATATCTTTTTATGTAGTCTTTTACATTATTTTTTACACTTAGTACTACTTTCTTAGGGTACAAAATATTGAAATAAACACAAAATTCGATGTAACAAGATAATAAAAGAACACAAAATCAACACAATAAACCTTAGATTGTAATTTCAGAAAAATACAACCCTCTAACACTCATCATATTTAACAAAAAGGTAATGTGATATGAAATTTCGACATGATAACATCATTAAGCATTTTATAAGGGCCATGGTGACAAATAAAGTTTAAAAAATATCCTTGGTGAGATCTGAACCAAATTTGAGAGGATAATATCTTTGTTCCTAAACACTCAAATTAGACACAAATTGAATATATATACACTCGCTGATATTGATATGTAAATGTGCTTGGTGAGAACTGAATCAAAATGGAGAGGATAATAATCATTACTCCTAAACACTCAAATTATACAAAAATTAAATATATATACACCCGCTAGTATTGAAACATACCAAATTTTTTATAGGTGGAATAATTAATTATGGGTTACATAAAATATTCCTGTTATTAATAGCATGCCCACATTTCTTCTATAGTAAGATAACCAAGGAAACTCTGGATGAAATTTATATTCCATGGAAAGGAAAAAGGAATGTTTAAAATGTATACCAATTTTTCCCTATGTTTCTCTTCATGTTCAAACATGGAATTTTATATTTAAGTATGAGGGGTTTCTGCAGTGTATTATCTTAGATATGATTTTTTGGGATTGAACTACATTAAGTAAGTCATTCACCTATGAAAATTTCCATGAGAGGTATTCGTAACTAACTAATTTCTCATGATTTTTGAATAGTATTCTTACCACTCATTGCATTGGGTGATGCTCACAGGGGTGAAGAAGTGGGATTGAAACTATTGAAACGAATCACATCGCGTCAATCATCACTTCTGGGGCTTGCACCCTGTAACCAGGACTTCCAGGGAGGGCACCCATCCCATAACTCCTCTGGATCAAGTGTGCTTAGCTGTGGATTTTTTCCCCACAATCAATCCAACTTAGCTTGCTAACCCATTTGTAAAACCTTAGCAATTATTGTGCCTGAGGAACCATTCAACTAGATATCCTTCACTCTTTTTCTATTTAAGTATTAGGGGTTTCCATAGTTTATTATATTAGATGTCATTTTTTGGGATTCAACTGCATTAATTAAGTCATTCATCTATGACCATTTCCATGAGAGGTAGTCTTAACTGACTAATTTCTCATGATTTTTAAATAGTCCACTTAGCACTCATTGTATCACCGTTGCATTAGAGGTAGTCGTAATTGGCTAATTTATCATGATTTTTGAATAGTACACTTAGCACTCATTGCGTCGGGTGATGCTGACACGGGTGAATAAGTAGGATTGAAACTATTGAAATAAATCACATAGTGTCAATCATCACCTCTGGGGCTTGCACCTGGTAACCAGGACTTCCCGGGAGGTCACCCATCCCAGAACACCTCTGGCTCAAGCGCGCTTAACTGTGCAGTTTTCCCCACAATCAATCCCACTTAGCTTTCCATCCCATTTGAAAAACCTTAGCAAGTATTGTGCCTCATGAACCATTTTGCACAAATATGGTTGTGTTTCATGCTTCCGCCCATAGATCAAAAGGTAGGGCATGATCATGAAACATCGTTGATGTTGCTCCCACAATAGTTCTAATCTTGATTTATGAAACCCCATTCAACTATGGGTTATGAGGTGCTATTAATTTAGATCAAATTATTTCTTAAGCACACAAGTTAATGAATTCATTTGAGACATATTCCCCAACATTATCACTTCTGAGTGATTTCACCTTATTCCTTGTATTTTTCTCGACATGTTCTTAGAAATCACACAACTTTGAGTACGTATAATATTTATTCTACATGAAGAAAATGAAACTCGTGCGTGAAAAACAATATACAAAAATAACATAATACCTATGTTTTTTTGTGGAGGTTGTCGAGAATGGTCCACACACATCTGAGTGATCTCTCCCAAGGATCTCGTTTTCTCGAATTTCGTTATCATAAAAGGTGGATTTGGTGTACTTCCCCAATTTACACCCTTTGCATATATCTCGCTGCTTAGGTGTGCCCTTGGAAAGTCCTATAGAAATCTATTGCATGATCTTCAAAGCACCATGGTGTAGATGGCATAATATTCTATGATATAACTCATTGATGTCTCAGCTCTCCACCTTCTATCCTTTCGTGCTTGAGGTAGCATAGTATTCTACATCCAATTTGTAGAGTTTATTTACATAAACCCCAATCTTCTTTATCTATCCGATGGCTTTGTAATGAAGGAATATATTTTCTTCTCTAAATATCACATCATAGCCATGGTCTTCCAACATAGAAACATAAACCAAAATTTTCTTTAAAGTAGGGACATACATGAAATATTTTAATGTGAGAGGATTACCAGAATCCCCCTGAAATGTAATTGTACCTACACCCATAGCGCTAATCTCCCTTCATATCCCATATCTATGTACATCTAGAGATCCTTCTCCTCCAACTCACTAAAGAATTCTTTGTTTCCATTCATATTGAATGAGGCTCCACTATCCAAGTACCACAAAGAACCCCTCACCGATGACACCATACATGCGATGAAGGTGAAATAAAACTCAAACTATTAATCAAGTGCTCACCAGCCTCTCCCCCTGAGGGATTATTTCTGGTATCCTTGTGAAGACACTTTGTATCATAGTTTCCAGGCTGACGACAGTGAAAACATTTTACCTTTGACAATTATCACTTCTTTCCTACCTGTTCAGAATATGATTTAGAATGGGATGCCTTCCATTTTCATTTCTTTTCCTTTCCATCCAAGGCACAGTTCTCCTCGTCATCAGTCTTTGACGAGGATCCATCTTTGGTGTTTTGTCGAATCTCTTCTTGTACTAGGCTAGAAAAAAATCTCTCCTTGTTCGGTGTTAGAAATGTCCTTAAAAAGACATCCAAGTTCACCATAATATCCATTATATGACCTCCGTTTCACTACCATGTCACTACATTCATGTCACTTTCATCATCATTTGGGTTACCTTCATTTTTTCCAAACATTATTAATTTCTTTTGTTTTTAAGTGAATTTTTGATCAAAAGTTGGGAAATAATTTGCATATGCCTATACTTTAAAAGTGGAAAGAGCTTTGTGACATGTGTAGGTTCATTGGAAGCTTCCAAGCCCCTCTTATGTGGCTCCCAAAGATCAAATTCGAAATTATCTTAATGAGATGAAGGAGATTTGAAGCATGGATATGTGGCCTATGGTTAGCAAACTGGTTGAGAATATTATGGATTAGAGGAGAGGAGAAATGATCCTCATTAATGAGGACGTTGCTTAGGAATTTCGTTAAAGAGGATATCTCTCTCTTTTATTTGAAACAACTGAACTCTTGTTCATGTAACTTTTAATCTTATTATTTTTTACTTTTGGAGAACTTGAATAAAACTTGGAGGTTCCAAGCATGGAGGGAGATGTGAAGCAGGAGATATAATGGAGCATATTAGAATGTAAGATAGAGTAGGTTTTATTTTTCAATTTTGTTTTGATATTAGTTTTTATTTTAGTCAAGTATGTCATTTAATTTTAATTGTTAGGTTGTTTTCATTTCATTGAAAGTTTGATTGTTTAGATTTTCCATTCATGCAAGTTTAATTAATCCAAGTGTGTTCGACCAGTAGATTATAGATTTAATTTTCATGTAAGAGTGTTTTTGAATTCATGAAGAATGCTAGATTAAATTATATTTATGTAGTTATTTACATTTACAGTTGACAGTTGAATCTTATGCTTGTTAATTCATCTCATGAATGTGATTCTGTCATCTTCCAAATCGATAGGTTTGGGCATTTGGTTATACAACAACCATAGGTTTCTGATTTATGCATGTATGTTAGATTAGTTTTCAATTCTGCAAGCATATATTAGACTTTCAATTACCCACAGTTGAATTTATATTTCATGCTTTTATGGATCCTATCATTGTCGTGACATTAGCTCTCAATTCAGATCCATAACTTCAATTTGATTACAACATCATCTGTGATGTTTAGAATAGTTTTGAATTTTACAAGCATATATTAGACTTCATTTATGCAAGTAGTTAAATTTTAATTCGTGAATGTAGAATAGATTTTCAAGTTGACATAGGAATGGTGTGATTAGGTTAGTTTTTATTTTTCATAAATTGATCCCTACCATATATTGTGCACGTATGTCTCACAAGTCTTATGGATCCCGGATTGATAATTTATGTTAGTAATATAATACAAATTATTTTACTCAACATTTTGGTGCCGTTGAAGTGGAGGCATACATAGGGATTAGTGTTAGTTTAGAATGTCATTTCATTTGTTAGCTTAGTTTCAATTCCATCACAATTTCATTCTCGCAATTTCAATTTTTCGTCATTAGATTCATTTATCATTTTACCTAACAATTTCTTTTTTTGTTTTTATGCAATTTTGTTTCCATTTTTCAATTTAATCTATTTCATTTTTTTTAGAAATCAAATTTTTTTTTTAAATTTTGACACTTTGAAAAAATAAAATTAGTTTTTAGGGTTTGAAAAAATAAAATAAAATAAAAAATTTCTTTCAAAATCAAATACAATACAATAAAAGTTAGTGTTGATAAAATTTTAATTTAAAAAAAAATAAAAATCCAAACCAAGAAAAATCACTTAAAAAAAAAAAATTAAAAACAACGAAAACAAAACATAACAAGTTAAAAAAAGAAAAAGAAAAAAAAAAGCCAAAACCAATGCATTGCATATGAAAAATTAAAAACTAAAAATTGGGAGTTGATAATCAGAAAATTGGGATTTCTAGAGCAACTTAAGGACTTGAGGAATATTAGTGCCACATCTCATTTCCAAAATGTCTTGTAATCAACCTAATGAAATATAATACATAAAAAAAACTATGCAAACATTTTGTGATCCAAAACTGAAATCTAGTCAAGATTTGAGTGATCTCAGTTTAATTATTGGAAAATTTAAATTTCTTAGTGTTATTTGATCGGAAATATGAATCAAACTCTAATTTTTATAATCTATGGGATTTATTTAGTGAGAATTTAGCACCAATATGCAATATCTACCTCTAAATCAATGTGATATCTTTTTAATTTGAAGCATGCCAACCAAAAAAAAATTAGGATGATGTTACAAACATGTTTTGTAGACTTTCTAGAAAATCATTATTTAGCTTACACATGAAACACTGTGCATAGAATTTATCTAGCCCGTGAGAAAGGCACTGTAAATCAATAAGCATGGTAATGGATTCTCCATGGATTCTCATTTGTGTACTGTTGTTACTGAAATCAGTGCATAGCATGAATGTTGACAAACTGAAATTAGAGCGTGACATCAGTATTGACAAAATATGAATCATGTCAATCCTCCAACAATCAATAAATTTAAAGATGAATATGGAGATACCATTCTATTCATCCAATTTTTTGAGCAAATATCTCTTTAGGGTTTGAAGCAGTGCTTTGTGGATACTGAAGAGGATCAACAAACAACATCCATACTAAATTAACTAGGAAACTGAATCTGATCCTGACTTTAAAGGCTATCACACTGGAAACAATCAACCAAATGGATGTTAGCAACCCAACGGGTGCAACATAGCTGATTGGGACATTTTGATTGCTGAGAAGATAAATCGAAAGAGCCATCAACAACTGATTTTACCATATGAGAATTTCCAGAAAACACACAAGTTTAGACACATATTTTGGACACACATTTTCTGATCGAATGAAGGTGAATCTAAAGAAAAGAAAACATGGGTTCTTCTTAGAAACAGGTGAGTTAAATAACTTAAAAATGGTTTCCTCAATACTATAACTGTTTCAGAGAAATTCGTGATTCTTTGGAGTGCATGTTTCATTTGATTTTACAAAGATCTTGGTTTGGGTTTAAAAAAATTTCTTCAAAGTTTGGATTTAAGAGCATTTCTTGGAAGCAAAATGATTTTGCAAAGAATTGTTTTGGGTTTAAAGAATTTTTTTGGAAGACATTTCTTGGAGGCGGCCTGATTTTGCAAAAAATTGTTTTGGACTTAAAAAAATTTCTTGGACGTACATTCAAAAGACATTTCTTGGAGGTATGTACGTGTTTTGAGTTGAAGTAAATCTTTTGAGCTTCGTTTCATTTTTATAAGACATTTTTCTCTCAAATTTTTTAAAGTAAGTGTTTTTTATTAGAGTATGTATTTTTTGCAAAAAATTTAAACTGAATTTTTTTAAATTAAATCTTTTGTGATATTTTTTGTAATCGAGTTATTGTCTAATTTTTTGAAAGAAATTTTTTGAACTTCATACCCTATTATCATGGGATATCGAAGAACTTGTGAGAGAAAATATGATCGAAAAAGAGACCGTGAGGAACGTAGAGAAGAGACGAGACAATCTTGCAAAAGAAAGTTAGAAGCCCTCTCAAATGCTGAAGAGGAAAATCAACCTCAAGCAGAAATTGAAGTAGGTATGTAAATGTAAATATTATGGTCTATTGATATATTTAAAATTTTCCTAATGTAAAATGTGAAGCTTAATTTTTATTTGATGAACTAATTTGAAAAATATTTTGTTTAATGTAAATAGACAGAGATATTCCTCAAAATATTGAAGAAGAAAATCAACCTCAAGCAGAAATTGAAGTAGGTATGTAAATGTAAATATTATGATCTATTGATATATTTAAAATTTTCCTAATGTAAAATGTGAAGCTTAATTTTTATTTGATGAACTAATTTGAAAAATATTTTGTTTAATGTAAACAGACAGAGATATTCCTCAAAACATTGATGATAAGATACAAAATTTTGAAAGAGAAAGTGAAAGAGATATTGAACCAATGATTGAAGATGGTGAAAATATTGAAAGAAATCCAAATAAAGAAATTGAATCACAAGGTATGTACATATATATATATATATATATTAAACACATGCACATATCATTGAAATTATAGATATATTTATTAATTTAGTTATTTATTGAATATGTACTATTTTTTCGAATATGTACAGATGAAATCACTATCGATAATGAGATGTTAGAAAATGTTGACACTCACACATATGGACATAAAAAACCTAACCATGTTATACGATATCGTGTTAACTTCATTTTGAAAAGTATTTCTTAAATGAGCGGGTGACAGTTCAGGCTCAAATGTTGAAAGGTCTCCTATCATTAAGGAAATTAAAAGAAGCTACGACACTATTGGGTATTCGAAAATCAACCAAAGATAAAAAAATGAAGGAAGATGTGATAAAAAATATGAGAAGTGCTATAAAGTCAATTAAGAGATCTAGAGAAAAAGATGTTTCAATTGTACGTAGAGGAATACAGATGGCAATGGTTTCATCAAGTACTCAAGAGAATTGTTTGGTAACATCTATGGCACGAGCACCGGGAACCTGTTGAAGCCTCTAAAATCACTGCAACAACATGGGGGATGACCACCCGGTCCGGACCTTAAAGCAGCTTATTTTCCGTTTGGAATGGTGGTTCCGACTGGTTCAACTAGGTCCAGTTACCTTCTCTCAATCTCCAATGGCTTTAAAATATGACTTTCATTTACCAATGGAAAAGAGACATCAGATCATTCTTTTTGCTGATCAGGAAAGAAAGTGATTCTTAAGCTGATTTAGGGCTCAACCAATCCACTACTAAAGTTTGCCTTTTTGGGAAGAGGACTTACAAGAATGTAGAAATGATTCTAAATGCAAACTTATTCTAAGATACAAACAAAATGAACTATCTTAATCCTATCTCAATTAGGCAGATATAGATCTAACCAAACCAAGAGCAGGTATTTAAAATATTGGGATTGAAATATGTCTTGTTTATAATGAATATCAAGTTAATGAAATAGTTCAATTAACTGACATTATGGATTTAGTAAAACACATCCTATCGAGACCTTTTAACTGAGATAATCAATCAACAACACTCAGGAAGTAGTTCACAAAATGGTATTGATCATTTAATCAGTAACTTGAGTTATTAAACAATAATATGCGGAAGAAGTTCACAACATATCACTATTTATTCATCCAATATTAAAAGACAGATTTATGAGTAAATAGTTACTCAGAAACCAGAATTCAGCCTATAAGAGAAGAGATAAATAACAACACAAAATATAAGCAAATTACCCATACTGAAAAAAGTGCACAAATATGTAAGTAAATTGACACATTTATGTTATCATAAAATGAAACCAGCATTTAAAACAATAGTATTCGAAATACCAGTTTAATAAATCCATTTCTCCAACTCCGGTCTCTAATAGTCCTTTGCAATTCCCAAGCTTCTGCTTTCAAAAGCAGAGCTACAATAGTGCAAACTCTGTTTATTATACATAACTCAGGATGTAAAAGAAAAACCTCAATAATCCCCAGATTTGAGATTCCACTCCTCCCACCTACAACTCTAAATCCATATCACAAAAGTGCTTTTAGAATTCCATAATTTCAGAGGAGGGCAGCCCCCTATTACATCCTGCAATCTGCTATTTATAATATTTGCACAGGAATTCTTGAGAGGAAAGTTTGTTGAGGAGAAATCTGTCCAATCCCATTTTATTTTCTCAAAAATCCCAATCTTTTAATTATTGGAGCATTTTCATTGATTAATATCTTTTCTTCATATCTCTCCTACTATTTTCCTGCAAAAAGAAATCAAAATAAATTAAGATGCAATAATAAAATCAAAATACCATTTCTGGCATTAAAACAAATCCAATCAGATTCTATTTAAATAAATAATTGAAAATAAAATATAAACTCTCTATTGATGCCTGGGATGGTTTAATTTACCAAGGATATTATTGATGAGCGAATCTGCAATTAGAAGAGGTTTATGACAAATGAAAATGCAGAAGATAACTCAGAGAATTGATTTTGTTTTAGAAATTCGGAGCTTGATCTTCTGCATGATTTTTGACCCAATTAATGACCAAATTTATTAGTGGAACCTCCTCAAAAATGTTCTCCTTGATTTTATCTTTCCAATGAGCCATCCTGAGCCTCATTTGGCCAAGTAAAACTCATTCTATGAGCTTCCAAAGTTGATGAATCAAATCTGGCATAAATCTGGAAATTCTGTTACTGGGTTAAAAATCAGAATTTTAATTAAATATCTAATCCTAAATTAGAATTCTAATTATCTAATAATTAATTCTAAATTAATTATTAACTAAATAATATATAAAATTAATTCTAATTAATTTTCATCTAATTAGAAATTGATTAAGTTACAAAATTAAATTAATATACAAATGATTTGAAAAAGTTAATTTAAATATGATTAATATTATAATTCAAATTATATTAAAATTATAATAAATATTATAATTATAATATAATTATTATAATATAAAAAATATAAAAATTAATTTACAAACCATTGGAATCAATCCAAACCTAAAACCCATAAAACAAACCATTGAAATCAATCCAAACCCATTAATTCATCCACGTAAGATTATGGAGGGATATGGTGAGTGGAGTGTGAGGTGAGGGTGACGTGAGGGTGAGTGAGGTGGAGGTGCGGGAGGCATAAGGGGTGAAAAAAAAACTTTGTATTAAAATATTTTAACACATTGCATTTGGCCTTATCGCATATCGCATTTTGGGTTGTCAAATGTTAAGGCTTTTTAAGAATTTGCGATAAGATTTTGTGAGAAGGAAATTTGCGAGAAATGTTTTTTTTTTTAATAAGTGTTTTCGTGTTCTGGGTCTCGGGGGCTATAAAAACTATCCTACCTTCCTACCTTTACTCATACGTATGAGTGAGTTTTTGAAACCCAAAACAAAAATAAAAGCTTTATAAAAAGCCCTTCGTTCATGCCTTACGCCTTTTAACTATCGCATATCGCACGAACCTTGGATCGGGGTTTTTCAAATGTGCATGTTATAAAAATTGCGATGGATCCGATATTGCGATATGCGATGTAAAATTTTTATTTATTTTTTATTTATTTATTTTTATTTATTATATATATATATATATATATATATATATATATATATTTAATATTAAGTTTTAATTTTAATTATATTAATTATATTTTATTATAATAATTAATTTAATTAATCTTAAAATTTAATGTTAAATATCGGTTTTTTATTTTGGTTTTATTTTAATGATGTTTAGTTTAATTATGAAATTTTCTAAACTACAGCCACTCCGAAAATAAATAAAAAAGAATAAAAATCGCATTTTTAACCCAGACTAGATAAATGATGAGACTTCAAAGGAGTACCATTTTCAAACCAGTTGACCAAATGAGGTAAAACAAGCATCAATGGGAAGCTTATTAAAAATCGATTTTAAAAAAGTAATCAAAACAAGAACACAAATAAAATGAAAAATTAACAATCACATAGGATAATCAAATAAATAAGAATCCTAAAAGGCGTTTAGCCAAAAATTTATAGAAAAAGTCCCCATTATTTGAAGTGAACTAGTAAAAAATGGGAGGGTTGTGTTTTACCACAACAATGGCGACACACGGGAGAAGAACCATTTATCTCTGTTTGATATGAATAAGATTTTCCTAAAATCAAAGTAAAACTAATTAAAGAAGAGAGAATTATGCTTGAAATGCTTGACTAGGTTCATTAGTATGAATAAAAGCAAGAATCATCTAACCGTAATTTTTCTTAAAATTCCTCATAAATTAAAATATTTCAAAACTCTATATCAGTCCTTAATTAGTTGTAGAGATAAAGCAGGGGTCACTTTACAGCTTAGCTTTTAAAATATACTCATTTGTCACAGGTAAAGCCACTGTTGCCAGCAAACATCTATAGTCTCGACAGGGCTACCTTTTAATCATCAATGATTCAGAATCCCATCTCTTTAAGAATTATTGACTTAGAGATAAATCCATTTATATATGTTTATTTTTTATTTTTTTATTTTTATTATAAATCTTAAAAGCCATTGTCCTAGTTTGGTAGCCAGATAGTTGATAATTCCATTCACTGGTTATAATTGGACTGAACAGGCTGGCTCGTGATGAGACCCCTTGTCTTATAATTGTTTGCAATCATAGGCCATTACCCTGGTTTGTTTAGCAGTGTTGGTAATGTCAGCCTATTTTTCCCCTATGATCATGGTAAGCAGGCTCATGATGAGACCTCTTATCTTTTAAGTTTAAATATATCTCTGGATTATACTCTAGAAAAATAAGACTCCTTGGGACAGGGAGAATCATTGACTGCTTAAGAGTTAAGAATGACAATTTTAGAGTTAAAAGGTGCTTTTCTGTAAAGTGTTTTTACTTGGTTAAAAATAACTTTTCTTGACTGATAATAGAACTTTGAAAGATCTTAATAAAATATTGAAATCTCAAAATGATTACAATTTTGATGAAAAAGAAATTTCTCCAGATTTTATGATACTTTGTCAACTTCTCTAAATTGGTAATCTCTTCCTTAAATATGTCTACCTTTATAATAATAAAATCAAACTTTACTAAGAGATTTAAGAAAAATTTAATAGATGACTATCAACAATTTTTTCTCCGTGTATGCCAACCATAGTTAGGTAACAAGAAGGCTTTCCATATAAATCATGGCAAAGTCACCAAAATCAAAACTGAAAACCAAATGAAAAAAAATTCTTATGCTAAAATGAGAAAGAAATCAACAAAAATAAAAATGAAATATATATATATATATATATATATATATATATATATGGAAAAGAAAATCCAAGTTTCACAAGATAAACTCAAAAAAGAATGTTTATACCAATGTTTCAACAATATGAAGAAAGAAAATAATCGTGTAATCAATCCTTCTTATGTCGAGATTTAGAAAAATCATACCTTGCAGGGTTGTAAGTGTTTTAGGATTTTTAGATAGCAGTGACGATAAAATTCAGCCACAATGAAAACTTTCTGTCCGATATCAATATTCTTGTTTCAAAGCATCAACTTAATCATTTTCTAATGAAATGAATTCTTAAAGAAAAGCTAAAGGTTCTGAAACTTCCTGGTGTAGCTATTTCAATGAGGATTATCGCTGCTTCTAGAAATTAAGCCAGGAGAAAAGTATGGACTTCGAAAATATGATCTGGTGGAGGGTTGGAAGCTTTTAAGAAGAGCTGCAAAACAGATTCATATATCAGAAAAACAAAACTGAAACTAAAGTAATGAAATGGAAATAAATGAAAGTGGGTACATAAATCTTACCATTGGATGATTGCTTTTGATCTTACCTGAAAGGTATCAGTTTATCCAAACTAGCTAACTTCTTATTTTAATTAACATTAAAAACATGAAAAAGTCAAACTAACCAAAATCCTATAACCCAAAATCATTATTTATTTTATTTACACTAAAGCAAGCAGTAAAATGTAAAAATTGAATGCTTAGTGCTCAAAGGAATTGAAATTTAAAGAAATGCATCAGAAATGAGAATGTGAATTTGCAGTAACGAATGTTTCTTAAAATATTATAAGTTTCATATAAACTCCATGATTTTATAAATTGTCCAGAATTAAGACCAAATCTAAAATAATAAAATTTAAATAAGAAAATAGAGATGTCTTGAATTCCATATTTAATTATGGAATTATATATTTAAAACTGAAATATATGAGAAATCGAAATGATTTAAATATACTGCAAATTGGTCATTATTTGCTTTCTTACCATAGTGGTTGCCCACACTTGCTTTTAAAATAACACATCACCTTATCAAATGATTCGCATTGCATGTAGAGGCATGCGTTGGATTTTATCGCATCGGCGATTGAAATAGCAAATTATCAATATGAGATCATGCGAAAAAAATATGTGCGATGAGATGTAGCGATCATACTATTGAAGAACTTTTATATTGCGAATCGGGGACAGTCATGCTGCAATTTACAGATCGTACACCGCATCTCGCGATTTTTACTTTTCACATTGCACATTGCACATCACAAATTTGGAATAGTGGTATGGCCATGAATAAAAATGCAATGAAGCGATTGTGATATCGGCGTACCGGAATATCGGAGAATAATCATGTTGGAAATTCCAATATTGGCGATGCGATGGATGACGTAGCTAATTAGCAATTGGCGAACTTTTTGGTACCCGATGTAACACAATTTGATTCTTGCGATGCCGATATGCGATGAATGACGTGACTAATCGGTGATCGCGATCAGCAATCTTAAGCACATAATGTAACAATTCTCGATACGCCTATATGCGATGAAGAGTGGACTCAATAATTTTATGATGAAAATTTAGTAACATATCGGATCTGAGACATCGACCCTTTAAAATTATGCTCCTACTTTTATTGCGATTGGTTGGACACAATATTTTATAAACTTGATTTTAATTTCATATCGGGGTCGGAATTATGTGGTCATTGCAATATCGGTAAAGTCGTTTATCGAAGATTGACGATTCATGATAATGGAAGTATATTCAACTGCAAACCTCTGATATGCGAAATGCGATATGACATATGAGCGAGGTAATACATCAGAGATATTTTATGAACAATTTGTTATAAAAAATGCTAAAAGCTACTTCCAATGAAATATTTCGCTACAAATGGTTGTGAAGTGGATGATGTGATATCGGAATGAAATTATTGATGAAGACAAGTGGGATGGTAGTATTGCAAACATTTTCACTGAAGTATCAGCAATATGAAAATCAAGTTAAATCCTATGATATTGCTTGAAATTTCAATTGGGTTTTTTGATGGTTGAAAGAAAAGTTAAAAATGTTCAAATTTTAATGAATCTCAAAATAAAATTTCCCTGAAGCTATTGCAAATTTGAAATAGGTTTGCTGCTTACTTCAAATTTTGAAAATAAATGAAAACCTGCAAATAAAACAAATCAAAAATAAAAAATGAACTAAAAAAAAGAGAAACTAATAATAGATGAGAATGAACTTGTGAATGCGTACCTGGAAGGAAATTCTTTGTAGTTTTTTTACCCCATGAATCTTCAATTTTTTCCTTCGATTTATCAAAATTTTTCCTTTGTTCAAAATCATCTCATCATTTATTTTAAATCGGAGTGAGCAATCAGCCTAAATAAAATCTGCTTGTTCATGTTTAGAAAATATAAAATTTTCCAGAAATAAATATGAAAATAGTCTTCCCTTTTGAATTGAAACAACAATTTATTACCTCTGCTCATTCCAAATTAACTTGAGAAAAATATGTATTGTTATAGTGACTGTTCAATAATGCCTTTAGTAAATAAATATGATGCGTATTACAACATCATATAATAAACTAAAGGTTTGAATGGGATAAAGCCACTAATTGTGGAAAAATGTCAAAACAGATTTGAATGTGTGCACACAGCAAAAATGGGCATCCTTAAGGTCAGCTTAGCAAATTTTGAGGAAGATAATATGAAATTCATATGATTACCATGAAATGTTAGACTGAATAATAATGATTGAGTCAGAATTAAGCTTATCATAGACAATGATACATTTCATGGGATAATGAGATCATGAAGCTTTTATATCCTCAAAACCTTTATCATATAAATTTCAAAAGAAAATCCTAGAAGGAAATCTCGAAATTAAGAAAAGTGGCTTTGAGGCGATTGATGCCAAGTGCAACCTTAATTGAATTTAATCAAGAGATTATTCAAAATAGACAGAGTAGAGGTATTGCTGTAAGAAATTTAAAAAGGTAAGGAAGAATTAAAATTTTCTGATTGGGAGAAAATGTTTTCACTGAACATGTATGAAAATGGCTGATTGCTTTGTTTTATTTTTAATCTACAGAACTGTTGAAAATAAATTAACTACATTAAATCTACTCCTATTCTAACCATATACTTGAAAAATGACTAGGTATAGTCATATTTCCAGTGTAACCATTTTCTCATTTTAATCCCTACATGTATGTACAATTCAAATGTTAGTAATAAAAATACAAATCTAATTAAACTAAGAAAATTAAACCTGAAATCAGAATGTACAACTATTGTTAGAAGCTTATCTAAAATCTCATTCTCATGAAAATTTCTTTCCAATTGAATACCAATTGGATCATAGAAATCTGGATGGATTTCTATTAATAATTGGGAAATGTTCAAAAGAGGAGATGAAAGGCCAGATTGTGGATATCAGCTTTTAGATTCAAAGGCCTGGAAGAAAATGTTAGTGTTATGTGTAAATGTTAAGCTATTGACAATCTTCCATGAAGGAAACATTTCCAAATATTTTTCAAATGAATTAATGAAAAATGGATGGAAATATTTCAAATCAAATGGAAAATTATTAATTAAATTGGATTGCCGACAGAATTCTAAAAATACATTCTCTTGTTGATATTGCCTTTGAGAAGATAGAAGCTTTTGATAAAACAATAGCATTGATTGAAATTGAAATTGAAATAGCTTTTGATGCTTTTGATTATAATATAAAACTTCAATTTTCCAACAGGGCAATGTATCAATTGAATGTTTGATAATAAAGTGCTCAATATGCCAGCATAATGTATCAAAAATCTGAAAATAAATCTAATTTAATACAAAATAAGTGAGGAAACAAAAATAAAATGAAATCACTATTTGTACAACTAATGTTACAGCACAATCGTGATCGTTTTGAAATAGTTTCCTTTTCACAAGGATTGGCTAGAATTATGGAATTTGAGTAACTTCGAATTCCAACTTGTGAATTAGAAAAAGATTTATGATTATGAACAGGAATGAAAGCTTGATCATGATATGAATCATAAATTGGAATATTTTCTCGAATAGTGAAATCATGAAGATGATTATCTGCTTTAGAGTGAGGATTAGTTGGAATAATTTCTAAATTTAAATGTTCCTCATTCTCAGATGTTATTTGAATTTTCTCATGAGAAATCTCTTTAGAAGAATAGAAATCAACATCCTCAATGTCAGAGTAATTATCATAAATGACTTCACAAGATTCTCTAGAATTCCCTTCAATCTTATCCAATATATCCAAACACAGAGGAACAGGAATTTCATGTTCATTAATGGCAAAAGAATGATCATTAATTGTTTTTCTATCTTGATAAAAAATTAATGTTAATTCATTTAGATCAGCCTCTATATTTTCTGAAATATCATTAACACCAAGAGGGGAAAAATTTCCATCATTAAAAATATTAGGATAAAGGGAAAAATGTGAATCTGAAATAATGCATTTAAAAATGTTTATGTTTGAGAATTCTTGTACATTATGCTCATTGTAAATTCCAGATTCTAAATCATTCCTTTGCGTACTCATGCTTTTTTGAAGAAGATTGATTTGCTACTCTGATTTCAACATTTTCTCATCATGAAAAGATTCAGAAATTTGTACAGCAGTTTGCATGCTATTATTTACTTTGATTGTTGCCTGCACTTGTTGATTTGCGATATGATTTTCTGAATTTAATGCAGAGAAACTTTCAGATTCCAATGCAGTTATTTCTCCAAAATTGCTGTTGTTGTCTTCTTGCATTTGATTAGAATTATTTTCCAAGCTTTGTGAAACCTTTTCATCATAATTTATTTGCACATCCAAATTGGAATTCTCATTTATGTTAGAAGGGGATGGAACAAAGCTTGAACTAATTTCATATGGATCGGGACTAGAGGGAAGAGAATAATTATGTTCAAACCAATCTAGTGATTCTTCTTTCATAGGTTCATCTTTGACATTAAATTTTAAACAATTCAAATGAAATCGAATATTAAAATTTCTAACAGATTCATTTTCTTTTCGTAGATATTAAATTTCATCATTTACCTGATCATAATTATAGTTGTCAAATCTACAAATGAAAATTGTAGCAAATTGATCCCAGCTGTGAATTGAGGCGACCGGAAGAGTTCTACACCAGTTTTTGGCTTCTACCGCAAATGTGAGAGTAAAAATTCTGCATAAGATGCCTTCATCAATTCCTTGAAAATCATAATTTGAAACATTTTGAATAAATTAAGGACATGATTAAAAGCAGAAGAATTTATCTTACCATTGAATTTTACTTGAGACAAGAGTCTTACCACTTTGGGTGGAGTATTGGAAGATGCTCGTCCATGGATACAACTCCAAATTGGAAGTTTAAGAGGAGCTGTCGTGATTAAATAAAATGTTAAAATTGAAAAGACTCCAACATAAAACAAGTTTAAGGCCCTCGTTCTAGCGCCAAAATGTTGAAGCTTTGAAAATCGCTGCAACAACATGGGGGATGACCACCCGGTCTAGACCTTAAAGCAGCTCCTTTTCCGTTTGGAATGGTGGTTCCGATTGGTTCAACTAGGTCCAGTTAGCTTCTCTCAATCTCCAATGGCTTTAAAATATGGCTTTAATTTACCAATGGAAAAGAGACATCAGATCATTCTTCTTGCTGATCAGGCAAGAAAGTGATCCTTAAGCTGATTTAGGGCTCAGCCAATCCACTACTAAAGTTTGCCTCTTTGGGAAGAGGACTTACGAGAATGTAGAAATTATTCTAAATGCAAACTTATTCTAAAATACAAGCAAAATGAACTATCTTAATCCTATCTCAATTAGGAAGATATAGATCTAACCCAACCAAGAGCAGGTATTTAAAATATTGGGATTGAAATATGTCTTGTTTATAATGAATATCAAGTTAATGAAATAGTTCAATTAAATGACATTATGGATAGAAAAACACATCCTATTGAGACCTTTTAACTGAGATAATCAATCAACAACACTCAGGAAGTAGTTCACAAAATGGTATTGATCATTTAATCAGTAACTTGAATTATTAAACAATAATATGCGGAATAAGTTCACATCATATCACTATTTATTCATCCAATATTAAAAGAAAGATTTATGAGTAAATAGTTACTCAGAAATCAGAATTCAGCCCATAAGAGCAGAGATAAATAACAACATAAAATAGAAGCAAATTACCCATACCGACAAAAGTGCACAAATATGTAAGTAAATTGACACTATTCCTGTTATCATAAAATAAAACCAGCATTTAAAATAATAGTATTCGAAATACCAATTTATTGAATCCATTTCTCCAGCTCCGGTCTCTAATAGTCCTTTACAATGCCTAAGCTTCTGCTTTCAAAAGCAAAGCTACAATAGTGCAAACTCCGTTCATTATACATAACTCAGGATGTAAAAGAAAAACCTCAATAATCCCCAGATCTGAGATTCCACTCCTCCCACCTACAACTCTAAATCCCTATTACAAAAATGCTTTTAGAATTCCAGAATTGCAGAGGAGAGCCGCCCATATTACATTCTGCAATCTGCTATTTATAATATTTGCAAAGGAATTCTTGAGAGGAAAGTTTGTTGAAGAGAAATCTGCCCAATCTAATTTTATTTGCTCAGAATTCCAATCTTTAATTGCTGGAGCATTCTCATTGATTAAGATCTTTTCTTCATATCTCTTCTATTGTTTTCCTGCAAAAAGAAATCAAAATAAATTAAGATGCAACAATAAAATTAAAATACCATTTCTGGCATTAAAACAAATCCAATCAAATTCTATCTAAATAAATAATTGAAAATAAAATATAAGCTCTCTATTGATGCCTGGGATGGTTTAATTGGCCAAGTATACTATTGACGAATGAATCTGCAATTAGAAGAGGCTTGGACAAATGAAAATGCAGAAAATAAATCAGAAAATTGATTTTGTTTTAGAAATTCGGAGCTTGATCTTCTGCATGATTTTTGACCCAATTAATGACCAAATCTATTAGTGGAACCTCCTCAGAAATGTTCTCCTTGATTTTATCTTTCCAATGAGCCGTCCTGGGCCTCATTTGGCCAAGTAAAACTCATTCTATGAGCTTCCAAAGTTGATGAGTCAAATCTGTCATAAATCTAGAAATTCTATTACTCGGTTAAAAATCAGAATTTTAATTAAAAATCTAATCCTAAATTAGAATTCTAATTATCTAATAATTAATTCTAAATTAATTATTAACTAACTAATATATACAATTAATTCTAATTAATTTTCATCTAATTAGAAATTGATTAAGTTACAAAATTAAATTAATATACAAATTATTTGAAAAAGTTAATTTAAATATGATTAATATTATAATTCAAATTATATTAAAATTATAATAAATATTATAATTATAATATAATTATTATAATATAAAAAATATAAAATTAATTTACAAACCATTCGAATCAATCCAAACCTAAAACCCATAAAACAAACCATTGAAATCAATCCAAACCCATTAATTCATCCACGTGAGATTATGGAGGGATATGGTGAGTGGAGTGTGAGGTGAGGGTGACGTGAGGGTGAGTGAGGTGGAGGTGCGGGAGGCATAAGGGGTGAAAAAAAAACTTTGTATTAAAATCTTTTAACACATCACATTTGGCCTTATCGCATATCGCATTTTGGGTTGTCAAATGTTAAGGCTTTTTAAGAATTTGCGAGAAGGAAATTTGCGAGAAATTTTTTATTTTATTTTATAATAAGTGTTTTCGTGTTCTGGGTCTTGGGGGCTATAAAAAATATCCTACCTTCCTACCTTCACTCATACGTATGAGTGAGTTTTTGAAACCCAAAACAAAAATAAAAGCTTTATAAAAAGCCCTTCGTTCCTGCCTTAAGCCTTTTAACTATCGCATATCGCAAGAACCTTGGATCGGGGTTTTTCAATTGTGCATGTTATAAAAGTTGCGATGGATCCGATATTGCGATATGCGATGTAAAATTTTTATTTATTTTTTATTTATTTATTTTTATTTATTATATATATATATATATTTTAATATTAAGTTTTAATTTTAATTAAATTAATTATATTTTATTATAATAATTAATTTAATTAATCTTAAAATTTAATGTTAAATATCAATTTTTTATTTTGGTTTTATTTTAATGATTTTTAGTTTAGTTATGAAATTTTCTAAACTACAGACACTCCGAAAATAAATAAAAAAGAATAAAAATAGCATTTTTAACCTAGACTAGATAAATGATGGGGCTTCAAAGGAGTACCATTTTCAAACCAGTTGACCAAATGAGGTAAAACAAGCATCAATGGGAAGCTTATTAAAAATCAATTTTAACAAAGTAATCAAAATAAGAACACAAAGAAAATGAAAAATTAACAATCGCGTAGGATAATCAAATAAATAAGAATCCTAAAAGGCGTTTAGCCAAAAATTTATAGAAAGGGTCCCTATTATTTGAAGTGAACAAGTAAAAAATGGGGGGGTTGTGTTTTACCACAACAGAACTTCGCAAAAAACTTTGCACAATCATCGAAAATTTCGGCTGCAAATAGATGTAAATGATGAACTCGCTTGTTGGAGAGCTATTTGTACGAAACCATACAAAGATAGACTTGGAGAAAATGTTAAAAAAATAATATATGAATATTGGAAGAACAATTCACGTGTTTTGCCAACTACAAGGCATGTGATGCAAAGAAGAATAGCACGAAATCAGTACGAAGAACATGAAAAATATTTCTTGGAAACCACTCAGATAGAGTTATTCAACAAGTTCAAAGAAGAGAATCATCAAATTCATGTTTCACTCAGTGCTTTTGTTCAACAAAAACCATGGTATGTAAAACCTATCACCGTACGCGACACTTGTAGTTGCCCTTATCATGTGGAATTTGAGTTATATTATGACGCATTCCTTGATTTTGGTAGAACATTATGGAAGGATTCACCTCCTCCTTCCACTATCCGTGATTTCATATCTCAAATTGTATGTGAAAGAGAAAGCGATGAACTATTTTACAAAAAAAAATGTGTTGGTGGTAAAAAATGCAATGATTGTAGAAATTTGACTAAATTTCAAAACAAATATCGTATTGATATAAATGATCAATCATTTTCCAACATGAAAGTGAAATGGAAGAGATATGAATATATTGATACATCGATTCAAGGTGCAAATAGTGCTAAAAGAATTGAATTACTAGAAGACGAATTTTTTCTGATAAACTTCTTGAGAAAGTTTGAGGTAGAAATTTACAAATAAACCAAGCATTCCCATAGAGCTCGATGGCAAGACTTGCAATTCAAAAAATCTCGTGAAGTTTTTCCACCAGGGACCATTTTTTCAGTGATTGATTTTGCAGAAAACTACACATTTGTTCCACAAAAAGAAATTCAGAGTGAATACTATCATTCTAACCAAGTCTCCATGCTCGTCCATATTCTATATAGACATGTTGAACAAAATGTCGATCATATAGAAAGCACGAGTGAAAATCGACATATCATTAAAGAATATCACTTTTATATCAGTGACGATCGTACACATGATACATGTTTTGTACAACATTGTTTTGGAAAAAATTATGATTCATTGAAAAATCGTGGAATAACATTCAATGAACATTGGATATGGTCAGACGGATGCGCAGGTCAATTCAAATCTGCACGATCATTCTTTTGGTTGTGTTGTCTTCATAAGAAAACATGCATTAAACATTGTTGGAATTTCTTTGAGACTGGCCATGGAAAAGGAGAACATGATGGTGTAGGAGCATGCATAAAACGAGTACTTCGAAGATATCAAATGAACCACTCTGCAAGCCGACTTGTGAACGTTGAAGAAGTTGTTCAATGGTGCATCGCTGCTCTAAGCCATGAGAGAAACCCATCAAGAGAAGTGCGAAGGTACATTCAATTTAATTTATATTGGAAATATAATTTTAAACATTGTACATTTATCATGCAATGATTATATTTGATTGTATTTTGATATCATATTTACAAATTCTTCTTCTAATTTTCCATATAAAGGTTTTTCTGGCATATTGGAATCGAAGACGTAGATAGATCAATTGGAAGTGATGTTGAAACAATAAAAGGGACTCGAAAATTGCATTCAATTCAAACAAAGTCATCCAGAAATGTGTTTGCATTGGATAAAAGAAAATATTCTTGTTTTTGTGATGTTTGCATAGACAACACAAAATCCAATGACGTTTGTGAAAACAACATGTATGTGAACGATTGGAAACATACAGAGCTAAATACAAAGGGAAAAATGTCTGTTGCAATGTTTGAAGAAATGCAATCAGAGGAAACTACAATATCATCCGATGGTGATCGAGTTTCCGATCTTGTTAGAGAAGGTAACATTTGAATTACTTTCTAATGATTTAAAGATCTATAAATAAATTTAAATATGTATAATTTTGTTAAGTTTATTTTGTTGTGCAGGAGATGTTTTTGCTGTAATTGCACCTATTGACAACAATGAAAATGTGAAGTATTATTTGATGCATTGCACTGAACGAAAAACGAAATTATTACAAAACTATAAAGATCATGGATTTCAATATGATAGAGGGTCTATTATACTGAAAGGTTATTTTTCAGACAAACTCATCAAAGTGGAGACTTTGTTTACTTTGAAGACTATGAACCTGATTCCATAAGTTGTCAATATAGTCACTTGGTGTGTGTAGCACGCATAAAGTTGATAGAAGTTCAATCAAAGAAAAAATCAAAAATTAAGAGATGGAAAATTTCAACATCCGATCATGAACGGATTATTGAAGATGGAATTCCATTAGAATTTTTTTGAGTGAATTGTCCAACAAATTTTTTTTTTCTCAGTAAAACTAATTCTATTTATAAAACATAATAGTACAAAATTGTGCCAGTTTCAGCTGTGTGAGCCTGAGAACTGGGCTTGATGTCCAAACTTAACATAAACAACTGAACTGCCCAGAGTGGGAAACCATTTCTTTTGAAATCAAGTCCACCGCCCCTAGAAGGGAAACCGGTAAAATAATACATGCATTGTGGTTTAACAAGAGACAGTAAACTAAAATAGCCTACAACTTTTACAGCTGAATATAGATTCAAAAAACCAAAAAATTCTTCCATGAGGTCAAAAATTTGTACCAAAGCATGCTGAGGGAAGTCGAAGTCACTGTTCAGGAGTTGGGGACTCTGGTTCTTCCACGATCCTGCAACCAAACTCGTCTCCTCCATCTTCATTGTCCTTCTCTGGTGCGCCATCCTTACTGAAGAAGTCCACCTGCAAGTTTTCCATTCCAAGGCTGGATTGCCCAATGCCCGTGGGTGCAGCGGGAGCCGAAACATTAGTTTTTTCCTGAGAGGGCTGAGGGTCAGGAGGAGTAGGGGCAAGGTAGGGTACAGAAGCAGGAGCTGAGCTAGGGGATTCTTCACAAACAGTGACAGTAATGAAAGCAGTGAGAACATGCTTATCCATGGAGCAATTGAAGCAGAATTACGCCCTCTGAGAGGACTGGCGGAGGGCTGGGTTGGCAGGAAAATTAAAAGCAGGGGAGGCCGGTTGAGAAACAGGAGGAAAAGGCTGCGAAGGCGGAGTAAAGTAGGTGCTCCCAGGATGGTAGGAGTGGCCCCTCTGATGCCTAGAGTCCGAATGCAGGCTCCAAACGACGTCTTCCACAGAAGAGTTAGAGGTCGAGCTGGTGGAAGGGTGTGGGTGGGAAGAGAGCCCTCTGCTCATTCCACGCCTACAGCGCATTCGCTGCCTAAGTTGAGGCATCATTGTCGAGCTTTGCCAGGAGTTCTTGGGGCAGAAGGAGCCAGCGAGGTTCAACGAAGACCTCTGAAAATCAACCAACTGAGAAGGCAAACAAGAATTTAAATGACAGAAGTTACTCTGGGTGTAGTGGAAACCTGGAATATTTTCCAAACAACCAAGGATGGTGCAACTTCACCCAGTTTGGGTGTGTGCGCTCAATTCTGCACAAGCTAGAGGGAAAGCTCCATAGACAGGAGATGGAGGGCCACATAAAACACAAATATCAGACGAATTCTCCAGAACGAAAGCCATAACAATCTGAACCGACAAGGCGAGGTGGTAGACAGGCGCGGCAAGTGGTATGAATGCAGTGCAGGTTGGCGAAGTTATTGCATGATTAATGACGCCGCAGGGGGCCATATGGCCACAGCATGCGAGCGCCCTCGAGATCTGCCAGGGGACTAAAGTCCCATCACTCCTAACCATCAACTGCATCCGGAGATTGTCCAACAATTTATTCTCTTTGGATTAAATATGTTTTAGAACTTCCAGTACTCAACTAAAAATTGAGTTGCTTATGTTATTTGTGCAAGTGTTTGCACATGTACAAATTGATTGGGTACAAGCATGTGCTCTAGTATCAACTGAAAGTATCTTTTCTATACATGTGCATTGATGAAAAATGTTATATGTATTGGATATATCTATATATATATATATATATATATATATGTTCTAGAATGAAATTAATTGTTGTAGTTTTACTATGTGCATTGATGAAAAATTATTTACGTACTTAATATATATGTTCTAGAATGCAATTAATTGTTCCAAGTAGTTTTTCTATGTGCATTGATAAAAAACTAGTTGGATTTCCTGGTAAAAAGTTTCCACAATGTAAATAAATCGACAAGGCTACCTATTTGAGTGCATTAACGACATTGACCCAAATTCAAAAAACATATATATGTACTAGACTTATATTTCCAATCAAAATTAAAGGGATAATTTGTACATATATCTACTTCTTTAAACTCTTTTTTCAATTAGAGCTCAATTGATAAATGGTTAGTTGCATTGAAAAGCTATGTTCTTCCTATTGGAAATTTTTTCATTCAAACAAGACTACATGTAGAGATCAAAAGCTATCTTAAAATTCCAAATGTACTTCAACTATCCAAAAGGGATTTGTGCAACATTACTTGACATGGCATGCCAATTATAGTGAACAACTATCCAATAGAAACATTTAACATTATATACCACATGTGCCAAATGTAGATTGAAACCATCCAAAACTTTAAAATTTTAAAAACTTTTGATAATATATTGTGCAACATTAAAGCATTAAACATCACATGCGAAATGTAGATTAAAACCATTCGAAACTTGAGTTTAAAATTTTTTTTGATTATATATATCATTACTTCACATGCCATGCCAATTACAGTTCAACTAGATCCAATAGAAACATTTAACAAATTATATACCACATGTGCCAAATGTAGATTGAAACCATCCAAAACTTAATTAAAAACCTTTTGATTATATATCGTGCAACATTAAAACATTAAACATTTAAAGTTCATTAAATATCACATGCAAAATGTAGATTGAAACCATCCAAAACTTGAGTTTTAAAAACTTCACATGCCATGCAAATTATAATTCAATTATCCAATAAAAACATTTAACATTAAATATCACATGCCAAATGTAGATTGAAACCATCCAAAACTTTTAACTTTTAATTTAACAAAAAAATATAGATCACAACATTGCTTTACATGCCAAATGTACTCCAAGCATCCAAAACTTAAATTTTAAAAACAAAACAAATTATAACACATGCAATTACATAACATGCCAAATGTAGTTCAGATGACAACATTACTTCACATTCACATGCCAAAAGTACTAAAACCATCCAAAAATTAAATAAAACAAATTATATTAACAATGTAATAAAATACGTCCAAAAATTGTAGATCTCACAAGTATCAAACTGTATCAAGTTTAACAAATTTTAAGACCATCTAAATCTTGAAATCAAATCTACAAATCATGTCCATCAAATAGAGACGGATCTAGCGTCTTTCTTATCAGGGTCTCAATCTGCGCCCTATCATGTGAAGCATCATGGGAAACCTACATACATAATGCACATGTACTTGAACATTAAAATTTGATGTTTTAAAAATGAGTGAGAATATATATATCTAGAAATTCATGTAAAAAACAAAATATAACAAAAAAATCATGCAATACCTCATGAGGTTCCCTCTCCATTTGATGAACAAGTTCTCCCATAGGAACATCTGCAGCGGTAAATTGTACAATATACATGTACAGTTATATATATATATATATATTAAAAACTTTCAAATGAAAATGCACGTGTACATATATAAACTTATTTTCAATAATATTAAAAAAAGGAACTAAAGACAACTTGTTCAAATGCTGTGGATGTTCCTATCTTCATCGCTAGAGTCCTCGGATTAAAGAAATCTTCTATAGGAACCTAAATTCGAAAAATTTTAAATAACTCAAAATATAGATCTCTCTCTCTCTATATATATATATATATCTCAATTTTTAATGGAACTTTTTGAGGTAGAATATATATATATATATATATATATATATATAACTTTTAAACATAAATTTTAAACTTGTGAAAATTTGTCCATACTTGTGGCTCATCTCCCAAGGAAGTAGAAGGTACATCTCCCAAGGAAGAAGAAGGTACCACCATCCCAAAAACATCGGACGGAATCGGTATCTATTAAAACATTTTAGCAAATTATATATATACATACATGTACATATGTGCACAATTATTGATTTTAAAGTCACTTAAAAAACACTAACATTTGCCAACATATCTTGATGGTCAAACCCATCTTCATTGTTTGAACCAGAGGTCCCGAACGTGGTATTAACATTTTCATCACGCATCATGTGTGAGAACTAAATAATGAGCTATGCATGTGTGCTTGAAATACTGCACCTTCAACATTTTCCTTTTTGGCCCTTCCTTGTAATTAAACATCGACTTCGCCACTTCTTTTGTAACTTTTTGTTTTACGTCCTCCCATTTATCTTGACCCATTAATATTTATTTTCTCTTTCTCATCATTTCTACAAATGAATCAGTCGTTGGCCCAAAATTTCTATACACATTTACCATTTCACCCAATGAATGTGTAACTATTTCAAGGCTTTGTCGACTCTCAGCAGGTAGAGACAAAGCCATGAGATCTCTTTGCAATTTTTCATGAAGTCTTTCACACCTTTGTAAGGTGCATTCCGCCATGTTGGTTTCCCATGGTATATCAGTAATCTTGACCAGATAAGTTGTGTTGGGTTGACAACCTTCTTCTTGAATGTAGCGGGCTGCCCTGCATCTATTTTGACCACTAGTTCGAACATTTTCGGCCTCTACATCAATATATACAAAATTTCGTATATTAGAAAAAACACATGTAGAAAAAATTGTACAAATTTAATGAAAAAATATTGAAATTGATGGCAACCTTGACGTTGTTGGTTAGCATCTTCTCCAACATGACCCTGCTGAGAACCAGATCCAGAATGACCCTGCTGAGAACCAACATCCGTTGATTGGCCTTCAGGGGAATAAATACCACTCCCTTCATGCAACCTGCTACCACTCATTGATGGCCCTCTAGGTGGATTTAAACCACCACCAACCTCTCGAGACGAGGGAGAAGCTTCATAAACAAATACGAATTTATAATCAATTGAAAAATACATTCATGTGTATATATACATACATATACATATTCATTGATTAAATTGTGTAAACGATACCTCGATCGGTTGAACCATGGGCACGCTCCATGGATGGAGTAGAAACCCTTCTCCTCTTACCTTCTAAAAATTAAAATATGATACTTATTAACAACTAATTTAACTCACAAAGTTAATAAAAAATCAATTCCATATGTACACACATGTATGGAGATTTAAGATTATATTTAAATACCGTGAACATCCCCCAATCCCTGAACCTCCATATGGGATTCGGCTGATCTTCGTCGTTCGTCCTCCATGATATATATATCTATTGGTCGACATTTACACAAAATAGATAAATCAGAAAATCAATTTGTAATTTAGTGTACACAAATTATGTAGAACACAACTTTCAAAGCAATAATTGATATGTGAAACTCAATTTAATCGAAAAAGAAATTATAAAAATGATAAGTTCACCAAATTGCGCTTTACATGGTGGGAGCACACTTGGTATAAAATTTACCACTTATACACTTTAGTTTGTGGGAGAAATGACACATGTACATATTTTACCTTAAAGTTGTTGTGTTTTATGGATATTAAAATGAAGAACTTCTATTTAGATCCATTCCAGAGATTGACTGTAGGGGCATTTACTAGATATGTCACCTTTCATAAAAGATGAGATCCAGAGGCTACTTGGCCCTTTACAGATTCTGCCTATAGAACTTGTAGAATTAAACACTAGAGGCATTAAAAATATCAAATAACGTTTTCATGCTCAAACATGGGAATGTGTCTCTTTCCCTACGCAAAAAAAATAGTTCAAGGTAGTTAATCTTCATAGACACGTCATCAAGCAGGTCAATGTGATCATCCCCAACTTACTTTTCATGAAATTAGGCTTGGAATCCTCTACAGCCTGGTGGATGGAGTTGAATGGGAACTAGGTCAAGGCCTTTACAAAATACATGCTAGTGAATAACACTTACTAGGTTATGCCAACAAATAAAGTGGGAGAAATGTTTTCTCCTTGAGGTTATCCAATTGGGTGTGTAATACCAACTTCATCCATTTCCTAACAGGTTTCTCTCTTAGGTTACAAAGTGTCTTCCACATTATTAGTTATATATTTTTCAATTTCCCGTGGATTCCTTGAATTTTTTCTCCTACCATCTCCCTCTCTCACTCCCCAAATTATTGTCATCAAACATGCCCCATTGAGGATCTGGAGCAATGTTTGCACCATACTTAGAACTATCATTGCTGCTAATTGAAATTGGAGTCATGTATACTAGATTGCTTGCTTAAGTGGCTCTTACTTGGACAATATCCTGAAATAATTTGACATGATGGTCATATGAGGTTGGAAGCTACTTGGTGTAATTTTCCTTAAATCTTCAAAAAAACAGAGCAAAAATGTCATTTTCGATCATTTTTTATTAGCTTCTGCATACAACAGATGTTATCACAATTTCAACACAATCATGTTCCATGAGCATGAATTATGAATGTTGCAAGCCAAATTGCAAGGAAATTTGCATTCATTTTAGGCAAAATAAGGCTATGACATTAAGGTCCATGCTAGAAAAAATTATGCAAATAAGGTTGCTGAGTCTTGATACTTACCATGTGTTTCAAAACCATAACAAAGTTTGGCTTTGAGAGTGTTCTCCCAAAGCCCTGTCTTGAGATGAAATTTAATTCAATGTCTCTTAGAGTTGCAAGGTGGAATTGATAGAACTATTTGATTTCTTTACCATAGATGGATATCTCCTTTCATCTATACCTTTCTCTACCATCTTATTCCCAAGTGAAATGGGAATTTTCACATTTTGAATGCCATTACCATGTAGTTTGGTAGTCTGCTAGCTAGACCTATCACAAGTAAGGTTGTCATACCAAACTATTTCTCTTGCTCAACTCAGTGACCATGAATCTCTTCTCACACTGCTTACCATAAGATCTTCAATTGTACATGTCACGCAAAGTTGGGGGTTCTAGGTCTACACCTATTAGGTAAAGTTGTATTTTATGGCATTGTGGTCCTTAAATTTGGAGGTGCTCCACCTAAAAAAGTAGGCATTAAATATGGATGAAAAGGATTTGTTTTAACTTTGATAGAACTTCCTTGTGGAATTACTGAATTTCTCGACGACATCATGCTAGCTTTGCTCAGAGAAGAAGGTTTTGGAGGAGAAATTGAATTCTTTTGACTTATTTTTGGCATTGAAGTTTGAAATAGTAGTTTTGATGACTCCATTGATGACCTTGCTGAGGAATTTTATGAACACAATATTGACTTTGAAGATGGTTTAGAAGACGTTGAAGAAGTTGTAGATTTTGGTGTTGTCACTGAATGTTTCTTTGTTGTTGGAATTGATCAAAAAGCAATTTAAATTTACGAGCAGATTGAAGACCTTGAAGAGGTTTTAGATTTTTTTGTTCTCACTGAAGGTTTTTGTCTGGTTTTGTTTCTTAAACCATCATTTCCATAGGACATTTTTGGTGAATAGATTCTTGACCTTGATGAGAGGATATGATACCTTGAAGAGGCTACATCTTTTGGTGACATCACTAATTGTTTCTCTATTATTATGTTTCTTAAACTTTTTTATCCTAGAGGAGGGTGTTATCCAATGTGAATTTGAAACCCCCCTCACATTTTTCAATGGAGATTCTATCTGAATGTTAGGGAGCTACACAAATTATAGAAATTCAATATGATGTGCCAACAACTTTACAGTCATCCCAAAAACATAAACCACCTATTATATGTCAATTAAATTTACATGGAACTAGCAAGCAATATGGTAAAATATAGAATTACGAATCCCTTCAATTAGTAAAAAAAATAAAAAAAATATGAAGAAAGCACCCAGAGGACTAGAAATAACAATATAGTAGAGAAAAAGAATAGTATCTCAGCAGCTATAATTGCAAGTCATAAATTAATATCATATATTCCAATTTCAGTACTAAAAGAAAACTCAAAATAACATAAAAGCAGAGACAACATTGCTTTACATGTACAAGTAAACATTGTTAATGGAAATATGCAACATGGATTGGCATAATCATGCCTTTATCAATGAAATTTCATCAGAACATTGAATAATTGTGCGCTAATAATATTTAAATAAGTTAAAGGAAAAAATTGACCTATATTGTACAGTTTATGGGACAGAAATCAATATGTAGAAATATTCACTTGGTTTTTATAATTAGATAGAGGAATGACTTAAAATGACCTTGTATGTCTTCTCGTTTTAGAGCTCAAATTTTTAGAAAGGATTTAAGTATCCACATTTCAAGAATCACTAGAAGAGGTTGATAAAGAATATAGGAAGACAAAAAACTAACCAGTGGTGTAATAAATGGATTTCTTGGGAGGTAGATTGGCATATGGACTTTTGGTAGCTCTAGAACTTTTCCAAATAAGTGAATGTATTTGAAAACCGAACCTCTAGTTTATTTTGGTTTAGACAAGGTCTAGAATTTGAAAAGTGAATTCCCTCTTTCTTCCTCTTACATGTCCAATGATCGGAATCTGGATTGAGGGAAAAAAATTTCCAAAATAAAAAATTTTCATTTTATTTGTTGTACACATGAGTTTTTAAAAGCTAATTAACTCATAAATTTCTCACAAAATACACTTAAAGCTTGACACATAAACCCCTTCCCAATTGGCTAACTTTAGACGATCCTAAACACATTTTTATTTAACTGATGAGGGAGATAGCCCAACAAAACTAGTTTGTCCATATTCAAATCAGGTTGGTATCAAAGTACAATTTAGCTCATTTTAGTCAAGGTTAGTTAGAAGAATTAGCTATTGGTTTCTGTCTTCAATTTCCTCTCAAAATGAATGTGTACGTGCTTTTGAGAGACACACTAGAGGAATAAGGTCCAGATTTTTGATGAAAATGTGCTATGAAAGTAAAGGGTTAAAGGCAAACATGTACAAGGCATAGTTGAGCCAAATTTTGTTGAGGAAGGGCTTAATTATTTGGGTCTTGGTTATGGAAAACATGATGGAGAATGCTCCAAAGCCAAGGAGGCACATGAAGCTGTTCCAAGAAGGAATTTCATTTCGTGTTCATTACCTCAAGCTTGTGAAGTTTGTGTTCTTGATGAATGGAAAAGTTTGACACCCACTTTGCAAGAAGATGTTAATATTCATGCAGCTAATGAGAATGTAAAAGAAGAGGATGTTGAAAGAGTATTCAGAGGAGAGCCACTACCTCATCAAATTCACCTCCTCAAGAAGGCGACAAAAGTGAATGTTCAAGGTATAAATTTGCCTTTAATCAAATTGATTTTGATTATGATAAACATGGTAAATATTGACATAATATTTGGAAAAGAACTTGCATGTTCCTTTTTTGGTTTGAATAATCATAATGTTTATAGATGTTGGAAGGAGATATCCATGCAGATGAAACTTTCTAAATAAATGAGGCAAAAATTCAAAGGCCCATTGGACAAGGAAAATGATGTTGAAAATAAGATGCAATTTTTTTGCACTCATTGCCATAAGAAAGGTCACCTTGTAGACAAGTGTTGTACTTTGTATCCAAAAAGTCATCCACAACATTTGAAGAAGGTGGAAAGAGATATTTACAAGAATGGAAAAGAGGATTCCATAATCGATGAGTGTCAGGATGATTCACATGATGATGAAGTGCAGCTGAAAGAAGCACCATTGAAATGGTTTGGTAAGGGATGGTTAGATTTCTTATCCAATTAAGGCCTTGCATGTATTTTGATGTTTCATGAATTTCTTTGCAAATTCAAAGTATGGTGCATGTTGCATGAAGCAAGATGTTGAAAGTAGAGTTATGTTGACACACTTAAATGCAACAAATATGGAAATTTGTACATGAGCTATTATTTGACATGAGAGTCAGTTGTTTGAAGAGGCATGTTTTGTCGACTTGTGTTTGGTTGATGGTTTTGTAAACCAATATGTAATATTACATGGAGATATTCACATGATGTGAATTTTTTTTCTTTGAAGGAGACAAATGATATGTCAGCGAGCTATGTTTCTTGCATGATGTGTTTTTCAGTTTGATGGTTTTGTTTGTGACAAGAAGTCACAAGATTTTGGGAAGGTCCACTCTTGAGCGAGAGCCTTATGATTACAACCTAATCATGAGAATCAAATGGGAGTGCATCCTTATTTTGAAAACAAAACTCTAGATAGGATTCTAAGCTACCTAGGACTCAAACCATTATTTTTAAATTTGAAATATCATGGTGTGTTGTTTCAATGCCTAAATCCACAACCCTAACATAAATTGTTTTATTCTTTTTTTGCAGGATTTAGTTGGTTATATATTAAAAGTCAGTTGAATTTAAAATTCTTGGCTTAGTGGCATGAACCAAACATATTGTGTATTAAATGAGGAATTTCGCTCTCCCAATCATTTCTAAATCACCCATATCACCAAGAAAACATGTTTTAAAAGAACATACTTTGGTATGGGAAAGACCTTAGGTCCTTTGACTGTGCACATGTGGTGTGAAAAATTGAAATTGACAATGAAAAAAAGTGAAATTATGAATGAAACCATGAAAACGAAAAACCCAAAGTGGTAAATGATTTAAATAGACCTAATTAATTATTTACCAACATAAATTCTTCAACTTTTAGCAACTAAATGATAAGTAAAAAAATAAATAAATTTGTAATTATGGTTCGAAAGTTACATAATCTTAAGAAGCATTTTAAATTAATTCTATCTCATAAAAGGTATCCCTCCTAACTTAACAAATACTATCTCTCCTCCTAAGGTTCACGACCTCCCTTCCTTAGCACACAAGACATAAATACAATTAATATTTCAATATGTAAATTCCTATCGAAACAAATGAAAAGTCATATATAGATGCTTTCAAATATTATAAGAAGGTTTTTGATATGGTTGAGAATGTGGACAATAGAATCCATCAACAAATTATTTTTCAAAACGTATTACTTTCAAAGTATCAAAAAGGAATGTACAAGAGTGTTCAATGAATTAACGCTATTTATTTAAATTCCATGATGTATATCTTACTCATAATTTTAACAAATTATTAAATAATGATCTAGATTGGATAATTATATTATTTGTCATATATTTTGATGCTTATAGAGTGATAAAACTGAAAGAATCTTGACTTGTAGGGTCATTTTAATGGTGGGTGGAGAATTGGGGTCTAAAACCTTTTGGAGTCATTTTAAGGTATTAAATCACATTTCTAGGGGTCAAACGATTATCCCTTGTGCCGAAATTTTGACCATTATTCTACACTTAAAGACATATCCAATGGTGCAAGAAAAACATCAAATGAATTTCATTCAAAATTTATGCCTTTAATAAGTTGACCTATCATGTTGACCACCATGGTATGAGAGAATTTCATTTTAGCCCCATTACTCATGCATAGAAAGCTAGCTACATGTGGAATTTTAACAAGACTCTAAAAGGTCTAAAATCAGAAACCTCGTTAATGGTTGACGGAGTCAAATCTTACACCTAGTTGGCTATCACGCTATGTTAAATACTTGGCCACTAGGAGGAATAAGAGTTCCATTTTGTGTTATTGTATTGTATTCCATAGTTGAAAATACAACTAGGAGTGTGAAGTTAGAGAGAAAAATGTATGAAGTTAAGTTTTTATAGCAACCTTACAAACCAAAAGTCTTAGCTAACTCTAGAGAGATTACCTCTTTCTTTGTACTTACATATTTTCCATACCAAAAAAGAGAGAGTAGAGCATGTTTAAATTTTAGTGTTGTTTTTCTCCCATAAGGATTTCCTAGGGAAAAAGGAGTAGAGCATCATTACTTTTTATTGTTGCTTGTCTCCCACAAGGATTTCCTAGGAAAATAATCGTGTTGATTGTCTAGATATGTATGTGTGTGTTTCATTATGTTCTCTATTTCTTTCATTGTGTTTCATTATGTTTTATATTTCTTACACTTCCGCCCTCCTATTTTTCTTTCCAATCAAGGTTTATAAAGTAACATGAGAAGCAACATGAGACTTGTAACAATAATTTTCATTATCTATATGGAAGGCAAGAAGGATTATATCCCCTTAAGCTTAAGCTTATGTAGTTTGTCAATTTTTATCATATATATTTTTTGGTAAGGGTAAATGTTTTTTATCTATAGTAAGTCATGAACCCCAATTTACCTTATGTAAAGCATGATTCTAGGATTACTACAATTTGTACTTAGTTTTTTATTGTGATGATGCCCTGTCTCAATCACTTGGCCATCCCTCGATGGGTAGTTAAATCTTTATAACAATACTTAAGTAATATTTATCTATTTGTATTATGTAAAATGTAAAAAATGGTATACTATTTTTCGTAAAATTGTGTTGAGTTTATCATATATTTCGATGAAAGTTGATTATATGACACATTTTCTTTAAAAGGAGAACAATTTTGTTAAAGTATGAATTTGTAATTTTGTGTGGCTCTTTATCAACCTTCACTTCCTCATTCCTAGAAAAAATCTACTTGCTCATTCGTATACCCACTTTGTATTCAAATGCATGAGTTTTGAACTCTAGAGTAGCTAATATGTTTCCACACGGGAAAATTATGTCACATTTTACTTTAACTCTAAAAATATTATTTTAGGTTATTAAATTCATATATAATTTAACATTAGATATAAGTTTAAATTGAAAACACTTAGAATGAAATATAGCTTAGATATGGCATTTGCATTATTATCTATTTATTGAACTATTATCCTTGGTATAATTATTACACATGTTTAATTTACATTATTGTTATCTGATGCTTCTTTGATTTATCTCCTATAGCTTAATGTAATGCTAGATATATAATTTAAGTTGAAGGCTCATGAGATAAATATGACTTCTATGTGACATTTGTATTGAATCATCTATTTGTTGTATTATATTTACATAATTGGTATGCATATCTAATTTACATTACTAATATGTCATGCTTCTTTAATTTATCTTTTATAGATGACTGGAGCAACCCTTTTTAATCTATCCCTTTTGACTTCGGATATGTGGGAAATACTCATTCACATATTTTTCTATCAGAAAGCAGTGAGTAAAATTGTATTCCATTTGTGTCCATGTTAAGGTTAAGCACATGGATTAATGTTTTATATAAGATACATTGCCACGGTGTACATTTATATCTAAAGGGTCCAAAAGCTCATTCAAGACCATATGTTTTGTTGATGTAGGTTGATTGGTTATATTACATTGCTTTTGCAGTTGTTTTTGTGGGCCTTACCATCTATTCGTTCTAGTAATTACTGAAACTAATCTTTCACCTTTTTATTTTAAATAGAAATAACTTTTCACAGACATTTTAATATGTAAAATTAAGGAAAACCCTTTTTTTCCTATGTGAATATGATAATGTCTAACATGTGCTTTTTATTTCTGCAGTAGTGACAAAGAGAACACTATTGTGGTTGAAAATGGTCTAAATGAAACCATACCATACACACAACTCAATGAAGAGAGAGAGCCTAATATAGTAGGCATAATTGTAACTCCCTCATGATTAGAAAATCACGCTCTATAGCATTATGCTTCTCTCCTCCATCATTATTTTTTAAAACACTTTCATTCTTTGAAGAAATGTATTAAAATATTGCAAAATTTTCATTTCAATTTTTTATATGCTACATTACGATTGTAAAATGACAAACTACAACTCAAACTAAAAAGGAAAAAAGGTTTGTTTTTTTTTAATATATTTTTTAAAATTTAACAATTATTTAAATAATTTTTTTCCTTTAGAAGTCATATATATATTGTGTAGCTGATGGAGAAATTTATGATTACCACCATGGATGGGAAAATTGGGGGATGCAGCATAATGATAAAGAGGCAATAGCGGGATGGGATAGAAATATTGGATAATCATTGCAAACAATGGATGAGGATGCAGCTGATCTCTGGGTAGAAGAAATGATAAATCACCTCAAGAAGAGCTCTCCTAACGTACCAGTCTACCAGATTCTTAAGTACTTGCATAGTATTATTTACTGTTTCAACAACCCTTTTATAAAATCTGCAGTTGAATCCAGACTTCTCTACTTCACACAATTTAGTGTTCTTCCAAATCATAAAACACAAATAATTGACAAAACAATAGATTAATAACTCAATCTAAAACTAGAGTTCCGTTGAAGCACAACTTTGAGAATAACTATAAGGAGAAGGAACATTCAATAGAATAACAGAGACTAAATATGTCATCATTTTCATTGCATCATCAATTTAGCAAAATACAAGAAACTCTGGTAAGAAGGGAGGATGAGAGATTCAATGAATCAGATGTAGCAGGTAAGGAGGGTTCAAGAACATTAAGGAATATTAATAGCCCAACTACAACTTCCTGTTCTGAAGGAGAAGGATTGCATCTCCTAGCTCTTCTTCTATAGTATGCAGAAGTTGTTTCAGAGGACAATCATGAAGAGGCGAACAATATCCTGCCTTATATTTATGAGCTTTCTTCACCTTATGGGAGTTTAGTTCACCGTGTGGCTGCATACTTTGCTGAGGCCATATCATGTCGGTTGATCAGATCATACTCAGGAATCTACTCTCCTATCATGAATGAATCACAGAACCAAAGTATTGCATCACCATTCCAAGTATATAATGGTATCAGCCCATTTGTGAAGTTTTCTAATTTCATTGCAAATCAGGCAATCCAACAAGTATTCCAAGGTGAAAATAGTGTGCACATTATTGACCTTGACATAATGCAAGTCTGTAATGGCCGGGATTGTTTCACATATTGGCCTCCAGACCGGGCAGTCCTCCCTATGTGAGAATTACAGGCCTGGGAACCTCCATGGAAGCATTGGAGGCAACTGGCAAGAGGCTCTTTAAAGTTTGCTGAGACATTGGGTATTCCTTTTAAATTTCATGTTGTTTCAGACAAGGCTGGGAATATTAATGAAAATTTAGAGAGGCTTAAGTTCAGAAAAGGGGATGCATTGGCTGTGCATTGGTTACAACATTCTGTATATGATGTCACAGGCTCTGATATTAGCACATTATGTCTTCTAAGGAGGCTTTGTCCAAAGGTTATCACCACGTTGGGTCATTTCTAAACAGATTTACGGATGGAAATATATTTGCTTATTAACTGCTTCGGCCTGGAGACCTACTCATCATACCCTCTAAACCTAAAATTATAGTTTTCCACAATTAAATCTGAAGCACATTATGAATATCATCATGGATATGAACTTGGAGAAAGTTGTAGTTACAGAGAGAACAAGTACATTATGAATATCATCATGGATATGAACTTGGAGAAAGTTATAGTTACAGAGAGAACATACCTTGTGCCGACGAAAGGAGCAACAACGTGGACGAGAGGAGCAACAGTGTGGACAAACAGACCAACAATGCGGACGGGAGGAGCGAAAACGCGCGAAAAGACCAGCAGTTTTCCACAATTAAATATGAAGTAAATTATGAATATCATCATGGATATGAACTTGGAGAAAGTTATAGTTATAGAGAGAACATACCTTGCGCTGACGAAAGGAGAAACAATGCGGACGAGAGGAGAAACAGCGTGGACAAACAGACCAACAACGCGGACGGGAAGAGCGAAAACGCGTGAAAAGACCAGCAGTTTTCCACAATTAAATATGAAGTACATTATGAATATCATCATGGATATGAACTTGGAGAAATTTATAGTTACAGAGAGAACAAGTACATTATGAATATCATCATGGATATGAACTTGGAGAAAGTTATAGTTACAGAGAGAACATACCTTGTGCCGACGAAAGGAGCAACAATGCCGATGAAAGGAGCAACAACGTGGATGGGAGGAGCAACAGTGTGGAAAAACAGACCAACATCTCGGACGGAACAGTGAAAAATACTTGCGAATAATCAGACGGGTAAAAAAATCAACTTCACGGGCGATTTATTTATAGAAACTAGTTCGGTCGAACTGTTTTAAAAGTAAAATTTCAGCCGAACTCACAGTTCGACCGATGTTTTTTTTGAAGTTCGGCCGAAATTTTGTTGCCGGTTTTCCCACCTCCAGCAAAAATTTTGTTTGCCTGCGCTGTTAGTGTGCCATCAATCTAAACAAAATCACAAATTCGGCTGAATTTTCTAAGAAAGTTCGGTCGAACTATTAAATAGTTCGGCCGAACTTTATAAAATGTTCGGCTGAACTATTGCCGAAAAAAATTTTTGGCCCCCGATTCTCACAAAAGTGTAACCCAGCTTCACGTTTCCGCCCAGCATCATTTGACAAAATCTGTAAGGAAAAACAATTTTAATGCACATAGAGTTGTTTCAACACAACACGCTCCAGGGGAAAGAATTCAAGTTAAAAAAAAAAATTCTGTAGCATTTGATCCACATAGCATGTAGCCCAATCGTGAAAACATTTTCCTTCATCTGGATGTGATGTTTCAATTACAGTGAGTTCACTTGACAGGACATTGTCAACAGTATAAGTGCAGTCTCAACTCTCACCATCATCATCCTCACTAAGAAACCTGTATTTTCCTGGAACTAATGACTTTAGTCGCTATGGGGGACACACATATCCAAATGAGGCTCCAAAATTATATAGGTTATGTATTTTATTTATTACATTTAGCTGTGTAAGTTATGCGATGCCTTTTATTTTATGTGTGCCTATATGCTGTTGTCTACCCTGCATCATATCTCTTCTTGGTTTTCGATAAATTTTCAAGAGTTAATGCATCAATGAAATAATTACGGTATTTTATCATTTTTCTTGAGGATTTATTGATTGATTTAAAAGAATTATTACATGCATAGCTGTGTATACTTAATTTTCTATTCAAAATTTTTAGCTACAAAAATTATGCAATTCTGGAGATGAACATCAATCCAACAGCTGAGAAACTTCAATATTTCACCCAAATTTCAAATCAACCTAAATTTCTCATATGACATCAGATTTCAAAAATCAAGTGTCATTGGAAAGGTCTTGACAAGATATGCACAATGAGAAAGCTATCATTAGAGTTTGAAATAGTAAAGAATAAAGAAATTGTTGAAAAGACACAACAGGTAACTTGAGGCACTAGTTTCGACACAAGTATAAATTATTTTGGTTTTCCTTCACGAAATTGTTTTATTAGTACCAATTCTCAGTTTTTTGTGTAAATTTCATAACCAGAGAGATTGATCACCTCTCTCTTTTTGATATTCTTACATTCCATTGGAGAAGAAGTACTAGTTTTTTTTGCAGGTTCCGGGATGAAGGACATATGATCATAAGAAATCAATTTCTCTCTGAGAGACCACATTTATTTCACAAGAGGATGATCAAAACAACAATAAAAATGAAACATCAATGCATGAGCACATGCTAATGCTATTCAGATCTAGCACTTGCAAGCATTTCAGATGCCATCATCTCCATTACATCCATTCTTCTTAATAAAACATTGACCTCATGTCCCTTCATATTTTCCATTCACATTCATTCTTCATTCACTTTCACTATCCATTCACATTCATTCACTTCCATCCACCCCTAACTCATGAATAAAATAAATCAGCTCACTTACATGTTGATTAACTTTTTCCTTTTCATGTAAATTTTTCTTTCCCAAATAAATCATGCTTCAAAGAAAACTAGATATCTATAGTCATTTTTGAGTTTTAAAGATATTTTCAAAAAGTACCTTGAGGATTCCATGCCTTAATGGCAAGTTGTCTTACCGAAAAACAATGGGAATACATTAATGTCCCTTGTTTGACGGATCTTCTAGTTGACTCAACATCAAAAAAATTATTCGCACCTAGAAAGATGTGATTAAGCATCTTGAATCTCATTTTCATCAATGGTGAGAGGTCTCGTGTTGGTTAGTGGCATACATTAATGGCCACTAATTCAAAAATTTCTTACTATGTTTGACATCAGCAAATTCATTCACATAGATAAGAATTGTGCCAATGTGTGATAATGACATGAAGAATATTAGATCCATCATTATTCAACATTTGTAGCAGATGTAGTAGATGTAGTAGATTTAGCAAATTTAGTAGAAAGAACAAACACTCACTTTCACAACTTCATCCATTATTTCCACGACCAATTGAAGAAGCATTAGATCAGATTTTTGCAGCAGCTACATATCTAGAGATTATCTATTTCATAGGTACGTAAAGGTGTGTTCTTTTCTAATTTTTTATCATGCAATTCCTTAAAATGCTAAAGTTATAATTTTTGGAAAAACAATCCACAATATTCATTTTATCACTTTATAAAATTGCAAAAAAGCCATCAGTTGGGGGGAAGAGATATCAGTCCATATATTTACATCTTATGCCACATCACTTTCATATAACCAACATACAAATATTGTTTCATTAAGCTTAAAAAAATATTATATTTTTTGAAAATCATCAAATTAATGAGCTTATTAGATGGCTAATTGAAAAGATAAATTCTCAATGTTTTCAAGATATTTGGATGCAACAAGGAATTAAAAAAGTAATGTTACACAAGGACCAATACTCATCAATTTTTGTTGTCACACAAGAACCAAACATAAAAAATAAATTTTGGTTTTCACACAAGAATAAACCATAAATATGAATGTTGAAATCCAATGTATTTCAAAGAAAACTTTGCAAAAATAATGAATTTATCAAATGCTATGATAATGAAAATTTAAAGGAGAAATGATACAAGCCAAACCTCATCAAAAGAAAGAATTCAAATATCAAATGAATCAATGTAATAGGTTGCATGAGGACATGAAACAAATTCAGTTGGGGGGTATGTTGAGTCTCTAAAATTTCCTTAAAAATACATCTAGTTTCACCATCATATCCATTATATCACCTCCATTTCACCTCCATTTCACTATCATGTCAGTACGTTCATCTCACTTTAATCATCATTCGGGATACCCTTGCGTTTTCCAAACATTATTAATTTCTAGTGTTTTTAAGTGAATTTGTGATCAAAATTAAGGAAATAATATGCATATGCTTATACCTTAAAAGTGGAAAGAGTTTTGTGATATGTGTAGGTTCATTGGAAGCTTCAAAGGTCCTCTTATGTGCCTCCCGAAGATGAAATTCGAAATTATCTTCATGATATGAAGGAGATTTGAAGGAGGTAAATGTGGCCTATGGTTAGCAAATTGGTTGAGAATATTATGGATCAAACGAGAGGAAAAAGGATCCTCATTAATGAGGAGGTTTCTTAGGAATTTGTTTAAATAGGAGATCTCTCTCCTTTATTTGAAACAACTGAACTCTTCTTCATGTAAATTTCCATATTATTACTTTTTACTTTTGGAGAGCTTGAATAAAGCTATGGTGTTCCAAGAATACAGGGAGATGTGAAGTAGGAGATATCATGGAGCATATTAGAATGTAAGATAGAGTAGGTTTTATTTTTCAATTTTGTTTTGATATTAGTTTTTATTTCATTCAAGTATGTCATTTTAGTTTAATTTTTATGTTGTTTTCATTTTATTGAAAGTTTGATAGTTTAGATTTTCCATTCATGTAAGTGTGTTCGACCGGTCGATTGTAGATTTAATTTTCATGTAAGAGTATTTTTGAATTCATGAATAATGCTAGATTAGATTTGATTTATGTAGTTATTTACATTTACAGTTGTGTTGGAAATATTTTCATTAATGGAAAAAGAATTGGCAAAGAAGGAGCATCTGAAACTGTAACCATGAAAAGAGGAAAAGAAAAGTAGCAGTAGAAGAAGAGTGCATAATTGAAGCAGAATTGTCCAGAGACAGAGTAGAAGAAAATGCCATTGAATAGAAAAGAATAAGCGAATGTTCTAGTAATTCACCCTGATGGAATCTGTGATAAGTAAGAAATCCATTGAAGGAATTAATGGTTGCGGAGATATGATGGTTTTGCCTGCAGAACCAAGAACTTGAATGTACAGTTGGAAGCGGAACTGTGACAGGATAGAACTCAAAAAATGCAATGGAGGGTTGATATATTATAGCAGAATTGAAGACAGAATGACATTGAGTTGTCTCGAGTTGATGTTTGTGAGGAAATCTCATCTAGCGGTTCTTCATTTCCCTCATAAAGGAAGCCTGCGTATAACTAACTCTATCCTAATGGTAGTGAAAATCCCGTCGGAAGAGAACTACATTTGTTCGTTTTTTATTAAAATCCTGCCAAAGATAGATTAGAGTTAACTAAGTAAGAAGGATAGCACAAAACCAGACTAACCCTTTGGAATCATGAATGGAACCTGGAAGGAAAGAGGTAGAACGTAACAAAAGGAAGTGCGACGGAACTCTGCGTGGAAGAGCGGAACCATGACCGAGTGAATAGTGAAGGCGGTTTATGGTTTTCATTGCACCACCTATGTGTAGTGAGTGGTATTTGAGGATTTGGGAGCGATTCCATAAATCATTCGACACGTGGCAAGGAGGACCCATAGAAAATTTCTTGTCACTGTGCGCCATCGCACGATATTGTTCGACCCAGGATGCCTAGCGATATTGATACATAACGTTGATCTGGGAAGATGCCATCGGATGGTGGCTGTGTTTGGAAGGTGCGTGAAGGATAACCCAGGTACGGCGCGCCGACGCACGTTATTACCCATGCAAGTTACCCAAGCGATATCCATCTATTTGGATGATGTGGCGCGATGGAACGTGAGCCCTTCGATCGGGTCGATTGTTAGCGCTGGGCCCCAATTTAATTTATATTGCTCATTTTTAAGGTCTATTTAAAAGCGTTGGTTATTAATATAAATTCCGATTATATATTTTAAATTTCCAAAGGTTTTGGATAATGTTTATTTATCAAATTCCACGAATTTGATAAATAAAATTCCAATTAAAGAAGGAATACCAACAGCGGTTGGATGGTTTTCACTCATGGTTTTACTAAAGGAAAAAACTATATAAGGAGAAGACGATTATTGTACAATGTGTGCATGCGTAAGGGTGGTGAATAAATAAATTTCTCTAAGGAATATCTGCATGGACGAACTCCGTTCTTAATTGATAAATCTGAATCTGTGATGCACCCATGAATAAAATGATCTGACGATGATGAATTTCTGGTTTTATCGAATGAAGAAATCATGAAGAACTGGTGCGAGTGTAATGAAGAAAATGAATAAATCTGGTGGCCTGCAAGGTATGTTGTGTGGAAACTGGTGGATCCAGTATGAAAATTGATAGAACGTGGTCCGTAGTGGTGCTGAGGGTCGAAGCCTTCAGTGAGGGGGTTGTAGCTCCCTTCGTGTGATAGCTGGTAAACAAGAGAAGGTTGTAGCCTTTCTACAGGTAGGTGCCTGCATGCTGGTATAAGTATGCACCAGCATAAATTGTAAGAAGTTTTCTTTATAATAAATATTGAAGACTGAGATAACAGCAGTGGTGGTATTCTCCCAAATTGGGTTTCCACCTTAAATACTGGCGTTCATATGTGTGGCTTATGTTTGATGGGTTGTTCTATTATTTCTGTTCATACTTACTACTTACTAAACATCTGATCAATGAATGATGCAATGATCTAAGTAAAGACATAATAAGATCTCTGGACATACACGTTGGAGACTGTAAAAAGTGTATGGTTTTAAGAGAAAGAAAAGTAAAAAAATTTCATCCCTAATACTGATTCACCCCCCCTCTCAGTATTTTTCCCAACAATTGGTATCAGAGCAGGTCCTTCTGAAAAAGCTTAGCCGCTAGAAGGAAGATCAAGCAAGATGAGCAATCAAGATGGAACAACATCTATCAGGCCTCCGCTCTTTAACGGAAACAATTTAATCTTCTGGAAAACAAGTATGAGATCCTATCTTTAGTCTCTGGGAGTAGATGTATGGGCAATTGTTGAACAAGGATATCAATATCCAGCTGCAGTACAAACAGATCCGACGGAAAGAAAGAATTATGAAACAAATGCAAAGGCGGTCAATGCTCTATTGGGAAGTCTAACTGAATTAGAATTTTTCATCATGCAGCTGAATACAGCAAAGGCAATATGGGACAAAATCATTCTGAGTTATGAAGGTGATGCAAAGGTAAAAAGTGCTAAACTCCAAACTCTCAAAATTTAATATGAGAATCTAAAAATTGATAATGAGGAGAGAATTACCAATTTATTTTTACGTCTTGATGATATTGTAAATCGTATGAGAAATCTGGGAGAAACAATAACCGAATCTACTTTGGTTGAGAGAATTTTAAGATCACTAACGGAAAAATTTGAGTCAAAAGTTTCTGCTCTTGAAGAAAAGAAGGATCTTCAAAATTTTACTGTGGTGCAACTTCATGGCACACTAACTGCATATGAAATGAGAAGAGGAGGATCATCTGAAGTCAAAGAAGCAGTCTTTAGAGCTTCTACAAAAGGGAAGGAAGTACAAAAAATAGAAGGATCGGGGTATATCTCAGAAGAAGATGAGGTAAATTTTGTAAAGAAACTTCAACTTGCCACAGGACGGTTCAGAGGTAAGCTTCCTTTCAAATGTTTTGATTGTGGAAGAGTTGGTCATTATGCTACTAAGTGTCCTCATAAAGAAACACATAAAAAAGGGAAGGATGTAGAAAGAAGGAATAAGAATCAGTTTAGCACTAGAAAAAGTTACTATACTCATGAAGAGAGTGATGGGTTATCTGATAGTGAGGAATAATGTGAACAAGATCTTAGACTTCTCATGGGATTTGAAAAGGAATCTAGAGAAGAAAAGGATACTTTTGAGGATGCTCTAGAGGACAATGATTTTCTTGATAAAAAAAATCAACTCAAAATATGCTTAGAAGAAAGTAAAATAACCATAGAGACTCTGAAAAATTAGCTTGAAGAAAAGGAGAAACACAATGAGAAATTAGAGTGTGAAGTAGTAAGCCTAAGAAAATAACTTGAGAAAGTAAATACTATGAATCTAAGATTTGCTAAAGGCTATGAAACCTTAGATGAGATTATCAAGGTACAACGTTCTCCTCTTATGCACTCTTACAACGTTCTCCTCTTATGCACAAATGTAGAATCTTACACTCGCTAAGTCATCTTAATAATATGATTCTATCATCTTCCAAATGGATAGATTTGGGCATTTGGTTATACAACAACCGTAGGTTTCTGATTTATGCATGTGTGTTAGATTAGTTTTCAATTCTGCAAGCATAGATTAGACTTTCAATTATGCACATTTGAAGCTATATTTTATGATTTTATGGATCCTATCATTGTCGTGACATTAGCTCCCAATTGAGATCATAACTTGCATTTGATTACAACAACAACTATGAAGTTTAGACAATTCTTTAATTTTTAAGCGTGGATTAGAATTCAATTATGCAAGTAGATTAAATTTTAATTCCTGAATGTAGAATATATTTTCAAGTTGATATAGGAATGGTGTGATTAGGTTAGTTTATATTTTTCATAAACTGATCTCTTTCACATATTGTGCATGTATGTCTCATAAGTCGTACGAATCCCAGATTGATAATTTATGTTAGTAATCTAATACAAATTATTTTACTCAACACTCCCACTCTGGTAGCTTCTCCCTCCAATTCAACAAATCCTGGTTGCTATGACAGCTCTAGGGAAGGCCTATAAGTGTTTGGCTCAACAAATCATCCTGGGAAACTATTACACCAACACTTCCAAGCTCATATCGATATTGAGTGAATTTCATCAATTATTTTGATATCGTTTCCCCCTTATATATCTTGATATTCCTGAGCTTATCCTTCAGCACCATCTTCCTATGCTCATTGTTATTATGAAACAGAACTATTAAGGCCTTCAACATAGCATATGGAGTTTCCTGTCCATAGAGGTTGGAGAAAATATGATCTCGAACTCCGTATAACAAACTCCTTATCACCTTTGCTACATTCTTCTTCCATGCATCAAGATTTTGAGCATTTGCTACTGTGGTCCTAGCAATATCATTTTCTATGAATTCCTTCAGTCCATTTTCCTCCATTATTTCCTCCATCCTGTCCTTCAAATCTTTGTAATTTCAATTACCCTCAAGGGACCGTTCGATTCTCAATCGACAGAAAGACATCATGATCTGTTGCTAGTCTTGAAGAATAAATATGAAAATTTGATTCAATTGTTCAAATAAAACTATGTTTCTTATCTTCTGTAGTTATTCCTGCTCTTATACCATGTAGAAAATCAAAATAGATTCAAATGATGTTATAATATGCTAAAAAAAAAGGTGAATCTATTCTACAAATTGTGGAAACGAATTATGATTGTACAATCAAAAGAACAAGAAAGAGAAATAATTTCAATTGCACAAAAAAAATATGTATTTTAGGAAATCATCGGCTAAAAACCCTACTATTTGGATATTTTAATCAGTCAATAATATGAAATAATAAAATGATTCTTTGAGGCTTGAGACCTTTCTGCACTATCTCTAACTATATGACTTTGATATGAGCAAGTTTGGTCCAATACTTAACCAATTCCTTGCCCATGTCTGACCATCCTTGCTCACGGATTCATAATGAAACTGAGCCCATATTATTTATGAAATTACCCCTAATTTATTTTTAAATACATCCAAGGCATCATGATGACCTCATGCATGACCTGTACAATTTTCTAATTAAAAAAAACATAGGTAACTTCCCTTTAACTCTAATCTCAACCGGGTCACTCTTACAACTGACATGCAACAACTATTTATAGGAAATTATCAGTTGTCTGATTGATCACTACATGTGAATTAAATCATATTTAACTCAATGGACCTCTCACTAGCTTATCCATCACTTAGAACTATTTAAGTTAATTTTAGCTCAAATAATTAAGTTAAACAATTACAACTCAAAATAAAATGCAACCGGGCCCTATAAAATTTAGTCTGAACTCTACATGCCTCTAGTTTCACCCCCAATTCAAATCGACTATGCTAACTAAGTCTTCCCAAATCAGCTAACTCGTACAAGATATCATGTGATGTGGAATTACAATTTCCTTCTAATTTAATTAAGGGGAAATTAAATTAGAAGCCCTTCTTGTTTCCAATTTCAAGAAATTAAGTAAGGGTCATAGAGTTATTTCAAAATTTTATCATCCGCAAATCAAAGTCAAACCAGTTGAACGGAGTTTTGTTCATAAATTAAAAAGGGATTTAAATTTCATGTTTTATAAAATTTTGTTGAACGAAAGTTTCTTTCTTAAGAGGGTTATGAAAGTTTTTTTAAGTTTATGAAAGGAGGCCTTTTAGAAAGGAGGTTTATAATTGTTTTTTAAATTAAAAAGGGTTTGTTAAGAGTCCTTTTAAAAAGGGTTTGGTAAGGCTTATTAAAAATTATTTTATAATGACTTGAGAAGGGGTTCATAAAGGATAAAGGTGCTTTATAAATTTAGTTTTATAAAGTTTTTACATAAGGAGTTATAAATGTTTTGAAGCATAAATGATTTGAAAAGGTGTTTTATCAAATATTATAAAAAAGGGGTTTTTTTCGAAAGTTTATTATTGAAAAAAGAGATTAGGGCTTTTCAAATTCCATTGGTCTGCAAAATGTTTCTGGTCTTTTCAATCATGACAGTGTTTTTGGTTGAATATTATTCCTTACGCGAGCACATATTTAAAATCATATTTTTTTCAGGGATGATATGGAAGATAACCTCATGCACTTAGGCAAGTAGCTATAAGAAAGAGTAAATACATTATTCAGGGTCACAAATCATGACTAGAGAAGACTAAGAAAATGTATCAAAAATAAGAGGCAAATATTTTGTTGTGTTTAGAGACGTTCAGGTCGCAACTGAGGAAGTGAAAAGTATAGTAGAAGACAAAGAGGAAATCAAGGTTCATTTGTGCAGCATGTATCTGCTATTTATTTAAATTCCATGATGTATATCTTACTCATAATTTTAACAAATTATTAAATAATGATCTAGATTGGATAATTATATTATTTGTCATATATTTTGATGCTTATAGAGTGATAAAACTGAAAGAATCTTGACTTGTAGGGTCATTTTAATGGTGGGTGGAGAATTGGGGTCTAAAACCTTTTGGAGTCATTTTAAGGTATTAAATCACATTTCTAGGGGTCAAACGATTATCCCTTGTGCCGAAATTTTGACCATTATTCTACACTTAAAGACATATCCAATGGTGCAAGAAAAACATCAAATGAATTTCATTCAAAATTTATGCCTTTAATAAGTTGACCTATCATGTTGACCACCATGGTATGAGAGAATTTCATTTTAGCCCCATTACTCATGCATAGAAAGCTAGCTACATGTGGAATTTTAACAAGACTCTAAAAGGTCTAAAATCAGAAACCTCGTTAATGGTTGACGGAGTCAAATCTTACACCTAGTTGGCTATCACGCTATGTTAAATACTTGGCCACTAGGAGGAATAAGAGTTCCATTTTGTGTTATTGTATTGTATTCCATAGTTGAAAATACAACTAGGAGTGTGAAGTTAGAGAGAAAAATGTATGAAGTTAAGTTTTTATAGCAACCTTACAAACCAAAAGTCTTAGCTAACTCTAGAGAGATTACCTCTTTCTTTGTACTTACATATTTTCCATACCAAAAAAGAGAGAGTAGAGCATGTTTAAATTTTAGTGTTGTTTTTCTCCCATAAGGATTTCCTAGGGAAAAAGGAGTAGAGCATCATTACTTTTTATTGTTGCTTGTCTCCCACAAGGATTTCCTAGGAAAATAATCGTGTTGATTGTCTAGATATGTATGTGTGTGTTTCATTATGTTCTCTATTTCTTTCATTGTGTTTCATTATGTTTTATATTTCTTACACTTCCGCCCTCCTATTTTTCTTTCCAATCAAGGTTTATAAAGTAACATGAGAAGCAACATGAGACTTGTAACAATAATTTTCATTATCTATATGGAAGGCAAGAAGGATTATATCCCCTTAAGCTTAAGCTTATGTAGTTTGTCAATTTTTATCATATATATTTTTTGGTAAGGGTAAATGTTTTTTATCTATAGTAAGTCATGAACCCCAATTTACCTTATGTAAAGCATGATTCTAGGATTACTACAATTTGTACTTAGTTTTTTATTGTGATGATGCCCTGTCTCAATCACTTGGCCATCCCTCGATGGGTAGTTAAATCTTTATAACAATACTTAAGTAATATTTATCTATTTGTATTATGTAAAATGTAAAAAATGGTATACTATTTTTCGTAAAATTGTGTTGAGTTTATCATATATTTCGATGAAAGTTGATTATATGACACATTTTCTTTAAAAGGAGAACAATTTTGTTAAAGTATGAATTTGTAATTTTGTGTGGCTCTTTATCAACCTTCACTTCCTCATTCCTAGAAAAAATCTACTTGCTCATTCGTATACCCACTTTGTATTCAAATGCATGAGTTTTGAACTCTCAGTAACTATGTTTTTACACGCAGGAAAATTATGTCACATTTTATACTAACTCTAAATATTATTTTGAAGTTTACTATTAAATTCTTTTATATAATTTAACATTAGATATAAGTTTAAATTGAAAGCTACTTAGATGAAATATAGCTTAGATATGGCATTTGCATTATTATCTATTTATTGAACTATCATGGACATAATTATTACACATGTTTAATTTACATTATTGTTATCTGATGCTTCTTTGATTTATCTCCTATAGCTTAATGTAATGCTAGATATATAATTTAAGTTGAAGGCTCATGAGATAAATATGACTTCTATGTGACATTTGTATTGAATCATCTATTTGTTGTATTATATTTACATAATTGGTATGCATATCTAATTTACATTACTAATATGTCATGCTTCTTTAATTTATCTTTTATAGATGACTGGAGCAACCCTTTTTAATCTATCCCTTTTGACTTCGGATATGTGGGAAATACTCATTCACATATTTTTCTATCAGAAAGCAGTGAGTAAAATTGTATTCCATTTGTGTCCATGTTAAGGTTAAGCACATGGATTAATGTTTTATATAAGATACATTGCCACGGTGTACATTTATATCTAAAGGGTCCAAAAGCTCATTCAAGACCATATGTTTTGTTGATGTAGGTTGATTGGTTATATTACATTGCTTTTGCAGTTGTTTTTGTGGGCCTTACCATCTATTCGTTCTAGTAATTACTGAAACTAATCTTTCACCTTTTTATTTTAAATAGAAATAACTTTTCACAGACATTTTAATATGTAAAATTAAGGAAAACCCTTTTTTTCCTATGTGAATATGATAATGTCTAACATGTGCTTTTTATTTCTGCAATAGTGACAAAGAGAACACTATTGTGGTTGAAAATGGTCTAAATGAAACCATACCATACACACAACTCAATGAAGAGAGAGAGCCTAATATAGCAGGCATAATTGTAACTCCCTCGTGATTAGAAAAACACACTCTATAGCTTTATGCTTCTCTCCTCCATCATTATTTTTTTAAGCATTCATTCTTTGAAGAAATGTATTAAAAGAATATTACATTGAAATTTTCATTTCAATTTTTTATATGCTACATTACGATTGTAAAATAATAAGCTACAACTCAAACTAAAAGGAAAAAGGTTTGTTTTTTTTTTAATATATTTTTAAAATTTAACAATTATTTAAATAATTTTTTTCCTTTAGAAGTCATATAAATATTGTGTAGTTGATGGAGATTTAAGCTATGATTAACACCATGGATGGGAAAATTGGGGGATGCAGCATAATGAGAAAGAGGCAATAGCAGGATGGGATAGAAATATTGGACAATCATTGCAAACAATGGATGAGGATGCAGCTGATCTCTGGGTAGAAGAAATGATAAATCACCTCAAGAAGAGCTCTCCTAACGTACCAGTCTACCAGATTCTTAAGTACTTGCATAGTATTATTTACTGTTTCAACAACCCTTTTATAAAATCTGCAGTTGAATCCAGACTTCTCTACTTCACACAATTTAGTGTTCTTCCAAATCATAAAACACAAATAATTGACAAAACAATAGATTAATAACTCAATCTAAAACTAGAGTTCCGTTGAAGCACAACTTTGAGAATAACTATAAGGAGAAGGAACATTCAATAGAATAACAGAGACTAAATATGTCATCATTTTCATTGCATCATCAATTTAGCAAAATACAAGAAACTCTGGTAAGAAGGGAGGATGAGAGATTCAATGAATCAGATGTAGCAGGTAAGGAGGGTTCAAGAACATTAAGGAATATTAATAGCCCAACTACAACTTCCTGTTCTGAAGGAGAAGGATTGCATCTCCTAGCTCTTCTTCTATAGTATGCAGAAGTTGTTTCAGAGGACAATCATGAAGAGGCGAACAATATCCTGCCTTATATTTATGAGCTTTCTTCACCTTATGGGAGTTTAGTTCACCGTGTGGCTGCATACTTTGCTGAGGCCATATCATGTCGGTTGATCAGATCATACTCAGGAATCTACTCTCCTATCATGAATGAATCACAGAACCAAAGTATTGCATCACCATTCCAAGTATATAATGGTATCAGCCCATTTGTGAAGTTTTCTAATTTCATTGCAAATCAGGCAATCCAACAAGTATTCCAAGGTGAAAATAGTGTGCACATTATTGACCTTGACATAATGCAAGTCTGTAATGGCCGGGATTGTTTCACATATTGGCCTCCAGACCGGGCAGTCCTCCCTATGTGAGAATTACAGGCCTGGGAACCTCCATGGAAGCATTGGAGGCAACTGGCAAGAGGCTCTTTAAAGTTTGCTGAGACATTGGGTATTCCTTTTAAATTTCATGTTGTTTCAGACAAGGCTGGGAATATTAATGAAAATTTAGAGAGGCTTAAGTTCAGAAAAGGGGATGCATTGGCTGTGCATTGGTTACAACATTCTGTATATGATGTCACAGGCTCTGATATTAGCACATTATGTCTTCTAAGGAGGCTTTGTCCAAAGGTTATCACCACGTTGGGTCATTTCTAAACAGATTTACGGATGGAAATATATTTGCTTATTAACTGCTTCGGCCTGGAGACCTACTCATCATACCCTCTAAACCTAAAATTATAGTTTTCCACAATTAAATCTGAAGCACATTATGAATATCATCATGGATATGAACTTGGAGAAAGTTGTAGTTACAGAGAGAACAAGTACATTATGAATATCATCATGGATATGAACTTGGAGAAAGTTATAGTTACAGAGAGAACATACCTTGTGCCGACGTAAAGGAGCAACAACGTGACGAGAGGAGCAACAAAGCAGGGACAAACAGACCAACAAGTGATTTCCGGAGGAGTTTTAAAACGCGAAAAGACCAAAGAACTTTTCCACAATTAAATATGAAGTAAATTATGAATATCATCATGGATATGAACTTTGGAGAAAGAGAAGAGAGAGAGAACATACCTTGCGCCGACGAAAGGAGAAACAATGCGCACGAGAGGAGAAACAAATATGGACACACAGACCAACAACGCTGACGGGAGGAGCGAAAACGCGTGAAAAGACCAACAGTTTTCCACAATTAAATCTGAAGTCCATTATGAATATCATCATGGATATGAACTTGGATAAAGTTATAGTTACAGAGAGAACAAGTACCTTATGAATTCATCTAGGATATGAACTCTGGAGAAAGTTATAGTTACAGAGAACATACCTGTGCCACGAAAGGAGCAACAACGCCGATGAAAGGAGCAACAGCGTGGATGGGAGGAGCAACAAGTGTGGAAAATGCATCAAACATCTCAGACGAACAAAGGAAAAATACTTGCGCACAATCGACTCAAAAAAGCAACTTCACGGGCGATTTATTTATAGAAACTAGTTCGGTCGAACTGTTTTAAAAGTAAAATTTCAGCCGAACTCACAGTTCGACCGATGTTTTTTTTGAAGTTCGGCCGAAATTTTGTTGCCGGTTTTCCCACCTCCAGCAAAAATTTTGTTTGCCTGCGCTGTTAGTGTGCCATCAATCTAAACAAAATCACAAATTCGGCTGAATTTTCTAAGAAAGTTCGGTCGAACTATTAAATAGTTCGGCCGAACTTTATAAAATGTTCGGCTGAACTATTGCCGAAAAAAATTTTTGGCCCCCGATTCTCACAAAAGTGTAACCCAGCTTCACGTTTCCGCCCAGCATCATTTGACAAAATCTGTAAGGAAAAACAATTTTAATGCACATAGAGTTGTTTCAACACAACACGCTCCAGGGGAAAGAATTCAAGTTAAAAAAAAAAATTCTGTAGCATTTGATCCACATAGCATGTAGCCCAATCGTGAAAACATTTTCCTTCATCTGGATGTGATGTTTCAATTACAGTGAGTTCACTTGACAGGACATTGTCAACAGTATAAGTGCAGTCTCAACTCTCACCATCATCATCCTCACTAAGAAACCTGTATTTTCCTGGAACTAATGACTTTAGTCGCTATGGGGGACACACATATCCAAATGAGGCTCCAAAATTATATAGGTTATGTATTTTATTTATTACATTTAGCTGTGTAAGTTATGCGATGCCTTTTATTTTATGTGTGCCTATATGCTGTTGTCTACCCTGCATCATATCTCTTCTTGGTTTTCGATAAATTTTCAAGAGTTAATGCATCAATGAAATAATTACGGTATTTTATCATTTTTCTTGAGGATTTATTGATTGATTTAAAAGAATTATTACATGCATAGCTGTGTATACTTAATTTTCTATTCAAAATTTTTAGCTACAAAAATTATGCAATTCTGGAGATGAACATCAATCCAACAGCTGAGAAACTTCAATATTTCACCCAAATTTCAAATCAACCTAAATTTCTCATATGACATCAGATTTCAAAAATCAAGTGTCATTGGAAAGGTCTTGACAAGATATGCACAATGAGAAAGCTATCATTAGAGTTTGAAATAGTAAAGAATAAAGAAATTGTTGAAAAGACACAACAGGTAACTTGAGGCACTAGTTTCGACACAAGTATAAATTATTTTGGTTTTATTCTTCAACTTGTTTTGTTAGTACCAATTCTTAGTGTTTTTTTGTATATGTCATAACTAGAGAGATTGATCACCTATCTCTTTTGATAATATTTCATTCCATTGCAGAAAAAGTACTAATTTTTTTTGCAGGTTCCAGGAGGAAGGAAAAATGACTACAAGCGAACAATGTCTCTTTCAGAGACCACATTTATTTTACAAGAATATGATCAATTACAAAATATCAATGCATGAGCACATGCTAATGCAGATCAGATCCAACACTTGCAGGCATTTCAGATGCCATCATCTCCATTACATCTATGTACTTAAAAAAAAAACACATCCACGTCATTTTTCTTCATATTTTCCATTCACATTCATTCTTCATTCACATTCACCATCTATTCACATTGATTCGCTTCCATCCACCCCTGACTAAAACCAATCAACTCACTTACATGTTTATTAATTCCATTATCTTTTTCATTTTCATGTTAATTTTCCTTTCCCCAATAAATCCTGTTTCAAAGAAAATTGCATATCTAAAGTCCTTTTTGAAATTTATTTTTTTCTTTAAAAAAGTACCCAGGGGATTCCATTTCTTAATGGCAAGTTCTCTTGCTGACAAACAATGGGAATACATTAATGTCCCTTGTTTGACGGATCTTTTAGGTGAATCAACATCAACAAGTTTATTCGTACCTAGCAAGATGTGCTTAGGTATCTTGACTTTCATTTTCATCAATGGTGAGAGGTCTCATGTTGATTAGGGGCATACAATAATGGCCTCTAATTCAACAATTTCTTACTATGTTTGACATCGATAAATTCATTCACATAGATAAGAATTGTGCCAATGTGTGATAACAACATGAAGACTATCAGATCCATCATTATTCAACATTTGTAGTAGATGTAGCAGAGGTAGCAGATTCAACAAATTCAGTAGCAAAAATAAAGACTCACTTTCACAACTTCATCCACCATTTTCACGACCAATGGAAGAAACATCAGATCATATTTTTGCAGCAGCTACATATTCACAACTTATCCATTTCATAAGTAAGTAAATGTATGTTCTTTTCTAACTTTTTATCATGTAATTCCTTAAAATGCTAAAGTTATAATTTTTGAAAAAAAACTTCACCATATTTCTTTTCTCACTTCATGAAATAGTAGAAACCATCAGTTGGGGGGAAGGGATATCACTCCATATATTTACATCTTATTCCACATCACTTTCATATAACCAACATACAACTACTATTGCATTAAGATTCAAAAAGATATGTTTTGCAAATCATCAAATTGATGAGCTTATGGCTAATTGGAAAAAATATATTCTCAGTGTTTTCAAGATATTTGGATGCAACAAAGAATAAACAAAGTATTGTAACACAAGAACCAATACTCATTAATTTTGGTTGTCACACAAAAACCAACCATAAAAAAATCAATTTTGGTTGTCACACAAGAACCAACAATAAATATGAATGTTGCAATCCAATTTATTTCAAAGAAAACTTTGAAAAAATAATGAAGTTATCAAATACTATGATAATGCAAATTTAAAAGGAGAATTGATACAACCAAAGCTCATTCAAAAGTAAGACAATTAGAAGATCAAATGAATCAATGTAATAGGTTGCATGAGGACATGCAACAACTTCAGTTGGGGGGGTATGTTGAGTCTCAGAAATTTCCTAAAAGAGACATCCACTTTCACCATAATATCCATTATATCACCTCCATTTCACCTCCATTTCATTACCATGTCACTACATTCATCCCAATTTCATCATCATTTGGGTTACCCTTGTGTTTTTCAAACATTATTAATTTCTAGTGTTTTTAAGTGAATTTGTGATCAAAAGTTAGGAAATAATATGCATATGCTTATACCTTAAAAGTGGAAAGAGTTTTGTGACATGTGTAGGTTCTTTGGAAGCTTCCAAGGCCCTCTTATGTAGCTCCCAAAGATAAAATTCGAATTTATCTTCATGATATGAAGGAGATTTGAAGGAGGGATATGTGGCTTATGGTTAGAAAATTGGTTGAGAATATTATGGATCAAAGGAGAAGAAGAAGGATCCTCATTAATGAGGAGGTTGCTTAATAATTTTTATAAATAGGATATCTCTCTCCTTTATTTCTAATCTTGTTAATCTTATTATTTGTACTTTGCGATTTTGGAGAAATTGAATAAAGCTTTGAGGTTCCAAGCATGGATGGAGATGTGAAGTAGGAGATATCATGGAGCATATTAGAATGTAAGATAAAGTATGTTTTATTTTGCAATTTTGTTTTAGTTTTTATTTCATTCAAGTATGTCATTTCATTTTAATTGTTATGTTGTTTTCATTTCATTGAAAGTTTGATAGTTTAGATTTTCCATTCATGCAAGTGTGTTCGACTGGTTGATTGTAGATTTACTTTTCATGTAAGAGTGTTTTTGAATTCATGACGAATGCTAGATTAGATTTGATTTATGTAGTTATTTACATTTACAGTTGTGTTGGAAATATTTTCATTAATGGAAAAAGAATTGGCAAAGAAGGAGCATCTGAAACTGTAACCATGAAAAGAGGAAAAGAAAAGTAGCAGTAGAAGAAGAGTGCATAATTGAAGCAGAATTGTCCAGAGACAGAGTAGAAGAAAATGCCATTGAATAGAAAAGAATAAGCGAATGTTCTAGTAATTCACCCTGATGGAATCTGTGATAAGTAAGAAATCCATTGAAGGAATTAATGGTTGCGGAGATATGATGGTTTTGCCTGCAGAACCAAGAACTTGAATGTACAGTTGGAAGCGGAACTGTGACAGGATAGAACTCAAAAAATGCAATGGAGGGTTGATATATTATAGCAGAATTGAAGACAGAATGACATTGAGTTGTCTCGAGTTGATGTTTGTGAGGAAATCTCATCTAGCGGTTCTTCATTTCCCTCATAAAGGAAGCCTGCGTATAACTAACTCTATCCTAATGGTAGTGAAAATCCCGTCGGAAGAGAACTACATTTGTTCGTTTTTTATTAAAATCCTGCCAAAGATAGATTAGAGTTAACTAAGTAAGAAGGATAGCACAAAACCAGACTAACCCTTTGGAATCATGAATGGAACCTGGAAGGAAAGAGGTAGAACGTAACAAAAGGAAGTGCGACGGAACTCTGCGTGGAAGAGCGGAACCATGACCGAGTGAATAGTGAAGGCGGTTTATGGTTTTCATTGCACCACCTATGTGTAGTGAGTGGTATTTGAGGATTTGGGAGCGATTCCATAAATCATTCGACACGTGGCAAGGAGGACCCATAGAAAATTTCTTGTCACTGTGCGCCATCGCACGATATTGTTCGACCCAGGATGCCTAGCGATATTGATACATAACGTTGATCTGGGAAGATGCCATCGGATGGTGGCTGTGTTTGGAAGGTGCGTGAAGGATAACCCAGGTACGGCGCGCCGACGCGCGTTATTACCCATGCAAGTTACCCAAGCGATATCCATCTATTTGGATGATGTGGCGCGATGGAACGTGAGCCCTTCGATCGGGTCGATTGTTAGCGCTGGGCCCCAATTTAATTTATATTGCTCATTTTTAAGGTCTATTTAAAAGCGTTGGTTATTAATATAAATTCCGATTATATATTTTAAATTTCCAAAGGTTTTGGATAATGTTTATTTATCAAATTCCACGAATTTGATAAATAAAATTCCAATTAAAGAAGGAATACCAACAGCGGTTGGATGGTTTTCACTCATGGTTTTACTAAAGGAAAAAACTATATAAGGAGAAGACGATTATTGTACAATGTGTGCATGCGTAAGGGTGGTGAATAAATAAATTTCTCTAAGGAATATCTGCATGGACGAACTCCGTTCTTAATTGATAAATCTGAATCTGTGATGCACCCATGAATAAAATGATCTGACGATGATGAATTTCTGGTTTTATCGAATGAAGAAATCATGAAGAACTGGTGCGAGTGTAATGAAGAAAATGAATAAATCTGGTGGCCTGCAAGGTATGTTGTGTGGAAACTGGTGGATCCAGTATGAAAATTGATAGAACGTGGTCCGTAGTGGTGCTGAGGGTCGAAGCCTTCAGTGAGGGGGTTGTAGCTCCCTTCGTGTGATAGCTGGTAAACAAGAGAAGGTTGTAGCCTTTCTACAGGTAGGTGCCTGCATGCTGGTATAAGTATGCACCAGCATAAATTGTAAGAAGTTTTCTTTATAATAAATATTGAAGACTGAGATAACAGCAGTGGTGGTATTCTCCCAAATTGGGTTTCCACCTTAAATACTGGCGTTCATATGTGTGGCTTATGTTTGATGGGTTGTTCTATTATTTCTGTTCATACTTACTACTTACTAAACATCTGATCAATGAATGATGCAATGATCTAAGTAAAGACATAATAAGATCTCTGGACATACACGTTGGAGACTGTAAAAAGCGTATGGTTTTAAGAGAAAGAAAAGTAAAAAAATTTCATCTATCGTTTACCCCCTCTCGTTATTTTTAACGGTGGTATCGGAAGCGAGGTCATACAGAAAAGAAGCAGCAGCTAGAAGGAAGATCAAGCAGATGAGCAATCAGATGGAACGTATCTATCAGGCCTCCACTCTTTAACAGAAACAATTTAATCTTCTAGAAAACAAGGATGAGATCTTATCTTCAGTCTTTGGGAGCAGATGTATGGGCAATTGGTGAAGGAGGATATCAATATCCATTCGCTCCAAAACAGATCGACCGGAAAGAAAGAATTATAGAGAGCAAATACGAAAGCGAAATTGATATACATGGAGTCTGTTGCAGATTAGAATTTTTCATGTGAGCAAAATGAAACAGAAGCAATATGGGACAAAATCATTCTAAGTTATGAAGGTGATGCAAAGGTAAAAAGTGCTAAACTCCAAACTCTCAGAATTCAATATGAGAATCTAAAAATTGATAATGAGGAGAGCATTGCCAATTTCTTTTTACGTCTTGATGATATTGTAAATCATATGAGAAATCTGGGAGAAACAATAACCGAATCTACCTTGGTTGAGAAAGTCTTAAGATCACTAACAACAAAATTTGAGTCAAAGGCCTCTGCTCTTGAAGAAAAGAAGGATCTTCAAAATTTCTTTGTGGTGGCAGTGCCAGCACAAGCATAAAATGAGAAAGAGAGGAGGATCATCGAAGTCAAAGCCAGTCTTTGAGCTTCTAAAGGAAGGAAGTACAAAAAGTAAGAAGGATCGGGTATATCTCAGAATGAAAGATGGAGGTAAATTTTGTAAAGAAACTTCAACTTGCCACAGGACGGTTCAGAGGTAAGCTTCCTTTCAAATGTTTTGATTGTGGAAGAGTTGGTCATTATGCTACTAAGTGTCCTCATAAAGAAACACATAAAAAAGGGAAGGATGTAGAAAGAAGGAATAAGAATCAGTTTAGCACTAGAAAAAGTTACTATACTCATGAAGAGAGTGATGGGTTATCTGATAGTGAGGAATAATGTGAACAAGATCTTAGACTTCTCATGGGATTTGAAAAGGAATCTAGAGAAGAAAAGGATACTTTTGAGGATGCTCTAGAGGACAATGATTTTCTTGATAAAAAAAATCAACTCAAAATATGCTTAGAAGAAAGTAAAATAACCATAGAGACTCTGAAAAATTAGCTTGAAGAAAAGGAGAAACACAATGAGAAATTAGAGTGTGAAGTAGTAAGCCTAAGAAAATAACTTGAGAAAGTAAATACTATGAATCTAAGATTTGCTAAAGGCTATGAAACCTTAGATGAGATTATCAAGGTACAACGTTCTCCTCTTATGCACTCTTACAACGTTCTCCTCTTATGCACAAATGTAGAATCTTACACTCGCTAAGTCATCTTAATAATATGATTCTATCATCTTCCAAATGGATAGATTTGGGCATTTGGTTATACAACAACCGTAGGTTTCTGATTTATGCATGTGTGTTAGATTAGTTTTCAATTCTGCAAGCATAGATTAGACTTTCAATTATGCACATTTGAAGCTATATTTTATGATTTTATGGATCCTATCATTGTCGTGACATTAGCTCCCAATTGAGATCATAACTTGCATTTGATTACAACAACAACTATGAAGTTTAGACAATTCTTTAATTTTTAAGCGTGGATTGGAATTCAATTATGCAAGTAGATTAAATTTTAATTCCTGAATGTAGAATATATTTTCAAGTTGATATAGGAATGGTGTGATTAGGTTAGTTTATATTTTTCATAAACTGATCTCTTTCACATATTGTGCATGTATGTCTCATAAGTCGTACGAATCCCAGATTGATAATTTATGTTAGTAATCTAATACAAATTATTTTACTCAACACTCCCACTCTGGTAGCTTCTCCCTCCAATTCAACAAATCCTGGTTGCTATGACAGCTCTAGGGAAGGCCTATAAGTGTTTGGCTCAACAAATCATCCTGGGAAACTATTACACCAACACTTCCAAGCTCATATCGATATTGAGTGAATTTCATCAATTATTTTGATATCGTTTCCCCCTTATATATCTTGATATTCCTGAGCTTATCCTTCAGCACCATCTTCCTATGCTCATTGTTATTATGAAACAGAACTATTAAGGCCTTCAACATAGCATATGGAGTTTCCTGTCCATAGAGGTTGGAGAAAATATGATCTCGAACTCCGTATAACAAACTCCTTATCACCTTTGCTACATTCTTCTTCCATGCATCAAGATTTTGAGCATTTGCTACTGTGGTCCTAGCAATATCATTTTCTATGAATTCCTTCAGTCCATTTTCCTCCATTATTTCCTCCATCCTGTCCTTCAAATCTTTGTAATTTCAATTACCCTCAAGGGACCGTTCGATTCTCAATCGACAGAAAGACATCATGATCTGTTGCTAGTCTTGAAGAATAAATATGAAAATTTGATTCAATTGTTCAAATAAAACTATGTTTCTTATCTTCTGTAGTTATTCCTGCTCTTATACCATGTAGAAAATCAAAATAGATTCAAATGATGTTATAATATGCTAAAAAAAAAGGTGAATCTATTCTACAAATTGTGGAAACGAATTATGATTGTACAATCAAAAGAACAAGAAAGAGAAATAATTTCAATTGCACAAAAAAAATATGTATTTTAGGAAATCATCGGCTAAAAACCCTACTATTTGGATATTTTAATCAGTCAATAATATGAAATAATAAAATGATTCTTTGAGGCTTGAGACCTTTCTGCACTATCTCTAACTATATGACTTTGATATGAGCAAGTTTGGTCCAATACTTAACCAATTCCTTGCCCATGTCTGACCATCCTTGCTCACGGATTCATAATGAAACTGAGCCCATATTATTTATGAAATTACCCCTAATTTATTTTTAAATACATCCAAGGCATCATGATGACCTCATGCATGACCTGTACAATTTTCTAATTAAAAAAAACATAGGTAACTTCCCTTTAACTCTAATCTCAACCGGGTCACTCTTACAACTGACATGCAACAACTATTTATAGGAAATTATCAGTTGTCTGATTGATCACTACATGTGAATTAAATCATATTTAACTCAATGGACCTCTCACTAGCTTATCCATCACTTAGAACTATTTAAGTTAATTTTAGCTCAAATAATTAAGTTAAACAATTACAACTCAAAATAAAATGCAACCGGGCCCTATAAAATTTAGTCTGAACTCTACATGCCTCTAGTTTCACCCCCAATTCAAATCGACTATGCTAACTAAGTCTTCCCAAATCAGCTAACTCGTACAAGATATCATGTGATGTGGAATTACAATTTCCTTCTAATTTAATTAAGGGGAAATTAAATTAGAAGCCCTTCTTGTTTCCAATTTCAAGAAATTAAGTAAGGGTCATAGAGTTATTTCAAAATTTTATCATCCGCAAATCAAAGTCAAACCAGTTGAACGGAGTTTTGTTCATAAATTAAAAAGGGATTTAAATTTCATGTTTTATAAAATTTTGTTGAACGAAAGTTTCTTTCTTAAGAGGGTTATGAAAGTTTTTTTAAGTTTATGAAAGGAGGCCTTTTAGAAAGGAGGTTTATAATTGTTTTTTAAATTAAAAAGGGTTTGTTAAGAGTCCTTTTAAAAAGGGTTTGGTAAGGCTTATTAAAAATTATTTTATAATGACTTGAGAAGGGGTTCATAAAGGATAAAGGTGCTTTATAAATTTAGTTTTATAAAGTTTTTACATAAGGAGTTATAAATGTTTTGAAGCATAAATGATTTGAAAAGGTGTTTTATCAAATATTATAAAAAAGGGGTTTTTTTCGAAAGTTTATTATTGAAAAAAGAGATTAGGGCTTTTCAAATTCCATTGGTCTGCAAAATGTTTCTGGTCTTTTCAATCATGACAGTGTTTTTGGTTGAATATTATTCCTTACGCGAGCACATATTTAAAATCATATTTTTTTCAGGGATGATATGGAAGATAACCTCATGCACTTAGGCAAGTAGCTATAAGAAAGAGTAAATACATTATTCAGGGTCACAAATCATGACTAGAGAAGACTAAGAAAATGTATCAAAAATAAGAGGCAAATATTTTGTTGTGTTTAGAGACGTTCAGGTCGCAACTGAGGAAGTGAAAAGTATAGTAGAAGACAAAGAGGAAATCAAGGTTCATTTGTGCAGCATGTATCTGCTACCGCCTCCTATATTTACTAATGACCTATCTTTGAGTTTCATTCATCAAGTAATGAATGAAATGGTTATGTGAAATGTATAAAAAGCTAAAAGTTTCAAGGAAGCATGAAATATATTGAAAGAATAATTTCATGCAAGGAGAAGTGGCCTGCAACAGCAAGATGTGTCATAGGCTATTGAGTCAACTGCAAATCTGAGAGTAGATGAGCAAGACTCTGAGAGGAAAAAAGAGCTTGGGTAATCCCACTCAAAAGTCTATGATAGTTGTTAATACCATAAAATTGAAACCCATTATGAAATAATGCATATGGATGAAGAATATGCAAAAAATATTGTAGAGAGAGAAGTAGAAGCCTATGTATGTGAAATATAGTAAGAGCATATAAATGACATATTTTTTTTTGGATTCAACTGCATTAAGTAAATCATTCATCAATGACCATTTTCCATGAGAAGTAGTCATAATTGACTAATTACTAATGATTTTTTAATATTCCACTTAGCACTCATTGCATCAATTGATGCTCATAGGGGTGAAGAAGTGGGATTCAAACTAGTGAAATGAATCACATAACGTCAATCATCACTTCTGATGCTTGCACTGGGTAACTAGGACTTCCTGGGAGGTCACCCATCCTATATCACTTCTAGATCAAGTGCGCTTAACTGTGGAGTTTCCCCCACAATCAAGCTCGGTTAGCTTGATACCCCATTTGAAAAACCTTAGCAAGTATTGTGCCTCATGAACCATTCAAGTAGAGATCCCTTCACTCTTTGTAGAAAACCCCTAAATACTAGCATATAAATAGTCAAGGAATCCAATGTAATGTGGATGGTGTAGATGATGGTAAATCCCACATCGATGAGACACATTTAGATGATGACTACAAAGTGATATGTGCATTGGTGAATCCAACTGCAGCTGACAAATTTGGTGAAGATGAAATTGTCAATGGCCACATGCATGCTCAGATATCCCACCATAGTGTGGATGAAAATTATGTTGATGTTATGTGTGGTTTATTTTATGAAATGAGAATTTATTGTGATATTATGGTAAGTGAAATGTTTGATGAAGAATTGAAGGTTGAAACAACCATTGTAGCAGCAAGTTATGAAGTAGTTGGAACTAATCATGGAGAAGTGTATGAATAAGAAACAACTAAGTTTGGCTTAGATAAATCTATCAATAGAGTAGAAAGTGTTTTCGTGGATCCAACAATTTCAATTGTTGATGTTAAATTTTATGAAGAACCATTAAATGGTGTTGAGTATTTGTACATGATGCAACCAAAAGAACATATTGATATGTTGTCATTTGGTGAGAGAAACCCACTAATTTTTGGAAGACAAGCGAAAAATAACATGTTTGCAACAACATAAATTGGTAAAAGGGTAGAAAATGAAAATTATGATGCAATGACACAGAAAAAGAAGACAAAGAAGGAAGGGGTAGTGCCGGAAGCTCTCATTGAAGAGCACAATAAGGATGTTTTTAACATTGTTTTTTAATATGTAGGTGCTTAAAATAACATGGGATGTAATATTCCCAAATTTTCACAGGATATTTGGAATATTAGCATTCTTAACAAAATTAATAAATTAAGTAAATAAAATGGTGGAGGGACCCACAAACCTCAAAGATGAATAAAATCCACTTTTAATGTGTGTGTGTGGATATTTTAGATCTAGATCTAAAATCATGGAGTAGTGGAGCAACTCCATTAATGGAGATCATTTCTCATTTATGAGATAGATCATGGAGGATGAAACAATCAAATAAGATCATGGATCTTAAATGTAAAATCATGAGGATCTTGAAGAGGTAAATTGAGATCATAGTGCATTCAAAGTAAGATCATAAATAACTTATGATAAGTTAGTGGAGGAAGTGATGCATTTAATGCACACATTATGGAGAGGGTGATTACCCCATGTGAACATGATAGAGGACATGGAGAAATAGCGAAGTCAACCATGGAGACTTATGTCCACATGTACAACGCAGTTTTGGAGTGGGCCTATGCTATGGAAGGCTCATGATCTATATAATGAAGGTTAAGGCACAATAGAGGGAAGATTTGGATACTTGGATTATTCTTGATCTATTTAGATCTGTATTTTTCATGTGACAATTCCATGCACTCCTATGTTGTTTTGCTAAGTTTGCAGTGCTGTTTAGCACAGGGTGTTCCCGAGCAGGAATCCCACCCTTACCCATAGAGGACTTGTGTGTCTACTCTGGGAAGGCCTTCTATTGAGCTCTATTCCTTATCAGGCATTGGTGCCATGTTTAGGAGATTGTTTCTAGCATTCATCTAGGAAGCCGGTGGAGGATTCATCCTTCACTTTGTTCTTCATATTCAGTCTTCTAGGAGAAATAGATCTATATCTGGAATTCAAGCCATTGTATTTTACCTCCATGCAGCAGGAGTCCCTTCAAGGATTGTGAAGTCCAGTCCTATAGATTTATTGGAGGAAGGAAGTTTCCAGTATTTCAGCTAGAAATCCATGAGGGGTCATCTCCTCACATTGGATCTATTGTTTCCATCACACAGGAGCTAATTTTACATATCTAGCAGTAGGTTATTGAGCCTCCCTCTCTTACAACACAGTTTTTTGAAGTTGTTGATCATCCAACAACTATTTTCAGTGGAGGAGATTGGAGGAGCTAGATCTTTATCTTTCAGCCCAAGGATCTAGTAAAGGGATCATCCCTTCTTTCATCAGATTATGCAACAGATCTGCAAACCCAACAATATATATGTGTAAGCCCTAAGAGAGTGGTTTTCTTATATTAACAGATCTGAGAAACCCTTTCTGGGTTAACTTGGGTATCCATCATAGAGACCGGATCTCTGCTTTCAGCATCATCAGAGCTCCCATTTCACCTAGATCTGAATTTCTATCTTTCTAGCAGTTGCAATCCCAACGGTTGCAGCGGGGGCATGGTAGTTTACCTTCCAGCAGTTCAACAGTTATGTAGTCTCGCTTGTGGGATCATTTCAGGGTCATTCTAAGCCAATTCTATGGCTTGAGTGTATCATATTTTGAGCACTGTTTTACTGGTTTATCCACCTCCATATAATCAAATGGCTCAACTATTTCTATGAATTCTGATGTGTATTTAGATTTATTGTTTATTTTGTTGCAGTTCTTATATTTTGTTTCAGCATTACTCCATTCTTCCCTTTTGGGATATTACAGTGATATCAAAGCATGATCTTTGGCTCAACTTGTGGACATTATTGACAACATATGAAAAGAAGATAATATACATATAATATGGAAGGATTAAGTTTTTCCTCATATTTCCTTAGATATATGGAGGATCTCTTCAAAGAGATCAATGAAACAAATAGAGAAAGGCAAAGAGAAACCTTACGAATTTTTCAAGATGAAGAAGGTCCCAATGCTTCTTTTCAGCAGCAAAGAAGAGCAGAGAAGCAAAGAGCTTCACATTATTCCACTAGATCTACTTTCTTTGATGAGAAAGAGGATTGGTTTGAATGTGTAGAATACTTGGGTCAGGAAACCCTAAGTAAATATATGTCTGAATACAAGTCACAACCTAGAGCTTTGCAGGAGAATCTCTCTCTCCAATAGTTTTTGCAAATCAAAGAAGATAGGAGATCCAAAATCAACAATAGAAGAAATAGGCATAGATTCTTCTTGCCTACATTTGATGGATCTTCCAAAAGCACGTTGAGGGCTTGGAGGGAATAATTATTTAAATTCTTTCTGAAATATCCTATGCCCGAAAGAGAGGTTTTGGAGTTGGCAGCGCTGCACCTAGAAGTTGAAGCAAGAAATTGGTGGTTCAATCATGTATCACACAAGGAGGTGTCTTCTTATGCAGATTTTATTCAAAGAATGAAGAATAGGTATGGTAGAAAGGAAGCAGAGACACCTCACATAGTGTCATCTCCCATCATCAACGAGATAGTACATGAAGGTCTAAAATAAGATGTCCTCATTTTCACTCACGAGGAGGAGCCTCTACCACCACCAGCTACAGATGTGCTTACATCAAGAGGAGGATCACTTGGATATTTACAAGATGGTCTTGAGTTCTTAACATTTGGAGCCCCATGAATTATTGATAAGATGCATGATGAGGAGAAGACAGATACAAGCATTGGTACACTTGTAAAAGTGCATCCATCACTCTTACCAATAGTTGGAGGGACTATTGTTTTGGTTGTATGAACTCTTGTCCTCTGGAAAGAGGTTCCCACACATCAGTTGATCCAAGGTATGCAACCACTTTCATATTATATTGTTTCAGTACCTCTTATTGAGACTTATGGGGACATGCCATTAGGGCTAATGCATGACCAAGGGTTAGAACAAAATGCTAATTTCGAGAATCATCATATCACTGTGTAAAGGACCCTTAATATAATCAAAGAAGAGATGAAAAAATATCCCAGTTTTTCATTGTTAAACTACATTCAACCCTTTGAGTTGAAATGTGGAATTTCAGAAGATGGGATGAGAATGATCCTATGTACAATGGCTGGTTATGAAATCAACATTTTTCCTTACTTTGAGACAACATATATATCATCTTTCAGATATACATCATTATTAATGAGTAATAAGAAGAGGACACATTCGTTATGGGATTAATCATATGACAAATTCACTCATGAAGCAATGGAGAGAAAGATGATAGATGGTAGACATCTTGAGATGGGAAATCTTTTCCCCTTTAAAGATGACTCTTTCTCAATGAGCATCTAACATCTCAAAGAGGAACTTCTACCTGCAGCAGATCCAAAACCTTATTGGTTTTGGAGGGCCATTGATGAGAAGAAGGTATCATTAAGGGATCTCATTGAAGGTGCACTTTAACATATCATGGAGTGCAATGTTCTTCAACTGTGTGATGGGGGTGGTGTCCTACAATGGGAGGATACCAAGTTTTTGCAGAAAGATATCCATCATCCTCATTGGGATGAAAGGTTGATGATGTGGAGCAAGGGGTTGCCAAACTACTTGCATATCCATGAGATAGGCCAACAAGAATCATGGCTACGCTGGTTTCTTTTGGGTGAATATGGTTACCACCCAATGGATCATATTTTCTTGATTCATGCCTTGCACATCATTGGAATAGTACAGAAGAAAAATGCATGGTTACCTTGGTTATTGATGAGAGAGTTTGGACATCTCATGATATATCTTATGTTCATGTATTTACTCCTATTTGGGATATGTCTCATGTATTTACATGTACTTCTATTTGGGATGTATCTCATGTTCATGTATGTACTTGGGTTTGGGAGAAAGCATAACTCTCACATGATGTGGAATAAGGGAGCTTGTTTGTATTATGTTGATGATACATATCACATGTCTGTTACTATATGGTTGCTCCATGACTTGCATCATGATGATGTAAGGAGGCAGCAGAAGATCTTGGTGCTTTGGTTACTTTTGGGAGAGTATGGATTGAATTCTTCCCATACATTGCATGATATTGATGGAGGATGGAAACCAGAGGCCTTACAACATTCACTTCTGTTAAGGGATTATGGTCATTATACATGGTATGATGATGATGTAATGGGGAAGCAAGATGTTATGAAACCAACTCCAAAAATAGAAGAAAAGAGAGATCAACGCCTTAGAAATCAACCACTTCGAGGGGGCAACCTCCAATACATTACATAAACGAACAATTCTTGGATGATAAATATGACCAAAACCTCCTTCTATATATAGGAGTCCATGGGGCCACAATATAATCCTAGCCTACCTAACAATAATAATGTAAGGGCACAATAATAACAATATTGGGGTTACAGGGGTACAAAAATAACAAGAAGGGGGCTACACTAATAACAATAAGGGACTAAACTAGTAATATAGGGAACTAACATGCCCCTCTCCTTCAAAAAAGTGTTGTCCTCAATGGTTGAGTAGCTTTGGGTGCTTCTGTATAAAATTCTCATGCTCCCATGTAGAATATTTAGTGAGTAAGATCTTCCACTTGATGAGATACTCTGAAATTGATCAATTTCATAGTTGTCGAGTTCTTGTTTCAGTGATCGCTTCAGGCTCCAATATGATTTTTCCTTCCTCATCAAGTTCTGGAAATATCGTTTGAACTGGAATATTTTCACCTATAACCTTCTTTAAGCATGAAACATGAAAAACTGGATGCACTCACAAAGAAGTAGGAAGCTCCAATTTGTATGCCATAGTACCAATCTTTTGAAACACCTTGTAACAACCATTGTACTTTGGAGATAATTTATTATCCTTCTTATCTTGCTTGAGGGACATTTTTTTGTATGGTTGTAGCCATAAAAATACCCAGTCTCCTACATCAAATTTTTTTTCACTGTGATGTTGATCGACCTATTGTTTCATTCGATTTTGTGCCAAATTTAGGATATATTTAAGAGTTGGAGAACTTCTTGTTGATGCTCGATGTGATCTTCCAATGCTCGAACCTTACAATTCTCTCTTAAAGATGATGTGATGGATGGTGGGTGATATCCATAAAGTGCCATAAATGGGGTCATTTTTGCTGCAGTATGGAAGGAAGTGTTATACCACCATTCAGCAAGAGGTAACCACTTGACCCATTTTGTTTGTTTATCAAATAGAAAACAACGAAGATATCCTTCCAAAAATTTATTCACTATCTCAGTTTGACCATCAGATTGAGGATGATAAGATGAGCTATGAGCTAGTTGAGTACCCAAATAAGAAAATAACTCCGTCCAAAAATTTCCAGTAAAAATGGGATCACTGTCACACACAATAATCTTTGGGTTTCCATGTAGCTTTTGAATTCTGTCCATAAATGTAGTAGCAACTATACTTTCTTTAAATGGATGAGATAATTCACAAAAGTGTGCATACTTGGTAAGTATAACTACCACCATGATGACATTCTTTCCGTCAAACATAGGTAAACCTGTGATAAAATCAATTGAAATCTCCTCCCAACTTCGACTTGGAATGGATAAAGGTTGTAGAAGACTCGGGGTCTTAATTGTCTCAACTTTATTTTGCTAGAAAACCAAAAATTCTGCCACAAAATTTTCAATATCAGATTTAAGGCCATCCCCAAAAAATTATTTCTTCACCCTGTGGTAAGTTTTTAAAAATCCTGAGTGTCCTCCTAAAGGAGAAGTGTGCAATTCCAAAAGAATCTTTTGTTTTAGTTGGGAATTCTTACAAAGATATATGCAATATTTGTACCATAAGGAATCATATTTCCAACTAAATGTATCGGATGTACTAGGATATTGCTGCAATTTTTGAATGAGTGTCTAGACTTCTTCATCCTTCTTCTATTCATCCCTTGTTTCAGTTATCCAATCTGGTTGGATAATAGAAATGGCACAAAGCAATGCTTCCACATCTTCATTCTTTCTTGAGAGTGCATCTGCAACAATATTTAGCTTCCCTTTTTTGTAGATTATTTCAAAGTCATAACCCAACATCTTTGTGACGCATTTTTGCTACTCTTCTGAAGATAGTATTTGTTCCAAAAAGTGTTTAAGAATATCATGATCAGATTTTACCTTGAAGTGTCTTCCCATTATGTAAGGTCGCCATTTCTTTAGTGCATGTATTATTGCTAACATTTCCTTCTCATAAATAGCTTTTTTTAAATACTTTCCTTTGATTGGACGACTTTAAAAAGAAATGGGTCTTCCTTATTCCATTAATATAGAACCAATTCCATTTCTTTAGGCATCACATTCCACAACAAAGGTTTTTGTGAAGTCTAGCGTAGCTAAGACCGGTGCTAGGCATAATTCCTCTTTAAGATGTTCAAAGGCCTTAGTTGCTTCAGGAGTCCATGAAAGTGCATCTTTCCTCAAATAATGTTGTTAGAGGTGCTACTTTTCTCCCATAATTCTTAAAAAACTTGCGATAATACCTAGTTAACATGAGAAATCCCCGCAACTACTTTATGGTTGTGGGGACTTTCCATTCCTTAATGGCTTTAATTTTGTTAGGGTCTACCTTAACACCCATGTGAAATACAATATTACCTAGATATTCCACCTCTTGTACTCCAAAGAAACATTTGGATGTTTTTTCATATAATTGTTTCTCCTACAATAGTTTTAGCACCGTTTCCACATGTTGAACATGATCCTTCCAAGACCTGTTGTAGATTAGTATATCATCAAAAAATACTAGCAAAAATTTTGTAAGGAAGGGTTTGAAAATGGAATTCATCAACCCTTGAAATTTAGAAGGTGCATTGGTAAGGCCAAAAGGCATGACCAAAAATTCATAATGACCCTCATGAGTTCGAAATGTGGTTTCCAGAATATCTTCAGTCTTCATTCTAATTTGATGACATCCTGAACGAAGATCCAACTTGGTAAAATTAATTTCTCCATGTAATTCATCCAATAATTCATCAATCACAGGAATGGGAAATTTATCTTTAATGGTGAGCTTATTGAGGTCCCTATAATCCGGAAAAATGTGGCATGATCCATCCTTATTGTGCACCAATACTACTAGAGTAGAGAAAGAAATTTGACCAGGTTGAATTATACCAGCCCCTAACATTGCTACAATCATACGTTCAATTTCGCTCTTTTGGATATAAGGATATCTATAAGGCATGATGTTTGGAGGAACACTTCCTCGAATCAAATGAATAGCATGATCATGATCACAAATATGTGGGAGTCCTTTGGGAGTTACAAACACCTTAGAATGATTGTCCAAGACTTTTTGGAGATCTGCAGAAATAGATGATTTTGATGTTGGAACTTCTAGTGAGAATAATTGTGCAATTACGCCTTGTTTTTATTTCTTTAGAATCTTTTTCATGACATTAGAGCTTATTATTTTTCCCAGCTTCCCTGCGATACCCCGTAATTTGACTTCCTTTCCTTATGAAAAAAATTCAAGAAAAGTTCTTCAAAATTAAAAGTAACCATCCCTAAATATTGTAACCATTGAACTCCTAGAATAACATCAGCACCTCCCATTGGAATGGAAAGCATTGGACTATTCAATACATATTCCCCCATGGTTATCTTGATATTATAGCATTTTCTAGAGCAATTTATAGTTCCTCCATTTGCAACCATAACTTGACATTCTGGTGCTGGGTATAGGAAAAAATTCAATTACTTGGCTACCTTACAATGAATAAAATTATGAGTACTACTCGAATCAATCAAAACTATTACCTTTTTCTTCTTGATATGTCATTCTATCCTGAGAGTTTAGGAGTGGTAATTCCTGCCAATCCATTACAAGATATGGTCAGACTCATTTCTTCCTCTTCTAGGGTTGGTTCCTGGTGTATATCCTCTTCTTTTGAAGATTCTTGTTCATTTTCTTCTTCCTCTTCACAATCTATGTAAAATAATTTCTTCTCAGCACACTTATGTCCTTTAGTGTGTTTTCTATCACAACTGTAGCAAAGCCCTTTTACTCTTTTTTCTTCCAATTGTTGTGGTGTCAACCTTGTAGGTTGTAGAAATCTAGGATTAGGAATACTTCCATATATATATATGTGAGTGGTAGGCTTCCTTGTCACCATAATTTTACATTCAATTTTTCTTTCCAACCTAAATGCCTTCTCCAATGAGTCAGGTTCCCAAACGCGAACTTCATGTTGGATGTTATCCTTTAAATTTGTTATGAAGACATCAATCCTGTGTTCCTATGGAATATTAGTTACCCTTATATTCAATTTTTGTAACTCCTCAATGTGCTCCACCACTAAACCCATTTGTTTGAGATTTATGAATTGGCTAAAGAAGGTGTTTCTTTTTGTATCCTCATAATGTGCTATCATTTCCTCCGTAAAAATTGACCAAGTGACAATTTTCTTACGGGAGCAAAGCCATCGATACCATATAAATGTATTTTGTTCTAAATGTAAAGTAGAAATGCGTACCTTTTGTGTGTTTTTCACATTATTGAGATCAAACTATTGCTCCATCTGTAGTATCCATGTTACGGGATCCTTGCCATCAAACTTCCTAATATCCATCTTTGGAATATGGTGGTTCTCCCATCCAAAATGAGAGTCTATGAAATCGCGATTAACATTTATTTTGTTCTCATCATGAGTTTCCTCTACTATATTTTCGCTATTAGGAAACATTTCTTGTATCAAATTTTCCAAACCTTCGATGTCTACTTTTAGATCATTCTTCATTTTTTCCATTTTTTCATCGATCTTAGCTTCCATGTCATCCATATTAGCTTCCATGCCAGCTTCCATGCCCTCCATCCTAGCTTCGAAACAATTCATCTTAGCTTTCACGCCTGTCTTCAAACCATCCATCTTAGTTTCCATGCCTTTCTTCAAAACTTCCATTTCATTTTTTGTTGCTCTTTGCGATAGGTGCACTTGCTCTTGTAATTTTGACATCTCATATTGCATTTCTTCGTCTTCATGAGTCATAATAGAGCATTTTGAAGGCTTAATGGGTGTTGAATTCTTTTTAGGGGGAATTTTAGAACCCAATACTAATATCTATTCTTCAATATGCCCTTGGAATTAATTCAAACTATTTTTTTTCAAATGAGACTTACGTAATTCGAAAAAAATACACATCATTTTCTTGCTTTTGAGGAGCTCGATATTGAAACTGGAGTATCGTTGTGATTTTGGATCTTCAATATCTGAAATTTAGCCCTGCATTATCCCTCTAAATCCTCTTTCGAATGCCACAGGTCTGACCAAATTTTGATTCTTCATGAAAAATTTATGTCCAATCTCCCATAATAACCTAATTATGGACTGGTTCAGTAGAGAGAAATTGTACAACTTGCCACATGTTACTTTTTCATCCTTCGGCTATGAAATTTATAGAAAAGAAACTACATTCTGTGCACATTCTTCCACTCTTTACAAAATTCCAATCTGATGTTCAGAGAGAGAGTTATGAAGATTTTCCCATGATCACCTCTTTGAGATGAAATTCGGGAGCCTAAAAAAGCCCTAACTTCCACAGATCCTACCTCTGAAAATAATGTGAATCAATCTTTGAAATTTTTCTATGACATTCATTTGGATTTCAGCTTCTCTCTATAAACATTTTAGCTTCTGAAACCTCATAGCCAAATATTTAGAGCACAAATTTTGCGATGACCTGTTTAGGTTAAATTCACTAGCCCGCAAAAGGCCCTAACTTTCATAGATCATATCCCAGAAAATAATGCGAACTAAGATCTAAAATTTTGTGACGATGTTCCTCAGGATTTCAGCTCTGCGCTCTAAACATTTAAGCTTCTTCACCTTCGTAGAAAAAAAATTATAGCGAAAATTCCATGATGACTTGTTTGGAGCATCGAAACCCTATAATCCAAATCTCTGATACCAAATGTTCTGAAACCATCTCCAAAAATAGAAGAAAAGAGAGATCAACGCCTTAGAAATCAGCCACTTCGAGTGAGCAACCTCCAATACATTACATAAATGAAAAATTCTTGGATGATACAAATGGCCAAAACCTCCTTCTATATATAGGAGTCCATGGGGCCACAATATAATCCTAGCTGATGTAACAATAATAATTTAAGGGCACAATAATTACAATATTGGAGTTACAGGGGTACAAAAATAATGATAAGGGGGCTACAATAATAACAATAAGGGACTAAAATAGTAATGTAGGGACCTAACACAAGATGCCTTATTAAGGTGGCTTCTCTTGAGAGAATATGGCCATTACATTTGGCACAATGATGATGTGGTGTGGCAGAAAGAGGCATTGTTGCGGTGGCTTCTTTTGAGAGAGTATGGCGCTCATATATATATTGATGTAGATTTGGCATGGCAACAAGAAGCATTGTTGCGGTGGCTCCTTTTGAGAGAGTATGGCTCTCTTCTTTGCTTTCATGATGCTCTAGCATGGCAGCAGAAGGCTTTGCTGTGTTCGTTGTTATTAGGAGAATATGTTTGGACACCTTTTTCTACCGATATATCTTCATTCCTTATTTTTCATAATGTTGGAATGATGCTTGGATCCAACAAGGACAACAGGGCTAAAGATGGGGTCATGTCAATGCTTAATGTACTTCATGAAACATGGGATGAAGAAATTTTTTGTGAGATGGGACTTTTCCTTTGTGGGAAGAACCACTTTATTTTATATATCTCATGTATTGATGATGATGTTGGACAACATATGGTTTTCACTTGGCACTTATTGGAGAAATAAGGGCATCTAACTATACAGTTGGAGGTCATTCTATGCATTCTTGAGAAACAAATTTGGAACCAAACATGCATAACACATTCTGGAAAATGGAGGAGGCCTTCCTTATGTGGATGTCATTTGGAGGGGAATGGATGGATTTTCATCTACTTTTGCAGTTGCTTGGGGTCAAGAAAAATTTTCCTGGGAGAACTTTAATATTCCCAAATTTTCACATGATATTTGGAATAATAGCGTTCTTAATAAACTTAATAAATTATGTAAATAAAAGGGTGGAGGGACCCACAAACCTCAAATATGAATAAAATCCACTTTTAATGTGTGTATGTGGATATTCTAGATCTAGATCTAAAATCATGGAGTAGTGGAGAAACTCCATTAATGGAGATCATGTAGCATTTATGAGATAGATAATGGAGGATGAAACAGTCAAATAAGATCACGGATCTTAAATGTAAAATAATGAGGATCTTGAATAGGTCAACAGAGATCATAGTGCATTCAAAGTAAGATCATAAAGCACTTATGATAAGTTAGTGGAGGAAGTGATGCATTTAATGCACACATTATGGAGAGGGTGATCACCTCATGTGAACATGATGGAGGACATGGAGAAACAATGCAGTCAACCATGGAGACTTATGTCCACATGTCCAGTGCAGTTTTGGAGTGGGCCTAGGCTATGTAAGGCACAATAGAGGGCAGATTTAGATACTTGGATTATTTTTTATCTGTTTAGATCTGGATTTGTCAGGTGACAATTCCATGCACTCTTATGTTGTTTAGCTAAGTTTGCAGTGTTGTTTAGTAGAGGGTGTTCTAGAGTGGGAATACCACCCTTACCCATAGAGGAATTGTGTGCCTACTCTAGGAAGGTATTATATTGAGCTCTATTCCTTATCAGGCATTGGTGCCATCTTGAGGAGGTTGTTTCTAGCATTCGGCTAGGAAACCGGTGAAGGATTCATCCTTCACTTTGTTCTTCATATTAGGTCTTCTAGGAGTATAAGATCTATATTCAGCATTCAAGTCATTGTATTTTACCACCGTGCAGCGGTAGTCCCTTCAAGGATTGCACAATCCAGTCCTGTAGATCTATTGGAGGAAGGAAGTTTCTAGTAATTCGGCTGTAAATCCTGTGAGGGATCATCTCCTCACATTGGATATATTGTTTCCATCACTTAGGGGCTGATTTGACAGATCTAGTAGCTGGATATTGAGCCTCCCTCTCTTACAGTGTAGTTTTCTAAAGCTGTTGATCAGCCAACAACTATTTTCAGTGGAGGAGATTGGTGGAGCTAGATCTTGGGCTTTCAGCCCAAGGATCTAGTAAAGGTATCATCCCTTCTTGCACAGATCTGATTGTGCATAATTGCATCAATCATATCATCAGATTATGCAGTAGATATGAAAACCCAACAGCATATATGTGCAAGCACTAAGAGAGTGGTTTTATTAGATTGACAGATCTTAGAAACCCTTTCTGGGTTATCTTGGGTATCCATTATAGAGCCCGAATCTCTGTTTTCAGCATCATCGGAGCTCCCATTCTTCCTGAATCTAACTTTATATAGTTCTGGCAGTTACAGTCCCAATGGTTGGAGCAGGGACAATGCAGTTTACCTTCCAAAAGTTCAACAATTACATAGTCCCTCTTGTGGGATCATTTCAGAGTCATTCTAGGCCAACTCTTTGGCTTGAATGTCTCATATTTTGAGCACTATTGTTATCCACCTCCATATAATAATATGGCTTAGTTATCTCTGTGCATTCTGATGTGTCTTTAGATCTATTTTTTACTTTGCTGCAGTTCATATATTGTGTTTCAGTATTACTGTATTCTTCCCTCTTGGGATATTACATGGGAGCAGAAGTTGAAAACAAGATTGTTAATCAATTTGATACGGAGTTAAAGCTCATTGAAGAATGGATTCATAAACCAATTGAACAAATTGATGTGAATCTTAAAGGAGCACCTGGAATAAAATAATTGAATGAAATGATGAATAATGATCGTGAATGTCCAGATTATAGGAAGAAAGAAGCAACACATGATGAGACAAGTGAAGAGAATTATATGGCAGTTTATGAAAATAAAGAAGATTGCATTAAAACCATTTTTCTACAATGGAGACAAGAAAAGATAAGATTTTTCTAGCAAGAAATATGGTAGAATAAAAAACAAGAATATAAAGAAGAAATAACAAACAGAAGAGGACAATTTGAATATGGAGAGTCGTGGAAGCAGTCCATAGTTGAATGAATTCTTGAAGAGGAAGTTGTAGAAGACCGACTGAAATCAAATTAAAGACAAGTCAAAGAAAAATTGCAACAACAACAATGAAAAAAATATAGATCCTACAGTAAGAACATGCAACAAAGAATGAAACAATTTCGACGATATAGAATCTTTAAGAAACGAAAAAAAAATGAAAAATTGTAAAAGTTTTGAGTCATTATAAGCCTAGCTAAGACATAGATCAATAAGCATTTTTGAGTTATAATTTATTCAATTTGTCTTGTAAGCCTAGCACCCATATTTAAGTGAATATGAATTCATGTTTGAGTTATGTTGAGTCATACGGTCGTAATTAAGGGGGAGTGTTAAAATCAGCTAATTACTCTCACATGAGGAGTTCGCTAAAACTATAGAGTCAGTCATGTCGACTTAAGTCATAATATAATTTAGTGTGTGGTTGCATGTCAATGTATTTAAGGTGGGTCACTAGTAAGAAAATGATAAATACCCTTCACTGGGTTCATTGTAATCAAGTCATGTAAATCAAGTTTGTGTGATCAATAGAGAAGAGAAACAACTCCTATGGTTTGTGTGAATTTTTGTTTTTTTTTGTACCTTTACTCCTCTTCCTTTCAAATGTATTTTATTATATTGCTAAATGAACAAACCATTTCCTTTCGTATAATTTTCTATTTGTGGTTTGAGGCTCTGATGATTCCGATTTCTTGTTTCAATTAATTTGATTATAGTGCAAAGATTTTTTTTTTAACTTTGTTATTTTTTATTAGATTCCTTATCGAATGAACCATTGGTATTAGAAAATAGAGAGATCGGTTGAGAAGGTTAAACGGGACACATGCACTTTCATGGTTTATGTTAGATGGATGGGTAACTAAAGAACCATCCCTTCCTTTTTCATTAAATTCTTTTGGATTATGATTTTGTTTCAAAATTTCAACCTTATCAAGGATGCCAAAGGTGCTTGATTGTTTCTAATCAACATATTTATTATTTTCTCCTTTCTAATGATTTTCGTGTTGTGTTTTAAACGAAAAATATTGCAAAAGAAAGCAAGATATTTATGTACTTTGTTTCCTTTTCATTTAGTTCTTTTCAGTATGTTCCTAACTCCTTTCACAACATTTTTTTTCCCTTGAATAGTTGGTGTGAACAATATTCACACATCTCTAAATATTTGCGAAAGAGCTCCTCATGGGTGGTCAGAAACTATGGTTTTTTCTTTGACATCAAACTAGCACAACCATAAATTAGTAGTTGATGGACAAGTGAAAGAACCCAGAATTAACCAGATCAAACAACTCACACCCATTATCCATGTTATTCTACCATGAATTCCCCCAGATATCAAATTATTTTTTTCAATAATTATACCTCAGATTTTAAGGATTGTTTTTATTTTCTTAATTTGCACCAGAGTGATGTTCACGAATATAATCTGACAATTAATTGGTTTTTTATTATAATGTTTTTCTAGAACTCTGTTAGGAATTATCTTTATTTAGAACTCTATTAGGAAGGTTCCCCACATTTTCCTTGAACGTTTAAATGAGAAGTCCATTTCCTCCCTTTATTAAATATAAAATTAATTTAATTTGTATATAAGTGTATCAAATTTAAAATCTAAATCAAATTGTAAAACATAAAATATAAAAAGATAAAAAAGTATATAATATAATGTAAATAAAATTAAAATAAGGTTTTCACAAGGGCAACATAGTTGGTAATAGCCTTGAAAATTAAGAGTTATTTACCATTTGGTTTCAATTTCAAGTCCTATAATTGACAGACTCACCTAATTGTCAATTGCTCTAGTCAAAAATCAAATGAAAGAAAAGTAACAGAAAAGTAACCCACTGACTTAAAAAAAAAATCAGTAGCCAATTTTAGATTTGTAAAAACCACCCAAACACAAACACATATATAAATTATACACTAATCACATATGTATTTTTACATTTATATCTGAGAATAATAATGATTATATATATATAGTTTTTGGCTTATATTTATTTGTTTTTTTGTTTAGCCTATGTTTAATATGGGTTATTGTAGTAAGGTAGATAGTTACCAGCTTATATTTATTTACTTTTTTGTTTAACTTAAGTTCAATATGGGTTACCTTACTAAGGCGAGAATAAATGAAGTATATAGAAGTGAGGTGTGATGACTCTATTTTATAAAATTATCTTGGAGGTGCTTTTATGAGGACATTGTTAACAACCATTTTACATACTCAATTTTAGAAAAAAAACCATAGTTGCTTAACATTTTATTTATAATGACAACAACCTTACACTATGAGTTTTACTAGTAAATATAAACTACTTATCACTCACATCAAAACAATTTAGCCATATTCATAGCCAATATTTTCTCTAAAGAGACTATCACCTTATTTTTTAGGAACTTCTTCAAGAAAATGAAATGAAGGGATTTTTTTTCCTTCTATTCTATTAAAATCACCCCATGATTTAGACCATTGTCATCATTAAAACTTGTAAAAACAAGTGGGGTGTACCACAATGACAATGTAAGCCTACTGAATGGATTACTCATTATTTAAACTCATCAAAAATACATTTTATATGCTTTTTGATGGTAAAACCGCTTTGATTAGAGAGGGAGAAAAACTAGTTACGATGATTTCTTTAAACATTGACATTCCATCACGATGATTGAGTGCTAATTCTTGATTGATTTTGTAAAAATGACACGAGGATTAACGAACCATTAACACCGCCTCAAAAATCCATTGAATTTGTGTTTATTACACTAACAAGACCTCAAAATACTATATAATTTGATTAGTTAGAGCATAGTTACTGAAATTTGTGTCTTTGATATTGGCTCATTATTAGGAAAAAATTTCCAACTTACCACCAAACGACAGCTATAGATAAGAAATATTATGTTTGTAATTACAAATAATTGAAATTTTTTAGTATTTATCATTTTGATATATATGGAGGATATAAATTTAGACATCTCACATTATACAAACTCTAAAACATGATTTTTACCAATGGTCCTTGAATATTTTCTTTGTTGTATTCCCATTCTATTCTTACATGGGTAATCAAATTTAATAATATTTACCATACAAATTTTTGTATTAGAGGCCTTTAAGAATTTCATGAGATGTGATATATATTTTTCCTAAGTCGATCTATAAACCAACATATTATCTAAGTATTGTATTATAAATGAATCTAGAAATGGGTTCAATACATCATTAATTAATTTCATAAATATAACTAGTTAAGAAGACAAACCAAAAGGAAATACCAACCATTCACATAAACCTTGCATAGTCTTGAATGTTGGGTATGTGTTATATTATTTCCTCGATTATTCGCACACGCGGGGGGTCACAGGGGGGGCGATAGCCCCCCCTATACATTGCACCAGGCACAACAGGTGGGTCAGAGGGGGGAGGGAAGCCCCCCGTGTTTGGTTTCCATGAAAGCGCCCCAAGAAAAAACATTTGTACCCTATTTTTCGGTAGGTGGACCTGCCCATGGTTTTTTGCATGGGTATGCACATGGTTTTGGGGTATGATGGTTTTCAACCCCTATTATTTTGTAGATCTGGTCAAGGGAACTACAGTTATGTTCTAATCCAGGGTTAATGGATTGGGTTTATGAATGCTTCGATGTGTATATATATTTGTTGTAAAACTAAAAAGAATAAATGAAAAATCAAGTTGGTAGTCCCGATTTGAGATCCAGGGGAAAATCTCTGTGTATATCTATTCTATGTTTTATTCTCTTGCTATTGTTTAATTTCTATTTTTAAGATTCGTTTGCAGATAATTTTTGTACAAAGTTAAAAGCTATATTTGGTATCATAGTTGTTTCATTTTCAAGGGGATGCCTTTGCTACTGAGGGGGTTTTTTCTCGGGCCTATGGTAGACCCTATTCAATGGTAGATCTACGGGATCAATTCTTGCGGTGAAAGAATATGGCAGACAGTAGAAAGATAGAGATCGAGAAATTTAATGGTTAAAGCACTGAGTTGTGGAAGCTAAGAATGGAGGATTTGCTGGTGGATAAAGATCAGTGGATCATGGTAGATTTGGGTAGTAAACCAACAACAATGTCAGATGAAGATTGGAAGAAGTTGGATCAGAAGGCAAACAAAAAAATACGGTTGTGTGTCTCAGATTCAATATTGTTGAATGTATCTAGGGAAGCTATGACAAATAATTTGTGGTACAAGCTAGGGAATTTGTACCAATTTAAGTCTATAGTGTATAAATTGTTCCTACGGAAAAATATGTATAACCTGAGGATGAAGGATGGAGATTGGGTGATAGAACATATGAACGCCTTGAATATTGTGGTAAGTTAGTTATGTTAGCCTCTCTCACAAAACAATAATAAATCCAAAAATAAATAAACAAATTAAATATTACAAGTTAATAATTTGTGCCTAACTCTTGGGTTGTTCCTCTAAGATAGGAGTTAGTTTAGGTAGCTCCTATATTGGTGTGTGTTTGGTTGAGAAATTATCTCAACAAGGTGTTTAAGATAGCATGTACTATCTTGAGACATTGTCTGCTCATCTATTTAATTGTAAAATTACATTCTTTTAATAATGAGAAAATATGTGAGGAAGTGATGCAGGTTCAACCTGCAAACCCCAGAATCACACTCTATTGCATATCAAAAATGCAATTCTTATTTCTGGTTGAGAAAATTCCCTTTCTCGCCAATTCAATAATTTAAATCTGCAGAAGTCTTGTTCACCAATTTCTCTGTTTTTAAAAAAAAACCCGTGATTCAAATCATTTTCTATGCCATTATTGCAAATACTTATTACAAACCTTCAATCTGCAATCCCAAGTCCAAACTCACAATCAAAGGTCAAATGTACCCATGTTTTAATTCAACTTGACATTGTTTGTTACACAACCATTTCCACATGCAAGCTCTTCAGCTTATATCCATACAAACCATGCTTTCATAACCCAATAAACATTATTTCCATTTTTGTTTGCATAGAGCTTTTATTTGTCGAATTTCATTTCACAATCAAAGCATCAACAAAGCAAATGCGCCTTTGTTTTAATCCACTTAACTCCATCAATTTCTGTGTAGACCATTTGAATAACATCTCTTACAGAATTCATATTAACGTGCTTACCTTTATACTGACATAGATCTGAAAAATTGTTCTGATCTATTCTTTGCACCAGCGTTCGAAAATTTCATTTTAAAAGTAACTGTTCACACATGTTCCAACCAGCTCAGTGCCTTCCATAAAATCGACTTTCCAAGTTTCGTTACACTTCATTTATACACATCGTCCTCTTGTTCGCAGAACCTGTCACTGTAACTGATCACATCGATACAACACAATAATAGAAGAATCGATCTGCAATCCACAAGCGCTAATTGCAAATCAAGAGCAGTCACCTGTAACCATCACAGCAATCACCCAATGTACAGATCGGTCTGCAATCACAGCAACTTAATAAATACAATCTTGGATATCATATCGCTGGTTATTCCTGCAATTCATCCATGATTCGACACACCAAAACCCGCATCTACCATAAGAAGATTTACGTATTCAATTATCATTTAACACAGTTACTTCAGCCCAACAAAATCTGTTCTTCTTAATGAAACAAGGAAATCGTTTCAGTTCTGCAAATTTAAAAGTCTTTCAATCAAATTTCATTCGATCAGGTCTTCCACGCTGTTGAGTTCATTTAAAACGCCCTTCTGGCATTCATTAACGCTGCATTCATTCTTCTGCAACCTATTTGGAAAACTGATCTTCTTGGCCAAATATTCAATGTTCTTGGCCCTTACAAATTGCCAGAGGCTTACAGCCTTGGTTGTTCAAAACCAGTTCTCCACTCCTCTCCACTCACAATCTCTATTTATTTTCCTCTCAAAACCCCCTCCTATTTACACAATTTTAAAAGTAATCTAATTTAATGCTTTATCCCTTCAATTCCTCAACAAATCCCTAAATTTCTCATCATCCCTAAAAGATAGATTCTTATCCCTAAGACTTAGAAACTAATTCCAACTTAGGCTCCATCATTAATTCCAAATACTCTAGAAACTAATTTCTCTCATATCCTTTTATTAATAAAAGGATATTTACAAAATCCTCACCTTCTCCTATTTTATTCAAATTAATTAAATAAATATTAAAAATTAACACACCCCCTTTTCTAACATATTTACAAGAAAAAAATACCCTTGATGCTCCTGCATCAGACTCCCCATGTAAGAAAATTTATGACCACCTGGTCATAAGTCTGGATAATCATTTCCTCCTGGATCCCAAATTTTATTTTCCTTGCTTGTCAATTGCTTTACTATTGTTTCTATCTGCTGTTGTCCTCTAGGTTTCCATATTTTGTGCTGTAGTGCTCCACTTGCTCTGCCTTCCAAGTCTGCTACAGTCTTTCTCTGGTTGTCTTTCCTTTTCTTTCTTATTGCTGCTGTCTTTAATCCTCCTTCACTCTGGCTTTCTTCAAGATCAATGATCTTCAATGACTTAGTGTATTCAAAAATTATTTTTCCATCCTCTTTATTCTGCATATGACTATGAGTAGTCATTTCTTCAACAGTCTTCAATAATTGTTTATCTTTCCTCAAGTCAATGTGACCTGCAAACACACAACAACCTTTAGTTTTCAAAATACAATACCTTCCATTTTCTTTTGATGCTTCAAGCACCAATCCTCCATCATAGTTCTTTTGGATTTCAGCGGATCCTTCTTGCTGTGACCCCATTTCTCTGAGTCTTTCTTTCTCAATCAGCTTGCCATTCCACCTCTGTTGCAATAGCTTCCACTTCACCTTTTTCTTCAGTTTCCACCTGTATCTTCGATCTTCACTTATCTTTCTTTGTACTACCAGACCAATTTCTGGTTCTTCATTCTGCTGCCAGCTTCTATACTTCTGCAATTTGATACCTTCATCAAATTCACTCTCATGTAGCTGATCATTCCTTCCAAATTTCTGGTTACTTTCATCTTCATCTTGCTGAGTTAATATTTTTGTCTCCTTCACGCCTCTGAAGACATAACTTCCTTGTTGCTCCTGATCCTTCATCTCACCTTCAAATAATCGTTGCTCAATTTCTCTGATTTCAGCATCATATTTGTTAATGCTGTCTTCGACACCTTTTCCTCCATCAGGTTCTGTAAACTTTTTTTTTCCTTTAGGTTCCTCGAGTAATCTCTCAAAGAATTCTATCTCTTTATGAAATCTCTCCAACAGTTCATCACAATTTCCATTCTCAGCTTCATTCTTTTCCTGACAATCCTCCTGAGTTGACCTGTTTTCCACATTATCATATTGCAAACATCTTTCATCAATTCCATTAAACAAATTTATTGGTTTACCTTTTTGTAGTCCCACTATGGAATTGTCTTCAGACTGCTGGTCTATATCAACCTCATCTGAATGTTTCACACCAAACAGGATTTCATCTATGAACTCCTTCTGTTGCAATAGGTCAACGCCTTCTTCCTCTAAAAAGGATTCTTCGTCATACTTTACCTCAAGAGCTTCATTCTTGGTTGTGACAATTTCAATTGATTGTCCATCATCCTCTGCATATCCTGCAAACATACACAAACTGTAAGAATCAAAATCACAAGGCTTCATTGCCTCGTCTGCTTCCTTGGTCAACATATCTTCGAATTGTTCTGAACTCTGCCAATAATCCATGAGATCTTCAGCTGACCTCTCATTATCCTCTTCTCCCAACATCTCACCCTGTTCTGGTCTGCAAATGGAAACTTCCAATTCTACCTCTGCTTCTCTGAATTTCTCTGATTCCTCTTGAGCACTCAATATCTGCTCAATCTTTCTCAATTCTTCTACTAGCTCTGACTTCACTTGCTGATTTCTCCTTTCTCGTAGCCTTGGCCACTTTACTCTTTTCCTCATGGTCCAAACACTTTTCTGCAGCATCTTCATCAATATTCCAATCTGGAAATCTATCTCAGCTTTCTCTCGGTCAAACTCTTCTTGACTCATCCTCATGCCATTTGCTTTGGCATCTTCCCTTTTGCTGTGGCTTCCTTGTGAACTTCTGCTATGACTATTTGTAGTCATTTTCTGCTCCTCTCTTTCCATGAGCTCCTCGCACCTCTGCATCAAGCCTCTATAACAGTAAGTCCCCCTTACTGCAATCTTACCTCACTAAGCTCTCCTCACTCAGTCTTTTGGTAAGCACGATCCCCTATCTGGAATCTTCTCTTGAGCAACACCTTTGCTCCCTCTAGGCTTCTGCAATCTCTCACTCTCTCTTTTGAAGACACTTCAATTGTCCTCTCTGTCCAACCTCTTGTTGGATTCTACAGGTTCACTGCCACTCCTAAGGACTTTCCTTATTCTGCTTTTAAGAACGCATATGGTTCTTCTTTCTCAGCTTCTCTTGATTTATAGTGCTGCAGTCTTCACTCTTTCTGATGCTGTCACCTGTGTTTTGAATGGATTTCCTCACTGCTGCAATCTGATACTAGACTTCATTCAGAAAACAAAATTATACAATTTCAACAGAGCCAACCTCTGATACCAAAATGATGCAGGTTCAACCTGCAAACCCCAGAATCACACTCTATTGCATATCAAAAATGCAATTCTTATTTCTGGTTGAGAAAATTCCCTTTCTCGCCAATTCAATAATTTAAATCTGCGGAAGTCTTGTTCACCAATTTCTCTGTTTTTAAAAAACACCCATGATTCAAATCATTTTCTATGCCATTACTCCAAATACTTATTACAAACCTTCAATCTGCAATCCCAAGTCCAAACTCACAATCAAAGGTCAAATGTACCCATGTTTTAATTCAACTTGACATTGTTTGTTACACAACCATTTCCACATGCAAGCTCTTCAGCTTATATCCATACAAACCATGCTTTCATAACCCAATAAACATTATTTCCATTTTTGTTTGCATAGAGCTTTTATTTGTCGAATTGCATTTCACAATCAAAACATCAACAAAGCAAATGCGCCTTTGTTTTAATCCCCTTAACTCCATCAATTTCTGTGTAGACCATTTGAATAACATCTCTTACAGAATTCATATTAACGTGCTTACCTTTATACTGACATAGATCTGACAAATTGTTCTGATCTATTCTCTGCACCAGCGTTCGGCAATTTCATTTTAAAAGTAACTGTTCACACATGTTCCAACCAGCTCAGCGCCTTCCATAAAATCGACTCTCCAAGTTTCGTTACACTTCATTTATATACATCGTCCTCTTGTTTGCAGAACCTGTCACTGTAACTGATCACATCGATACAACACAATAATAGAAGAATCGATCTGCAATCCACAAGCGCTAATTGCAAATCAAGAGCAGTCACCTGTAACCATCACAGCAATCACCCAATGTATAGATCGGTCTGCAATCACAGCAACTTAATAAATACAATCTTGGATATCATATCGCTGGTTATTCCTGCAATTCATCCACGATTCGACACACCAAAACCCGCATCTACCATAAGAATATTTACGTATTCAATTATCATTTAACACAATTACTTCAGCCCAACAAAATTTGTTCTTCTTAATGAAACAAGGAAATTGTTTCAGTTCTGCAAATTTAAAAGTCTGTCAATCGAATTTCATTCGATCAGGTCTTCCACGCTGTTGAGTTCATTTAAAACGCCCTTCTGGCATTCATTCTTCTGCAACCTATTTGGAAAACTGATCTTCTTGGCCAAATATTCAATGTTCTTGGCCCTTACAAATTGCCAGAGGCTTACAGCCTTGGCTGTTCAAAACCAGTTCTCCACTCCTCTCCACTCACAATCTCTATGTATTTTCCTCTCAAAACCCCCTCCTATTTATAAAATTTTAAAAGTAATCTAATTTAATGCTTTATCCCTTCAATTCCTCAACAAATCCCTAAATTTCTCATCATCCCTAAAAGATAGATTCTTATCCCTAAGACTTAGAAACTAATTCCAACTTAGGCTCCATCATTAATTCCAAATACTCTCGAAACTAATTTCTCTCATATCCTTTTATTAATAAAAGGATATTTACAAAATCCTCACCTTCTCCTATTTTATTCAAATTAATTAAATAAATATTAAAAATTAACACACCCCCTTTTCTAACATATTTACAAGAAAAAAATACCCTTGATGCTCCTGCATCAGGAAGCCGTAAGGCTTAATCCTTTTCCGCCATTATTTGGTTTCTATTTTTTTATGTGTGTTTTATGTATTTTTCTGAGTTAATTTAATTTTCAATATGTGGTATCAGAGCTTGTTAAGATGCTTGTTTTGTATATATATATATATATATATATGAGCTATGAATGCAGAGGGATCGAATTCCAAAGCTCAAGCTTGTTAAAAAGCATTACTGTTAGTACTAAAGCTAACTAATGCAGAGACTTCAGGTGGATGAACTAACGCAGATTTTTTTTAGTGGCGCAGAACAGAGCTTAGTGCTCATTGGAGTGTGTTCCCATTATCATGGAAACAGACCATTTTTTATTGCATACGTTGGCACGTGAGCAGAATTGAAGGAAAACACAGAAGCATTGTTGAGGGAGTCACCACTAGTGCGAATTTAATTAGTGCTTATCGCATATGGCAATCAGTTTTTGAATTGATTTGAAACACGGTGAACACAGTCATTCAAGCCAAACGGTGTCAAGGATAGTCAATCACTCAAACCAAATGAAGGACCTAAGTGTGGAGGTGATTAAATTGGCTTGTAGAGTTCATGGTTGGGTGTAGTACTACTGTGCTTCCCTGATGTGTTCCATTGTTGCAGTGATCAGCACAAAAGCACCATAGGAGCCACGAGCGGATGGGCTGATCCCACGTAAGGAATTTTAGCAGCGTTTACAACTTAAATACTGTCTCTTTGCATGGTAAGAAGCGTATTAAAATAATTACCTTGCATGATTCAAATACTTGCAACATAATGCTATGATTACAATGAAGTTGTAAAGTGGTAGCCGTAGAGTGATGAGGGTTCAAAGTAATAGGAATCGATTGCAATATAACAGTGGCAGAGTTTGGTTAGTATCCACTCGTCCTGTTTAGTTGCACTTAGATTGAATATGAGTCTGCACCACGTTATGTATTTCTGGGGATGTATTTCTTTATTATGTGATGTTGTGGTCGATTTCTACATAAGTTTCTTGAGTTCTTGATTGCAGAATATTTTTGATACAAGGGTGGTGTAGTTTTGATCTTTCACTACACTACACATTTGATTGGGTATGTTTAAGCTGTTTTATATCTTCCATTTCTGATTGTTAGCTAGGAGATATTTAGGGTGGGGTGATGTATTAATGAATATGGATAGTGGAGATTGCATGTGAAATGCAATTTTTTTTATTGGAATTGTATACTAAATTGAAAATTGAATCAATTTCTTTATGAAAGAAAATAAGCCTGGGCATTCATAGAAGTGGGTAGTCTTAAATTGATTGTGAAAAGAATTTTCCAAAGCAGGAGTTTCACTTGAATGAATGGAAAGGGAGAATGTGCTAATCTAGGGGTGATATAGAGAGGAATATGCATTTTTATGTGAGTTAGTTTTTATGCATAATATGCGGGTTTTGACATTTGTGTGAGTGGCATTTGTGTGAAAAAGTGTGAATGATGTACCATTTATAATATGTAGTTGCATGGTGCATGAAAGTATAGGTGAGAGATGGAACAAGATCACACAGAGATCTTGAAGGTGAGCTGATATGTTTTATTTTAACTCTGGTTTTGAACATGATATTTGCAAAATGCAGGTTGCAGACAGTTGAAGGAAATTTCTGCAAACAAAGATCACAATTTTAATAGTACTGATGAAAGAGACTAGTAATAGTTTCTAAATGAAAGCAAAGTGTGGAGCAAAAACTTGAATAATTCCAACAGAGATTGGATAAAAAGGACATTTGTGTTCTTACAGAGTGCAGGTGAGTTGAAGCCTAAAAAGAGTAGAGAAGGATGCTCAAAGAGGTTACATAGAATAGAGAACCAGTGCTTGCCAAAGACCACATCCAGAAAACCAGTGCTCACTTGATGCCAATTTCAAAACATTATTTCACTTTTTTTTAAGTGACATAAGAAAATTGAAAAGAGAGTTCTCATATTATATGTTTTTCATGATTTTCATGGAACTATGTTTTGAGATTGGAGATGAATTTATGAAATGGATATAAATGTAAGTGTCATAAAATTCTCAGCTAAGAAAAATGAAATGCATGCCAAGGTGAGTTTTGACTCATTATTGGAGTATCTTCACTCCTAAGCCATCAAGTCTTTGGAAGACAAGTGCATTGGATAGAAGAAGATTGTTCTTTCATAAGGGTGAAATAAATTGTAACTTGGAGAAATAAGGTGAAATTATTTTTTTTGTAATTTTGGAGCAATAAGTGATTTTGTGGATTGATAAGGATTCACCTTTTTTGTAAGTGATTTTGTGGAGTGATAAGGATTCACCTTTTTTGTAAATTTGGAGTGATAAAAAAAATGCTCATTGTTGTAGGAGGTTGAGTCAGTTTTTGAAGACATTTTTTTCAAGAAGTTCTGGAACTTTGATTCCATGAAGATGTTATGAAGCTACAAGATTATGTACTCCAAATTTTAATAAAGCATAAATTTTTTGTGGTGATTGTGTCCTAGATCCACCCGAAATTGAATAAGGGGATCTTAGGTACACGAAGAATGTGTTGATGATGATGCATGCTTCATGTTGTTGCTTTTGATTTTTGTCTAGTTTTGACACATAAATGATTTCATTTAACACATACATAAATTTAAATACAAACAAGCACAACATCTGTAACGAAGTAGCTTCAAGGAAGGATAATTAAGCTCAACACATGCATCTGCACACCTACAACACATAATCAAAGATTGTCTACATCAGCATTCTACCTCAACAAGCAAATACACTTAATACAATCAAGTTCATGTACCTGCAAACTCCAGCATTTCAAAGAAAGTCTACATCACTACAATCAAGTTAATGAATATGTAAACTTTAACGTTTCAGAGCACAGTCTACATCAACATTATTGAATTTGTAATCAAACTCAAATTGCATTAAATTGTAAGAGTGCATTCTCGGTTAAAACCGACACCCAAGTTTTGAATTGAGTCAAATTAAGTCAAATTGAATTCATTGTAGTGAGTCATTCAAATCATTAATTGTTTTTGGGTGCATTTTCGATAGTCGTTGACACCCTTTCTTTAAGCAGAATCAAGTGAATGAACAATCTTTTAAATCTAAAGAAAACAAGCAACAAGTTCACATCTCCTGCAAGAGAGCATGATTATTCATTCAAGAAATTTGCATCAAGTCAGTACAAATTTCAAACCATCAAGCGAGGCCGCCTGAATTTCATTGCAACAACCATCAAAGAAACCAAACAATTTCAACTCTAAAATCAATCAAGCAAGTTGAAATCTACCGCAAGCGAGCGTGAGTCCCAGTAAACTTGAAAAAAGAGAAACAAGTTTCACCAAGCAAGAGATACAACGAATTCTGAAGGAAGCAAGCATGATAAAATCAATCAAGTGAGCCAGTACAAACCAACGTGCTATTCAAGAAATAAAGCAAGTGAGCGTGAGTATTCATTCAAGTGAGCATGAAGTAATCAAGAAAGTCAAATGAGCGTTCAAGCAAAGTGATCGTCATCAAGCGAGCGTGAATTCAAGAGTTCAAGCAAGAAAGTTCTACAATTCTAGCAAGTGTTCCAAGCAAGTGCAATAAGCAACAAATCAAGCGAGCATGCCATTCAAGCCACATAGCAAGCGAGCCTGTCATTCAAGTAAAAAAATCAAGTGAAAAAATTCAAAGCATGACATCTATGACAAGAGAGCCTAAATTCAAGAGAGCAAGTTCAGATGGCGCAACACATCCAGTTGTTAAAAATTATTCACAATTTGATCCTCTCAAGTAATGAAGATATGGTGCACATCAGCAAAGAAACTCTTGTTGATATTTCATGGAATCTACAACAAACAAATTAAACCATTGAGTTTCTTCAACTAGAGTTGCAACTACAACGAAATGAGTTGTAAGAAAAGAGTGATACTTTCAAGTCTTTGAACCATCTAGATGATAAGTAATTCATACAAATAGCTTCAAGTGTCGAAGTTGTTCCAGTTCAAATTTCTTCCAAGCCAATCATCAAGCCATGGGAAGAAATTCAAAATAACAAGAATTGACGAGGCTTAGGATATGTCAATGATGACACCAACTTGCATATCCCCGATTATTAAAAACCAATTAAGTTCGTCAGTGCAGGATTTCTTGCACAAATCACCTTAGCACATTCAGAGAAAGTTGCAGACAAACAAAAATGCACACAACCCAAAGTTGAAGTCAAACCAAAATGTTCTCATTGTCAAAGAACCGGTCATATGGAAGATTAGTTTTTTGATCTCCATCCTTGTCGCCATTGTGGCAAGCCCAATCATTACTCAGAGAAATGTCGCAACCACCAACAATCAGCCAGGTTAAAGATCAACTATGAATGGATTGATCCTTGGGAATGGTCATCCACAGTCAAAATATTGTCTCAGTTCTACAACCAAATACAGTCACACATAGTACAGTCGACAGTGAATAGAAGATGGTACTCTCATGCAGTTTAACGAGCGAGTACACGGGCAATACTCCTACACCCGAAGGGGGGGATTTCAGGAATAATTCACAGAGAATTGTCTCTCCTTTCATCTGACAAATGGGGGGAAATGTCAATGAAATTGATGGTGGTTATCAGACTGAAAGTATCAACAAAACCAAAAAAAGAAGCCAGTGGGAAGCTTCTATAGCCAGTTGGAATCTTCAACGGCCAGTGGGCATCATCAAATTTTCCAGCGGGCAGTCCACAGCAAAGCAACAGTGAGCAGCTTTCAAAACAACCAAAGCAACCGTGAGTTGTTTTTGACATCATCAGCCAGTGGGCATTCAAAAAATTTTGTCAGTGGACAAAGGATGTTGATTTCACGCAAAGGACATATGGATCCTTTCTCAACTTGGCACGTGATGGAGTTGTCAATAAAAATTCAGAGATGAATCGGACATGCAGCTGACTCATGGTCTCTTCAGATTGCAGTTTTTCAGCATCCAGCTTTGGTGGTTTTTCAGGCAATGTTTTTGAGGATCAACATGATAACTTGGAAGATGGTTCCTCATTCTTATTTTGGATCTATCATTGAAGGGGGGAATGTTAGCCTCTCTCACAAAAAAATAATAAATCCAAAAATAAATTAATTAATTAAATATCACAAGTTAGGAATTTGTGCCTAACTCTTTGGTTGTTCCTCTAAGATAGGTAGCTCCTATATTGGTGTGTGCTTGGTGGAGAAATTATCTCAAAAAGGTGTTCAAGATAGCATGTACTATCTTGAGACACTGTCTCCTCATCTATTTAATTGTAAAATTACATTCTTTTAATAATGAAAAAATATGTGAGGAAGTCGTAAGGCTGAAGCCTTTTCCGCCATTATTTGGTGTTTGGTTTTTTATGTGTGTTTTCTATATTTTTATGAGTTAATTTAATTTTAAATAAGTTCTTGTCTATTGATACTAAAATATCAAATGAATATAAGTACATCAGTTTGTTGTGTTCTCTATTAGATTCGTGGGTTGATGACATTGTCTCAGCCTTGTTGTCAGAGGAAATGAGATGGAGAAATATGGAGGCCCAGAATGGAGATGCCTTGTTTGTATGAGGAAGGTCCAAGAACATAAAAAATAATATGGTTTCGAGAGGGAGATCAAAATCTAGAGCAAGATCTAAATCTGCAGGAAATTTTGTAAAGGTGTGCTAGAAATGCGGAAAGGAAGGGCACTACAAAAGGGATTGCAGATCTAGAGCTCCTGAGAAAGGAAAGGGATCGAATGATGCTCCTTCTGCATAGGCAAACACCACCTCGAATGAAGGTGGGGATGTGTATTTGGCTTCTTCTTCAAATACACATGTAGATCATGAGGCATGGTTGACTGACTCAGGTGCATCCTTCCACTTCACTCCCCACAGGGAGTGGTTTTGTGAGTATGATAAGTATGATGGTGGTGATTTATTCTTAGGGGATGATAGGAAGGCCAAAATCATCAAGCATGGAAAATTCAAGCTGAAGATGTAAGGTGGAAGGATTAGAACACTTCTTGGTGTTCTACATATTCCTGAATTGGCCAAAAATCTTATTTCTGTAAGCAAGATGGATGATGCAGGTGTAAAAGCAGTGTTCAAGAAATATACTTGCAAGCTGGTTGGGGAGCACTAGTATTAGTGTAGGGAGTTCGGACTAGAAATTTGTAAAAGCTTCAGGGTAGCACTATTAATGATGGATGCAAAAATTCTTTGGTTCCTGAAAGTGGAGCGGAAAGCCTAGCGGTCTCTGGAGAAAAGACCATGTTATCACATCAAAGGATTGGACAGATTGGAGAGAAGGGCCTTCGGATACTGCATGGAAATGGTATGGTACAAGGTATGTATAATTGATCTCTGAATTTCAATTTCTATGAAAATTGTGAATATGGGAAGCAAAATCGGGTGATTTCTCCTTCTGATGCTAAGAGGGCGAACAAGATATTAGAGCTTGTGCACATTGATGTGTTTGGACCTAGATCGGTTCCATCACTCAGAAAATCTGTGTACTATGTATAATTCATAGATGAATTCTCAAGGAATACATGTGTATATTTCTAGAGGAAGAACTCTGAAGTATTTGATAGATTTAAAGAATTGAAGGCTATGGTGGAAAACCAGAGAGAGAAGAAGATATAGGTTTTGAGGACATATAATGATAGAGAGTTTTTAAAGAAGGAATTTGAATAACTATGTAAGAAGTGTGGTAGCACGGTGCAAAAGACTAATCCATACACACCTCAGCAAAATTGAGTTGCAGAAAGAATGAACAGAACGCTGAAGGACAAGGTAAGAAGCATGCTCAGTGGTACCGGGTTAGGACAGGAGTTGTGGGTAGAAGAAATGGAGACTAGATGTTACCTAGTTAAAATATCACCTTCATCAACGTTGGAGGATAAGACTCCACATAAGGTATGGACTGGTAAGAGACCCTCTCTTTCACATCTGAGGGTATTTGGATGTGATACATATGTACATGTTCCAAAGGAGAAAATGACCAATTTGGATAATAGATATGAAAGGTGAATCTTTATTGGGTATAAGGATGGTTTAAAAGGGTACAAGCTTTGGAACCCAGAAACAAGGAAGGTTGTGTACAACCGAGATGGGGTGTTTAGAGAGGTGAATGATGTTGTTAAACATGAATTCTTACCAAAGGAACATGAGAAGATAGATTTTGAGCTAAAGGAGGATGAATTAGACTCTACAATAGAAGAAGATTTAGAAGAGGAAGTTCCATAGACTTCATCTATGAGAAGATCGGTTCGAGAAATAAGGCAACCATAAAGGTATAGTCCATCTGCTTCATGTTCAAATTTTTCTTTAACTATAAGGGATGATGATCCTAGAACTGTGAGGGAGGCAGTGGATTTCGAGGATGGAAAACTCTCGAAGGAGGCCATGGTTGATGAAATGGCATCCTTGCACAAAAATGAGGCATGGGATCTGGTGGATTTTCCAGCTGGAAGGAAGCCAGGTGCTTACAGAGAAGATGAATGTAGAATTCAAGGTGGAGAAATACAGAGCTTGAGTGGTAGCAAAAGGTTACTCGCAGGTCCTGGGAATTTATTTTGGTGATAATTTTTCTCTTGTTGCCAAGGTTACTTCTATTATATTACTTTTATCTTTTGCTTCTTCCTTTGATTTTGAGGTAGAGAAGGTGGATGTGAAGACAACATTTATTCATGGGGATCTATAAGAGGAGATCTACATGAAGCAACCTGAAGGATTTATGGTGAAGTGTAAGAAAGAACTGGTATGCAGGTTAAAAAAGTCTCTCTATGGGTTAAAACAGTCACCAAGGATGTGGTATCAGAAATTTGATACCTATATACGGGGACTTGGCTTCACCAAAAGAGAAAAGGATCACTGTGGATATTTTAAATTAATTGGTGACCGTGTTATTTATTTGGTCTTGTATGTGGATGATATGTTTCTCATTGGAAATGACAAAGAAATTATCGAGGATTTGAAGACCCAATTGTTCTCCAAATTCGACATGAAGGAACTTAGTGCTGCAAAGTATATTTTGGGCATGGAAATTATGAGAGATCAGTAAAAGAGGAATCTATGGTTAAACCAGAGAACGTATTTCAAGACGATATTTCAGAGGTTCAATATGCAAGATAGTAAACGAGTGAAGGTTCCTATTCCTATGTGTGTAAAGCTATCTTCTGAACAGTGTCCCAAGAGTCGGACTGGGAAAAAGAGGAAGATATGTCATGTGTTCCATATGCAAGTGCAATGGGTAGCTTGATGTATGCAATGGTATATACTAGACCAAACATTGCACATGCAGTGGGAGTATTGAGCAGGTTTATTTCAAAACCAGGGAAGGAGCATTGGATAGTAGTGAATCAGGTTTTGAGATATTTGTGTGGCAATAGTGATTATGGTTTGTGCTACAAAGGAAGATCAATATTGGATAGAGTATTGGAAATCCATGGTTTTTTTTATGCAAATTAGGCTGGAGATTTGGACCAAAGAAGATCTACAAGTGGGTATGTCTTTAGCCTATGTGGAGGTGCAGTCAGTTGGATGATTAAAAGACAGAGGGAGAATACATGGCAGCCACTCATGCAAGCAAGGAAGCATTTTGGTTGCAGATATTATGTTCAAGTATGGGGTTGCTGCAGTGAGCTATAAGGATAGACTCTGATAGCCAAAGTGCAATTTTCTTGGCTAAGAACCCTGCTTATCATTCAAAGACAAATCACATTGATGTTCAATATCACTTTGTGAGAGATATGGTTGAGGATAAAAGGGTGTTGCTGGTAAAGGTGGACACATTGAAGAATGTTGCAAATGCATTGATGAAGTCTATGAGCACTCAGAAGTTCTCTTGGTGTAGAGAAACAATGGGTGTTGCAGAGCTTGACTAATGACTAAGCTCTCCTGTGGCCCCCTGTGGAAAGAAAACAACAAGTGGGAGAATGTTAGGTATGTGTTATATTATTTCCACGATTAGTCGCATGCACTGGGGGTCATGGGGGGGGTGATAGACCCCCCTGTACATTGCACTGGGCATAGCAAGGGGGTCAACAGCCCCCCCGTGTTTGGGGTCTGGGGTAGCGCCCTGAGAAATTTTTTTTGGACCCTATTTTTTGGTGGGTGGACCTGCCCATGGTTTTGTGCATGGGTTTGCACATGGTTTTGGGGCATGATGGTTTTAGGCCCCTGGTATTTTGTAGATCCGGTCAAGGGAGCTACGATTATGTTCTAATTTGGGGTTAATGGATTGGGTTATGAATGTTTTGACATGTATATATATGTGTTGTAACACTACAAGGAATATAATGAAAATTCAAGCTGGTAGTCCCGATTTGGGATGCAGGGGAAAATCTTTGTTTATATATATTTTATGTTTTATTCTCTCGCTATTGTTTATTTTATGTTTTTAAGATTCATTTCCAGATAATTTCTGTATAGTTTTAAAAACTACATTGAACATGGATTTCCAAGTGTTTTCCTCTTTAACTTGTACCTAATTTAAGACCTCATGGTACTTCCATGTCAACTTCAGGCATGAGGCCCGATATCGTGTCCCCCCGTTGTGTTTGCAACATATTATTATTATATCTAGTCCAACATAGATTTTTCCTTACAAAATTGATTAAAACTTAACACCACACAGACCACTTCGTATATATATATCCACTCTTTGTTTGAGTGTGATTTGACCTGGTACTTGTCCAAGCTTTGATAGGGGTGTCAACCCCTTGCTAACCATGAATCTGTGATCACTAGAACTATCCATGCTTCAATAGTCATTTGGCCATTTGACACATATTACCATGTGTTGAAGTGATCTCCCTTGTCAACATCTAGATCTCGAATGTGGCCATACCCCAATTTGGTATTCAGCTGAATACCCATTTGAGCTTCCACATGTGGTCTTGACCTTGTGGACCTTTGTAACAACTCAACCCACATTTACCCATTTTAACATACTTACCAGGGTAAACATGAGATAAGATTTACTATGTATGACCCAACTTCCAAGATGCAAATACATAAATTGGGTCTAACTTGGTGAAACATTCCAAACACATAAGAGACATTTAGGAAAACACTTTTTAATAATAGTGCATATAGGTCATGAATACATATATGTATAACAACACATTAAGTTCATCAAAGAATCATTAAGAAGGATTTATGCTCTCTCTTACTAGCTGCAACAACATACATTAGCTCATGCATTCATACCAAGTACCTATCAAACCATGGAATGGATCCATAACAAGAGCACATCATAAAATAAGAAATATACCATGCATGTAACCAAAATTTAACCAGAATGTAAATCATAAATTCACATATATATAATTTTTTCTCATTAATATCAATAAAAATCGACTCATAATAACATATGACAATTCCAACCAAGTCAGGGACTTCCACATACCACCCAACCATAGATTGAGCTAAAAAAAATATTTGTTTCAACCAATCACCCCCATGCCATATTCCAAGCATAATTGTGGGATCATATGGGTTAAAACAAAATAAAACCAATGAGGGCTTGTAGAGGCTAGACCACATCAAGCCTCCACCACAATGATTTCACCTGACCAGTTCGAAAATCACTACAAAAACCATAGTTATCTCTTCCCAAGTTTTTTAGGGCTCTAGGGATTTTATCTCAACCCATAGTCATAGAGAAACCAAGTTTCTATAGCTCTCTAGAGAACTACCATCTCCACCCATAACTTTCGAGGAGACCCAAGTTGTTCCAGGGCTCGATAAATTCTATCCCAACCCACAATTATAGGGAACTAGAGAACCATTTAGAAAATCCAAATGGGGAACCCACTACACCATGGTTATCTAGGAAATGTAAAAGAAAGGATGGAAGCTCTGTAATTCCTGGAAAATCCCATGCCAATGATGGAAAAATAACAAAGGAACCAAATTCATGTAGCATGCATTCAAATCTCAACATGGTAAATCACACATGCACACTTTTACCTGCAATCCAAAACTATTTTTTCCCTTACCTGCTATTTTCAAAAATTGATATTATGCTCACTTTCTTTCCTTTGCTTTCACTTTTATTTCTTGTACAGGTTCCTACTCCTCTTCTTCTTGTTCAATTTATGATATTGATCCAAAGTTTAGAAAAAAAATTTCAGCTAATTCTTAGGTGCCTTTTTATCATTGATGTCTAGTCTCTTCCTTTCCTTTTTCCTTTTTCTTTCATTTTCCATCACTTTCTCTCTAATTTACCTTGCATGTATATTAGTGTCTCTTCGTCTTTCATTTATCCTATTTTTATTTATTTCCTTAATTAAATTCCATTTATTGCCTCTTGCCTTTTCCAATACCTTTATCAATTTCCATATCCATTAATAAGCCACATGTGATGCCTAATATAATGCTTCCCACCATTCTTCTTGTAATACTTGTCCCATGACCTTGGCCTTATTTTATTTACATAGAAAATAAACCGAGGGTTGTTACAACCTCTAGACCCACGGATCACCAAATGTGATCAAAGCTTCGAACAGGAAAATATTCCTGGATTTGAGAAATATTTGGAGAGGGAAATTCCACCTAGATAACATCTAGTCATCTGAAATACATGTTTTCTTTTTCCAACCATACATGAATCAATCAATATATTTCTAAATATAATTCTAAGGCGGGGAAAAGAGAGGAAATTACAAGGATTTATTAAGACCAAGGAACCTACCCAAATCATCAAATTTCTTGACGGTAATGGACAAGGCTTGAACCTAACTCTTAGTGACATTTTCCTATCTAGAAGAAGATAAAGGGCACCAACAAGGCCTAAATTACACCAGATTTAGAAAAAGAGGGATACATGGCTCCAAAGGCCTAATTTAAAAAATTGAACACTACAAAAGGTGAAAGGGGAGACTGTCATGATGTTCAACTATTTATAGTTCTTTGTCACAAAACTAACATGAATATGAAAAAACTATAGATTTATCGTATCATTCCTTAATTATGAAGTTATTAGAACTAACCAACGTGTTAGGTCCCTATATTACTAGCTTGGTGCCTTATTTTTGTTAATGTAGCCCCCTTATTGTTATTGGTGTACTCCTGTAAACCCCATATTTTTATTATTGTGCCCTTACATTATTATTTTTAGGTCAGATAGGATTATATTGTGACCCCATGGACTCCTATATATATAAAGGAGGTTTTGTCATTTTAATCATCCAAGAATTGTTCATTTACGTAATTTAAATGAGGTTTCCCCCTCAAAGTGGCTTATTTCTAAGGAATTGATATCTCTTTTCTTCTCTTTTTGGAGATGGTTTCATAACATCTGTTATCAAAACTTGGATTCTAGGGTTTTGCTGCTCCAAATAGGTCATCATGGCATTTTTTTGTAACTTTTTTTCTACGAAACATAAAAAGTTTAATTTTTTACCAAACAAAACTGAAATCATGAGTAACTTCATGTAAAAATTTCAGATCTTAGTTTTCAATATTTTCAAATACCTGATTTGTGAAAGTTAGGGTTTTTGCAAGCTTCCGAATTTCATCTAAAAGAGGTGACCTTGGAAAAATCATGATAACTCACTCTCTGAGCTTCATATTGGAATTCTGTAAAAGGTGACTGAAATTACACGGACTGTAGTTTCTTGTTTATCAATTGTAGAGCCGAAGGAGGAAATAGTGACATGTGGCAAGCCGTACAATTTCTCTCTACTAAACCAGTCCATAATTGGGTCATTGTGGAAGATTTGGAATAAATTTTTCTTGAAGCATCCAAATCAGGTCAGACCTATGGCATTCGAAGATAGATTCAGAGGGATACTACAGGATTTAATTTTATATATTGAATATTCGAAATTTTAGATATAATTCAGTTTCAATATCGAGCTCCTCAAAAGTAAGAAAAAAGTTTGCAAGTTTCCAAGGGCATATTGAAGCATAGATATCAGTATTGGGTTCTAAAATTCCACCTAAAAATAATTCAACACCCAGTAAGCCCTTAGAATAATCTACTATTACTCATGAAGATGAAGAAGTGCAACATGATATATCAAAGTTACAAGAGAAAGTGCACCAAATTTCTCTCTCGCAAAGAGAAACAAAAATGAAATGAAAGTTTTGAAGAAAAGCATGGAAGCTAAGATGGATGCTTTGAAGAAGGGCATGGAAGCTAATATGGATGGTTTGAAGAAAGGCATGGAAGCTAAGATGGATGGTTTGAAGAATGGCATGGAATACGTGGAAGCTAATATTGATGGTAGAGAAGAAAAAATGAAAGTCAACATGGAAGACATGAAGAATGATCTAAAAAAATGCATGGACGGTTTGAAAAAGTTGATAGAAGAAATTATTCCAAATGACGAAGAGATAGTAGAGGAAACTCATGATGAGGAAAAAAAAAATGTTAATCATGATTTCATAAACTCTAATGTTGGATTGAGTACCCACCATATTCCAAAGGTAGATTTGAGGAAGTTTCATGGAAAGGATCTCGTAACATGGATACTACAGATGGAGCAATATTTTGATCTCAATAATGTGAAAAACACACAAAAGGTACGTATTGAGACTTTGTATTTAAAAAATACATTTATATGGTATCGATGGCTTTGCTCCTGTAAAAAATTGTCACTTGGTCAATTTTTATGGAGGAATTGATAGCACATTATGACGATAAAAAGAGCAACACCTTGTTTATCCAATTGATAAATCTCAAACAAAATGGTTCAGTGGTGGGGCACATTGAGGACTTCCAAAAAATGAATAAAAAGTTAACCGATATTCCATAGGAACACAGGATTGATGTCTTCATAGGGACTTAAAGGATAACATCCAACATGAGGGTTGCCTATGGGAACCTAATTCATTGGAGAAGGCATTTAGGTTGACAAGAAAAATTGAATGAAAAATTATGGTGAGAAAGAAGCCTACAAATCACATCTATAAATATGGAAGCGTTGCTACTCCTAGACTTTCGCAACCCACAAGGTTAACACCACAACAATTGGAAGAAAAAAGAGCAAAATGGCTTTGCTATAGTTGCGATATAAAATACACTAAAGGTCATAAGTGTGCCGAGAAGAAGTTATTTTACATAGATTGTGAAGAGGAGGAAGAAAATGAACAAGAAACTTCAAAATAAGAGGATATACACCAAGAAAGAACCCTAGAAAAAGAAGAAATGAGTCTGACCATATCGTGTAATGCATTGGAAGGAATTACCACTCCTCAAACTCTCAATATTGAAGGACATATCAAGAAGAAAAAGGTAATAGTGTTGATTGATTTGGTAGTACTTATAATTTTTTTCATTATAAGGTAGCCAAGGAATTGAATTTCCTCCTATACCCAGCACCAAGATGTCAAGTGATGGTTGCAAATGGAGGAATTATAAATTTCTCCGGAAAATTACATAATATCAAGATAACCATGGGGGAATATGTGTTCAATAGTCCAATGCTTTCCATTCCAATGGGAGGTGTGGATGTTTTACTAGCATTACAATCGTTACAATCTTTGGGGACGATAGCTTTTACTTTTCAATAACTTTTCTTGAATTTTTTTTCAGAAGTAAAGGAAGTTGAATTACGGGGTATCGCAGGGAATCCAGGAAAGATAATAGGCTCTAATGTCATGAAAAAGCTTCTGAAGAAAGAACAATGATGGATGGATGATGGCACAAGAAGGATGGATCATGGCACATTTGTCGAGATTATAGGGAGCTCAATAAGCTCACTATTAAATACGAATTTCCCATTCTTGTGATTGATGAATTATTGGATGAATTACATGAAGAAATTTATTTTACCAAGGTGTATATTCGTTTAGGATATCATCAAATTAGAATGAAGACTAAAATATTTCGAAAACAACATTTTGAACTGATGAGGGTCATTATGAATTTTTGGTCATGCCTTTTTGCCTTATCAATGCACCTTCTACATTTCAAGGGTAGATGAATTCCATTTTCAAAACTTTTTTTAGAAAATTTGTGCTATTATTTTTTGATGATATATTAATCTACAACAAGTCTTGGAAGGATCATGTTCAACATGTTTCTAAGGTGCTCAAACAATTGGAAGATAAACATTTATATACATAAATATCCAAATGTTCCTTTGGAGTACAATAGGTGGAATATCTAGGTCATATTTCATCTCACGAGGGTGTTAAGGTAGACCCGAACAAAGTTAAACCCATTAAGGAATGGAAATTCCCCACAACCATAAATCAGTTGCGAGGATTTCTCGGGTTAAAAGGGTATTATCAGAAGTTTGTTAAGAATTATGGGAGAATAGCAGCACCCATAACATTATTGAAGAAATATGCATTTTCATGGACTCCTAAAGTAACTAAGGCCTTTGAGCATCTTAAAGAGGCAATGTGCCTAGCACCGGTCTTGGCTACACCAAACTTCACAAAAACCTTTATTGTGGAATGTGATGCTTCAGGAAATGGAATTGGTGTTGTTTTAATGCGAGAATGAAGACCCATTTCTTTTGAAAGTCATCCAATCAAAGGAAAGTATTTACATAAAGTTATTTATGAGAAGGAAATGTTGGAAATACTACATGCACTAAAGAAATGGCAACCTTACCTAATGGGAAGACACTTCAAGGTAAAAAATGATCATGGTATTCTTAAGTACTTTTTGGAACAAACACTATCTTCAGAAGAGTAGAAAAAATGGGTCACAAAGATGTTGGGTTATGACTTTTAAATAATCTACAAAAAAGGGAAGCTAAATGTTGTTGCAGATGCACTCTCAAGAAAGGATGAAGAGGTGGAAGCATTGCTTTGTGCCATTTCTATTATCCAACCATATTGGATAACCGAAGCAAGGGACAAATTGAAGAAGGACGAATAAGTGTGGACACTCATTCAAAAGTTGCAGCAAGATCCTAGTACATATGATACATTTAGTTGGAAAAATGATTCCTTATGGTACAAATATTTCTTATATATTTGTAAGAATTCCCAACTAAAATAAAATATTCTTTTGGAATTTCACACATTTCCCTTAGGAGGAAACATAAGATTTTTAAAACCGTACCATAGGGTCAGGAAAGAATTTTTTTGGGACGATCTTAAATATGATATTCAAAATTTTGTGGCGAAATGTTTAGGTTGCTAGAAAAATAAATATGAGACAATTAAGACCCTGGGTCTTCTATGCCCTTTATCCATTCCAAGTAAATGTTGTGAGGACATTTCAATGGATTTTATCATAGGTTTACCTAATTCTGAAGGAAATATTGTCATCATGGTGGTAGTCGATAGACTTACTAAGTATGCACACTTTTGTGCATTATCTCATCTATTTAAAGAAAGTACAGTTGCCACTGCATGCATGGAAAATTTTCAAAAGATACTTGGAAACCCAAAGGTTATTGTAAGCGAAAGAGATCCCATTCTTACTAGAAATGTTTGGAGGGAATTAGTTTCTTGTTGGGTACTCAACTAGCTCATAGCTCATCTTATCATCCTCAATTCGATGGGAAAACTGAGATAGCGAAAAAATGTTCGAAAACATATCCTTGTTGTTTTGTATCTGGTAAACAAACACAATGGGTTAAGTGGTTACCTCTGGCTAAATGGTGGTATAACAGTTCCGTCCATACTACAGCAAAAATGACCACATTTATGGAAATTTATGGATATCATCCACCGTCCATCACATCATATTTAAGAGAAAATTAAGAGAAAATTCTAAGGTTCAAGTAGCAGCATATCACAACGAGCTTCAATAAAAATTTCTCCAACTCTTAAAGGATAACCTAAATTTGGCACAAAATCGAATGAAACAACAGACATATCAACATCATAACGAGAGAATTTTTGAGGTAGGAGAATGGGTATTTTTACGGCTACAACCATACAAGCAGATGTCCCTCAAGCAAGCCAAGAAGGATAGTAAATTATTTCCAAAGTTTTATGGTCCTTACAAGGTGTTGCAAAATATTGGTACTATGGCATACAAATTGTAGCTTCCTGCATCTTCTCGAGTGCATCCAATTTTCCATGTTTAATGCTTAAAGAAGGCTATAGGTGATAAATTCCAGTTTAAACAATATTTCCATAACTTGACGAGGAAGTAAAAATCATATTGGAACCTGAAGCAATCATGGAAACAAGAACTCAACAGCTATGAAATTGATCAATTTCGTAGTATCTCATCAAGTGGAAGAACTTACCCTCTAAAGATTCAACATGGGTGTTTGAAAATTTTACGCAGAAGCATCCATAGGACAACACTTTTTTGATGGGGAGGGGCATGTTAGGTGCCTATATTACTAGTGTAGTCCCTTATTTTTGTTAGTGTAGCCCCCTTATTATTATTATTGTACCCCTGTAACCCCCATATTGTTATTATTGTGCCATTACATTATTATTGTTAGGTCAGCTAGGATTATATTGTGACCCCATGGACTCCTATATATAGAAAGGAGGTTTTTTCATCTTAATCATCAAATAATTGTTCATTTATGTAATGGAAAGGAGGTTTCCCCCTCAAAGTGGCATATTCCTAAGGCATTGATCTCTCTTTTCTTCTCTTTTTGGAGTTGGTTTCATAATGCATACATGTTTTCTTTTTCCAACCATACATGAATCAATCAATATATTTCTAAATATAATTCTAAGGGGGGGAAAAGAGAGGAAATTACAAGGATTTATTAATACCAAGGAACCTACCCAAATCATAAAATTTCTTGATGGTAATGACCAAGGCTTGAAGCTAACTCTTAGTGACATTTTCCTATCTAGAAGAAGATAAAGGGCACCAACAAGGCCTAAATTACACTATATTTAGAAAAAGAGGGATACATGGCTCCATAGGCATAATTTAAAAAATTCAACACTACAAAAGGTGAAATAAGTAATGAAAATAAGCCCTAAGTTTTTTTATAGATTAGTTAGTTTCTTCATTGAGATAAGAGTCCTTCATTCATCTTGAAGGAGACCTTACTATTTTGCATGATAACATGTAAGGCTACAGAGCATGTTTTAAATAGCATGAATATTATGATGTTCAACTGGTTATACTTCTTAGTCACACAACTAACTTCAACATGAAAAAACCATAGATTTATCTTATCATTCCTTAATTATGAAATTATAAAAAAAAACCAATGATTCATCGAAATCACACCATATAAAATAGCCTAAAAATCATGAGTATGGAAGTAGATATCACAATGCCAAAAATTCCTCATAAGCATATATATGCGAGTTATTTTTCAACCATGGATATGGAAATGACTTCAAACATATAATAAATCCTACGATTGATGAAAATGGAAAAAGCCAGAGATTTCAAGCATTCATTACCACCGTACAAATATAATATAACATATCAACCATGAATGTGTTGGCATGTGTTGTCCTTGATGGAAACCTACTTGATGAAATGAGATTGTTGGCATGTGTTTTCCTTGATGGCAACCTACTTGATGAAGTGAGAATGTTGGCAATATGATGCAATGTGTTGTCCTTAATGTGGCAACCTACTAGATGAAGTTGTCCTTGATGGAAACTGACTTGATGAGTTGCCTTTGGATGGAAACCTACTTGATGAAGTTGATGGCAATCTACTTGATGAGTTAAGGAGGAGATTGTTGGCAATGTGATACAATGTGTTGACTTTGATGGAACCTGCCTGATGAAGTTGTTCTTAATAGAAACCTGCTTGATGAGTTGCCTATGATAAGAAACCTATGTGTTAAATATGTAAGGATGATGTATCTGTGTGTTAAAATGAAGGATGATGTATCTACAGATCAGCTCAGAAGTAACAAAAGAAAGGAATTCCAGTAAGTGCTAGAAAAATGATAAATATGATATGTCACAAAGCATACATGGGTTCGTTAAGGCGAAGTAGCGTATGCACACGGAAAAGTACGTACCAAGTCACGTATGCCCTTTTGCGTTCTAAATTTAGAATACCAAGGGGTGTTACCATGGTATTGACCCATTGTATTGAGCACTGGATTATCTATTTGATCCCATCCAGGAATACCATCGGAAGTTGTGTGGTTTTGGCTCATGGTATTGATAAAGGCTAAATATATATAAGAAGAAGAAAATAATTGTGCAAGGATGCATGAGTAAGGGGTGTGAATGAATAAATCTCTCTAAGGAATATCTGCATGGATGAACTCTATTCTTGATTGATAGATCTGAATCTATGATGCACCTATGAAGAAAATGATGAAGAGGAATCTCTAGATCTGAAATGTACATGTATTTCTTAGATCTGTTCATGGAATGATTAGATCTGAGATGAGGCGAAATAATTTATGAAGTGAAGGATGAAATCTGAGTTATTTATATGATCTAAAGAACTGCAGAGTCCTGAAAAGTTACAAATGCATACGCAGGTTCGCTTCAGTAAAAGCGCGTGTATACGCGGGTCTGCTTAAAGAAAAGTGCGTATGGGTAGACAGGGTTTTCTGAAGAATGCACTGAAGTATACGCGGGTTGGTCTGCATGAAAGCGCGTACATACACAGGTTCAATGAAGTAAAAGCGCGTATGGAATCTAGGGTTTTACTGAAGTATGTGGTATGAAATGTTTGATCTGTTCTGTTGTTTTACTACTATCTGTCAATGATGTATTCATACAGAACTGGGTTGTTTGAATGATGAATATGCTGCTGATTATGTTAATTGAAGATCAAGTTGTTGGTTGATTGGTTGATGATTCAATGAATGAATTGATTGGGTTATAAGTTTCAGTTTGATGAATGTTGAGCTTAAATGTGTGGAGTGGGTCCAGTCTGAAAATACGATGAAAAGTGGCCTACAAGATGTGTTGTATGGAAGCTGTTGGATCCAGTATGAAAATTGATGAAACGTGGTCCGCAGAGGTGTTGAAGGTCAAAGCCTTCAGTGAGGGGGTTGTAGCTCCCTTCCAGTGGTAGCTGGTAAATGAGTGCAGGGGGTAGTGGCTCCCTTCCAGGAGAGGCTGGTAAACGAGAGCAGGGGGTAGTGGCTCCCTTCCAGGAGAGGCTGGTAAACAAGAGCGGGGTTGTAGCTCTGGTATTTCTCGGGTTTTCTAGAAGTTGTAAGAGGAGAAGTATGCAGAAATTAACCACAAACCAATCTTTTAGATGCAGAATCTAGCCAATCTGCATCCAGAGGGGGCTCTCTCTTTATGATTTATCTTTGTTTTTGAATGATTTTAGGCTAGTTATAGATGCAAAGTTTGTTTTGGGAAAATGGTGGAATCCACAAACTAAGGGCAAGGTTGAGGGCTTTCAGTCCATTGGGCTATGGATTCTAAGGATGGCTTTACTGGATTTCTTTTCTAAACACAAGATGGTATTACAGGGCAAGATAGCTAGACAGAGAACAATCCTTAAAATTTAAAGTGGATGGATGGTCTTGAAGGGATGAAAGGCAACTAAGAATCTTTCACCATATTCAAGAAGAAGAAGAGAAATGATTACAAGCAAAGAGCAATGAAGGATTCTTTGTTACTCTTTGTTACAGTAATCAATAATGTTTAAATCAGCAAAACATGAGCAATTAAGAATTCATGCTTATAACTAATCCAGAAGAAAATATCGAGAATAATCACATTTGAAAACAGAGTACAATTAAGCAAATTCTGTTTCAATCCTTTATGTAAACTATTCAGAAACGGATATGATGATAGCATAAACTAATATAAAATTTAAACACAAAGGTTGGAAAACTTATTGAACTGAAGTCCAACACATGAATCCTGCAACAAGTCCAGTGCTTCAAAACGTCATCCAGTAAGCCACAAGTAAATTTGTCCAAAAGCTTTTTTATTCCGAAAACCTCAATGTTACAGCAGAGTAATAGAATCCACCCCAAATGCTTCCAAGAGTGGAGTATTTATACAAATTCTAAACTAAAATATCTTGAAACAAATATCAAAATTGGTTCACAAATCTCTCCAACTATTTACATAAATAGAACTAAATTAAAGGACACTCAAAATATTTGGCACTATTTTTGATGGATAGGTGATGACAAAGAGGAGAATTCGAATTTGATCCAAATCTTAGTTGATGATGAGGCATCCAAGTCACTAACTGCTTCCTTTCTTTGTGCAATCTGCTCCAACAATTCTGCAAACTTGGGGTCCAATGATATCTTCGTATTTCTCAATCCGTAATAGATATGTAAAAAGTGAAAGAGGTTATTGTGGATAAATATGTTGGTGAGATAAACCTCTTTCACTTTCCTAAAATTCCTCTCCAGCTGTGAATAATATTCTCTGTAAAAAATATGCGTAAAACAGAGTTTTACAGAGTCTGAAAAATGGCCTGTAAAGATGCGCATGTATCTCTCATTATAAAACCACTGTGAAAAAACTGAGATAGGTTTTTGTAGATGGGTCTCTTAGGAACAAAAACCTCCTTCATTTTTGTGAAATGTATTTCTAATTGGCCACAATATTCTCTGCAAAATGATGACTTGACTGTAATTTTCTGCAAAAAGTGCTTTTCAACATTGTTTAATATTTCCAAAACCATAATAGCTGTTAGGAAAGTGAGAGAGGTTTTTGTAGATGATACTCTTAAGAACATAAACCTCCTTCAGTTTTTCAAAATTCATCTTGTATTGGTCACAATATTTTCTCCAAAATAATGACTAAAACATGTAATTTCTGCAAAAATGTTCCTTCTTGTTATGTTTTTTCATCTTTTTACTTTCTTGCTCTTTTGACTGTTTTACTTTCACTTTAGACAAACTTCAATTTTGGTGAAAGTACTTTCATTTATTTTTACCATTTTACTGCCTCTGTAATTTCATTTTTACTGTTTACCTTTGACTGCTCTGTAACTTCATTTTTACTGTTTACCTTTGACTGCTCTGTAACTTCATTTTTACTGTTTACCTTTGACTGCTCTGTAACTTTGTTTTGACTTTTCACTCTGACTTTTACCTGATACACTTTATCCATTGATACTCTTTGATTTTGATATGCTTTGACTTGGGGATAAAACTTCTTTCTGATTTCGATCATAATTGGCATGATAGCAGTGGATAATTTCTGGGAAAATAAGGACTGAGGGGATGAGATATCTCGGGAAATTGGATTCCCACAACCCTATAAGATCTTGCCCCTTTGAGTATTCGTCTCTGCAGCGACAATAGCTCAATAGGGGACTTTCATCAAAATTCAGGTCTTTAATTTGGAAATCTTCATCTATCAGAGGTAAATAGTCTAATTCATGGTAAGGAGCATTCAATGGAGTGATATTAAGAGCTGCCGGGGCCTCCATTTTGGTTCTTGTGGATTCAAAATGGAGGTTTTTGGTTTTCTTCACGGGCCGGGCGGGATTCTTGAAATGAAGGAAATTGGAACAATTTGCAGGTTCGGGGAGCAATTTCACAGGTTTAAAATCTCCAGGGAGGACTCAGTGATGATTTTTAACCACTTTTTCAGCGAAAAAAACAAAGGAAACTGAGTTTTACTTGCAGTCGGGCGTAAAGGATAAATACATGTTTTTAGATGGAAACTGGTTCTTTAACAGGTAACAGGCAATGGCGGGACTGTTCTTCAACACGGGCGCAGCAGAATTTTGGGGCGAAATGATCAATTACAGTGAAAATTTGAAAATCGCAGCGGGAGCTCTGTCGTTTTCAGAATAACGAAAATAACAGGAAAAACGTGAAAAATGGCTTATTTACAAGTTAAAAGGGGTTTTTGTTTTTTTCGAGATGTGACGTCATGGTAGTACGGGATGACGTGTGCAGCGTCAGGCGGTAAGTGGTAAGCGGGAAGTCCCCGCACCGCTTTTGGTCGAGGGCGGTATTGATCGCGGGGGGAGCGATTCCATAGGATAGTCGCCACGTGGATGGTTGACTATTCAGAAACCACCCATCCCCCGCTGGTTAAATTGCTGACAAGGGATGGGCAGCGGGATCAACGCTGGCCGTTGATCTGCGGGAGGCTGATCCAACGGCTAGTGCGATGGAAAGATGGGCGGAGGTTTCGCGTGGGCCCCGCCGTACTTTAAAACACTTTTAAATGTTTTTAATCGCTCCGGGGGCTTTTTAACTGGCGGAAATAGTTATTAATTAGTCCAGATGACATAATTAATCCTATATGCATAATGAACAGGGTTGAGGCAGGGTTTGCTTAAGCGGAATGCCACGTGGACAGACCACGGTGGCACAAATCTTTTGCGAAGTTTTATTGGTGTTTTTGGTATTAAACACACATATTGTATGTCTAACGTTTTTTATATATATTTTATTATATGATGAATTAATTAATACACAACTAATTCACCATAGGGCGGGGATTAATGTATAAGGCTATAGTTTTAACCAAAGGGCTTTATAAAGCGGGGTGTTTATTTTCAACATGTGGGAATATATACTTTGGTAAAACATTATAATAAAGGGTTTTGGGGATATTTATAGAAAATGGAGTTATATACTTAGGAAAAGGGATTTCACTAGGGATTTAATATAGTAGAATTAAAAGTTAATATGGTAAAGGACAAGGAAAATCAAAACATCTTTGTACATCTAAGAAAGTGATAACTTATGAAGTAAATTGCAACATTTTATCTTCAACACTTAAACTTAGAATAACAAATTATTTTGAGGAATTTCTTATGGAATTTTGCATCAGTTTCCTAAGTAAAATAGGATTTTACTTAGGAAAAAGTTAAAGATGGAAGATAACAATGATGAATTATTTCAAGTGCTTAGGTCTTTTTTGATCATTAGGCCGAGGGTCCGGTCCCTCCAGAAGTCAAGGAAATGCCTTGAGCCCCTTTGATCTCAAATTACCTTAGTACTTTTGGGGGAAATTAGTAAAACTCTTGAGGGAAAAATGATGAGGGAGGTTAATGAATTTGACTTTGCTTGCTGTGATTTTCCAGTGTATTTCCTGCTTTAGTACTTGTGATGAAAGTGAATGATCAAAAACACGTAGCAACATCATTCATCAGATAACATTTTGCAGCACCATCTACCTACCCTATCTACTTAACACTACCATTTTCTCTTCTTTATTAGGGTGCATTTAGACTCGCAAACCCTTTTCAATCTTTTCCTTTTTACATGATAACTCTATCTATTTCTACCCTTATTACATCCAAGGGCTCAGATTAAACTGTTGAGCACCTTTTATTCACTCTACCTAGCTACTTATCTGCCAAGATTAAACTGTTTGGCTAGATATTTATTCTCTAATCTATAACATGAAATTGAAAATGAATGAGTCAAGTTTAAACAGTTTGACTCTTCATAAATTGTGGCAAAAGTTTGACAAGCTGCACACAATTTGTTTATTACATCTGAGTAAAAAGTAGTGGCATTTAGACTTGCACACTTTCCTTGGCCTTTGTTTTTGATGGGGTTCATTTCTTTTACTTTTTGGCCATTTTTATTATTTTTACCCTTTGATTTTTCTTTTAGGGTATACCCTCTTTACATTTTTTAAATTTTTTAATTTTTTGGTTTTTCAAGAATATGGAACACCTTTGTCCAAGAAAAAGGTTTGAACATATTCCATAGTTCAATCAAGACAATCATGAAAAATGACACCTATTGGTATAGGAGTCTAACACTCGCTCCACTTGGGGATGGCTTTTCCTTGTGGAAATTCAAGAACAGCAGATCAGATGCCTAAACATGTCTTCAAACTGAACTATGTAATCTCCTTCTTCTGGTAGCTTTATTGTACATATGATAGTGAAACTTGTGAAGCTTAGGGCCTTCACTTCGGGCTTCAACTTCAAGAAGTCACCATCCAATTAAAACTGATGCATTAGCTGTGGCTAAAATTTTTGAATTGAATACAGTCCTTTTTCTGCAATCTGAAATCTAATCTTGAAACTTAAAACAACACACAAAAATTTTCAAACCAACTTAATGAAAAACTAGTTGTAAATTGAAAACTAAAAAAAAATGCTCAAAATTCTGAGCTTATTGGCACTCATTTACCTACTCAATCTACTGTTCAACTGCTAGTTAGGTAAAATGAAATAGCCAATGCAACCATTCAAGCATTATGTACTTTGATAGATTTTGTTGCATTTTCTTGTTGATTATCAAAATTGTACTTCTGCAACCTATTAGAAACTTGTCAACAAATAAGAGGATAAGGAAACACTTGATTTCCTTTGTTGACTCTAGAAACTGTACAAAAGGATCTTCCAAAATATATACACTGATGTTTAACTGATCTGAACAACTGTACATCTGTTCCGGATGGCCTCCATACCATGAATATGAAGTGCTATTTTCATCTTTATCTCCCTGTAAACTTTCAGATAAGATTTGTGATGATATTCCTACTGATTGTAATGTTTGAGTGTTGAATCCTTTATCATCTTGATTCTGAAAATCACAGTTAGTTAATAGAGGAATGCTTTGAATGCCTTCAATATTCAACATATCTGCTATTGGATCCTTAAAATCTTGGGAAAATTGCTGGAACCTATGACATATAAAATTCCATGGGACTTCATAAACTTCAACAAGTTTCCCATTCTTTTCTTTAAATATGTTATACCACATTTCCTTTAAAAGCTGAAATGGTTCAAAAAATAGTGGTATGGAACTTTCTTGTGTCATTTGATCATTTATTTCAATGGGAACATGTAACTGCAATTGTGAAACTAAAAAATCTTGATCAATAGTTTCATTATCTTCTTTGTTGTCAATCACAATTCCTAAAGATTGCTGATTATTGATGGCATGATAGTTGTCTCTAATGAACTGAAATGAAGCAAAACAAAGAGGTAAAGAACCTTCACTTATTTCCACATTTTCTGCTCTTCCTTCCTCACTCTCATGGCTGATCTGTATTGGCTGATCATTGTCTTCAATCTGCTGAAACTGCATTTCTTCATCCTCCAAACTAGCTTCTGATATCTCTGTAAAGTTAGCTTGACTTTGGAGAACATAACTATCATCATAATGATCATACTTAAGCAAATCATCAAAATAAGGAATGTCATCAAACATACACATTAGAACAATAGATTCCTCTTCCTCATATTGATTTGTAAATTCATTTTCTGATTTATGATAATTTGAATTAAGAGGAATTTGTTCATGGCTATCAACCTCTTCTATTTCTTCATGGTGATTTTGAATAAAAATTCTTCTTTCATAGTGATCTCCTGTGTTATTTCACCTATTTTTCTTACCAAAAGGTTGAGTTTTACCTCTGCAATGTTTTTCCTTTCCTCTTCTTCTACTTTCAACTTTTCCTGTTTGATTTGGAGATTAACTTCCACATCAACTGCAATATTTTGCATCTGTACAAGTGTTTTTGGATCTCTTTCTCTTAATCGAAATTCTATTTCTGGATCAAAAGCACTTGGATAATGCAAGAGAGCTGAATCATGAGGAGGTCTAATATTTTCTGGCATTGAATAATAAACTTGATTAAATCTGTCAGAAAATTGTTGTAGAGTTTCATTTGGATGTCTTTTTAATTGATTATATTCTTCCATGATCACAAAATGATTAACTTTGATTATCCATCTATCAAGGAAAAGTTTGATAAACTGTTGGAAATTTGAGATGCTAGCATTAGGCAGATTTTTGAACCAAATCTTTATTCTATTTTGCAAAGAAAGAGCAAAAAGTCTGATTTTAACATCATCTTCATCAATCTCAAATAAATCCAAATAATTTTCAAAACCTTGAATATGTTTTTGGGCGGTGATACCATTTTCTCCATCAAATCTAGGAAGATACTTGTAGTATTTTTCAGGAAAATCATGGAGTAAAGGAGGTAGAATAAGGGGCTTATATCTATCTGGAACTTTATATGGCACAGGGATATGTACAGGGATTGTAAGATCAGTCTTGATTATTTGAGGCTTCTTAATTGGATAATGATCATCATTAGATTCATAAGAAAGCTGCTCAAAGAGATTAGGAGAATTATTACTTACAAACTTCAAAGGAAAATAACTAAAAACTAATCTAAGATCTTCTATAAAATACAATATACATTGAAAAAAATTCTTAATGAGAAAGAACATAATGTCTTGGATTAAGATCCAAGTTGAAAGCCTGATCTTTCCATATTGTCCTTTGAGGTTCATTCCTCCAGTGGAGTCTTGATTGTGAAATGGATTTGGAGTCGCCAAGTGGATGATTTTAATCTTTGTGTCTAATCCTTGTCCACCATCATAGATCAGATCTAAACCTGTAAAACAATTTTGAAGAAAAAGTTAGTTCTTCAGGAAACCAAATTTTTTGTGAATTTTCAAAACAACTTCTATGATTTCTTTAAGAAATTTAAGATTTTTAATTAAAATTTTCTCAAAGATTTATTGAACTAGAGAGTCTGATTGAATGTTTTGAATCCAAAGTTCAGTTTATAAGCTAAACCAGAGATAGAATGAAGCAGCATTTGTTTACTATGCAGTTGCAGAGCAAAAGCATTTCAAAGGCTACCTGGCTGATCTTCAGACTCTGTCTATAGCTTATAAATCAAACAATAGTATCAATAAAATGATTCAGATCCCCAGTATGGTCGCCACTATGTTATCACTCAGGTTTTCCCAGAAGTTGTGTAAGAGGAAAGTATACCCGAGGTAACCACAAACCAACCTTTTAGATGCAGAATCTAGCCAATCTGCATCCAGAGAGAGCTCTCTCTTTATGATTTATCTTTGTTCTTGGAAGGTTTTAGGCTAGTTATAGATTCAAAGTTTGTTTTGGGAAAATGGTGGAATCCACAAACTAAGGGCAAGGTTGAGGGCTTTCAGTCCATTGGGCTATAGAGTCTAAGGATGGCTTTACTGGATTTCTTTTCTAAACACAAGATGGTATTACAGGGCAAGATAGCTAGACAGAGAACAATCCTTAAAATTTAAAGTGGATGGATGGTCTTGAAGGGATGAAAGGCAGCTAAGAATCTTTCACCATATTCAAGAGAAAGAAGAGAAATGACTACAAACAAAGAGCAATGAAGGATTCTTTGTTACAGTAATCAACAATGTTTAAATCAGCAAAACATGAGCAATTAAGAATTCATGCTTATAACTAATCCAGAAGAAAACATTAAGAATAATCACATTTGAAAACAGAGTACAATTAAGCAAATTCTGTTTTAATCCTTTATGTAAACTATTCAGAAACGGATATGATGATAGCATAAACTAATATAAAATTTAAACACAAGGGTTGGAAAACTTATTGAACTGAAGTCCAACACATGAATCCTGCAACAAGTCCAGTGCTTCAAAACGTCATCCAGTAAGCCACAAGTAAATTTTTCCAAAAGCTTTTTATTCCGAAAACCTCAATGTTACAGCAGAGTAATAGAATCCACCTCAAATGCTTCCAAGAGTGGAGTATTTATACAAATTCTAAACTAAAATATCTTGAAACAAATATCAAAATTGGTTCACAAATCTCTCCAACTATTTACATAAATAGAACTAAAGTAAAGGACACTCAAAATATTTGGCACTATTTTTGATGGATATGTGATGACAAAGAGGAGAATTCGAATTTGATCCAAATCTTAGTTGATGATGAGGCATCCAAGTCACTAACTGCTTCCTTTCTTTGTGCAATCTGCTCCAACAATTCTGCAAACTTAGGGTCCAATGATAACTTCGTATTTCTCAATCCGTAATAGATATGTAAAAAGTGAAAGAGGTTATTGTGGATTAATATGTTGGTGAGATAAACCTCTTTCAGTTTCCCAAAATTCCTCTCCAGCTGTGCATAATATTCTCTGTAAAAAATATGCGTAAAACAGAGTTTTACAGAGTCTGAAAAATGGCCTGTAAAGATGCGCATGTATCTCTCATTATAAAACCACTGTGCAAAAACTGAGATAGGTTTTTGTAGATGGGTCGCTTAGGAACAAAAACCTCCTTCAGTTTTGTGAAATGTATTTCTAATTGGCCACAATATGCTCTGCAAAATGATGACTTGACTGTAATTTTCTGCAAAAAGTGCTTTTCAACATTGTTTAATATTTCCAAAACCATAATAGCTGTTAGGAACGTGAGAGAGGTTTTTGTAGATGATACTCTTAAGAACATAAACCTCATTCAGTTTTGCAAAATTCATCTTGTATTGGTCACAATATTTTCTGCAAAATAATGACTAAAACATGTAATTTCTGCAAAAATGTTCCTTCTTGTTATGTTTTTTCATCTTTTTACTTTCTTGCTCTTTTGACTGTTTTACTTTCACTTTAGACAAACTTCAATTTTGGTGAAATTACTTTCATTTATTTTTACCATTTTACTGCCTCTGTAACTTCATTTTTACTGTTTACCTTTGACTGCTCTGTAACTTCATTTTTACTGTTTACCTTTGACTGCTCTGTAACTTTGTTTTGACTTTTCACTACATTTTTTACGAAAGTACACTTTATCCTTTGATATAAGTTTTGATATGCTTTGACTTGGGGATAAAGCGCACGATTTGGATCATAATTGGCATGATAGCGGTGGATAATTTACGGGAAAATAAGGGTAGAGGGATGAGATATCTCGGGAGGTGGATTCCCACAACCCTATAAGATCTTGCCCTTTGGTGTTCGTCTGCGGCGACAATAGCTCCGGCCGGGACTTTCATCAAAATAAATTCTTTAGTTGGGAAATCTTCATGTTATCGAGGGTAAATGGTCTGTTCGCAGTAGGAAGCATTGATGGGTGATATTAAGAGGCACAACCCGGGGCCTCCCATTTTGGTTCTTGTGGATTCAAAATGGAGGTTTTTCGTTTTCTTCACGGGCCGGGCGGGATTCTTGAAATGAAGGAAATTGGAACAATTTGCAGGTTCGGGGAGCAATTTCACAGGTTTAAAATCTCCAGGGAGGACTCAGTGATGATTTTTAACCACTTTTTCAGCGAAAAAACAAAGGAAATTGAGTTTTACTTGCAGTCGGGCGTAAAGGATAAATACCTGTTTTTAAACGGAAACTGGTTCTTTCACAGGTAACAGGTAATGGCGGGACTGTTCTTCAACACGGGCGCAGCGGAATTTTGGGGCGGAATGATCAATTACAGTGGAAATTTGAAAATCGCAGCGGGAGCTCTGTCGTTTTCAGAATAACGAAAATAACAGGAAAAACGTGAAAAATGGCTTATTTACAAGTTAAAAGGGGTTTTTGTTTTTTCGAGGTGTGACGTCATGGTAGTACGGGATGACGTGTGCAGAGTCGGGCGGTAAGTGGTAAGCGGGAAGTCCCCGCACCGCTTTTGGTCGAGGGCGGTATTGATCGCGGGGGGAGCGATTCCATAGGATAGTCGCCACGTGGATGGTTGACTATTCAGAAACCACCCATCCCCCGCTGGTTAAATTGTTGACAAGGGATAGGCAGCGGGATCAACGCTGGCCGTTGATCTGCGGGAGGCTGATCCAACGGCTAGCGTGATGGGAAGATGGGCGGAGGTTTCGCGTGGGCCCCGTCGTACTTTAAAACACTTTTAAATGTTTTTAATCGCTCCCGGGGCTTTTTAACTGGCGGAAATAGTTATTAATTAGTCCAGATGACATAATTAATCCTATATGCATAATGAACAGGGTTGAGGCAGGGTTTGCTTAAGCGGAATGCCACGTGGACAGACCACGGTGGCACAAATCTTTTGCGAAGTTTTATTGGTGTTTTTGGTATTAAACACACATATTGTATGTCTAACGTTTTTTATATATATTTTATTATATGATGAATTAATTAATACACAACTAATTCACCATAGGGCGGGGATTAATGTATAAGGCTATAGTTTTAACCAAAGGGCTTTATAAAGCGGGGTGTTTATTTTCAACGTGTGGGAATATATACTTTGGTAAAACATTATAATAAAGGGTTTTGGGGATATTTATTAGAAAAGGGAGTTATATACTTAGGAAAGGGAATTTTACTAGGGATTTAATATAGTAAAATCAAATGTTAATATGAAAAAGGACAAGGAAAATCAAAACATCTTTGTACATCTAAGAAAGTGATAACTTATGAAGTAAATTGCAACATTTTATCTTCAACACTTAAACTTAGAATAACAAGTTATTTTGAGGAATTTTATGGAATGTTGCATCAGTTTCCTAAATAAAATAGGATTTTACTTTGGAAAAAGTTAAAGATGGAAGATAACAATGATGGATTATTTCAAGTGCTTAGGTCTTTTTGATCATTAGGCCGAGGGTCCGGTCCCTCCAGAAGTCAAGGAAATGCCTTGAGCCCCTTTGATCTCAAATTACCTTAGTACTTTTTTGGGGAAAATTAGTAAAACTCTTGAGGGGGAAAAATGATGAGGGAGGTTAATGAATTTGACTTTGCTTGCTGTGATTTTCCAGTGTATTTCCTGCTTTAGTACTTGTGATGAAAGTAAATGATTAACCAACATGTAGCAGCATCATTCATCAGATAACACTTTGCAGTACCATCTACCTACCCTATCTACTTGACACTACCATTTTCTCTTCTTTATTAGGGTGCATTTAGACTTGCAAACCCTTATCAATCTTTTCTTTTTACATGACAAATCTATCTATTTCTACCCTTATTACATCCAGGGCTCAGATTGAACTGTTGAGCACCTTTTATTCACTCTACCTATCTACTTATCTGCCAAGATTAAACTGTTTGGTCAGATATTTATTCTCTAATCTACAACATGAAATTGAAAATGAATGAGTCAAGTTTAAACAGTTTGACTCTTCATAAATTGTGGCAAAAGTTTGACAAGCTGCACACAATTTGTTTATTACATCAGAGTAAAAAGTAGTGGCATTTAGACTTGCACACTTTCCATGGCCTTTGTTTTTGATGGGGTTCATTTCTTTTACTTTTTGGCCATTTTTATTATTTTTACCCTTTGATTTTTCTTTTAGGGTATACCCTCTTTACATTTTTTAAATTTTTTTATTTTTTGGTTTTTCAAGAATATGGAACACCTTTGTCCAAGAAAAAGGTTTGAACATATTCCATAGTTCAATCAAGACAATCATGAAAAATGACACCTATTGGTATAGGAGTCTAACAGCTCCCTTCCAGGAGAGGCTGGTAAATGAGAGAAGGTTGTAGCCTTTTGCAGGTGGGTGCCTGCATGCTGGTATGAGTCTGTGCCAGTACATGGTTGTACGATGTTTTCTTTATAATAAAATATTGAAGACTGAGACGACGGCAGCGGTGGTTTTCTCCCGACTTGGGTTTGCACCTTAAATCCTGGTGTTCATGTGTGTTTCTTATGTGTGATGGTTTATTATGTTATTACTGCACATGCTTACTGCTAACTAAACATCTGATGAATGAATGATGCATAGATATAAGTAAATAATTAAATGCATAATAAGATCTTTGTATATACGGGAGTTTTATGAAGGATATCTGCGTGTATACGCGAGTTGGTTTCAGGAAAGTAGCGTATGGATTTTAGAGAAAGAAAAAGTAAAAAAATTTCAGTCAGCCTTAAATACTGATTCACCCCCCCCCTCCCCCTCTCAGTATTTTTCCCAACGATTGGTATCAGAGCAGGTCCTTCTGCAGAAGCTTGATTGCTTAAAGGAGATCCGTCGCAATGGGAATTCATGAAGGAATATTGTCTCTAAATCCACCTCTATTCAATGGAAGTAATCTGGTATTTTGGAAGATACGGACAAAAGCATATTTGCAAAGTCTTGATGCAGAAGTATGGGCAATCGTGGAAGAAGGTTATCAATATCCAGCAAGTATTCCTACTGATGCAGTAGAAAGGAAGAAATATGAAATCAATGCCAAAGCAGTCAATGTTTTATTAGGAAGCATGTTTGAACCAGAATTTGCTAAAGTGATGCAGCTAAATTCAGCAAAAGAAATATGGGACAAAATCATTCTGAGCTATGAACGAGATACAAAGGTAAAAAGTGAAAACCTCCAAACTCTCAGAATTGAATATGAAAATTTAAGGATGCATAGTGATGAGAGTATTTCCAGTTTCGTTTTGCGTCTAGATGATATTGTAAATTGTATGAGAAGTTTGGGTGAAACCATAACCGATACTACTCTGGTGGAAAAAGTCTTAAGATATTTGACCTCAAAATTTGAGTCAAAAGTATCAGCTATTGAGAAAAGGCAAGATCTGTAAAATCTTACTATTGTTCAACTACATGGTATTCTAACTGCTTTTGAAATGAGAAAAGAAGGTCCCTCTCAAATAAGAGAAGTTGTCTTTAAGGCATGTGCAAAAGGGAAAGAAAAGGAAGTTGTCAAGGAATCAAGTTATATATCAGAAGAAGAAGAAGCAAATTTTGTGAGAAGACTCCAACTAGGTACTGGAAGATTCAAAGGTAAGCTTCCCTTCAAATGTTTTTCTTGTGGAAGAGTTGGTCATTATGCTACTAAATGTCCCTATGAGGAAAATCATGATAAAGGGAAACAATTTGAAAAGAGAAAGAGTTATTATGCAAATGAAGATAATGATGAAATGTCAAATGAGGATGAAGAAGATTCTGACCAAGTTCTGCAAGTGCTCATGGCAAATAAGCAAAAGAAGAAGGCTACTCAAAGAAAGAAGATACCTCAGAAAACATGTGCAGCAGAAAATGAAGAAGAGGAAACAGGTATTGATTGTTGTTCTTGTGATCCACTTTCTTGTGCATGCAATGATGAAGATAGTGAAAGTAATAGTATGAGTCTAAAAGCAAATCTCAAGATCAATGATGAAAGTAATTATTGGGATCAATTTAAAAAGAAGGAATCTATCTACAAAGATGTGATCTCTAGAATGAATGAAAAGATAGAAATACAAAATGGACAGATAGACAAGTATCAAAAGTTGTAAGTTTATGCAACCAATCGAAGTGAAAAACTTGAAGCATAAATCATCTGTCTAAAAGCAGATCTGGAAACATCAAATAAGAAGAATGAAGAACCACTATCATTTGAAAAGGAAGGACTTGAAGCAGAAGTCATCTCTCTCAAAAAGGATCTAGAAAAATCAAATAAGAATAATGAAGAACTGCTACAAACATTTGAAGAACAAGAAAATTAGTTGAAGGAAGAAATTTTAAAGTTGAATGATCAAGTAGAAGAAGGAAAAAAGGTTGAAGAAAGTATGAAGAAGCAATGCCAGAGCTTGGAGGTTGAGGTAAACATTCTCAAAGGTAAATTAGAAGAAAAAGATAAACTCTTGAGGTTTCAAGATAGTACTAAGATTTTGTACAATATTCTTAGTAGTCAAAGGTCTCCTTCTGTTAAATTTGGCCTTGGTTTTCATGAAACTGTTATAGGAGAATCTAGTTCACAAGGAAGTGCTAAAGAGTCAAAGGATGCCAATGCAAAACCTGAAGTGTTGAAAGAAACAAAAGGTCAACCAACAATCAGGAACTCTCAAAAGGAATCATTCCCTCCTTTGATCAATAATGTTGAATGTTTTAAATGTCATAATTATGGGCATGTAGTAGCCAATTGCAGAAGCAGAATGTTTCAGTCACATGAAAACATATTCTACAAAGAAAGGTACTTTGGTTTCTTCAAGGGATATTGTTTTTCATGTAACAAGTATGGTCATAAAGCAGCTGATTGCAATAGAAGGAAGAATAGAACAACACATTATGATCCTTATGCTTACTTTTCTGGTCACACAAGATGTTATGCTTGTAACAAGTATGGACATGTAGAAAAATAATGCAGGATGAACAGATCTGAAAAATTGGAGAATTTTCAGCACACTAAAAGAAACTTCAAGAAAAGATGGAGAAAGAAGGAGGACCAGTCAGAAACGTAGGGAATATTGACCTTATTGCAGTCATCCGCTTCTAAAGCTTATTTCTCATAATGGCTGCAGGAGTGATGTGAGATACATTATAGGGATTAGTAATGTATCATCATAGGGGGAGAAATGTATGATGATTCCCATGGTTGGTTTTGACAATTCTGGTTATGTTTATTTCTGACAGTGCATCTGATGTGATGAAGACAGGTACAGGTGGTACAAATTCAGGGGGAGATGAAGTTGTGGAAATTTTCTGTGTTTCACTTTCCATACGCGGGTTTAGTGAACAGAAGCCGCGTATACACGCGAGTTCCTTTGGAGACAGACGCGTATGCTTTTCCGTTAAAGAAAACAATGATTCAGCTCAAGAACAGGAGTACAGGTTCAGGGGGAGCATCAATCTAACAACTAATGATTGCATTGTTGTATCTGCTTATTCCTTAGTTCTCGTAATGCTTATGCTCAAATGATGATGAAAAGATACATGGTTTCTTATGATGAGTTTATGGATGAGCCCTGTTTACTCTTGATCAATAATATCTTTTGTTTCACTCATGGATGAGTTGGAAGTCTTATGATTCAGAGATAAGAATAGATCATGTAGAGTTTGTTGCTATGGATGAGATCTTTTTCTTATGCATATTATATCATGATGAATCTTGAATATATTGGTGATATTAGATCACATGGATGATTGTTTGTCACAGAAGTTGTTCTGATCTGATAATTCCTCTTGGGAAGAATATGTTGAAGTTGCAAAAAGTCTGAAGGCCTGGTTACTGATGCACTTATGCTACAAATGTTGGATGACACTTGAAAACATAGCTATATTGTCCTATCTTTCTTCTGTCATATATCCCAGGGAAGCATTTGAATATCTCAGATGGAAGCTGGGAATTGTCTCTGCCTTGTACAAGATCAGAACTGCTTAAAATCAGAAGGTTAAAATTGGATACGCGGGTTTCCTAAAAGATAGTCGCGTATATACGCGAGTTTATAGAAATAAAACCGCGTATGGTTAGTTGCTGACAAATTTTACTTGGGGTCAGCATTCTTCAGCATAGCTGCAATGCTATTTGGTATCTCTGATGATGTTTCAGCTCTTATATTTCTGTTCCATTCTCTAATATTGGGTGAAGATGATTTGATGATTGGCTGTTGAAAGTGTTCAGGTTGCACAAGCTAAGGAGGAGTTTTGATTATATGGAAAGGATGCATTGGATGAACATTTTCAGGGGGAGCATTAGCCTTGCTGAATGTAATGCATTGTTGGCATTATGTTGATTCTAAAATATGATCTCTCTCTTGAGGTCTTTTGGTCTTGATTATAAAAGGTCATATTTGTATTTTGATGAAATGGTTATGTTGAGACCTATGATGTAAAATTATAATATTCAGTCATGTAAGGACTTGTTCACCCACTTGGTTGGGTAGTTGAGTCAAAATGTGTAAAACCACTTGGTTGGGTACTTGAGTCATATATGCAAATCCACTTGGTTGGATCATTGATGTAATTATGAGTCTTTGGTGATAGGAAGGTCATAGAGTCATGTACTTCACTGAAAAATATTTTTGAAGATTCAGCATGAACTCAGGGGGAACATGGTAACTTCAATACACATCAGATCTACAGAGCTCTTCTTTCTACATGAGAAGAAAAACCTTGTTTTGGTTTTGATCCGCCCTTTTCCCTTGATGTCAAAGGGGGAGAGTAGCATGGTGTTTGAATAAGGGGAGAATATCATGATGATGATTATATTCAATGTATCTATCTATTGTGGTGATCAAACACCATCAAAGTTGCCATCAAGTCTAAAGGGGGAGATTGTTGGCATGTGTTTTCCTTGATGGAAACCTACTTGATGAAATGAGATTGTTGGCATGTGTTTTCCTTGATGGAAACCTACTTAATGAAGTGAGAATGTTGGCAATATGATGCAATGTGTTTTCCTTAATGTGGCAACCTACTAGATGAAGTTGTCCTTGATGGAATCTGACTTGATGATTTGCCTTTGGATGGCAACCTACTTGATGAATGATGGAAACCTACTTGATGAAGTTGATGGCAATCTACTTGATGAGTTAAGGGGGATATTGTTGGCAATGTGATACAATGTGTTGACTTTGATGGAACCTGCCTGATGAAGTTGTTCTTAATAGAAACCTGCTTGATGAGTTTTCTATGATAAGAAAACTATGTGTTAAATATGTAAGGATGATGTATCTGTTTGTTAAAAGGAAGGATGATGTATCTACAGATCAGCTCAGAAGTAACAGAAGAAAGGAATTCCAGTAAGTGCCAGAAAAATGATAAATATGATGTGTCACAAAGAATACGCGGGTTCGTTAAGGCGAAGTAGTGTATGCACGCAGAAAAGTACGTGCCAAGTCGCATATGCCCTTTTGCGCCCTACTTTAGAATACCAAGGGGTGTTACCATGGTATTGACCCATTGTATTGAGTGTTGGATTATCTATTTGATCCTGTCCATGAATACCATCGAAAGTTGGGTGGTTTTGGCTCATGGTATTGATAAAGGCTAAATATATATAAGAAGAAGAAAATCATTGTGCAAGGATGCATGAGTAAGGGGTGTGACTGAATAAATCTCTCTAAGGAATATCTGCATGGATGAACTCTGTTCTTGATTGATAGATCTGAATCTATGATGCACCTATGAAGAAAATGATGAAGAGGAATCTCTAGATCTGAAATGTACATGTATTTCCTAGATCTGTTCATGGAATGATTAGATCCGAGATGAGGCAAAATACTTTCTGAAGTGAAGGACGAAATCTAAGTTATTTATCTGATCTGAAGAACTGCACAGTCCTGAAAAGTTACAAATGCATACGCAGGTTCGCTTCAGTAAAAGGGTGTCTATACACGGGTCTGCTTAAAGAAAAGCGCGTATGGGTAGACAGGGTTTTCTGAAGAATGCACTGAAGTATACGCAGGTTGGTCTGCATGAAAGCGCGTACATACGCAGGTTCAGTGAGGTAAAAGCGCGTATGGAATCTAGGGTTTTACTGAAGTATGTGGTATGAAATGTCTGATCTTTTCTGCTGTTTTACTGCTACCTGTCAATGATGTATTCATACAGAACTGGGTTGTTTGAATGATGAATATGTTGCTGATTATGTTAATTGAAGATCAAGTTGTTAGTTGATTGGTTGATGATTCAATGAATGAATTGATGGGGTTATAAGTTTCAGTTTGATGAATGTTGAGCTTAAATGTGTGGAGTGGGTCCAGTCTGAAAATATGATGAAAAGTGGCCTACAAGATGTGTTGTATGGAAGATGTTGGATCCAGTATGAAAATTGATGAAACGTGGTCCGCAGAGGTGCTGAAGGTCGAAGCCTTCAGTGAGGAGGTTGTAGCTCCCTTCCAGTGGTAGCTGGTAAATGAGTGCAGGGGGTAGTGGCTCCCTTCCAGGAGAGGCTGGTAAATGATAGCAGGGGGTAGTGGCTCCCTTCCAGGAGAGGCTGGTAAACGAGAGTAGGGGGTTGTAGCTCCCTTCCAGGGGACGCTGGTAAACGAGAGAAGGTTGTATCCTTCTGGAGGTGGGTGCCTGCTTGCTGGTATGAGTCTGCGCCAGTACATGGTTGTACGATGTTTTCTTTATAATAAAATATTGAAGACTGAGACGACGGTAGCGGTGGTTTTCTCCCGACTTGGGTTTCCACCCTAAATCCTGGTGTTCATGTGTGTTTCTTATGTGTGATGGTTTATTCTGTTATTACTGCACATGCTTACTGCTAACTAAACATCTGATGAATGAATGATGCATAGATCTAAGTAAAGAATTAAATGCATAATAAGATCTCTGTATATAAATGAGTTTTATGAAGGATATCCACATGTATACGCGAGTTGGTTTCAGGAAAGTAGCGTATGGATTTTAGAGAAAGAAAAAGTAAAAAGTTTTTAGTCAGCCTTAAATACTGATTCACCCCCCCCCCCCCCTCTCAGTATTTTTCCCAACAGAATGTACAATGATTTAAATAATTATTTCATGAATGAATTTTTGGACCATACATGTGTCAATAACACAACAAACACTATCATAATCCATAATTAAATATTCAGAAACCATTATTCTTATTTTAAGGTGTTATATTATATGGAAACTAGAGGAGGAACTTCCACTCTCTACCTAACCATAGGCCAACTACACTATAATATCTCTTGTAGCTAACCACCCCTAAGGTCTATATAAATTTTTATGGGATGCTTGCATAGGGGAATTTCACAGCAATGGCTTAGTGAAACACTTAAGAGATTGAGTCCACCATCCATGTGGTTTATCAATTATTTTCAATAAGCATAACAATGACTATAAATCTCATAGTGTTGTAATACTCACCCCTGATAATAATGCTAAAATTATATGTGAAAATATTATGTTGCTGATCTTAGTTATGTTATGTTTCTTGTGTGCCCATATATACATGTTATATACCTTGGGGCTAGAATTCTTGGGCATCTATGCCAGTTTTTGTAAAGTGTTTGAAGGGATAGGATCGTAAATAAATTGTATTTTGTAAATATTTTTATAACAATAAAATAGAGTTCCTACGGAACCCACTCCACAATGACAAAGGGGAAACAATGTTATATGATGGTTTTTTATGATGACGGCACTTGGGTCCCACGTGAATTCAGTATCCACCATTTAGCTAAGAAAGGCCATGTTGATATGGGATATAAATGTTTTCCTAAGGAATTGTTATGATTATTCATTCATTATCAGTAAGATGACTATCATTTTGGTGGTCACGGCATTGAGGAGGACGATGGTTCTAGACATCAATCCAGAGCAACAACCTGGTGAAACTTGAGCTTGTGTTTTGATACTAGTTGGCCCTTGTTTCAGTTTGTAACCTATAGGGTGCTTGAATAACACTAAAAAAACATGGTTGTTAGGTTGGTACCTTGCTCATTTATGTAATCTAGAGGGTTCTTGGAGCCTGTAAGTACCATGAATGTTTGGTTGGCACCTTGGTAGTTAGCCCTAGGATTTATTAGATCCCTTGAGTAGAATGGTTGGTGGGTTGAAATCTTGGCCATGGATGTACTATTATTTTGGGTTTGTCATTTTCTCTCGAGTTTCATCCCCAACTTAGGCGTGACCCATGGTTGAAATTCATGAACCATGTGGTCTATGGCAAGGAAGAATGTTGAGAATCGATAGTCAGAATCTGTTTCGTTAAAATAAGTGTTCATGTTCTTTATTGTGCTAAATTATGAATCTATAAGGAAACCCTAATTCTATGGCCTTATGCTCAAATTTATGTAGTTAATTGATAATTTGTTGTGTTAATTATTTATCCTCCATGCTAAAAAATTATGGGAATATTTATTGTAAACCCTATTTTGGTTTGGTAACTTCTTAGTACTTACATGTATTTGTCCATTAGAATATATTTTTACATATTTAAGTATTCTAGTGATAAAACCCTAATTTTTGGTATATATTGTTCGTCAATTATGTTAGGAATTATAATAATTTCTTAAAATTGTTATTGTTAATAAATTTAATCTTGTAATTGATCGATTATGTTCTTTTATAGAAATATTGATTACTTTAATTGAGGAGCATTGGTTTTGAGTGCATAATGTTACCTGATTAGTGGTTTGGGAAATTACAAAGTGGTATCAGGGCCTATTTTTTATAACAAGGCCTGAATTAGCTATATTTGACATAGGTAAAGGAAAATACTTATGGGTTATACCATACCCATGATTTTTTTAATGAAATTAATGATGGTGGAAATAATGGGAATTCTTCCCTAAATTTGAGAACATGTACCATAGAAGGGTCTTGGACAAATTTTAAAGGGAATTACATGCTAGAATTTGACAGCTTTCGGGTGAAAGTTGGCCATTGTTAGTTCCCTATATTAATAGTGTAGTCCGTTATTGTTGTTAGTGTAGCCCCCTTATTGTTATTTTTGTACCCCTGTAACCCCCATATTGTTATTATTGTGCCCTTACATTATTATTGTTAGGTCGGCTAGGATTATATTGTGACCCCATGGACTCCTATATATAGAAAGGAGGTTTTGTCATTTGTATTATCCAATAATTGTTCATTTCTGTAATGTAAAGGAGCTTTCCCCCATGAAGTGGCTTATTTCTAAGTATCGATCTCTAATTTCTTCTATTTTTGGAGCTGGTTTCATAACATTTGGTATCAGAGCTTTGAATTCTAGGGTTTTGATGCTTCAAACAGATCATCGCGACATTTTCGCTATAAATTTTTTTCTACTATGGTTCAGAAACTAAAAAAAACCCATTTTGAAGAAATCCCAAGGGACATCGTGTAAAATTCCAGATCGCAGTTCACCATATTTTCAGAGATATGATCTAGGGAAGTTAGGGTTTTTGCAGGCTCTCGAATTTCATGTGAAAGAGGTGACCTTGGGAAAATCGCCATAACTCTCGCTTTAATCATCAGATTGGAATTCGTTAAAAATTGGCTAAAGATACACGAAATGTAGTTTTTCTTGTATCAATTTCAGATCTGAAGGATGAAACAGTGGCATGTGGAACGTCGTACAATTTTTCTCTACTGAAACAGTCCATAATTAGGACATTGTGGAATATTGGGCATAAATGTTTCTTGAAGAATCAATGTCAGGTCAGAAATATGACATTTGAAAGAATATTTAGAGGGATACGAAAAGACTGAATTTCAGATATTGAAGATCCAAAATATCGAGTTTCAATATCGAGCTCCTAAAAAACTAGAAAAAAGTGTGTATTTTTTCAAATTTCGTAAGTTTTTTTTGAAAAATTAGTTTGAAGTGATTCCAAGGGCGTATTGAAGCATAGATATCAGTGTTGGGTTCTAAAATCCCCCCCAAAAATAATTCAACATCCATTAAGCCCTCAGAATACTCTACTATGACTCATGAAGAAGAATAAGTGCAACATGATATATCAAAATTACAAGAGAAAGTGCACCAAATTTCGCTCTCGCAAAGAGAAAAAAAATTAAAATAGAAGTTTTTAAGAAAGGTGTGGAAGCTAAGATGGATGGTTTGAATAAGGGCATGGAAGCTAAGATGGATGGTTTGAAGAATAGCATAGAATACATGGAAGAAAAAATGGAAGACATGAAGAATGATATAAAAGTAGACATGGAAGGTTTGAAAGAAGGTTTGACAAAGGTTGTACAAGAAATGATTGCTAGTGATGAAAAGATAGTAGAGGAAACTCATGATGAGAACAAACGAAATGTTAATTGTGATTTCATAAGCTCTAATGTTGGATTGAAGATCCACCATATTCCAAAGATTGATATGAGGAACTTTGATGACAAGGATCCTGTAACATGGATACTACAGATGGAGCAATATTTTGATCTCAATAATGTGAAAAACACACAAAAGGTATGCCTTGCAACATTATATTTAGAACAAAATACATTTGTATGGTATCGATGGCTTTGCTCCTGTAATTTTTTTTTCACTTGGTCGATTTTTACGGAGGAAATTATAGCACATTATGAAGATAAAAGGAGAAAAAAATTCTTTAGCCAGTTGTTATATCTCAAACAAAAGGGTTCAATGGTGGAGCACATTGAGGACATCAAAAAATTGAATATAATTGTAGTTGGTATTCAAGAGGAACACATTATTGATGTCTTCATAGAGACTTTAAAGGATAACATCCAACATGAGGTTCGCCTTTGGGAACCTGATTCATTAGAGAAGGCATTCAAGTTGGAAAGAAAAATTGAATGTAAAACTATGGCAAGAAGGAATCCTACCACTTACATATATAAAGATGGAAGTGCTGCTTCTCCTAGAATTGCATAACCTACAAGGTTGACACCAAAACAATTGGAAGAAAAAAAAGAAAAAGGGCTTTGATATAGTTGTGATAGAAAATACACTAAAGGTCATAAGTGTACTGAGAATGAATTATTTTACATAGATTGTGAAGAGGAGGAAGAAAATGAAGAAGAAACTTCAAAAGAAGGGTATATACACCAAGAAGCAACACTAGAGAAATAATAAATGAGTCTGAGCATATCCTGTAATGCATTGGCAAGAATTACCACTCCTCAAACTCTCAAGATAGAAGGACATATCAACAATAAAAAGGTAATAGTGTTGATTGACTCGGGTAGTACCTATAATTTTGTTCATTTTAAGCTAGCCAAGGAATTCAATTGCTTCCTATAACCAACATAAGAACGTCAAGTGATGGTTGCAAATGGAGGAAAATTAAGTTTCTCTGGAAAATGCCATAATATTAAACTAAACATGGGGGAATATCTATTGCATATTCCAATTCTTTCCATTCCAATGGGATGTGTCGATGTTGTACTAGCAGTGTAATGGTCACAATCTTTGGGGATGATAGCTTTTAATTTTCAAGAAATTTTCTTGAATTTTCTTTTGGAAGGAAAGAAAGTTGAATTACGGGGTATCATGGGGTAGCCAGGAAATATAATAAGCGCTAATGTCATTAAAAATATTCTAAAGTATGAACAATGAGGTGTAATTTCACAGTTATGCTCACTAGAAGTTCCAACATCAAAATCATCTATTTCTCCAGATATCCAAAAAGTCTTGGACAATCATTCAAAGGTGTTTGAAACTCCCAAAGGACTCCCACCAATTCATGATTAGAATCATGCTATTCATTTGATTCCAGGAAGTGTTCCTAAAAAAATCAGGCCTTACATATATCCTTATGTCCAAAAGAGCGAAATTGAACGTATCATTGCAGAAATGTTATAGGCTGGTATAATTCAATAGATTCAAAGCTCTTTCTCTGCTCTCGTAGTATTGGTGCACAAGAAGGATGGACCATAGTGCATGTGTCCGCATTATAGGGACCTCAATAGGCTCACTATAAAAGATAAATTTTCCATTCCTGTGATTGATGAATTATTTGATGAATTACATGGAATAATTTATTTTACCAAGTTGGATATTCATTTAGGATATCACCAAATTATAATGTAGACTAAAGATATTCTGAAAACAACGTTTCAAACTCATGCAGGTAATTATGAAGTTTTTGTCATTCCATTTGGCAGTACCAATGGATCTTCTGCATTTCAAGGGTCCACGAATTCCATTTTCAAACCTTCCTTAGATATTGTTTGTTAATATTTTTTGATGATATAATAATCTACATCAGGTCTTGGAAGGAGCATGTTCAACATGTTGACAGGATGCTCAAACTATTGGAGGAGAAACAATTATATGAAAAAACCACCAAATGTTTATTTGGAGTACAAGACATGCAATATCTGGGTCATATTGTATCTCACGAGGGTGTTAAGTTAGAACTTAACAAAATTAAAGCCATTAAGGAATGGAAATTCCCCACAACCATAAAGAAGTTGCGAGGATTTCTTGGGTTAACAATGTATTGTCGCAAGTTTGTTGAGAATTATGGGAGAATAGAAGCACCTCTAACAACATTATTGAAGAAAGATTAATTTTCATGGACTCCTGAAGCTACTAAGGCCTTTGGACATCTTAAAGAGGCAGTGTGTTTAGCATCGGTCTTAGCTACGTTAGAATTAACAAAACCTTTATTTTGGAATGTGATGCCTTGAGAAATGGAATTGGTGTTGTTTTAATGCAAGAAGAAAGACCCATTTCTTTTGAAGGTCATTCAATCAAAGGAAAGTATTTACAGAAAGCTATTTATGAGAAGGAAATTTTGGCAATACTACATGCACTAAAGAAATGACAACCTTACCTAATGGGAAGACACTTCAAGGTAAAAACTGATCATGATAGTCTTAAATAATTTTTGGAACAAAGAATATCTTCAGAAGAGCGGCAAAAATGGGTCACAAATATGTTGGGTTATGAATTTGAAATCATATAAAAAAATGGGAAGCTAAATGTTGTTGCAGATGGAATCTCAATAAAGGATGAAGAGGTCTAAGCATTTCCTTGTGCCATTTCTATTATCCAACCAGATTGGATAACTGAGCCAATGGAGGAATGGGAAAAGGATAGAGAAGTGTGGACACTCATTCAAAACTTGCAACAAGATCCTAGTAGATTCGATACATTTAGTTGGAAAAATTGTTCCTTATGGTACAAAAATCACTTATATCTTTGTAATAATTCCCAACTAAAACAAAATATTCTTTTGGAATTGCACACTTATTCCTTAGGAGGACACTCGGGATTTTTAAAAACATACCACAGGGTGAAGAAATAATATTTTTGTGATGGCCTTAAATTTGATATTCAAAATTTTCTGGTGGAATGTTTGGTTTTCCAGCAAAATAAAGTTGAGACAATTAAGACCCCGGGTCTTCTACAAACTTTATCCATTCCAGGTCAATGTTAGGAGGATATTTCAATGGATTTTATTAGAGGTTTACCTAAGTCCAAAGGAAAGAGTGTCATCATGATGGTAGTTGATAGACTTACCAAGTATGCATACTTTTGTGCAGTATCGTATCCATTTAAAGCAAGTACAGTTGCTACTGAATTTATGGAAGAAATTCAAAAGATTCATGGAAACTGTTGGCTTGAGGGGTCCTGACCCAGGTTCGGAGTTGAAGGTTTGCCAAAAAACCCCTATACTACTGACCCTTTCGGCAGTGACCTACTTGCGTAGGTCAAAGTCTCACCCAAATTAGTATGGGTGGGTGCTGAAACCAGGTTTCTGCACCCTGAGAAAGGATAGGTAAGGCAAGCAGATCTGCATTCGGCTCTGTGATGCCCATATCACCTCTTTCTGCGCAGGGTCAATAGGTCTCTTTTCGAATCCACGTGTGCTAGATCTATACTTATATATTTCTATGATAACAACACAATATTGCATAAAATAGAACAAAACAGATCCAGATATAGCAAACACACTTACACAGATCTTTCACAGCTTGAATAAAGAATGTGCATAATGCAGTAATTATCAATCATTCGCACCAACAATATACACAGATTCAGTTCTCAAACAATATTTCTTATTTATCAATTTATTCATACAATACCGATCCCAGCCTGCGCACACAGCTGGACTCTGGATCTCCGTGCACATAGCCAGCATGAGTCCTTTCCCAATAACCCAAACCCAAAAAGATATCTTACACCACAGTTTGCATCAATAGCTCTTCATTTCCTCCCTTACAATACAAAATGTTCCTCTATTTATAATAATTTAGCCTAAACTTTCCTATGGTCTGCAAACCGTGGTTTTTGGACCCCTAGTTTTACCCTTTTTTTCATTATAATTCTTTCAGGGCTTTGACCCACCCCAAAACCCCTGAGCTAGACTAAATATAATCAAAAGTATTCAAAATTGGGCCAGTTTCGCAGCTCGTAGGAGACCTTGTTCCAAAAGTCCCCCAACACAATCTTGTGACTCATCCCGAGTCACTGTGGTGGTGCGGCTGCTATTTGCGCACGTAAGGTATTGATAGCGACGATGAGTAGAGGGAGCACTTCCTGACTTTGGGCGGCAGGTCGCTGTGCGAAATTGACAAAATTCAGGGAGGTAGGATCTTCCATAGCCGTGGTAACCTGTTCCAATATCTGGTGGAGGCGCGCGATAACGTTATGAGCATCCTGAGATATCTGGAATGTTGTCTCGGTCCATGGCTTCAAGCACTTTTTGACGATGTTCTTAGCGTGGCGGAGAGCTGCAATTGTGTCTATGAAGTTGTTGCGGGTTGGTAAGAGGGCTAGACGCTGCACAAGGTCGAGGGAAGGCAAGGTATCTTTGACCTGATTGAAAGCATCCTCCATCTGTCATAAGTCTTCCCGGACATGCTGAAGCATGGGGTGGCACCGAACTGCTGTCCAGAGCTGCGTAGCTCCCTTGACCAACTGAGTGCCCAGATTAAGATGTTCTGTAATAATATTCATTGCGTTCATGATCAATGCAAACCATTGTGCCTGAACTTTCGGGGGTATTTCACGCTGCTGCCATGCAGTCTGGTCACGGTTACGGATCTCTTGAAACACAACGGTGTATAACTCCTACAATGCTTGACGGGGTAGCTGCGCCAAGTCTATCTGTAGGTCTGTAGCTGTCGGGGCGTGGTCACCAATTATGATAGTGCGAGGTAACGAAAAAATATGTCTGTCTTTGGTCGGTAGTACAGAACTGTGGAGAAGTCACAACGTATCACTATATCCCCTCGTCCCTCTCCTGCGCAGGACTGTGTCAGTGTCGGTGGTGAACTGTGGAAATTGCATACCATTCCTTGGGGTGTCGTCCGAGGCCATCCGGCTGGGGCCTGCGATTGTTTTGGGGTTGTAAAGGTCGGGAATTTCCATCATGCAGTTGTGGTGCCCCTCTGTGCAAGGTTCAAAGTCAATTATCCTTGCAGAGAGCCAGAGGCCAATCATCTTATCAGTCTCGGAAGCCCCAGAACCTTTTAGCATGATGTATGTAGGCGCTGAACTGGTAGGGGCCGAGGCATGCGGTGGGTTAGGGACTGTCATATCAACAAAAGGACAAGCTTCCTAGATAACATTAAAGATCCCAATAAGCAAGCAGGAGAATAATAGAAGCAGGGTATAGATACAATATTGAGCCTTGAGTGAAGCTATCTTATTGTTCTTATACTGTTTGAGGCTTTCCAATGGTAGAGCATACCTCACTTGAAACTTACCATCGATTGTCCAAAACAAACTCGCCATTAATTGCCGTATTAATGTCCAGCTGCCCATTTGTTTTAACGGGAAGGTTCCCTTCTCACCAAAGTGTAGTGGTCTAACAGTCGTTATTCATACCTGAAGGCTTTCCCATGGATTTACAGATGTTGGAGGACGCCTACATGCTGCTTGCGTACCCCAAATTAAAGCCAATGTCAGGTGATTTGTAATGCGGTCCAAGTACTACTTCAACAACTTGGCCACTGTACCTCTAGACAAGCATGTTATTTCCTTGGTCACGACGTCCGTGTGCAGCAGGGCTTCATCGAGCATCCTTGTGCCATCTACCACCTTAAATGTTTGTAGTGACTCAGCCCGCAAATTCTCCCAACTACGCATGTACCGGTGCAGCCTCGTATCTAAATACCACACAGTCAAACGCAAGCCTAGGTCATGGATAACCAGGCGAACTTGTTTGTTTGGAGTCTTGTCGCACCCTTATGTTTCCCATGCCAGCAAATACCTGTGTGGATCCTCTGACCCAAGAAACCTCTGGGTCCGTCTTCCAACTGGGGCTCCAAATCACACGATCATCTTATCCCGACACTCCTCCCAAGTGCGGAATACCGGTCCATGCGTATCCCACCAATGCCCAGACGCTCTGCGCAGGGCTAGCGGAAGTGCTCCTAGCCTACAGTCCTTAGGAAATTTGGCTTCGAATGAGCGTAAAAAATCCTTAATGTCACCCGCATCCTCAAGGTAGGGCAGGTCTCTTACCTCGGCGAAGATGCAGCGGAAGTTCCTTGTGACCCGCAGACATCGTAGCGCCAAAACCTCATGCAACCGGCCTTGCCAATTCTCCAGTTCCCCATTGGAGTCAGAAAAGAATTCATGGTATTTTTCCTAGCAGAGTACTCCTTCCACTCTGGGGTTAATCCACTCTTCATCCTGCGTAGTCAATTTTTAAATGTGATCCATTTCTTCCTCATCATGTGCTGGCTCTGTATATTGCGCACCTTCTGCGGGATCCAGTGGTACTATTATGCGCGTACCGTTATTTTGAAACACCATGCTATGATTTTTGAGATTGATAACACCCGCAATATCTATAACCCAGTCTAGTCCGAGGAGTGCAGGGTAGGGATCCGCATCTTCCACAATTTCTATTACTTCAAAGTTAGCTAGTACTTTCACCCCTGCAATATCTACCATGACCTTTGGCAGCCTTCCCAGAGGGATGATCTTTTGTTGATTTTCCATGCGTAGCTAGATGGTGGACCATTCCAAATTAGGCTCTCCCATTCATTGCCATGTTTGTTTTGGTAATACGTTTGCATCTGATCCAAGGTATAAAATAACTTGATCCATCTCGTAGTCACAAATCTGCGCGGTCAACCACATTTATCTTCTGGTGCATTTTTTATATCGGTATAACTTGTGTACATCCTTGATCCCGAGAATCAGATTGGACCAAGATGCACATCTATGCATTAATGCTTGAAGATTCTCTACAGCCTGTGGGTTACGCAGTAGCTTCAGACATGCCTGCAGAAAGGGCTCAACCCCCTCCCCTATCTTGGGGTGTGTCGGTATCTGCGCAGTAGCTCCTATGGTGTCTTGTCCCTTGCTGATGTTTGATCCTTTTTGCGAGGTCGTAGGATCCTGGGTAGGCACCTCCTTTGTTCCTTGGGTGACCACCCCGCTGTGAGTTATGACTTTCACACTCGGGTCTATGTTCCTTAGTTCGGCTTTAACTCTTTGCACATTCTGTGTAGGGTTGGGTTGTTTTTCCTGCATCTTAGCTATTAAAATCGGGCAATATTCAACCACATGGTCCAGTTGCCTACAATATTTGCACGATTTCCTGGTGGGATTTGGGCAGTCCCTGGAGAAGTGTCCTAACTCCCCGCAGTTATAAAAAATTAACTTCCCATGTCCACGTCCTGCACTTCCGCCCTAACCTCCTCTACCCCTTACTAGAGAGCCTCCGAAGCTAACGGAATTCATAAGTGCGACAGCTATGCTCATAGTGTCCCACCGACTGGAAAAAACTACACCACTGTTGCTTCAGTTCTGGGACACATACACCTAGCCATAGACAATGGTTCATATCATGCAGCCCTGATACACAGCAGTCGTCGTACCATAGTGCAGGTACGCTCGAGCCTGGTCATGACAAGATGGGTTCCCCACTTGTTCCTGGGTGCACCAGACTAGGTCCTCCTATCTACATGTAATCTGCCAACAGAGGGCACTGATCCTTCATATGGCCAGATACCCAACATCGTATACACCACAAATCTGTGCGGGCTTCTTTTCCTCGCTCATTTTGTAGGTTCTGAATTTCTATATGCATCGCTCCAAGCTGCTCCTCGATTTTCTATAATCCTACCGAAGTATCTTCTCTGGGCGCAGCTTATAATTTCATAGCGACTTCCAAAACTTTTTCCTGCGACTCAAAGGTTTGGTGACTCATTGGCATACACAGGTGGGGCAACAGCATAGCGATGAACCATTCCGTATTTTATCTATCGTCACAGTCAAACCCTCCTTCCCTGATTGCTTTCTTCAATCACTTATCAACCTCCCACACAGATTCAAATGAACCTTGCTATATACCAGTCTAATGCCCTGTCCTCGAACACTAGGGACAACTATGCCCTCATCACCGTATCGTTTATCAATTTTTTCACAATCTAGACGAAGTCTGCAACAAACCAAAATCAGTCCATATCCTCATCCCCTACCCCTTTGAAGGTAGCTAGTCTCAAGTGCGCAGCCATATCACTTTCCGTTAGAGGTGGTGGTATGGGTGAGTTCTTACATTTGTGTGGCCTGGGTGATGGTGTCACTGGGGGGTATTGCGCAGCTAGCTCTTGCAAAAGGTTATAGGTGGATCTCCCCTCGTCAAGGTTGGTCTGATAGTATTTACCACTGCGTGTTGCGCTCTTGTCCAGATTCGAGGTCATTCAGTCAGTATGACTACAAAGAATTCTCTTCTCACACAGTAATATCTTAATCAGCAACGGTAATGTCTTCAGAAATTTTCCCTGGAACCCTTTCAAGAATCTTCGTTCGGCCTCAGAGTAGGAGACAAAATGATCAATAGAAAATTTTGTCACAAATCCTCCCAGCACAATGTCCACCCAATGATCTACTATGCGGGTAATAGTATTATCAGTCCTCTCTAGCTGCTGGATCAACTCTGGGGTTCACTGAGTGATGCACTCATCCTTCCAACACTTCTGGAATTCTACGAGTCTAGCCAGCCACTCCTGAAGCTCAATTGCAAATGTTACAAAGAATATTTTATAGATTTCTGTAAGAATGTACCTATTTTTCCACCTCTCCGCCATCAATTTCTCGCTGCGATTTTATTTTAAAGAGAATTCATGGATCTTTTTTTCGAACTAGTCCTCAATTTCCTTTCGTTCAGGATTCCAATATTCTGTTTTCATTACCTGATCCCTTTCTAAAAATTCTCCAGGTCCCAGCAACGGAACCAATTTTTGGCTCGAGGGGTCTTGACCCAGGTTCGAAGTTCAATGTTTGCCAAAAAACCCCTATACTACTGGCCCTTTCGGCAGTGACCTACTTGCACAGGTCAAAGTCTCACCTGAATTAGTATGGGTGGGTGCTGGAACCAGGTTTCCGCACCCTGAGAAAGGATAGGTAAGGCAAGCAGATCTGCATTCAGTTCTGCGATGCCCAGATCGCCTCTTTCTGTGCAGGATCAATAGGTCTCTTCTTGCATCTACATGCGTTAGATCTATACGTATATATTTCTATGATAACAACACAATATTGCATAAAAAAAAAAACAGATCCAGATATAGCAAACACACTTACACAGATCTTTCACAGCTTGAATATAGAATGTGCATAATGCAGTAATTATCAATCATTCGCACCAACAGTATACACAGATTCAGTTCTCAAACAATCTTTCTTATTCATCAATTCATCAATTTCTTCATACAATACCCATCCCATCCTGCACACACAGCAGCAGGGTCCGCACACAACTGGACTCTGGATCTCCGTGCACACAGCCAACAGGAGTCCTTTCCAAAAAACACAAACCCAAAAATATATCTTACACCACAGTTCGAATCAACATCTCTTCATTTCCTCCCTTACAATACAAAATGTTCCTCTATTTATAATAATTTTGCCTAAACTTTCCTATGGTCCGCAAATAGTGGTTTGCAGACCCCTGGTTTTACTCTTTTTCCCATTAAAATGCTTTTGGGGCTTTGACCCACCCCAAAACCCTTGTGCTAGACTAAATATAATCAAAAGTATTCAAAATTGGGCCAGTTTCGCAGCTCGTAGGAGACCCTATTCCAATAGAAACCCAAATATTATTGTCAGCGATAGAGATCCCATTTTTATAGGAGCTTTTTGGACAAAATTATTTTCTTGTTTCAATATTCAACTAGCTCAGAGCTCATTTTATCATCCTCAATATAATGGGGAAACTAAGATAGTGAACAGATTTTTGGAAGGATATCTTCGTTATTTTGTATCTGATAAGAAAACACAATGGGTCAAGTGGTTACCTCTGTCTAAATGGTGGTATAACACTTCTTTCCATACTGCAGCAAAAATGACCCCATTATGGCACTTTATGGATATCATCCACCATCGATCACATCATCTTTAAGAGAAAATTATAAGGTTCAAGAAGTGGAATATGACATCAATAATCAACAACAAGTTCTCCAGCTGTTAAAGGATAACCTAAATATGGCACAAAACTAAATGAAACAATAGGCAAATCAACATCGTAGCGAGAGAAGTTTTGATGTAGGAGAGTGGGTATTTTTATGGCTACAACCATACAAACAAATTTTCCTCAAGCAAGCTAAGAAGGATAATAAATTTATGCCAAATTACTATCGTACTTTCAAGGTGTTGCAAAATATTGGTACTATGGCATACAAATTGGAGCTTCCTGATTCTTCTCTACCACATCTAGTTTTCGATGTTTCATGCTTAAATAAGGTTATAGGTGACAAAAATCTAGTTCAAACAATTTTTCCAAAACTAAATGAGGAAGGAAAAATCATATTTTATCTGAAGGAGTGTATTATTTTGTTGTGCTAAGTGTCTTTTCAGTTATAAAACATGTGCATACCTATCTCCAAATATTGCTTAAGGATTGAGAATTTTAACCATGAAATATATATGATTTTAGTGAACTGGAAGCATGAAATAAGAGAAAAAAACACTAAACAACAGTGTATAGCAGATAAATAAAACCACACATAAAATTTACACAGCAGGCATGATGAATCAGTTCACCCCTCCTGGGATACATCTGCTGACCCAACTCCCAATGGCATGTCCATCCTTCATTATGCTAAAAATTTTGCAAATACATGTGTTTATAAGCCTCTAATGGTTGTCTCCTTTTCACCAGTGGCTTCAGAATCCTCCAATTACTCTAGAATGACTCTCCATTCACTCAAATTGGGTGAACATTGACCCTCCAATTCATTTGTCTAGTAACTCCTAAGAAAACTCCACTAAGTTTGGTGAACTGCACTTAACTGTAGTTATGTTTGGCCAATATGCACAAATTTAGGAGCGCGCTACCTTTCCTGCCAGCGTTAACTAAATAATTTAATGTTTAAGGGTAGGGGTGGCCACATGCGCACCCGCTAACCTTGCCTAACCATAATGGTCGAAGTTTAAAATGGTGGAGAACAGACCTTAATCGCGGAAATGTAGCCATGTGACATGGTTTTAAGTTAAATGTCGGAGTTAACTGAAACTTTCGGAGGATAAACCTTAACCATGCAGAGTTTCCATGTGATAATGCTTGGAGTTCAATGCTGTGAATACTTAAACTCTAGGTTGAATGTTTGTTTCATTGTTAGTTGCAATGACATGTGACAATATTTCACGAGACTGCCAGCGGGTTGGGACTTCCGGTGGTCCCAACTCCAAAATTCATATTTATTACAATTTAAATGTAACCAGTGCACCTATATGGTGAAGTAACACCTTGTAGCCTAGTTGGTGGAGAGCTATGTGTGCAGGCTAGAGGCCACGGGGTCCAATCCTGTGGACCTCTACCAAAGTTTTACACTAACCTCTTGGGGACACGTGGCGACCTCAGGGCTGTCCATGTCTCACCCTTCCATTGGTCCTTAAAAAAACACACACACCCTTAAACCAATCACATAGCGCCACTTGTAAGCCTCTAAGAAAATAAATATTCTTTGGAAAATTCCTTTTTACTGACTATGCACCTTGCATGCCGACTAGGCATCCCAGTCGAACCTGTCACAAAATTTAGTTGTTTGGGAAATCGATTAGAATGTGATATATCCCTCATACAACATTGGTTTTTAGAACCATTCACAATGCCAAAATGAGGAATATGAGATCTATGAAACCATCCTAGTTTCAACCCAATCCTGTAACTTTAAATTTTGAGGAAAATTTATGAACACCTAATCACACCTCCCCATTGGGAAGCTTTGGACCCCAAAAGACTTGATTACATGTTCAGTAGATGAGGGTACAACTCCCTCACCTTTCCAACGTCCATCCACTTTTCCTTGCTTGGCTTATAGCCTTTGAACCCAAATCTAAGGTAGTCAACAATTCCCCTCTTGGATGCTCTTGTGCTCCTGTCAAGAATTGTATCTTCTTTGAGCTCATCCAGAAATTCTGGTGAGAAGTCTTCAATAGAAGGCAGTTAAACATCACTTCATTGATCATTTATCAAAGGTGGCTCATACAAACTTAAGTTTTAAACATTAACAACTGAATACATTTTCATATATGAAGGCAAGTCAAGTTGAAATGCATTATTACCAACTTGCTTTATGATCTTGAATAGACCATAGCGAATGGGTTTGAGATTTTTACATTCCCCTTTCATCCTTTATTTTCTTATGTGAAACCATACTTCATCTCCCTCTTGAAACTTGTGATCAACTCTATGTTTGTCATACATCTCCTTGTATTTGCTTTGAATTTTCTCAAGCTGTTCTTGAACTTGTTGATGTATAATCTGAATTTTCTCAATGAAATTTTGAGCCTTGTTAATGTCACTATGTCCATCAATTGCAACATCCTTCTCAAAGGTGAGTTATAATGGAAATTTTGGCAAATACCCAAAGCATAACTCAAAAGGTGATGTATTTGTAGAAGAGTGCTTTGCTCGGTTGTAAGTGTAATGAATGTAATGCAGTTGTTCATCCCACAACATAGTATGTTTGTTGCAATATCTTCTACATACATCCACAACGGCTTTGTTCACCACCTTGTTTTGGCCATCTATTTGTGGATGAAAAGGAGTACTCTTTTTCAACTTTGTGTCCATCATACTCCATATAATGGACCAAAAATTCCCAATGAATCTGGAATCCCTGCCACTAACAATAGAATTAGGAAATCCATAATGAACCCATACTTTTTGAAAATAAATTTCAGTAGTTTGTTCAATAGTAATGGTTTTCTTACATGGAATAAGTATACATATTTTATTGAATCTATCCACAACCACATAAAGATAATCATGTTGTTTTATTGACATAGGTAGACCTCCAAAAAAGTCCATGGAGACACTCTCCCATGGCCTTGATGGTAATGGTAGTGGCGTATACAACCCAAGCTTCATATTTCTAGGCTTAATTGTTGCACACATAGAACAACCTCTTATAAAACACGACACACTATCTATCATGCGAGGCCAATAGAAATACCTCTATAGATGCGCCATTGTTTTTCTTACCCCAAAGTGTCCAACAATAAGAGATGAATGAGCTTCTCTCATGACACTTAGCCTCTCTCCTTGTGGTATACACATTTTTCCCAAATGAAACAAAAAATTGTTATGCATGCGATAATCATTTTCTTCAACTTGATTCCCTTCAGTCAAACTAGCATACACATCTTCAAAATCAACATCATATGCTTATTTTTCTATGTAACTCTCATGTACAATAGGATAATTTTTTAGTAAATTAGAAGCACTTATAATTGGTCTTGAAAGCATATCAGAAACTTTATTGAAAATACCTTTCTTGTACCTTATAACCAAGTGAAATTGTGGAAGAAATCCCATCCACCTGAAATGTCGTGATTGCTGCAATTTTTTTTGCGACTACAAGTACTATAATGGTTGGTGGTCGGTATGTATAATCATTTGTTTAACCATCAATTATTGTTTACACTTCTTGACGCTTTGTACCAACACATATAGTTATTTTTCATATGTAGGATAATTAGTTACCACATGATTAAATGTTTCAGAATGAAAAGTGATAGGCTTACCATGCTGCAAAAGAACTGTGCCCATGGAATAATCACTAGCATCAGTTTTTATCTCGAATGGCTACCTAAAATTCAGTAATGCAAGGACTGGAACTGAACTGATCTTGTCTTTTAAAGCTTTGAAAGCTCATTGTTTTTTGTGTCCCCATTATAAGCCTTTCTTCACACTTGTCATTGCATGCATAGGAGCTGCGATGGAAGAAAAGTTAGCAATAAACTTAGCACCTAAGAAACTTCTTACCTCAGTTACTGTTCTAGGTGTGGAAAAATTCACAATGGATTCCTCTTTAGAAGGATCATTTCTCAATTCTACTCCTCCTACAATGTGTCCTAAATAAGCCAGAGAATTCTTTCCAAACTCACACATTGACATGTTAAGAAACAAATTCTCTTTCTTCAAAACATCAAGCACCCTATTCACATGCAATACATGCTCTTCTCTTGTTTTGTAGAAAATCAATATGTTATCTAAGTAAACAATCACAAAGTAATCAAGAAATGGACACAAAAAATTATCCATGACACACATGAAAGTCATCGGTGCATTACACAAACCGAATGGCATAACTATCCACTCAAAGAGTCCTCGTTTTGTTTTGAATGCAGTCTTCCATACATCACTTTTTGAAATTATTACTTGGTGATATCCACTTCGTAAATATAACTTAGTGAAAAAATTTGCTTCTTTCAACTGATCAAGCAAACCATATATCCTTGGGAGTGAGTATCGATTCATTACTGTTATCTTGTTCGAAGCTCTCAAGTCTACACACATGCACCAAGTCACATCTTTCTTCGGAATAAAGACTATGGGTGAACTACATGGTGAAGTGAGTGGCCTTATGATTCCTTTGTCCAACATCTCCTTTATTTTCCTTTTTATTTCAACATTCTCCATTATTGATATGCGATACATGCCAATTTTTGGAAGAGGACAGTCTTGCTGCAACTGAATCTCATGTTGAATCTCCCTTTTTGGAGGAAATCCTGTTGGATCCTCAAACATCTCATGATGTGCATCAACTACATCATATAAATATGATTTCAACTTAGGATCACAACCCTCAAATTATTCATGATTAACATCATCTTTAGGCTTAATCATTAGAAGAACAAAATTATTACTTGAATTTACCAGCCTTTTTACGTGTCCAACATTTACCATAATAATGTTTGTCTTCTTGGGATGTGCTCTAACAACGTACTCCTCCCTATATTTGAATAAATGGTATTTGTTCTCATGGCGATGGAGGATCGCTTTCCTGTCATACAAGTAAGGACTCCCCAACACAATACCTGCTATGTCAAGTGGAACCACATCTAATTCAACTGTGTCAACAAAATGTGCAATTATTGCAAACCACAATATACACTTCTTTGAAACTTGTAAATTTGCATCCTTATGAATCCAACGAAGTGGATATGGTTTTGGATGCGGTATGGTCTCAAGATTAAGTTTCTTTACCAAGCCTTTAGAGATTAATTTTTCTTCTGACCCACTATCAAACAATGTGTTAATCTTAGTATGTTTAGATATGAACCTCACATGAAACAGTTCAATTATTTCTTCTTCATTTGGACCATGTATGTGACAGTTTGATGTACTAGTACTAGGTTTAGTTTCAATTTCTTTCCCGTTCATGTTATTCAATCCCATGGCTGTAATTTTAGATTCATCAACTGAATCCTCTCCTAAATCATGTTGAGTTGTAGTTGTAGTTTTTTGTTTCCCTTTGTTGTTGAAGTACTTGGGCTTCTCTTCAAGATGTAATTTCCAACAATGATCTTCATCATGGACTTCTTTTGAACAATGTTTACGAACAATTTTTTCTCCCTCTTTCTTAACAGATGCCTTATTTTTGCCTTTGCCTTTTGAGGTATTCTCTTTGAATTTACCCTTGAAAGGTTTCTTCCTACCCTCTTCAGAAATGTTTTTTCCTCTAGCTTCTAGATGTGTGGCCTGAACACATACTTCATCTAAAATTTTCGGGTTAAAAATGAGGATAGTATGTTTAAGGTAGCTATGTAAACCTCCTATGTACTTGATCAAAGTATCTTGGCTCTACAAATATACCCCTAATAATCGAGCTCTTCTCCTAAATTCTTGGGTCTATTCTTTCACATTATGTCTCTTTAATTGCCTCAAGTTTTTCCATTTCATTATGGATTTCTGAATAAGAGCTATTGGATAAAACTGTTATTTTATTGCAGTAATGAAATCAGTCCATGATAGATTAATCTTACCATGCTTCTTGATCTCCTCCTTTGTCTTGGCTTCCCACCAAACAAGTGTCCCACCTTCCATTCTCAATGAAGCTAATTAGATTTTGGTATCATCATTTTGAAGGTTTTTGATTCTCAAATACACCTCCAATTGCCTAATTCAATTATCAAACTTCAGCATTAAACATTGGCAATTCAAACTTAACATCAAGTTTTAAAAAAGGACTTTTACCAGTGTTATTTGATTTGTGTCGCTGATGTACTGAAGTTGAAGTATAGGATGATGATTATGAGGGTGATGATGGTGAATTTCCACTACCTCCATTTCCTCCATTGCCCTTCTTTAACTTATCTTCATCATTGTGACCTCCTCATGATCACTATCCTTCCTTGTGAATTTTGGATCCTTCTCCTTTCAATTTCTCATTCCTTTCTTCATAAAATATTCTAACCATCTCAGTCAAGTTAATAAATGATTTCATGAACATATTTCTTCCTCTTTGGGATCAACTTCTTCATGGATTTCTCCTTCCTCTTGAGACATGATTAATGCGTATTCTGCTTCTTTTGAAGGTGAACAAGGTGGTGGAGATTGTGGAAATATTTCTCTTCGTTTCTATGGCTCACTTTGAGACCCTCTTGCTTCCACCAATGTTCCTTCTCCTCTTTTGAGCTTGAGCCTAGTAAGCATCTAACACTTGCAAACAGTTAAAGAAATCTTTGCACAAAACAACACCAGAGAATAAAATCTAGCTCTAATACCAACATGATATCAAAAGATTGTATTAGTTTACTGTGCTAAGTGTCTTTCTAGTTATAAAACACACGCATACTTGTCTCCAAAGTTTTCTTAAGGATTAAGAATTTTAACGATGAAATATAGATGATTCCAGTGAATTATAAGCATGAAATAACAACAAAAAACACTGAACAACAGTGTATAATAGGGAAATAAAACCACACATAACATTTACATAGCAAGCATGACGAAGAAGTTCACCCCTTCTAGGCTACATCTACTGGTCCAACTCCGAATGGCATGTCCATATTTCATTATGCTCAAAATTTTGCAAAAACATGTGTTTACAAACCTCTAATGGTTTTTTTCTCTACACCAATGGCTCCAGAATGCTCCAATTATTCTAGAATGACTCTCCATTCACTTAGATTGGGCGAAAATTGACCCTCCAAGTCATTTGCCGAGTAAATCCTAGAAAAACTCCACTAATTTTGGTGAGCTTCAATTAACTATAGTTACATTTTTCCAAAACCAACAAATTTAGGAGCGCGCTATCTTTCCCACCAGCGTTAACTGAAAAATTTAATTTTTAAGGGTAGGGGTGGGCACATGTACACCCACTAACCCTGTATAACCGTAACGGTCAGAGTCTAAAATAGAGGAGAACAGACCTTAACCGCAAGAATGTAGCCATGTGACATGGTTTTAAGTTAAATGTCAAAGTTAACCGAAACTGTCGGTGGATAAACGTTAACCATGCAGAGGTTGCATGTGATATGGCTTGGAGTTAAATGATGCGAAGAATTAAATAGTCGGTTAAACATTTGTTTCATGGTTAGTTGCAACAACATGTGACCATATTTCACGAGACCGCTGGCAGGTTGGGACCGCCAGTGGTCCCAACCTGCACATTCATGTTTATTACAATTTTAATGTAACCGGTGCACCTATATGGCTAAGTAACACCTTGTATCCCGGTTGGTGGAGAGTTATGCGTGTAGGCTGGAGGTCGTGGGGTCGAACCCTGCTGACCTATACCAAATTTTTACCCTAACTTCTTGGGGACACGTGGTGACCTCAGGGTTGACCACGTGTCACCCTTCCATTGGTTCTTAAAAATGCACGTGCACCCTCAAACCAATCACATAGCACCACTTGTTAGCCTCTAAATGGCTCTAAGAAAAGGAATATTCTTTGAAATATTCCTTTTTGCTGACTTTGCACCATGCATGCTAACTGGCCATCCCAGTCAAACCTGTCGCAAAATCTAGCTTTTTGGGAAATCAATCAGAATGTGATATCTCCCTCATACAACATTAGTTTTTCGAACCGTTTACAGCACCAGAATTAGGAAGACGACATCTAGAAAACCATCCTGGATTCAACCTAATCCTCTAACTTTCAAGTTTTAGCAAAGTTTATGAACACCTTATCAATATTGGAACTTGAAGCAACCACAGAAACAATAACTCGACAACTACGAAATCGATCAATTTCAGAGTATCTCATCAACTGGAAGAACTTGCCCACTGAAGATCCTACATGGGAGGATGAGAATTTTATACAAAAGCATCCAGAGCTACTTAAGAATTGAGGAAAACACATTTTTGAAGGAGAGAGGCATGTTAGGTCCATATATTACTAGTGTAGTCCCTTATTGTTGTTATTGTAACCTGCTTATTGTTATTGTTATACCCCTGTAACCTCCATATTGTTATTATTGTTCCCTTACATTATTATTGTTAGGTCGGCTAGGATTATATTGTTAGCCCATGGACTCCTATATATAGAAAGGATGCTTTATCATTTGTATCATCCAAGAATTGTTCATTTATGTAATGTAAAGGAGGTTGTCCCCTAGAAGTGGCTTATTTCTAAGGCATTGATATATTTTTTCTTCTATTTTAGGAGCTGGTTTCATAACATGCATCGAAGCCTAAGTTCGCACACTTACAATAGAAAAGGAGATGAATACGTTTTCCATCAGTTTATAGAAATATCTTGTTAAATTTTTGGGTACATGTTGTATGCTTCCTCTTGATGTTGATTTGTTTGTTTTTGAGAAAATTTGATTGAACTTATTTATAATGTGAAATAATATATATATATTGTAATAAATATTTTATATAATCTATAAAAAATATGTATTACCAGTTACATCAGTGGTATATGGCCACAAGCAATAAGTAGATGAAGGGGTGATGGATTATTGGAGAGAAACATGGTTTTAGTACTATTATGGTTGATGGACATGCTTATAATGATAAAATTGAGGAAACATGCCATACGTTTAATAAAATTCACATAAAATATATTTCCTTGTGTACCACTACGGGTTTAGGCTATGAATATCCTAGAACTGGCAAAGAGGCATTGTTGTTATTCTAGAAAATACAAAATGTTGGTGAAAAAAAAAATCAATATACTCTCAGAATTGTGATTTGCTATATTTATATAAGGTCGTGTGGAAGATTGCATAGATTTTAAATTTTAACATAAATATTCCCTTTGTATTTTTCAAGAAATTGGGAATTAAAATAATTTAGGATACAATTTGATCCAGATTTATGAAGGAACGAAAAATATAGAAATATACATAAACATAGAGATGCAGTGGAAATAATGCCTCATTTCCTGAATATCACATAATAGAAGTATGCTTACAGACATAATGGAAATAAAAATAGCTAGGGCACTGGTAGCTTATCTCTGAGAAGAAAAGTGGTGGCTACATGCCTCTTAATTGTGTTAAAATGAGGCAAAAATGCCTATTTATTGTTGAGAAACAATGCAAAACCCTAAACATCCACAAACCTAACCGTAGGAGATGAAGTGCCAAAACTATTGGGGCCGTTTGGGCAAATTGGTGTTTCAACTTCCTGGGGCCGTAACTTTGGCATACTATCTCCATTTGATGCACATGATATATCGTTAGAAAGATATATATGAGGACTACAACTACTAATTGTGAATGTAGATTTTGGAACGGAATCAAATTTTCCAGCAGTGCGATGCCAAAAAAAACGTCGTTTAGGGCCTCAAAATGGCTCCGGATGTTTAGGACCCAAAAAACTGAATGAACTGACGGTGTGGGTACAAATGGAATAGGGGGTGGCCACCAATACCGACGTGGCCCATTAGTTCCTCCAAATGGCTCCAAAAGTCCAGGAACCGACAACCTACTAAAAATAGTAAGTTGTGCTGAAAGTGAAAAGCTGAAATAATTGATGGCGTGGATCCAAATGGAATAGGTTGCTGGCAACTGATATCCACCTGGATCATTCCTCCCTCCTTAGGAATAAATGGTCCGCATTGCATTGAGATCCCCCATGAGATGACGCAAATTATGTTGAACTGGGTATTGTCGAAGATGTCATGGGCCTGTAGGTAGACATGCTGGATGTGTTTAGTAAATTTGGTTCCCTTATCATCCTCAGACAGTACATGAGTGGATTATGACTGTGTAGTTGTATGAGGTATGGAAAAATCATGTGGTGGTGCGTCGGGGGTCAGATCAATGGAGTGCTTGTCTTGGCAGTGTAGAGGAACCTCTATGAGTGAGGAGAAAATTTCCTTGTATTCCTCCATGACTTTGTCCATCGGCTGTAGCCATGCAGGGGATCCCTGTTTTGAGGTTGTGTCCACAATATTATTCTTTCCTTGTGAGCGATTTGTAAGGAAAATAAATTTCCTGGTTTGGGAAACAATCTTACTGCGTTGTTTTGCAGTAGTCAAAGAGATGAGAGGAGGCAGTACTACCTATGGTATCTTGTACAAGTTATTTCCCAAAGTAATAATAATAGCATGAGGCCCAGACTCATACATAACATGTCACCTCCATAAGTATGGTTTGTCCAATGATACATTAGCTACATCAAGATGAGCAACATTACACAATACCTCATCCGTGAATGGCTTGATACTGTACGAAAGGCGGTGCTGCTGGCAGACGCAGAGATCTCTCCCTGGGTGAACACACCCGATTGTATATGACTGCAAGTGTGCTATGGTCGGGAGGTTGAGCCGCTTCACAACCTCTACTGAAGTGAGGTTCTTTTGGCTTCCGCTATTGACAAGGAATTGTAGTGGAGAACCCTTCACCCACATCTACAAATGGAAGAGGCGCTCCCCTTCCTCAGGATCCTCAGGATCATCCCTTTGAATATTGGTGGTGGAAATAATGGAAATGGGATCCGCATTAATGATCTACTTCCATTTTTAATTTCCTCTCTCTGGTTCTAACTCAAGATCACAACATGCATCTGATTCGGGTGCCTTTAGTTCAACCACCAATGATTGTTTGGCCCGACACTCATTTGTGTTCTGAGTGGGGTTGTTATGAAATTAACACCACTTCCCTGTGTCCTTATTTGGATTTGTGGTGTTTTTATGAGTTTCCCTGCTTTGGCCTTTCCCCTTGTTCTTCGGTTTGCGGGTGCCTTTCCCTAGCTTCGGATTCACAGATCCAAAGTCTTGCTTATTTTGCTTAAATTTTTGCTCGATCTTGGTAGGATAACAATATGTCGTTCCAAGTGATGTGATGTCGAGGAGCTCCATTTACTCCTGAATTTGTCTGTGTAGAAAGATGTGGTACTTGAGCACCAAATGTCTCTCTAATTCTTTAATTCCCAACTTTGTGCACAAGGTATACAACAAATTCGTCAGTTTGTGCACATCTTGATCCCTTTGCTGTCGCACCATGGTCCATTGGATGTACTTGTCCTCATAGCTCCCCACAATGTAATATTATTCCTTGATGTCATCTTGGAACAAATTCAATGTGGGTGCTGCCGAGAACGAAAAGGGTTCCCTCTCATCCTTTCTCTCACAATATGTTTCCCACCAGTCCTTGACACGGGGGGCAACTTTAAGGAGTGAAAAAATAATCTTTTCTTGGTCAGAGAAATCATAGACTGAAAAATACCCTTCTCTAAAATTCAACCATCTATCAATGAAGTTTTCATCTATATAGCCTTCAAATATAGGAATGTCAAAGTTTACATGTACTTTGAAGGGAGTTGCGCCTCCAGAGTGGTTGTTGGATGCAGATGTGGCATAGGTGGGAAACTGTTGAAGGATCTGAGCAAATTTATCCATCATCACATTCCTTTGTTTATTGAGGGCCTCCGCGAGCAATATTTTGATAAGATATCATGCTCCCTCATATTTATTTTCTTCCTCCATGGGAGTTCATCAGGGTTTGCGAGGTTGATCTTGCAAGGGTTCAACTAGATTGAGCCCTAACACCTTATAAGCTAACTGCGTTGGGGACATGCAAAGAAAAACAGAGAAAGAGAATACTTCTCTGATACCATTGATCCAAATTTATGTAGGAACACAATAAAATATAGAAATATACATAAACATAGATATGCAATGGAAATAATGCTTCATTTCATTAATATCACAAAACAGAAATATGCTTACAGACATAATGGAAATAAAAATAGCTAGGGCATTGGTAGTTTATCTCTAAAAAGAGATGTGGTGGCTACATGGCTCTGAAATTTGTTACAATGAGGCTCGAAGGCCTATTTATTGCTGAGAAACAATGAAAAACCCTAAACATCCAAAAACGTAACCATAGGAGATGAAGCGCCAAAACTATGGGCCTCGTTTGGGTAAATTGGTGTTTCAACTTCCCACGGTCGTAACTTTGGCATCCTATATCTGTTTGATGCACATGATACATCGTTAGAAATATCTATCTGAGGATTATAACTGATGACCACTAATTTAGATTTTATAATAGAATCATATTCACTAGTGTCGTGATTCCAAAAAAATGTCGTTTAGGGCCTCAAAATTGCTTCGGATGTTAAGGACCCAAAAAAATGCTAAAAATAGTAAGTTGTGCTGAAAATGAAAACTGAAAGAACTGATGGTGAGGGTCCAAATGGAATATGTGGGTGGCCACCAATATCCATGTGCCTAATTAGAGCCTCCAAACGGCTCTGAAAGTTCAGGAACCGATAACCTGCTAAAAATAGTAAGTTGTGCTAAAAGTGAAAAGCTGCAAGAGTTGATGGTGTGGGTCCAAATGGAGTAGGTGGGTGGCCACCGATATCCACCTGGATCACAATTATATGGTGAAAGGTTTAAAATTTTGTCTCTAATTCACTAAGGAGTTAGGAATTCAAATTTCTTTGTTGCTATTGATTTGTTATAGGAATTAGGACATTTGCGCAGCTATGATTTAGTTAGAGGTAATTCTGGCTTCGATAAATAATCCAATGTGAGTTTAAATATGTGATTGAACTGAATGACAGGATAGTGAGGGAACTTTTTTTAGCACTAATGATAATTATTCCTTCATCCCATCTATGACCTACTTCAAAAATAACCACGATGGAAATACCATGGCTTTATTCATTGAAGGATCTTAGTAATGAAGGAACTGAAGTGATGATTAGTATTATATTGATAGTATTTTTTTATTTATTATATACTCATGGAATTTTTTTTTATAAGAGAGATTATAAAATGAGAAAAATTATTTAAATATGCATCTCTTTTCAAATATAACAGGCGTAGTCATCATTTGACTGATGAAACAATATGGTGAGACCAATTATCTATGATTCTAGTGAACATGAAAAGTAGATGGCATCATTTATGGTTTCCTACACCATTAGTTCACAAATAGTACTTATATACTTAATTGGTGGCATAACAATAGATTGGACTCATTTAATAATATTAAAAAATTTATATTCCTATATCTCACTTTGCATTTATAGTAAGTTTTCAAGAATCTAAAAGGTATCAAATATGATTCTTTGGAATGACTTATAGGATTGCATATTGGTCAAAAGGGTAAATGGTAAGCACACATTAACACTATTTAAAGAAAACATAATAGAGAATAGAGGAACCGATAAAATGGCATAGCTTAAGAAAATAATTTTATTCAAACATTATCCATCCTAGTTGGTTACATTCCTTTTATAGAAGAGAACAAAGTAGAAATGAGCATAATATATACTCTTGTCATTACTTGTATGTGTTTTGTTGTAGCATAAGTAGTATAAGATCATTACCATTGGTGTTGTTAAGCAAAGGCAAAATCAAATTTCCAATGAAACCTAAGGCATTCCAACGCTTCACATTGTGAATATGAAGTGGTCCCATTTGTGGAATTTTCCTATAGTTCATGAATTTTTACACAAGTAAAAATTGTCTTATATCCATTCCCCTCCACCTCACCCTTGTATAAGAGTAGCATGTATATGTCTAGGTATTTTTCGTATAAACTTGGTGGGTAAATTGTCACATCTTATTGAACATAAATGAGAACATTTAATAATAGGAGAGGATTTTTTTTTGGTTTTCATTCTAAATTTTATATGGGGCATTGTGTTATTAATATGCTTAAAGAAAGAATTCAAGGACGGGTGGTCATGAAACTAGATGAACAAGGTATTATAAAAAAAATGAAGCGAACATTTAAGTTTCAAATTATATTAGGATCTCATCAAAGGTCATCAAAACCGCCTAATCACCATAAAAAATCACTCCTATCGTTTATAAACAAGATCACTTATCATGTAGTCAATTATATAAGATCCCGGGTCTATCACATATAGTCTGTATCCATGAAGGATATGTCCATTATTTCACACTTGTAGTCTCAAGGAAAATGAAATCAAACAAGGGATGCTTCTAATTCTATCTAATAAAATAATTGTAATTAAATAACACAAACCTTAATAGGGAATTTCACAGTGGTGTCTTACTCGTTCTTTGCTCCTTCCGCGGAGGTTTAATTGTGCTTTGGACCATTTACTAGAGTTTCTTCTGTTTCAAGCATTGGAGTTTCTTTTAAATGGAGGGTCTGTAAGTTTCTTTGGGTTTCTGTCTCCTATATGGTTATGAAGAGATGTTGCAGAATGTATTCCGAGGGTGTGCCTTCATGTGCTCAGGATTTTTACCTTTTTACTACTTCTCCCTGTCACTCTCGATTTTGAGCGAGTAATAGAACTGGGAGGTTGACCTTATATCTAAAGTCGGTTTACAACCTGCTACGGGCATGTGGACCATAGAGGAAAAATAGGGTCTAGTTTTTCATGTGTTGAACACAAGACCTTACTGATCAAAAAATATTTATACTTGTTTTTATTTTCTCGAGTCATGCCATATTTCCTGGAGGTTTTTGCACATATAACTACATTTAACTCTATAAATTTGGACTCCAAATATGTAATTATTTATGAAGGTCTTTTCTCCTTTTATGATATTGATATAGATGGTTTAGATATATATTTGGGGTTGTTTTCTCTCTGGAGAGGCCCCTATGACTCCTTTGGATGGGTGTTTCTCATTTTTGAGGCCCTATAAAGGTTTCATTGTTTATGATGGGCTTTTGATTATTTGCTATCTTTCTTGGCCTGCCATGAGGTTCTCCCATTGTTTGGGAACCACTTCTGCAACTATGGGTATTGGTCTGTGCTTCTCCACTGTCTTTTTTAGTTGGAGGGGCTACTTATGGCTTTGGCCCCTTACTAGGGCGATGATTTCATATGGAATGTTGTGACATCTACTATGTAAATTTTTGTGACTCTGTTTATAAAAATTTCTATTTTTCATTCGGAAAAAAAGAGCACAAATCTTAATAATCATTGTAATGAAATAAGAAATATACTAAGTAAAAGTTATCAACAAAAAACCATGAAAATAAATAGAACTTGTATTCTATGAAGAATGATACCTATAGACATTCAATGGAATTAGTTAGTAAAAGGTGAAACACTCGTTAATAGTAATCATTAACGAAACATCAGGCATATTTAGTATAATATCAAACATCGATTAACAATATCTAGCACAACCATATAACTTAAATGATTACTAAATGTTGATATACATCAATCCTTAATAAGAATAAAAACTTCATCATACATATCAAGTTTCTAAAATTAAAAGAGTTATAAGAATTAATTGGATTATAAATTTATTTAAAATAATAATAATAATTGATAACAAATAATTAATATCTAATTTAAATGCATATACACTTTAGAAAACCATGTGAGAGGATTCATAGCCATGAAGATTCATCCCACTTTCTTATTGGGATTCTTAATCTATAAATATAATTTATTACAATAATATAAGAAAATACCATGGCTCATCAATAAGACATGTCAAAATAACTCATTTCAAATGACACTTATTCATAGGGCACAACTACTCAGTGGAAACAAATCTCAATATTTGATTTGTGTATAGTACTAAGAATATTCTTGAATATTTTGTGGAGGTTAAATCCTTCCCATCCAGCTAATTATTATTGATAAGTCAATTAAAATTGTGCAAGACAAATTCCAAAATAGACATTCCTATTAGAATAATTATGAAATTATGTTCTATCTAATAAAGTATCAAAATGTAACTATCACTAGTACAAAAATTAAAATATAAACTAATAGGCATTCTAATAACATTAACAATGAAGCTTCTCGAAAAACACTCTGCGCACTTGATCTAGCCGTGCACCCTCTGTGCTTGTGGCCGCAAGCTATCCATGGCCCCTCCAGACGATTCTACGGAGGGGGTCGATGCTCAAACATCGTTCTCTGCTCTTTTTAAATCACTTCCGCTTCAACACCCTCGTCCATCCCTTTCTAAGTTTGTCAAGAAGTTGGATGGGCTGCAAGAGGTCATTTTGCCTCCTACTTTGCCAAGAATGGCTTCTCTCTCACTTGTTGGTTGGGGGCTTATTGGGAAATTCAATGGCTTATGGCCATCCCCCAAAACTGTTCAATGTTGGATCAAGAAAAACTGGGCGGACAAAGTTAGTGGGAAAATTTCCATTCGCTTCTGTGGGAAAGGATATTAAACATTTCATTTTGAAACAAGAGTAGACAAGGACTTAATCTTCAGAAACGATCCTTATTTCATGGACTCTAGAGGGCTGTACTTGAACAAATGGACTCCAGACTTCGATCCTGAGCTGGATGTCCCTAGTGCTGTCTCGGTTTGGGTTCGGCTTCTGCATCTCTCTCTCCATTGCTGGGGAGATGATTCGGTTCGAGCCATTGGCAATGCTGTTGGGAAGTACATCGATCGGAGCAAGCCCAAGGAAAATATGCAAGCCTGTGCGTGTATATGTGTTGAAGTTGATCTCGGCAAGGGGCTCCCAAAGGCAATCAAGCTAAATGTGGATGACTGGACACACATTCAGCAACTGGATTATGAACAAATCCCATTCAAATGCAAGGTATGTCACGAGTACGGTCATTTTGCTAATCGCTGCTCTAAAATTGTTAATGATGAAATTGCTCAACCTGAGAAACAATGGGAAATTGTCAAGCGAAAAAAGACTGTTGCTGCCCTGTTAGTTGAGGCTCCTCCCAAATCAGCTCCCTTCAAACCTAATCCCTCCTCCTCGTTGACACCTCCGCCCTCCCCACCCAATAAATCCTTAGAGTCAACTAATCCCTTCTCCTCCATTTCCCTTGATGATTATCCCCCCATCTCTCTACCTCCATCTCAGGATGGCTCTCTTGCTTCGACTCCCCCTTCAAACCCTTCTTCTTCATTCTCCCATGAACCTCCTACATCAATATCCACCATAAGCTCTTCTAAAGAACACGGTGCCAATCTGGACACACACAGAAAACAAGGACCAGGCAGGAGATCCACCAAATAGCAGAGAGAAGAAAATTCCCAAAAAGATATTTCCATGGGCACCCAAAACTCCATTGAAACTTAAATTTTGGGGAAAAACAGCAAGGAAGCAACACTTAAATATCAGGGAGGGCGAGAAACTCTCCGTACTCCTCTCACCCAATGATGAAAGCCCTATCTTGGAATAGCAGGGAATTAGGGCACCCCTCTAAAATCACAGCTCTAACTGATCTGATAACTCAGGAAAAACCAGGAATACTAATGTTACAAGAAACAAAGCAAGGATACCAAGAAATGAGATGGATTATTGATTGCCTCAAGCAAGGAAGCATCTGCGAATCTAGGGGAGCTTCAGGGGGAATCGCCACCCTTTGGAACCACGCTGCTTAGAAGCACAAAACTGATACAATCAACCAATTCTGGATTAAAGTTATTCTAGAAAATCTAATGAACAACCAAAAAATTGTCATCTACAATGTCTATGCTCCAAATCACTACAGGGACAAAGCGCAGTGTTGGAATTCTCTCCAAACTGACATTGATGAAGAATAAAGTAGCAACATCATACTTGGAGGAGATCTCAATCTCATACTCCACGCCAATGAAAAGAGAGGGGGATGTTTTACACACTACCCCTGCAAAACGCAGTTGGAAACTATTATGCAGGATCACGATCTCATAGATGTTGTCCCCAAAAATCGAAGGTTCACCTGGAATAATCGCAGACTGGGCAAAGATAATATAATGGAGCGTCTAGACAGGATATTGGTGAATTTCTCCCTCCTTTCCTCCTACTCCATGACATACTATGTTGTTCTCCCCTTCTCAGCATCCGATCATTACCCCACAACGCTAGTTCTTGAAGCTCACTGTTCACTAGGTCCCATTCCGTTTAAGTACAGCCCGCTATGGAGAAATTTGCCTATTGTTGATCATATTGTTAAACACACATGGTGCCAGCACATTGAAGGATCGCCGGGTTTCATCTAGGAGATCAAACTAAAAAGGACCAAAAGCGCCTTAAAAGACTGGGCACGAAATCACTATAAGGAGCCGGAGAAAGTTAAAGTAGAAATCAAAAACAATTTGGAGCAGATCCACAGCACTATAGAGGAACAAGGACTGTCCCAAGAATCCAAAGCTAGAGAATGTGACCTTTACTTCCAGATTTATCGTGCCAATCGTATGGAGGAGAAGAAATAGAGAATCAAATCACGCCAGCTGTGGCTGCAAGGAGGGGACAAAAACTCCACCTTCTTCCATAAGCAGACTACAGTTAGAAAAATCAAGAACAATGTCACCTCCATCACTAATGATGATGGCAAAATTCAAACTTCCCAAGATGCTATTAAAAAGGCTACCTCAAAGAATTACAGCGTGCTCTTAACTGAAACCAAAGAAGTTGAAGACTATTCAAATTTGATTCAATATCTTCCCACAGAAATCAGTGATGAAATCAATGCAGAGCTCACCAAGGAAATAGAAGAAGAAGAAATACAAAGAGCCATTTGGGCACTTCAGCCAGACAAGGCCCCTAGCCCAGATGGTTTCTCCATAAGCTTTTATAGATCTCATTGGGGGATTATCAAAAAAGATCTTATCAAAATGATAAAATGGGCCCAACACAAGAATAGAATCGGAGGCTTCACCAATGCCACCCACCTCACCCTTCAACCTAAAGAAAATCGACCCTCATCCTTCTCCCATTTCGGCCCATTTCTCTTTGCAATTCCTCATACAAAATCTTGACTAAAATCATAGCCACCCGCCTCAAACCTATCCTCCCTTCACTCATCTCTGAGAATCAAGGAGGCTTCTTAGCCAACAGACAAATTTCTGACTCCATTCTTCTTGTGCAAGAGGCTATCCATTCCAACCAAGTCAGAAAAGAAAAAGGTTTTGTTTTAAAACTGGACTTAGCCAACGCATTCGACCGAGTTAGACACTCTTTCCTCTTTGCTGTCCTTAAGAAAATGGGATTTGCCTCACCCTTCATTGACCTAGTCCAAGCATGCATCTCTGGCCCTTGGATCTCCCCCCTCATCAATGGCAGACTAGGGCCATCCTTCCAATCTTCTCGAGGATTACGTCAAGGCTGCCCCCTTTCCCCCTACCTTTTCATCTTGATGGTTGAATCCTTTAGCAGGGCTCTTGATCACAAACGTCGCACCGGTCTTATCACCGGCATTAAATTTGGGAATGGATTAAAAAACATAAACCATTCTCAGTTTGCTGATGACACCTTGTTAATGGGAGGAGCCTCCAACATTATAGCTCGTTGTTTCAAAAAAATCTTCGAAAGATATATGAGTTACTCCGGAGGCATGATCAATTACCTTAAGAGCTGCATTTATGGCTGGAACGTAATTGCTCAAACTCTTCAAAGCATTTTCAGCATCTTCGGGGTTCTTTGCAAGTTAGATTGGGGGCATTTATCTTATCTAGGCATGCCAATGAGTGTGGGTTCTCTGAAATCTGAAGTTTGGGACACCATTATCGACAAAATGAAGATGAAAGTGCAGCAATGGGGCTCCTTCTGGCTCAACCCAGTAGGGCACCTAATCCTTCTGAAATTAGGCCTCTCCTCTCTGCCCTTGTATCAATTCACGCTCCTGCAAGCTCCAGCCATTTTTCATCACAAAGTGGAAGCCATCCTCCGTCACTTTCTATGGCAAGCAGGAAAAACTAAAATAAATAAATACAACCTCATAAATTGGAAACAGGTTATTCAACCTCATGAATATGGAGGGCTGGGGATTAGATCACCACAGCTCCTAAACCTAGTCTTTGGTGGCAAGATAGTCTGGAGACTCATCAATGGAGACTCTGCTTGGTGGAAGAATGTTCTGGAAGCCAAATATCTAAACTCTCCGAGGCAGCTTCTATTAGATCACGATATACCTCTCAGAGCCTGCACCAAAATCTGGGGGCTGTGTAAAAAAGAAATCCCCATCCTTGCTTCAAACATTTCTAAGGTCCCCAAGGGGGGCAACAACACTAGAATAGGGGCTGATAAAATAATGTGCCAACAACCTATCAGCAGTAGGCCTGGAACCCAACAAATTCTCTCCTACCTTGGCAACAAGGGGATCCACAATTTGAGCCAGATATCCAAATGGGATATTCACACTCATCTCTGGACAAGATGGCATTTCCTTGATATACCTGATGAGCTACGTTCAAGCCTGGATAATCTGTAGACTCAACTCCATGGTATCGCCCCCACCAAACAAAACGATGACGATTGTTTCTGTTGGGACCCTTCAGGCACCAGCTATACAATCAAAGCTTCCTACCATCAAATCTGTAATAGTGATCACCCCACGCCCATATGGACTCAATGGAAAACTGCTTGGAAATCAGAGACTCTCCCAAAAATTAAATTCTTCATATGGGTTCTTCTAAAAGGGAAAGTGCTAACTTCTGATAATCTGAAAAAACGTGGTATTATTGGTCCTTCCCGCTGCCCAAACTATCAAGCAGCTGAGGAAAATATTCAGCACCTTTTCATAAATTTCTCCTTCGCCACTACTTTTTGGAAAGAAGCCTTCCTGAAGGACCAACTCCCATGGGGTTCCCACAACACCATTGCCGATCTGTTACACTTATGGAAGAAGAATTACCCCTGGCAGTGCATGAAGAACAATGTGGCAAGAAGAGTTTGGAACACTCTTCCTTACTCTATGTTGTGGTGCATATGGCTAGCATGCAATCAAACAATCTTCAAAGACAAAAAAATTGACATCAGGAAGCTATACAACAAGGCAAGAGGACTCGCTCTGGAAACAATCGCTGTCAATTGCCAAAGGAACATTGACACAGCTGGTCTCTTCGTTGAAGAACGAAATTATATAGGATGTCTGTTAGATCAAAGTAACAAGGGCCAATACAATGGCCAAAATAGAAATGACACCAGCAATAAACAAATCTCTAGCAGCAATTGGAAAATCAGAATGAAGGATAAGGAGTTTGCACTCTGGATAAGAAACTGTAACCCACACTATTTATTCTTTGACGGAGCCTCCAAGTCCAATCCTGGTAAGGCTGGGACGGGCGGAATTATTTGTAACACCAACAGAGACATCATCCTTGCATACTAATGGGGATTAGGCCCCCTTTCCAATAATAGAGTTGAAGCCCTCGCTCTATACCAAGGTCTCATTCAGCTCCAAATTCTTGGCATTCACACAGCAACAGTGATCGGAGATTCGGCAATCAACATCACCTTAATGGACTACAATCGAACAGCCACCAATTTAGCACTTCAGAAAATAATAAATCGATGTCATGCACTCACCCAACAAATGCAAGAAACTCGATTTATTCATGTCCTTCGCTCCCTCAATAAGGAGGCTGATGCACGCGCAAGCATAGCCTACTCCAAACCTCTTGGCAGTCTCAGATGTAAGACCTTCGAGACTTTATGTTTCCAGCCATGAATAGGAAAAATCCCCTTAGATTGCCTACAAAGGCATCTGTTGTAATCACGCCCAAGAGTTCGATGGCAACCAGGAATACACTGTTGGAAAAAATGAGCCCAGCTTCAGCACAACAAATGCAGGATCTACAGGCCTTGAAGGCAACTCATTGCAGGATTTACAGGCTCTGAAGACAACTTCTCTTTAGCATGTTTTACAAATGTAGTCTTTTACTGTCACAGTTTGTCCGAATTTACACTAGATCAACCTTCTCAACAGTTAAGAATAATCGAGAGTGCAAGGGAACCTGGCCTTGTTGATGTTCCACTCTGTCTCTGTTTTCAAGCATATTTCCCTGTAACAATGGAGCCCAGACTCCCAATTTTTCCTTTTTGAATACATACAACACCTGATTATGTCAAAATAAATAAATAAATAACATTAACAATGAAAAAATTCTATATAAGAGATTGTCTCAATTGGTATTTATGTTGCAAGAGACTCCACATGATCTAGTCATTATGGCTCACTATCATTTTAAGAGGAAGAAAATTCAATATTTTTCAGGATTTTGACAAGGGATGAAACTTTTCTATTGAGCCTTCCAACTTTAACCATATATTATGTCATAAACATGACCAATTTTTGTTGAAAATTAACTCTATCATTTAGGAGTCTTTTCATGAAAGTATTTATTTTCTAGTAAATATTTATGGTCTTCATATAGGAGGTTTTCGTTGCTTTGGCAGAGTTTCCCACATTTCAGATCCAATCCCTAGCATCATGTTCAACTTTTCTATCTGATATGTAGCATATGTATTTCATAACCTGGTCCTACTCGTCTACAATGGATGTTTCCCTTTAAACCATTACAATTCTAATATCCCTATAGGACTCCATAGTTGTCTGTGCTTTGGTATATGCATGGCTATGATGGCGATAAGAAGAACTATGATCAAAGGTTAGGGAAAAACTAGGGTTCCCTCTTCTTCTACCACACTGAGTAGGAGAGAGTCGATTCCTATCCATTGAGGTTAGATCAATATTGGGGTAGGAATTGAAGATTAATTTGAGTGATAAGGAAGTGACAAGGTATCCACAAGGATTTGGTAGGAAATTTTAGTGTAGTTTAGGAATAAACCAAAGTAAGTAGCGAAGGGGAGTGGAAAATATTTCAATGTGAAACAAGCTTAGACTAGGAAAATACATGTAGGAGAGATTAGGAAGATGTTAGGTGATATCACCATAAAGAGGTTGAAAAATAACCAAGCCAAAATGAACATACCTCCAAGAACTGTTAGCCCCAAAGAAGGGAGCTCAAACCAAAAAATAACAATCTAAAATTTTGAACTCAATGGAGCTAGTGGAAAATTTGTAATTAAAGCAAAATCCAAAATTGAAACGATAATTAAACAAAACATGAAATGGTTGTGGTTGCTACAAATTGTGCCATAGGTGGATATTTCCCTTACGGATATTTTTCAGCTAATAATCACTATAAACATAACATGAATTAGATACTTCGTGAGTAAGACTTCCAAGACAAGAAACTCTATAAGATATCCTAATGGCACAAGGATGGAAAATTGACTTCACACAATTGTCAAGTTTTCACAAGGATTTGGTAGGAAAGTTGAGTGTCGTTTAGGAATAAACACAAGAAACTTGCGAATGGGAGTGGAACACTTCTCTAGATGAAAAAATCTTAGACCAGCAAAATAAATTTAGGGGAGATTAGAAAGGTGTTATACCATATAACCATAAATAGGTTGACAAGTAACTTAGCGAAAATGAACATGCCTCCAAGAATTGATAGTCCCAAAGAAGGTAGATAAAACGAAAAACTAACAATCCCAAATTTTGAGTTAAATGGAGCTAGTGGAAAATTGGTAATTTTAGCACAGTCATAAATTGAAATGATAGCTTAACCATACATGAAATGGTAGTGGTTGCTGAAAATTGTGCCATGGGTGAAGCTTCCCCATATGGCTAATTTTTAGCTGATAAGCATTATAAAATTAACATGCATTAGATCCTTCATTAGTAAGCATTCTATGGAAATAAACTTTGTAAAAGCTCCCAACAACCTAGGGATGGAAAATTAACTTCACACAATTATCAAGTATTCATAAGGATTGGGTTGGAAATTCAATTGTAGTTTAGGAATAAAATCAAGAAACTAGCTAAGGGCAGTGGAAATGTTTTCCAGATGAAACCGGTTTTGACTAGGAAAAAACATATAGGGGATATTTCAAAGGTGTTAGACTATATGACCATAAAGTGGTTAAAAAGTAACCAACCCAAAATGAGCATGATTCCAAGAACTGATAGTCCCAAAGAAGGTGTTATAGGTCAATTTGGGCATCATTCCCAATGACCTAGTTAACTGGGCATCATCTCCAGGACCAATTTATAGGGTCTATCATCCCTTAACATTTAAATTTCGATATGCCCTAAGGCAAAGAACAAGGCAAATCAATCAAAGACTTTCATCTGAAAAGGTTTCCAAGGTTTGAAGTTTATAATATATCATATGAGAGCTCACCAACGATGCCTATAAAGGTACTAAGTGTGTTGCATATGTAGATAGCCCCATGCAAGGTTGCTCTACAAATCACTTCTCGACATATATGGGTGCGTTAGTCACATTGGGAGAAAAATTCTCATTGTTCCGAAATCTCCACTTGGCTAGTGCCTTCTAGAAGAGTTCACATGTGTCAAAATTAGTATCCATGTGTCCATTTGACATCTACAAGATTGGGAACATGTATTGTCCATTATTGGAAAGTCTTTGATTGTAAAACTACCTCAGATACTCTATAAATTTAGCACAGATCTTAGTGTTTGGGAAGGAAGAACTTGTGTAGAGAAATGCTGGTGGATTTTTTATTGAGGAGATTGATTTGAGTGAAAAATTTCTCAAGATATCTGCATTTATATGAGGTTGGGATCCTGCTGGAGATGGTGAAACAAAATCAGTCATTTGGTTGTAACCTCCCCTTCTATCATTAATAAAGAATACAACTTTCATTTCCCTATAAGCATCTATATTAGCTTTGATTTTCCATACTGCAAGATCTTAGTTGATGTTAATGGTTTATTCTTTACTCATTTAGAAAACTAAATTGAATAGACATCTGTATTATTGCTATCTTCTATTGTTTAGTGTTCATTCTTGCAGGAAACATTTTTCACAGTTGGCTAGAATTTGAAGCTACAATAGAAGCGACAGAAGGAATCATTTGGAAGCGCTTGGATTCCAATTAAGCAGCTAATTCATTATGTGTGTCTATTCTTAGTTAGGAAAATTAGTCGTATAGTCTTTAAACGTTTTTCTAGACTAGCACCTGTCTAGGGAAGCGTGTTTTATCTGTAATTCACAATTCTGTCCAACAAATTGGCGACTCCGTTGGGGAGATTACTCTCTATCCTAGGTGTTTTAGCCTTTGATTTTCTATGTTTATTCATCTAGTAGTTGTTACTCACAAATATTAGGCCTTTTCAAATCTTAATTTGCAAAATAAGTGTGTTAAACAGCTATGTTTTTCCTTTGACACCGCGCCCAATGCACTATTGGACAGGACATAGTGCTTTGCATAGCACTGTCTCCCTTTCAGGCCTGCGTTGCAAAGTACTATCTCTTTTTAGAGACGGCGTTGCCTCCTGAAGCCATCCAAATTCCCTTGAATTTGTCTTTGTAGTTTGTTTCAGTTTGTTTGCTGATGTTTTTTGAAAATCCTGAGCCTCATATTGACCAGTGAATTCATCTACCTCTTCATCCTTTGAAAGAAAATTTGTTCAATGTTTGTTTAAAGTATTTTTCTTTATCATTGGAAAGTTAATTTCAAAGTATTTTTATTGTCTCATTAGATCCATTTGCTTTTGAAAAAGGAAATTATCGTAAAATCTTTATTTCCTGATAGGAGAAATTGTTGTCTCATTCCTCATTTTTCCTTCAAAAGAGAAATAGTTGTTTTTATTCCTCATTTCTCAAAAGTAAAAGGCATTTGATTTTGTTGATTTATTCCACTTAGTTTCTTTTCTACATTCATAACATTAAAGGAACTGAAAAGAAAAATCTGCATTTGCATGTAGTAGTTTGTGTATTTTTCAAAAGGAGCAATTAGGAAATCTACATTTAGTTTGTGTTCTTTGATTTGTTTGCTTGCAAATTGATTGCTCTTTCCTTCTAGTAGCTAGGTTTTTCATTGAAAAACTAAAAGTGAAAGATTGCTTATCATTCTTAGTTGCATTTTAGGAATTTTCCAATACATCATCGCGGTGAACCTTTGAAAGGCAATTTGTTAAGCAAGATCAACATAAAATTGATCTCAATTTACCTAACAAAGCATTGGAACCATAACGATAAATCTTAGAAGGTCTAGGCTAGAGACGTGTTCCAACGTCGTAAAAAATAGCAGCTGTCGTTAATTTATATGCAATACATTCCGAGTCTAATACCTCACTCCATGTACGTAAGTATATTGTAGCTCGTCCATGTACTTTTGGGTATATTGGGTGGTGTTACAGTACGATAAGTATAAAGGGGTTCTCTCACTGTGCAGTTTCGCATCAGACAATACTAATACAAACTTGGGCCTCCATGTACCTTTAGGTATATTTGGGAGGACAAATTTTAGGTGCTATCAATCAATAGTGAATCGAGTCGGTTGCCTTCTCAATTGTGATACACCGAACACAACATTCTGGGAGATTGCCTATCCGTACTTCTTGGTTCGCCAAGAAGTATTCTGCAGTTCACAGTTTCTTGGTAAACCTTTTGCCTAGTAATACCCTTTTATTTTGTTTGTTTATTTTTTATTAAAATAAATGAGTCATCTTGGAAGAACAAAATCATTTTCCCTGTCGTTTGCGTAGACTACCATTGAAACCACATTTACCACCTGAAGTTACTCTTGGTCGGTGAAGGTGACATCACTCTACCAAAAATAGTACTATCAGTACCTCTGGTGAAGCATCATCTCCTCATATACTAGAGTCAACACAAGTTGTTTCTACCAATCTCGGTTTGTCTACTGTTGTCGAGATAGATTCCTCATAGCTACCCGTGGTGACGATCCATCCAATCTGTGAGATCATACCTCCCGAACCTAACATTGTTTAACTACAAGTTGATCCAGATCCCATTGTGCTTTAGGGGAAGATTTCATTGGTCAAATTGGACATCATCCCCAGGACCAATGAAATAGGGTCTATCATCCTGTTTTATTTCAGTTGCTATATTCCCTAAGTGGAGAAAATATTGATCCCAAAGTTGAACAACCGGAATTTGTTCCTATATTGGTCACTCCAAAATCTATTGTAGCCATTGAGTCTCCCATATCACATAGTCAACCACCTGAAATATACTTTGGGCCTGATGGTGAAATACCTTCCCTTGGTTTAATTGCGATTAAATAAATCCCGCAAGACAAGACACCTTTAACTCCAACCCATTTTGGGGAGGACCTTTACCTGTACAAGTCTTTTCCTTAATCGACACCATCTGATTTTGTTGATCCTGTTCCTTTTTAAAGTCCCATCGATTCAAAAGGGTATACATTTGGTCAAGTAAGCATGTCTGAAACAACACATTCGGTTGGGCCATCTGTTCCAATTATGTCAGATCCCACCCTAGCTATCCTGTCGATGTTTACAACTTCACCAAAGTCATATTTTCATGGTGGCCCTTTGGTCCCATCAGGTTACAAATCATTATCTGGAATTTTCTCTGGTGCATCTTCAAACCCATGGACTTTACCAATGTCATCATCTGGTATTTTAACTGGTAATCCTATAGTAAGTACCGAATGACTTGATTCATTATACACATCTTCAAGGAAATATCAAGATGGTCATGCTGGGTCTATTCCTTCAAGTACCATATCAACTCTCCCAGCATTTGGAGATAAATATTTTTCGTCTTATTATCCTCCTCATGTTGGGGGACAACCTTTTGGTCACCCAATATGACAGTACTCCATCTCTTTTTGGTCAATCTAATGTCGAAATGAATGTTTGTCAATGGCAACCCACTCTGCCTATCCAACCACAAACGGTTATACAATCGTATCAACCAGTTCAACCTGTTACACCCATATCATTACCACTTCTGAATACATCTTTATCCCTGTTACAGAGTCAAAATGTTTTATAACCTTATCAAATGGGTCCTTCAACTCAATATCCTCAAATGTTGGGTCTACAAACTCCAAATCCTTCGGTTAATTTACAACAACCTGTATCTAGAATCATCTATTCAGAAGTTGGTTTACCATTTTATGGGATGTCACAACTGCAACCTGGTTATACCTATCAACCAAATACAAGTTATCTTAATTTGGGTTATAACATTGGTGGACAGACCCCTTGGCAGCCATAGGCACAAATACCTCAAAATTCATTTCAACAAGTATCATATCCAGGTTTTGGTCAACAGAATTCTCGAGCGTTTTCTTTTCAAAACAACCCTTATCTAGGTTACCGACAACAAATTCCTTATGCTTGTCCTCAAATGCCTGTTTCTCAAGCAATTTCATCTTACCCTAGCTATCCTCAACCTGACCTTAATAGACAGTTTCCCTTTGTTGCAACATTAGAGTTACCAGATTTAAATTGGCTAACTAATGATCCAATTAATTATGCTCCTTGGTGGCCAGTGATACCTCATAAATTACCCTCGGGCATTCCTAACTTCAATGGAAACCCTGGAGAAGATCCGTTGACTCATGTCATCACTTATCATTTATAGTGTTAATCAAACTCCCCAAATGATGATTTTGTTTGACTACGTCCTTTCTAGCGTACGCTAACAGGTCCGGCAACAAAAAGGAACATTGAATTACCTAAAGCTTATTTTGATAATTTCACAGCCCTAGCTACTATAGTTTTGAATCATTTCCAGTTACCCATCAGATATAAAAATGGAACGGAACTCTTGACCAATTTCAAACAAACTAATGCTACTCACATCTCTGATCATATTAATGAGTGACATTGTCGTCGTCGAATGGTTAAGACCTTTGTTCCATATCAGCTCCTTGCTGAATGGTTCATTAAGTCCCTATTAACATATATAATTGAGGATGTGGCTAAGGGTGGCATCGTCACATAAAAGCAAGTTATCGCTCGTGCTCAATATTTAGATTTGATTTATACTCAGTCTGGCATGCTCTATGAAAAAAATCCTGACGCGCCGAGATCTAATTTAAATGTTCCTCCTTAATTAAAGGACTCTCATGCTGGAGACGGATTGATAGGCACTGCAAGCACACATCACACTACCACATCTGATCCTGCCCCTACTTCTAAAATTAATTCTGTGTCATTTGATAAAGGAAAAAGTGACAAGCAACTCAGAAGTAAGAAAAAGGGGAAATCTAAGAAAAAGAAAACTTCTAACCCGCAGGAAAGATCATCTGATCAATCTTGGACCTAGGAAACCTCGTTATACATGCATAATTTGTAATGAGCAACATTTTTTTAGTGATTGTCCTGACCGTGCTAAAGTCTCAAAAATCATCAAGACTTCCCATGCGTTAGCTGTGTTGACAGATCCATTTCCTAATTCGGACACAAACATGGTTATTATGGATCCAGCTCCTAGATCCCAAGTGTTAATGTTATCTGTCACAAAACCTTCAATAAATATTTTGGTGTCAATGCATAATAAATATTATGGTATTCAGGCCACTGATCAACGTACTACCTCGACAACCAATGCATCTATAGAATCATTACCGCCTACTGCTATTCCTGAATTAACAATCAAGCCACCAAAGGGAGTAATTCATAAATCGACATATAATCCTTGAGAAAGAGTTGCACAAAATTATAATGTAGTTGAAGATTTGGCTCAATCCCCTTCAACTATGTCTCCTCTTGATGTATTAAAAAATTGTCCCTCCCAAAAACAAGCTTTATTTTTCAGCTATTGGTGGAATTGATCCCACTGATTCTAATCTTGTCATCTTTAATCATACGAGCTATGTGCCACAATTACCAGTACAATTGGAATTATCTATACAAGTAAATGTTCTCAATCACCTTTTTCATCATACTATTATTGATGAGGGAGCATCTACATGCATTATGTCTCTCGCCACATTTATCACAATCATCAACGATATTGAGGACATTTAATGGACGTACATATAAACCTTGTGGTATTATTAATAACCTGCATGTTGAACTAGGGGGAAAAACAGTGAATATTGATGTTAAGGTTGTTGATGGACCCCTTGACTATAATATTTTACTTGGAAGGCCATGGGTATATGAAATTACTGCAATTATTTCTACATACTTTAGAATGATTTCCTTTCCACATAAAGGTACAATCACAGTCATTAATCAACTATCCTTCTTTGCCTCTGCTTCGCAGGTAACTATAAGCATTCCGTTCGTTCACATACCCCAACTAGAACTTTAGAACATTGGTGTAGGACTCTTAAAGGATTCCACTTTAATGGGAACCTTTGCATTACCGCCACCTATGACGTCGGTAGAAATTGCAAGTATAGTGACCTGCTACATGATCTCTTCCACTCTATCTGGCTTAAGGGAGAGTATGGTTAATTATGATATTTCTACTTTGGATGAGTTTTTTCCACCCAGCCCTATTGAGCTGGCATAGAAATAAATCTATCTGGCTTGGGTGGCAAATCTGAAATCAACATCGCCGAGTGTTTGGGCAGATCATTCCTTATATTTTGGTACTCCCTCTAATCCTTTTTCCTCAATGTTCTTGATAGATGATAACATTTTGGAAGCCATGACGTCAGAAGGAGAACCATGGGAAGATTATCATCATGGTTCCCATCTTCCTAATTATGAAGAAAATAATCTTAGTGAACTATATCACCCATCCATCAAAAATTTCTTTTCGAATTCTTTACCCATTAATGAAATCGATGTAGAAATTTGAATAATAGCTGAATTATTCACTGAGATTATCTTGATTACACACTATTTAAGCTTCATGCATAATACATAACCTCTTCTACAATTGATCATCAATTTGTGGAAATAGAAGCAGTCACATGCGCACATTAAAACATAATCAAGCACACATATAACACAGTATGTAATGGGGAAAGCATACAGCTGAAAACCCCCAACTATATGTATATTATAATGATAGAGAAAATGTAAAAATACATAGCACAAATCTCTCACAGCTCTCAACACTATCTTACATGCGACACACAAACTAGCACGGAAAATGAACAAGTCAGAGGTTCAAATCTCCTCCACAAGTCTGCCTGCCTCTACTGCGCAATCCAAGATGAATAATGATGAGATCCAAGTTCGAATCCCACTAGATTTTACTGCGCAATCCTCATTTTCAATCTCAATCAATGTGTGTGAAAATCTCATGCACAGCCATAGTCACAACTGATAGTAGACTCACCCTTTCACCCACCTCTGACACTGGTCTCCACTGAACTGTCCATGCATTGCAGTTAAATGATGTGTTCTTTAGTTGAATTATGAGTTAATAATTAGTGAATTAATTAATAATTAATTCACACCACTCATCACTAGTGTATTTTTTAGTTAGACTAAATACAACTAGTTCAACTAAGTTAAACCGAACACAACTCCACCAACTGTCTCATCAACTCCACCAAACTCTGCCACATGAGTTCTAACCGAAGTCAACCATGCAATAGCTCAAATAACCCTTAGGAAAAGCGTATTTCCTTCTGTCAACTGCATGTGCCACATCCAAGCATCAAACTGAAGTGCTCCAAGAGGATAAGATAATGTTTATAGTCTAAATATTATTAAGGGTTAATAATATTTGACTGTTCTATTTTTAGCCCGGTAGTCTAAAAATAGAATCCGCCCAATGTCTAAAAATAGAGGTCCATCTATTTTTACCAACTTGACCAATCATCCATAAATAGCATCCTGCAACTCATAGACCATGCTCCATATGTCTAAAATAGACATAGACTAAAAATAGACTTTGCGCCCAAAATAGCCTGCGGGCCCACTTAGTGAAGGCGACTTCATTTCACTAATCTCTATCATCTTGTTGCATTTTCAACACTCTCTCTCAACAAGATATGGATTATCTGCAACCCCTATCCTGCCTCTGTGGTATTCGAATTTTCTCCTGGTGAGCGCCTTCGTCAAGATGTCAGCGTCCTGATCCTCCGTGGGAATATATGAAAGTAACATGATTCTCCGCTGCACACAATCTCTGATATGATGGTACCTGATGTCGATGTGTTTGGATCTATCATGAAATACCGGATTAGCCGAGAGTTTAATGCAACTCTGGTTATCACAGTAAATCACTGTAGGCTCCAAATGCAACCCGAACAATCCAACGAGGATCTTCCTCATCCAAATAGCCTCGCATGCAGCCAAGCTAGCTGCCATGTACTCGGCCTCTGCTGAATTGAGTGCCACGGATCTCTGCTTCCTGCTGTACCAGGAAACTGCTGTCGACCCAATGCTGAAAACTCCTCCAGAAGTGCTCTTTCGGTCCGTTGGGCTCCCTGCCCAATCTGCATCAGTGAAGCCAGAAAGCTTCGCTCCATCCTCCTGTCTGTACCATAGACCATATCCCGATGTGCCACTAAGATAACGCAATACATGCTTTCCTGCCTTCTAGAAGAGCTTGGTAGGCTTAACCATAGCTTGCGAAAGCTGGTTAACAGCATAGCATATATCGGGTCGTGTATTGACCAGATACATAAGCGACCCCACCAACTGTCGATAAACAGTGGCATCCACTACCTCCGCTGAAGTAGCATCCTCCTTCCTCCAACCTTCAGGAAGAGGAGTATCAACAGGCTTGCAGCCATGCATGTTGAACTTCTCCAGTATCTCCCGGGCATACTTACCCTGAGAAACAAATAGTCCATCACTGCGCTGCCAAATTTCCAATCCCAGGAAATAATGAAGGAGGCCCAAGTCCTTCATCTCAAACTCTCTAGAAAGATCCTCCTTGCATGAAAGTATCAATAGCTCATCACCCATCAAAATCAGATCATCTACATAAAGTACAATGATCAGCAACTTCCCCTCCACCACAATCTGGTACAGGTTAGGATCCGCCTCACTCTTGGAGAATCCAAGTCCGGTGAAATAACTGTCTATCCATGTGTACCAAGCACGAGGTGCTTGTTTCAACCCGTACAGTGCTCTCTTGAGTCTGCACACATGCGACTCACTGCTGAAGATCTCGAAACATTCGGGCTGCTCTATGTACACCTCCTCCTCAATGACTCCGTTGAGGAACGCAGTCTTCACATCCATCTGATGGATGTGCCACCCCATCTGCGCTGAGAGAGCTAGGATCGTCCGTATGGAAGAATACCTTGCGACAGGTGCAAAGGTCTCCTCATAATCGATCCCCTCTATTTGTGAGAAGCCTCGGGCAAAAAATATTGCCTTATACTTCTCCACACTCTCGTCAGCCACCTGCTTCACTTTGTAGATCCATCTCGAACCCACCACTGATTTCCCTTCCGGTCTTGGGCCAATCTCCCATGCACTGTTTCTGACAATCGAATCATACTCTTCCACCATGGCATCTACCCATGCGGGGTCCTCCACAGCTTCCTCTAAAGAGGATGGCTCTGTCATGACAAATTTTCTCACAACAGCCATGTATCCAGTGTACTGGTCCGGTGACTGTCTCTGTCTGCGCTGTGCTGTAGGTGGTCCTACAATCTTCTCTGCATCTTGAGCCAGTCGCTCAGCTTTTGTAGTGCGCTTTCGCCCTCTGATGGTTGGCACTGCATGAGTGGTCTCTTCCACTCCATGAACCTCATCTTGTGGCTGATCCACATCCTAAGACTCATCCTTAGGAACTCATAGCTCCTCATCTGCATGCAAGTGTGGCTCCCTCTCAAGCGAACACTTCATGGCTTTCTCCTCCTGAAATTTGATATCTCGTCGCACAAAAGTCTTGCGACTGTCTGGAAAATACACACGATAGTTGTGGGGTGTATCAGTGTACCCCACAAATATCCCAACCTCTGCGGTCAGCTCCAGCTTCTTCCTGGCATCCTTCATCACATGCATGTAGACAGGTGAACCAAAAATCCTCAAATGGGAAATATCAGGCCTCTTTCCAGAAAAAGCCTCCTCCGGTGTACTCATGCCAAGTATCTTGTGAGGACAACAGTTCTGCACATATACTGCAGTATTGCATGCCTCCACCCACAAGTGAAGGGCTAGGCCCTGATCATGCAACATTACTCGTACAGCACCCATGATCGTTCTGTTCTTCCACTCAGCAACCCCATTCTGCTATGGGTTATGAGGTGCTATGAGCTCTCTCCGAGTTCCTTCTGCACTGCAAAAGTCCTTGAATTCAGCAAAGATGAATTCACCACCATTGTCGCTCCTAAGAGCTTTCACATGCTTCCTCAATTCCTTCTCAACCAGTGCCTTGAACTCACAGAACTTTAAGTATGTCTCGCTCTTCTTCTGCATGAAGAAGATCCAACACTTCCGAGAAAAATCATCAACAAAGATCACATAGTACTTGTGCTTTGCTTTCGAAGCTACTGAGAAAGGTCCACACACGTCTATGTGAATTCTCTCAAGGATCGTCGTGGCGTGACTATCCTTCTCGTGAAAGGTGGCTTTCAAAAATTTTCCCAAGGTACACCCCTTGCACTGATCTGACTGTGCAAGAGTGCCCTTAGGAAGCCCAGTAGAAATCTGCTGCAGTATCTTCAAAGCTCCATGGTGAAGGTGGCCCAATCTCCAGTGCCACAGCTCGCCTTCATCCCGGCTCACCACTCCTTCCGCCTTGCATGCCATTGCTGCACAACCATCTACTTGCAATTGATAAAGGTTCTTGACTCGAACCCCTATCTTCTGGGTTTCTCCAGTTGTCTTACTACATAGGAAAGCCTTTCCTTCGCTGAAGACAACATCGTACCCCTTTTCTTCTAACATCGCCATAGAGATCAGATTCTTCCTCAATCCTAGAACATGCATCACTTCCTTCAATACGAAGGGTTTACCAGACTCCCTCTCAAAGGAAATGGTACCGATACCAGTCGCACTGTATCTACGATCATCGCCCATCTCGATGTGCACTCCAAGATCTTTCTCATCCAGATCTGAAAACAGATCTCGATCTCCAGTCATGTGAAAAGACACACCACTGTCCAAGAACCATACTGATCCCATCACACTTGAGACCAAGCATGCGATCAATGAAAAATCCAGCTCAAACTGCGAGGCTAAGGCCTCTCCCGCTGCAGATCCAGCAACATGCTTATTTTTCTTCTTCTGCAGACAATTTGTGGCATAATGTCCGTGTTGGTGACAGTGAAAACACTTCACCTTGGACATGTCCTGCTTCTTGCATTTCACACCAGAATGAGAAGCTTTCTTGCTCTTCCCCTTCTTTTCTTTGGTATCCAAAGCACAATTTTCTTCATCAGATGCCTTTGATGAAGATCCGTCCCTGGTTTTCCGCCTTATCTCCTCTTGCACAAGATCCGACCAAAGTCACTCCCATCTTGGAAATTTCTACCGACCATTGACAGAATCCTGATAGGCATGCCAACTCTTCGGAAGACCAAGGAGAGCCAAGCTCACCAATTCCTCATCATCCACAGTCACCCCCACACTTCCCAGCTCATCCATGCATTGGATGAACTTCGTGAGGTACTTGGGCATACTGTCGCCTTTCTCCATCTTTATGTGTCTGAGTTTATCCTTGAGTGCCAACTTCCTCTGGTCGCTCTTGATTTGGAATAAATCTATCAATGCTTTCCACATCAAGTATGGATAAGATTTTCCATGCATGTGATCCTTTACGCCCTCCAACAGAATCCTTCGACATTTTTCCATCTTCTTTTGCCAAGCCTCAACTTGAGCAGCATCAGTAGGCTTTGGGACCTCAGCCTCTATGAACTCCTTCAGCCCGTTATCATCTAATACCACCTCCATTCTGTCCTTCCATGAAACATAATTCAAGCTACCCTCAAGGGCGTACTCCAGTCGCAATCCGTTGAAAGACATTTTGACTTCAACACCAAGAAAACAACTACAAATTTGAATTCCAAATTCTGCTGCAAATTCGAATTCCACCAGCTCAAAACTCAACCGCTTTCGATCTGTGAGAAAAAAATATTTCTAGCACAAAGATCGACTGTAGGGGCATTTACTGGATATATCACCTTTCAAAGAAAGGATGGATCCAAAGGCTACCTGGCCCGCTTATAGACTCTGTCTACCGAAATAAATGGTAATCACTGTAATAGATCTGATGATCAATTATCGCTTTGATACCATGTAGAAATTTGAATAATAGCTGAATTATTCACCAAGATTATCTTGATTACACACTATTTAAGCTTCATGCATAATACATAACCTCTTCTACAATTGATCATCAATTTGCGGAAATAGAAGCAGTCGCATGCGCACATTAAAACATAATCAAGCACACATATAACACAGTATGTAATGGGGAAAGCATATAGCTAAAAACCCCCAACTATCTGTATATTATAATGATAGAGAAAATGTAACAATACATAGCACAAATCTCTCACATCTCTCAGCACTATCTCACATGCTACACACAAACTAGCACGGAAGATGAACAAGTCACAGGTTCAAATCTCCTCCACAAGTCTGCCTGCCTCTACTGCGCAATCCAAGATGAATAATGATGAGATCCAAATTTGAATCCCACTGGCTTGTACGACACAATCATCATTGACAATCTCAATTAATGTGTGTGAAAATCTCATGCACAGCCATAGTCACAACTGATAGTAGACTCACCCTTTCACCCACCTCTCACACTGGTCTCCACTGAACTGTCCATGCATTGCAGTCAACTGATGTGTTATTTAGTTGAATTATGAGTTAATAATTAGTGAATTAATAAATAATTAATTCACACCACTCATCACTAGAGTATTTTTCAGTTAGACTAAATACAACTAGTTCAACTAAGTTAAACCGAACACAACTCCACCAACTGTCTCATCAACTCCACCAAACTCTGCCACATGAGTTCTAACTGAAGTCAACCATGCAATAGCTCAACTAACCCTTAGGAAAAGCGTATTTCCTTCTGTCAGCTGCATGTGCGACATCCAAGCATCAAACTGAAGTGCTCCAAGAGGATAAGATAATGTTTATAGTCTAAATATTATTAAGGGTTAATAATATTTGACTGTTCTATTTTTAGCCCGACAGTCTAAAAATAGATTCCACCCAATGTCTAAAAATAGAGGTCCATCTATTTTTACCAACTCGACCAATCATCCATAAATAGCATCCTGCAACTCATAGACCATGATCCATATGTCTAAAAATAGACATAGTCTAAAAATAGACTTTGCGCCAAAAATAGCCTGCGGGCCCACTTAGTGAAGGCGACTTCTTTTCACTAAGATCCATCATCTTGTTGCATTTTCAACAATCGATTCTGAGCGAAATATGTAAAAATTTGAAGAAACCATTTCTATCGATATTTCGACCAAACTTGGCATTGTAGAAAATATTCATGTCGGTGTATCTTGTTCTCCATTAGAACTCGAATCATATCACTCTCCCTTTCATGAATTCCATGATGTATTTTCTTGGTCTTACGAGGAAATTTTATGCATAGATAATAGTAAAGTTTAACACACTATTAATATGTATCCTGATGCCAAACCAGTGTGTCAACGGCTTCATCCTGTTCATCCAAAGAAAGCCACTGCCATTAAAGAAAAAGTTGAAATTTTTTTGCATGCTGGTTTCATATACCCCGTTCTGCTAACTGAGTGGGTTTCCAATATCATTCCTTACATGAAAAATCAAGGAACCATTAGAGTGTGCATCGATTATTGGGATGTCAATCTTGTTTGTCCAAAATACAACTATCCTACTCCCTTTATCGACCAAGTTATTGACGATTGTGCTGGATGTGAAATATTTTCATTCATGGATGGATTTTCTAGCTACAATCAAATCAATATCCATGCAGAGGATCAACATAAGACAACATTCATCTGTCCTTGGGGCACATTCGGTTATAGGAAACTACTGTTTGGTTTAAAGAATGTTGGGGCAACTTTTGAGAGAGAAATGGACTATGCTTTCAATGACATCAAGCAAATTTTTCAATCATATCTAGATGATTTACCAACGCATTCATGAAATCAAACTAATCACCTAATGCACTTGAGAGCCATTTTCTTACGCTATCGACACTATAAAATTGTAATGTTCCTTTTTCAAGATTGCTCATAAATCATGCATCAAAAACACATTTCCAGCAATAAATGCAATAAAACAGTGAAATGGACTCTTGGATCCCATATATTAGTCAATATAAATTCTAAATCCAAGAATAGAGCTGAAACAAATCAAACTAGGTGGGATAAACAAACCTCCCACACCAGTTTAGCTAAAAGTGGTGAAAAACCCCAAGATTGCAAAATGCCAGAGCAACTGCTCAAGGGACTGCGCAGTCTAAGAGAGGGTTAACAAATAAAATGATAGGATAACAATAGATCTACTCATGTATTGATAAATAATTCTGAATTACAAAGATCTAATCTCCTATACAAAATACAAAAGAAACCGGCAAGGGTTTTTTGTCAAACACTCTATATATAAAATGTGATATTTAGGAAATGGCTAAATAATCACTACAACACTGAAGTAAATGAGTGTAGAAGGCTTAAATATTTCTTATCTTATATAGAACCCTCAAGGGCTTCCTCCCATGAAAGGATGAACCTCTCAATCACAAGGAAACACTGCAACGGAGCCACCAAACCATGCAATGAACACTGCCTCCAAAATAACACACTCCCTAGCAGAAACAATGTTGCGAGGGTATGATAAATGTTTGGTATGATACCATAGATCTGAAATAAGCTCTGGAGCTCTCCAAACAGATCTCTCAAGTGAAGGAAAGCTTCCTCCAATGATAAACTAGCTTAGAAGTCAGGATTCCAATCCCTTCCACTGCTGCACCCAGCAACACTACACAAACTCCGGAAAAGTTGTGCTAAAGAAGATGGCTGAAGCTTGACCTAAAAACCTGATGTGGAATGATGAATAAAAACTCTCCCAGTGAGCTCCTCAAAGGAAAGAGGTGGGATTCCCTCCCAGGAACACCTAGTGCTAAACAACACAGCAAATTTGCTAAGCAGTAAAGCAACAACAATTCTTGGTAGCCAAGAATAATAATTCTACAACATGATGAATAATTCTGCCATCCTATTCCTTATATAAGTTGTGATATTTCTTGTCGTTGGCCCCACTCACTTGGGTTACTTCTAACCCAAGTTACATTTCCCTCCAAAATTGCGTTATCCATCCTAGGATTCCTCCTCCACTAAAACTGCGATGTTGACTTCGTCAAAGCAGCTTCATTTTATCGTTGTTCACACATGGAGGTGTTTTGTTAAGCTAGAAAGAGTGTCTCCATTCAAACTTGGAGTTTTTTTATCCTCCTTAGGAGACTTATGGGCTTTTCTACCCATTTATTCACTGGCTAAAGCTGTTGCTAACTCTAATGTTCCATTTAGCTTGGAAGCTAAAATTTTGGAACATTACAGTCCTCCCCTCCAAAATATTTTATTTTCCTCAATAAAATGTATAAGGAGAGAAAAATTTCTCCCCTCCTCCTCATGCTGCCTCCCATCAATAGCCTCCATCACTGCATTAAGATAATCTGTAAATAAACTGTCATCCAATGCTTCCTCCCAAGTGTGCAAAACAAAAATGTCTGCATCAGTCAAAGGTGGAAAGTGTGAATGGAAACATGCTAGCTGTCTCATGGCCTCCACAAAGTAGGAGTGATGACCAACATGGTGAATGAGTGCCTCCCTCACCCATGCTATCATCCAAATGAAGTGAGTCACCCTACAACATGGTAACTCATGAAAAGTCTCCTCCACCTTGTGCTCCTGAAATGAAGGTGGGATGAATGAATGTACATGATAGGTAAGAAGGCCTATCCCACACTTTCCTCCTCTCCACTCATGATAAGTGTATAGGGCATGTTGATCTTGGGCTGAAACATGATTTCCCTCTAATGGAAAGAAGAAGATTGAACCTCAAAAGACTCTTCCTCCAAAATCATGAGTCATGCCAACCCAAACCATTCCATTCAAGATGAATGACACATCATCACCACATCGAATTCAAATCAGAAAATGGCTGAAGGCTATGTGCAAGTTTGGATGATACATATGGTCTCTCTGGTGGATACAACACAGTTCTCCCAACTGCTGGTTGAGAATGTCATAAGGCAAGTGGTCCTGCAACAAATTACAAGCTGTATATTTTTGTTCTCCCAACATGGGAAAGTAAGCATCAATGTATATCAATTGTACATAGATAAAATGACAATACACTTGCCCAAATTCATGTATATATGGGCTACTATCATCATAGAAATTGGCCCTAAAGTGACCATGAAACCCAAAAATAACCTTGCTCTTTTTAGGAGCAATGCACTGTTCAAACATGGTGGGAAAGTACAAATACTCAATGGAGTAATCAACAACTACATAAATGCATTTTCTACCATACATAGTGAGTAGGCTAAAAGTGAGTTTCATGTATAAGCTCCCCCATGAGGATCCTCTCACAAGAATCTACAAGAAGAAGGGATACACATACTCTTTGGAACACTCCATCAAAAAGAACATACTCCCATGTGTCAGTGTTGTAGGCCTTAAGAATAAGGCTCCATGAATTCTCCCTTTGGCATTCCATATGCCAAAGCCATCCACCATCATGCTGCTATGTGAGAATATCACCTCCCGGCATGGAATTCTCTCATGATCCTCCAATACTGAAGGGTAGCCTCCTTGCACCGTGAATGTGCCTTTCTTTTCTTCAAAAATATCATGAAAAGTATGGGAAGAATTTTTCCCATACTCTCCCAAGTGCAACCAAAGCAACAACAACCTTTGTTGCTGCTTCATATCTCCCTCATACAAGCCATAGAGTAAAGTCATGAAAGTTAACTTGTATGATGCCCCATTCCAACAAGACTTCTGCTGCTCTATCATATGGGTTCCATGATATCAAATTGATTTTTCTCTCCATAAAAAGCTTCCTTTGAACAAAAACACATTAGAAATACATGGAAGAAAGATACAATAAATGTTGGGAAAAATACTGAGAGGGGGGGGGGGGGGTGAATCAGTATTTAGAGCTTATAACATAAAATAAACTTTTTCTTTAAGCAGATTTCCATACGCGGTTTTTATGAACGACACTAGTATATGCACACGGAAATGCAGAAGGAAACTAGCGTATACTAATTTAACTTTCCAGATTTAGAGAAATTCTCAGAAGCAGTCTTATAAATAGATTTATCAGTTATGTATCAGGTTAGAAGTTATGAACAGTAATCAACAGAATAAAACATAACACACATGAACACCAATATTTAAGGTGGAAACCCAATTCAGGAGAAAACCACCACTGTTGTCGTCGCTGTCTTCAATCTTTATTATATAGAGAACCTTTTACAACATAGTACTGATGCAGACTCATACTAGTACGCAGGCTTCTACCTGCAGAAGGCTGCAACCTTCTCTCGTTTTCCAGCTGCAACTGGAAGGGAGCTTCAACCCCCTGAACGCGTTTACTAGCCTCTCCTGGAAGGGAGCTTCGACCCCCTGAATTCAACACCAACTTCTACTAGATGAAAGCTTCTACTTCCATACTGAAGGCTTCAACCTTCAGACCCACTGCAGACCATGTTTCATCAATTCTCATACTGGACCAAACAGCTTCAACACAACCCTTTACATAACATCAACAAACATACTTTGCGCAATACTTCAAACAGAACAGTGAGACCACTGTAACCAGAATATCAGAACTAACCCAGACTTCAGAATAGATATGCAGATACAAACTTAACCCAGATCTTTCATTAATTCAAATAGCATACGCTTCTTTGCTTTATTAAAGCCGCGTAAATATGCGCTTTCCTGCACACCAACCCGCGTATACTTCTGTGTATTTTATTCTTTAGAAAACCCTATACGCGCTTTTCATTAAGAGAACCCGCGTATACCCGCGCTTTTGTTGAGACAAACTAGCGTATAGATCTGTAAATGGAAACCTTTGCAAAACAGATTAGATCTATATACTTACCTAGATTTCTTCATTATCTTCAGCAGACTTTGCGCCAGATCTTCATCATTTCTTCTTCTGCAGATCATCTTAGAGATTCATCATCATCAGATCTAGAGATCTTGAACCATCCTCAGATCCATGGGTGCATCATAGATTCATATCTATCAGTTAAGAACAGAGTTCATCCATGCAAATATTCCTTAGAGATATTTATTCATCAACAACCCTTACTCATGCACACCTTGCACTATGATCTTCTTCTCCTTAAATAGATTTAGCTTTTACCAATACCATGAGCCAAAACCACACGACTTCCGATGGTATTCTTGGACGGAATCAAATAAACCATACAACGCTCAATACTGTGTGCCAAAACCATGGTAATGCCCCTTGGTATTGTAAATTTGGAGTGCAAAAGGGCATACACGACTTGGGACGTACTAATCCGCGTACATACGCGACTTGGATGTTACAAACCCACGTATTCTTTGTGATATATCTTGTTTATTATTTCTCTGGAATTTACTGGAAATTCTTTCTTCTGCTACTTCTGAACTGATCTGTAGATACATTAATAGCAAATAGGTTGCTATCAAAGACAACTCATCAAGTCAATTTCCATCAAGAACAACTTCATCAAGTAGGTTGCCATCAAGGACAACACATTGCATCATATTGCCAACAATCTCCCCCTTTGGACTTGATGGCAACCATTATGGTGCGCCGCAGAAGATAGATACATTAATTATAACTATTATTCAAACACCATGATACTCTCCCCCTTTGACATCAAGGGCAAAGGGCGGATCTGAAGTTACCATGCTCCCCCTGAGTTCATGCTGAATCTTCAAACATATTTTTCAATGAAGTACATGACTCTATGACCTTTCCTATCACCAAGGACTCATACTTACATCAATGATCCAACAAAGTGGATTTACATATGTGACTCAAGTACCCAACCAAGTGGGTTTACAAAAATGAAGAAGTCCTTACATGACTAAATATTACAATATTACATCATAGGTCTTAACATGACCTTTTCATCAAATTACAGAAATGACTTATACAATGAAGACCAAAGAATCTCAAACATGAGATCAGATCACAACAAATAATAATAATGCCAACAATGCATCCTTTCCACAAGACCAATGCTCCCCCTTAGCCTGTGCATCCTGAACACTTTCAAAAACAAATCATCAAGGCATATTTATCAAGAAACATCAGAGAATGACACAAAATTATGGGAACTGGGACACCACCAGAGATACCAAACAACACTGCAGTTGTGTTGAAGAATGATGAACTATAATTTTGTCAACAAATACCCATACGTGGTTTTCTATGTATAAACTCGCGTATATACGCGACTATCCTTCATGAAATCTGCATATCCAATTTAATATTATGAATTTAAGCAGATCTAATCCTCTGCATGGCAGAGACTACTCCAAGCTTATGTTTGAGATATTTGAATGCTTCCTTGGGTAAAGGTTTGGTAAATATATCAGCAACTTGTTCTTTGGAAGGAACATACTCCAATTTCACCTTTTGTTCAAGCACTTGTTCACGTAAGAAGTGATACTTGATGGGAATATGCTTGGTCTTGGAATGCATAACAGGATTCTTTGAGATACTAATGGAACTTGTATTATCACACATAATGGAGATAGGAGGTGAAAATTTGATTTGAATGTCTTGTAAAGTTTGCATCATCCACAGAAGTTGAGTGCAACATGATGTGGCAGCCACATATTCTGCTTCTGCTGTAGATAAGGCAATAAAGCTTTGCTTCTTGCTGAACCAAGATACTAGCCAGGGCCCCATATAGAATGCACCACCACTAGTGCTTTTCCGATCATCAACATTTCCAGCCCAATCTGCATCAGTGTAAGCATGAAGAGTAAGATCAACATTCTTTGGATACCATAGTCCAAAGTCTTGAGTTCCTTGTAGATATTTGAATATTCTTTTGACAGCCTAGAGGTGAGACTCTTTTGGATTAGCTTGGAATCATCCAACAATCCCAACTGCATGCACAATGTCTGGTCTTGTCCCAGTGAGATACAGTAGACTTCCTATCATAGATCTGTATTCTGATTGATTCACTGTGGGGGAGTCATCATTAGAACTAAGATTACATCCAGTTACCATTTTTGTACTTACAGGTTTGCAATCTTCCATGCCATACTTCTTCAGAATTTGCTTAAGATATTTTGCTTGTGATAAGAATATGCCATCTGTTGCTTGTTGCACTTGCAAGCCAAGAAAGAATGTTAGTTCCCCAAGTAAAGACATTTTAAATTCTTGTTGCATAACAAAAGCAAATTTCTGACTCATAGACTCTTCATTACTTCCAAAAATGATATCATCAACATATACAACTACAATCAATAGTTTATCATTTTCAGTTTTTGTGTATAAGTTGCTATCAGCATACCCCTTTGAAAATCCTTGTTGATGAAGATATTTGTCAAGATGATAATACCATGCCCTTGGATCTTGTTTGAGACCATATAGAGTCTTTTTGAGTCTACAAACAAGATTTTCATCATTTCCCAAAATGAATCCTTCTGGTTGTTCTATATAAACTTCTTCTTCTAGATCACCATTGAGAAAAGGAGATTTAACATCCATTTGATAAAATTTGATTTGTTTGAAGCTTGAAAAAGCAAGAAACATTATTATGGCTTCAAGTCTAGCTACAGGAGCAAAAGTTTCTTCAAAGTCTATACCTTCTTGTTGAGGATACCCCTTGCAAACAAGTCTAGCTTTATTTCTTATAACATCCCCATTCTCATTTAACTTGTTTTTGAATATCCATTTTGTTCCAATGACATTTTTATCATGAGGTCTTGGTACTAATTCCCAAGTGTGATTCTTTTCAATTTGATCAAGCTCTTCATTCATGGCTTGAATCCAACATTCATCTTTGCTAGCTTGATTGACATTGTGTGGTTCAATAGTGGATAGAAATGCCAGATAGCTAGAAGATCCCACAAGAGTCCTTGTTTGTACACCTGATCCCTTGTCTCCCAAAATTTGAGATTCTGGATGATTCTTTTGAACATATCTGGATGGAGATTTTTCAGATAAATCATCTTCGGGTTCTTCATTGGGTCCACTGTCTATATCATTTCTATTTGATGTAGAAGGATATACGTCATCATCGTCTTCATCTGTTGTTTGTTTTTCTTCTTTTGGAGCTGTAGGAGACTCATCAATAACAACATCAATACATTCAACAATCTTCCGAAGTCTTTTATTGTAACATTTATATGCTTTGCTCCTAGAGGAGTAACCAAGAAGTATTCCTTCATCTGCTCTAGGTTCAAATTTGCCAAGTTTTTCATCATTATTTTTGATAAAGCATTTTCTTCCAAAAACTCTAAAATGCTTCACAGTGGGAGGATTACCATACTAGAGTTCATATGGCGTTTTATCACTATTTACACGAACATGTTCCTTGTTAAGAATATATACCACTGTATGTGCTGATTCTCCCCAAAAAGTGTCAGGTGTTCTGGAATCATCAAGCATAGCTCTAGCCATTTTTTGAACTGTTCTATTCATTCTTTCTGCTACATCGTTTTTTTGTGGAGTGCCAGCTACATAAAACTATCTTTTTATGCCATGTTGTTCACAAAATTCAAGGAATTCATCTGATGCATATTCTCCTCCTCAATCAGATCTAAGACACTTGATTTTTAGATCTAATTCATTTTCAACCAGTGCTTTGAAGACCTAAAATTTCTCAAATGCTTCATCTTTGTGTTTAATCAACCCAATCCAACACATTCTAGAAAAATCATCAATAAATAAGATATAGTATTATTTACCACGTGGTGACTTTTTCCTCACAGGTCCACATATGTCAGTATGAATGAGTTCAAGAGGCTTACTTGATGATCCTTCCTTGGCTTTAAATTACACTCTAGTTTGCTTACCGAATTGGCAAGATTTGCATATGATACTTTCAGGTAGAGTAATATTGGGAAGATCATGAATAGCTTTGAGTCTGCTTGATTTGTTGATTTGAGAGAAGCTCAGATGCCCCAACCTTCTATGCCATAGCCAGTTTTCAGAAGATTTACTCAAGCAACATTTTTCTTTGCAGTTCTTCAATACATACAGGTTGCTTGGAGTTCTTTTTCCTTTTATAATTATTTTACCTGTATCAAGATCACGTACCACACATTCTTTTGAACTAAAGACAACTTCAGTTCCTTGATCACACATTTGACTTACACTTAACAGGTTATGCTTTAATCCATCCACATACATGACATTATTAGCTTTCACCTTTTCTTTTATAAAAACAGACCCTTTTCCCTTAATGACCGCAGGAGTATCATTTCGAAATGTAACATTCTTTTCCTTTTCTAGAGCACTATATGCAAGAAGTTTGTTTTTGTCACCTGTCATGTGTTTTGAGCATCCACTATCAATGTACCATTGATTTTCTTCACCTTCTGCAAATAAAGCTATGCCAAATTTTTCAACCTTTAATTCCTTCTTTTTCCACACTTTGGAGCTTGAAGGAAAATGTTCTTTTGGCTAGACTTTGCTCCTGCATACAGATTCTTCATGGCCAAAGTTATTGCAATAAGCACATTCAACTTCATTTTGAAGAGGATAAAAGTTGTTATAAGTATTCTTCTTCATTCCAATATCATTCCTTTTCTTTCTTACTTCTCTTGTCATGATGGTTTTATATGCAACACATTGAACAACTTTATGACCAAAATTGTGACATGAGAAACATTGTCCATTGAAGTAGAAATTTCTACGATCATGAAATCTTATATTTGAATTTAGCTGTTGGTTGGTGTTTCTTTGAAAGGTATTCTTGTTAGTGTTCTTTTAATTGAGCTGGTCATGCTTTACCTGTGAAGATTCTTTATTCCCTTGCTGAGTGGTAGAATGTTGTATACTAGTTGTAGCTGCTTTTAGATAATTTGGTGCTGAAGCTTGAGAAGATTCTCCAATATATCCAAGACCTGTCTTTATAAGAGGAGAACGTTGTACCTTGATAATATCATCGAAGATTTCATATCCCTTAGCAAATCTAAGATTCAGAGTCTTTACTTTCTAAAGTTCTTTTCTTAGACTTACTACTTGACATTCTAATTTTTCATTGTGTTTCTCCTTTTCTTCAAGTTGATTTTTCAGAGTTTCTATGGTTATTTTACTTTCTTCTAAGCATATTTTGAGTTGATTGTTTTCATCAAGAAAATCATTGTCCTCTAGAGCATCCATAAAAGTATCATTTTCTTCTCTAGATTCTTTTTCAAATGCCATGAGCAGTCTAAGATCTTGTTCACATTCTTCCTCACTATCAGATAACCCATCATTGTCTTCATGAGTATAGTAACTTTTTCTTGTGCTGAACCAATTCTTATTCCTTCTTGCTACTACCTTCCCTTTTTCATGTGTTTCTTTATGAGGACACTTAGCAGCATAATGACCAACTCTTCCACAATCAAAACATTTGAAAGGAAGCTTACCTCTGAACTGTCCTGTGCCAAGTTGAAGTTTCTTTACAAAATTTACCTCATCTTCTTCTGAGATATATCCTGATCCTTCTATTCCTTGTACTTATTTCCCTTTTGTAGAAGCTCTAAAGACTTCTTCTTTGACTTCAGATGGTCTTCCTCTTCTCATTTCATATGCAGTTAGTATGCCATGAAGTTGCACCATAGTAAGATTTTGAAGATCCTGCTTTTCTTCAAGAGAAGAAACTTTTGACTCAAATTTTGCTGTTAGTGATCTTAAAATTTTCTCAACCAAAGTAGATTCGGTTATTGTTTCTCCCAAATTTCTCATACGATTTACAATATCATCAATATGTAAAAATAAATTGGCAATTCTCTCCTCATTATCCATTTTTAGATTCTCATATTGAATTCTGAGAGTTTGGAGTTTAGCACTTTTTACCTTTGCATCACCTTCATAACTTAGAATTATTTTGTCCCATATTTCCTTTTCTATATTCATCTGCATGAATTTGACAAATTATGATTCAGTTAGACTTCCCAATAGAGAATTGACCTCCTTTGCATTTGTTTCATAATTCTTCCTTTCCGTCGGATCTGTTGGTACTGCGGCTGGATATTGATATCCTCCTTCAACAAAAGCCCATACATTTGCTCCCAGAGAATGAAGATAGGATCTCATCCTTGTTTTCCAGAAGATTAAATTGTTTCCATTAAAGAGCGGAGGCCTGATATATGTTGTTCCATCTTGATTGCTCATCTTCCTTGATCTTCCTTCTAGCGGCTAAGCTTTTTCAGAAGGACCTGCTCTGATACCAATTGTTGGGAAAAATACTGAGAGGGGGGGGGTGAATCAGTATTTAGAGCTTATAACATAAATTCAAATTTTTCTTTAAGCAGATTTCCATACACGGTTTTTATGAACGGAACTAGCGTATGCACGCGGAAATGCAGAAGGAAACTAGCATATACTAATTTAACTTTCCAGATTTAGAAAAATTCTCAGAAGCAGTCTTATAAATAGATTTATCAGTTATGTATCAGGTTAGAAGTTATGAATAGTAATCGACAGAATAAAGCATCACACACATGAACACCAATATTTAAGGTGGAAACCCAATTCGCGAGAAAACCATCGCTGCTGTCGTCGCTGTCTTCAATATTTATTATATAGAGAACATTTTAAAACATAGTACTGATTCAGACTCATACCAGTACGCAGGATTCTACCTACAGAAGGCTGCAACCTTCTCTCATTTTCCAGCTGCAACTGGAAGGGAGCTCCAACCCCCTGAACTCGTTTACCAGCCTCTCTTGGAAGGGAGCTTCGACCCCCTGAATTCAGCACCAGCTTCTACTGGCCGAAAGCTTCTACTTCCATACTGAAGGCTTCAACCTTTAGACTCACTTCAGACCACGCTTCATCAATTTTCATACTGGATCAAACAGCTTCAACACAATCCTTTACATAACATCAACAAACATACTTTGCCCAATACTTCAAATAGAACAGTGAGACCACTGTAACCAGAATATCAGAACTAACCTAGACTTTAGAATATATACGTAGATACAAACTTAACCCAGATCTTTCATTAATTCAAATAGCATACGCTTTTTTGCTTTACTGAAGCCGCGTACATATGCGCTTTCCTGCACACCAACCTGCGTATAATTCTGTGTATTTTATTCTTCAGAAAACCCTATACGTGATTTTCATTAAGAGAACCTATGTATACACGTGCTTTTTTCGAGACAAACTAGCGTATAGATCTGTAAATGGAAACCTTTGCAAAATATATCAGATCTATAAACTTACCCAGATTTATTCATTATCTTCAGTCGACTTTGCACCAGATCTTCACCATTTCTTCTTCTGCAGATCATCTTAGAGATTCATCATCATCAGATCTAGAGATCTTGAACCATCCTCAGATCCATGGGTGCATCATAGATTCAGATCTATCAGTTAAGAACAGATTTTATCCATGTAGATATTCCTTAGAGATATTTATTCATCAATAACCCTTACTCATGCACACCTTGCACTATGATCTTCTTCTCCTTAAATAGATTTAGCTTTTACCAATACCATGAGCCAAAACTACACCACTTCCGATGGTATTCTTGGACGGAATCAAATAAACCATATAGTGCTCAATAATGTGTGCCAAAACCAGGGTAATGCCCCTTGGTATTGTAAATTTGGAGCGCAAAAGGGCATAGGCGACTTGGGACGTACTAATCCGCGTACATACCCGACTTGGATGTTACAAACCCGCGTATTCTTTGTGATATATCCTGTTTATTATTTCTCTAGCATTTACTGGAAATTATTTCTTCTGCTAATTCTGAACTGATCTGTAGATACATTAATAGCAAATAGGTTGCTATCAAATAAAACTCATCAAGTTAGTTTCCATCAAGAACAACTTGATCAAGTAGGTTGCCATCAAGGACAACACATTGCATCATATTGCCAACAACAAAAACTAGCTGCCAAATGACAACCAGAGAGTGAATCATGGTCCCTCTCATGGAACCAGCACAGTGCATCCTTGGCCTGCATCAAAATAAAAAATAACAAGTGATTTTCCAGCCACTTTTTTTCTGCCATAGTCATCTCATAATATGAAAACATGAAATTACAATCTAGTGTCATTGGTGCACACCAAGAGGCATATGGCATCGCCCACAGCTCATCAGAAATATAGCCAAGATCAACGCTACAAGTAGCTGCAATTACATCATCATATAATATGCAAGAAGAAATATTTCTTCTTGTTACATCATGTTTCTCAAATAAAGGAAAGAAGTACAATACAAAACATGAAATGATACCTCCTCCATTATGTACTTGAGGTTTTGAGCTGAAATTGCTCAACTGGAAACTCTCCCTCACTCCTAATGAGTGGGAAGGTAGCTGTGACATCCTCTCTATCACCACTCGGGCTATGCATCTCTCCATATGATGATATATGTCATGCTAGATGCCCTCCCAAGTGAACTCCTCCATCAACTGGAAATATGCATCAAAGTGCATAGAAGAGAAGTCCTCATGTGCTACATGTAGTAGCCTCTCCTTTAGACTAGAAGATCTAGTCAAGAAGATCTTGCCATAGGAATAGATGACCACATCATCCACCATGTATCTGTAATTTCCATCCAGGTCATCAAGAATCATGCATGCACCAAGATCCTTGGAGTACTCTACCAAAAGCTAAGATCTCCAATAAAGATCAATCGTCCTAAGAGACAGCGCTGGTGATCTGTCATGTGTAGCTCCACTCATGGTGCTACCTGCTACTTTGACATCCCCCATGCCAAATGTTTCCTCCAAACTCTTCACCTCTCCAAAATCCAAGAGTGGTGAACCCAAATACAAGATATCTATCATCAACTGAAGATCAGGTGGCCTCCCAGGTGGAATGCCTCCATGTAGTGAGACATCAATGTCAAGAGTAGACTGCATATATGATTGGGAAACCTTTCCCTTTCCCTCACTGCACAAATCAGTTTTCCTCTTCCTTGCATTAGCCTTCTAAAACAGAGAAGGGTGTGTGCTCCTCATCAAATGATGCTGCCCTTCCTCCCTTTCTTCTCCTTCCAGCTGCAATGCTGCACAATCATGCTGCTCACTAATTGTTCTTGGACCTCTATGTATGAGATCCTGGGGAACTTCTTGCATAGATACAAGAATCCCTTCTATGGGAGCATGTGCTCTTCCTCCCTCTGCATGAGGCGCTAGATGTGCTCTATATGTGACAACGTTGTTGCCCTCTTCTTCATCAATGTGTGTAGGCAACATCTCAACAATTGGATCCCTTTGTGAAAAAGTGATCCCCATGCCCTCTTGTTCAAGAATATGAACTGGATTTTTTTCTCTTGGAAATGTGTAATGCAAGACATCAGCTCTCCTCATGGTTTTCTGAAATGTAGTTTCCTCCATCACATGCAAGGGTTTTTTTTTCTCAAGTTTTCCTTGCTCATGTGTCTTAAGAAGGTTTTCACCAAACCTCTCCGTCAATGTTTTTATGAATCTTGCATAAGAGAAAGTTTTGGCATTCTTTAAGGAATAAGATTCAAAAATCCACCATGCATGAGCCTTACCTCTGAAATGCAGCACTGCAACTCTGATAGCTTCATCTCCAAAAATATAGTGCAGCAGCAAATAGGAGTTTAGCTCCTTCACCCAAGCTCCAACTGAACATGTGGGCGATCTGGAAAAAGTAGGTAGAAGAAATATATCTACATCCTACTGCTGGCTCTTCTCCATATGGATCTTGCAAAACTCTTGGAAATCAGTATGATCTCTAAAACTCTAAGTTTGAGATTCATATTCCCACAACAAATCACTAAGATTCATTGTCTTAGGCATTCTTCCTCCTCCCATCCATCTCAGGATAGCTCTGGGCATTTGACTGCGCTGTGCATCATGGATTGTAGCTTCACACTCACACTCACCATGTGCAAATCTAGATTCAGCTCTAGAATCAACCTCCTTTGGAGATTTCATCTCTAATCTCATTTTCTTCAGCTCTCGTTGAAACCTCTTCATAGATTTTGGAAGAAGATTTGTAATCTTGTCTTCCTTTCTTCATGTACATGTTGAAGCTTTCTGGATTTTTTCCAGCTCTCCTTCTTCTAATAGCTTTATCTCACAAGCTAGGCCAGAGATCATGCTATGATACCACTGTAATGTTCCTTTTTCAGGATTGCTCATAAATCATGCATCAAAAATAGATTTCCATCAAAAAATGTAATAAAAAGTGAAATGGACTCTTAGATCCCATATATTAGTCAATATACATTCTAAATCGAAGAATAGAGCTAGAAAAAACCAAACTAGGTGGGCTAAACAGACCTCCCACACTAGTTTAGCTAAAAGTGGTGAAAAACCCTAAGACTGCAAAATGCCGGAGCAGCTGCTCAAGGGATTGCGTAGTCTAAGAGAGGGTTAAAACATAGAATGATAGGAGAAAAATATATCTACTCATGTATTGATAAATAATTATGAAGTACAAATATCTAATCTCCTATACAAAATAAAAAAGAAACCGGCAAGGGTTTCTTGTCAAACACTCTATATATAAAATGTGATATTCAGGATATGACTAAATAATCAATTCAAAACTAAAGTAAATGAGTGTAGAAGGCTGAAATATGTCTGATATGATGTAGAACCCTCAAGTGCTTCCTCCCATGAAAGGATGAACCTCTCAATCACAAGGAAACACTACAACGGAGCCACCAAACCATGCAATGAACACTGCCTCCAAAATAACTCACTCCATAGCAGAAACAACGTTGGGAGGGTATGAGAAATGTGTGGTATCATACTAAAGATCTGAAATAAGCTCTGGAGCTCTCCAAAAATATCTCTCAAGTGAATGAAAGCTTCCTCTAATGACAAACTAGCTTAGAAGCCGGGATTCCAATCCCTTCCATTGCTGCACCCAACAACACTACACAAACTCCGGAAAAGTTGTGATGATGAAGATGGCTGAAGCTTGGCCTAAAAACCTGATGTGTAATGATGAATACAAACTCTCTCAATGAGCTCCTCAAAGGAAAGAGGTGGGATTCCTGTCTGGAACATCCGGTGCTAAACAACACAACAACTTTTCTAAGCAGCAAAGCAACAACAATTCTTGGAAGCCAAGAATAATAATTCTACAACGTGATGAATAATGCTTCCATCCTCTTCCTTATATTATTTTTTAGTTTTATTTCCCTTGGCCCCACTCACTTAGGTTACTTCTAACCCAATTTACATTTCCCTCCAAAATTGCTTTATCCATCCTAGGATTCCTCCTCCACTAAAACTGCGTTGTTGACTTGGTCAAAGAAACTTCATTTTATCTTTGTTCACACCTGGAGGTGTTTTATTAAGCTATAAAGAGTGTCTCCTTTCACACTTGGAGTGGTTTTATCCTCCTTAGGAGACATATGTGCTTTTCTATCCATTTATTCACCAACTAAAGATGCTGCTAACTCTAATGTTCCATTTAGCTTGGAAGCTAAAATTTTGGAACATTACAAAAACATGCCTCAATCCACATAAATGTGTGTTTTGTGTTGGTTCTGGTCATTTTCTTGGATTCGTAGTCTCAAAATAAGGAATTCGAATCGACCCATTGAAGGTTCAAGCAATTATTGATTTTTCTGTGCCGTCAAACTTACTTCAAATATAGAAACTTCAAGGAAAGGCTAAATTCCTATGAAGGTTCATTCCAAACTACGTCGAAATGGCTAAAGGATTTACTTGAATATTGAAAAAGGGGGTTCCCTTCCATTGGGACCAAGTTTTGCAAGCTTCTTTTGATGCTGTCAAGGACACACTTGTTCGAGCGTCATTAATGTATCCCTCTAATTATCAAAATGATTATTTCCTATATATTGCCATGGCTGAAACGACTATTGCTATGGTGTTAGTCCAAGTAGAAGATGGAATTGAAAATATGATCTATTATTTGAGTCGTAATCTCAATGATATGGAAGTTAAGTATTCATACTTAGAAAATATTTCCTTGGCAGCTGTTCAAGTTGTCCAAATATTTCGCCATTATATCTTTCTCCGAAAAACAAATATAGTTTCGGATTGCAACCCCATGACTTATATCTTATCACGTCAATTTTTTGGGGGAAAATATTCAAAATGGATTTTCATTTTGCAGGAATTTGATTTGGAATTCATCAAATACAATTCAAAGAAGTATTTAGTTATGGCTGAGCTTCTCTCTGACCTGCCCTCTGATAGTACTGCAACTACGTCAGAACCATCAATTCCTGATGAGTCTCTGTTTCTGATTGGATCATTTGATCCTTGGTATGGGGATTTCATCATTTACCTCCAAACCCAAACTTTTCGACTTGATAGCTCTCGCTCTGAACAATGACGTATTCGATACCAAGCCAAAGATTATCCAATTTTTGGCTATACACTTTAACGTCATGGTATCGATACCATTTTAAGGAGGTGCCTCACTCACGAGGAGGCCAAAAAAGTGTTAAATGATTGTCATGCTGGGGCTTGTGGTGGACATTTATCTGGATATGCTACCATGCAGAAGATACTCTGCACCGGTTACTTTTGGCCAACTATTTTTCGAGATTGCATCCTCGCGGTCATAAGTTCTCATGCGTGCCAGATTTTTTATCGTAAAATATGCAAACCTCTAGTGCTAATGCATCATGTTGTCTCTGTGGGACCATTTTTGAAATGGGGTATTGACTTCATGACCTGTAACCCTCGTTTTTCCAGGGGGCATGGTTATATTATTGTCGGAGTCGACTATTTTACCAAATGGGCCAAAGTGATGCCTACATTCAACAACACGGGACAAATGACTGCATTGTTTTTATTTAATCATGTTATTTCACAGTTTAGGGTCCCATAGGCTATAGTTACAGATCATGGGAAGAGTTTTCATAATCACATGATGTCTGAATTGACTACCAAGTTAGGATTGTCACATGAAAATTCTACTCCTTATTATCCACAATTAAATGGACAAGTTGAAGCTATCAACAAAATTCTTAAACATATGCTTCAACGAATGATAGGAGTTCGCAAAAGAAACTGGCATTTGATCTTGTACTCCGCCTTGTGGGCGTATCGAACCTCGGTAAAAAATGCAACTGGCTTTACTCCTTTTCAATTGGTGTATGGTCTGGAAGCTATCTTACCAATCTAATGTGAAATACTGTTGTTAAAACTCGCGATTGACTTATTACCTCACACCTTAGAAGAAGAAGTGCATCTCCTTAACCTCATCCATCTTGATGAAATGCGTCATGACGCTCAATTAGCCAATGAAGCGCATAAGAGATGTATAAAAGCGCAATACAACAAAAATGTCCAGCCTCGCATTTTCTTAGAGGGTGACTTGGTCCTTCTTTATGATGAAGAAGCTTATGTAATAGGTACAGGAAATTTTGAGCCATTATGGCATGGCCCCTATATTGTCAAAAGAGTTCTTGCTAAGGGCACCTATGAGTTGGTTGATTACAATGGAATTCCATTGGCACAACATAGAAATGGGTTGTATTTGAAACGTTACTATGCTTAATCATGAGCGTAGTAATTTTTTGTATTATATTGTATATATATGTTGTTGATTTGCATTCACTATATTAATTTGCTTTTAGATTTTTCCTGACGTTAGTAATCCATTTTACATTTCATCGCAGATGGCTGAATCTTCAGAACCTTTTGTTGGATATGCTGATGGTGCTATTCATAGTACGCAGAATCTATCCTCTGTAGTGTGGGCCATTTTCACTCCAAATGGCGAGTTAGTGAGTTTTTAAGGGATTTGTATTGGTAGATCGACAAACAATATCATTGAGTATAGCGCGTTGAACGAAAATCTCTCTAATGCCATTTCATTTGGTATTAACCATATCATCATAAGGTTAGACTCACAACTTGTGGTATTACAACTTAATAGTGTTTATACTGTTAGAAATCCAACATTGCATAGATTGTTCCTTAGAGTTCGACTTTTGGAAATACACTTTGATTTTATTCAATATCAACACATTTCCAAAAATTTGAACACATTGACTGATTCATTAGCTAATCAAGTTTTAGAGAGACATTTGTAACATATGTAAAGAAAAAATTCACATCATTCAATAGGATTTCAAAATAAACATAGGAAAGCACTGAAATCATATAGATAGATAGTTATAGGTTTTTACAAAAAAATTGGCCAAGAGACATTGGTCATCTGACCTCAAAATGTATGCAAAATGTCACAAGTAAACTAGTGGTGCTCGTGGTAACATGCTATAGATCTATCTATTCTACGAAGTAACCGCATCCAACGGTTAGGAACCCCAATAGTGTGTCACTGCTATCACATAGGAAGCTCTTCAATCCTGAAATCCATAATCCCAAAGTTCAAACCCTCTATATGTTTTTGAAGCTCAGTCAGAGACTCAACCATTGCAATATCCTGAAGGACAGCTCTCTCGACAGCCCTCTCTGCTGGCACATCTGGTTTGTGCTCCGGTTCCACCACTGGTTGAACACGACCAAAATCTACATTACATCAAACATTTAGTTTAGTATTGGGAAAAAATAAAAATACAAAAACATTGTATAAACCTTAGGAAAATAAAAAACATGGTCAAAAACATTCTTACCTATTTCACCCCACTGAGCACCTTCTGGTATTGCTAAATCTGGATACCCTCAAAAATCGACGCCTGCGTATGCATACTCGTCGATGGCGACAATATGTCATCAGAACTAGGCAAAGAATGTAGTAGAGAACACAACATTCAATTGGCCAGCATGCTAACTCATGAGTTCTACCCATCTCTGCTTCTGAGGATCTCTAGGACTAACTATATCCAGTGTAAGATGTTGTAGCTGCATCAGTGGAATCCATTTCAAGGGAAAGGATATAACGATAGAATCATAACTGAAACTTTTCTTCCTTCCTCCATTTTCTTTATTCATTTGTTCCTTTATCTGAGATAGAAAAACTTCAGACCAGTTGAAGACTATTGGGTCCATACACTCTAGCACATACTACATATATGATCTATTCACTACATGTAGTGTAACGGTGCCGACAAGTTTTGCGATCGTGAAAATGATAGTTCTCAACGGAAAATATATAACATCTTGGATGTTTATCTTTCCATATTTTCTTGGCTTTGACCCTGGATAACAATGTTGCAAAACATAATCTCTCACTATCTCTCCTCCAAAAACATACCCTGAGAGCGAAATGGGCAAGCCTCTCTTCCACAAACCTGTAATAAAGTACACGTCCTCAATTGTTATAGGGAACCACTTGGTTCTTAATATGAAATTCCTCTATAGCTGGATCCCATGCTCGAACTAAGAACTATGATAGTTCTATTTGTTGCCTCATCCCAAATAATTTGAAGTACTTAAGTAGTCAATAATCTCTTAGGGCTCTTACTATACCTAGATCATTTAAGGCAATCATATCATGTTCTTCATGTTCTCTTTCCCTCCATGTAATCGTCATTGTAATCCGGAAACCTGAAATACAACCATAAGATCCATTAGATTCCATTCATTGCAAAAAGCTAGGAAAATTTTGGGCATAATGTGAAAATCAAAAACTTATATTGCACCCAACGCACTCCCTAACGAGAGACAGTGCATTGCATATGCACTGTACCTACTATGCAACACAGGTTTCGACATTCAGTGGTGCGTTGCCCTCTTTTTGGGTAGAGTTTAACGTAGGGGCCTTAAAACCCTAAAAATTTGTAGAAATTGTAACTGAAATGAATAATAAAGAAAACAGGAGGTTCTTATCAGTAACCTGGATCAAACGACAATGAAAACCATCCACAGAAATGATCAAAATTAGCAGCTGAAGTTTGGGGGAAAATTCAGGTCCAGAGCTCCAAAATGCAAATGGTAACTATGGAATGGTAAAAATGAATAGTGAAACTACTTTTAATAGTCATTTAATTATTTTCAAGTTAAATTTATTACTATGACTATAGTTTTATTATGTTTTTATCATGAAACATGTATTTTTAATCCATTTGATGTTGTTTTGAACAGGATATACAACTGATGAACAGATTAGTCATGCAAATTTTTTTCAAAGAATGACTTGAGCACAAAGCATACTTTTTCTCCTTATTTTTCGAGCTTTGTTAAAAATAAAAAGGATTTGAAGCACACTTTTATCTCTTTTTCGTGCTTCTATAACAGTGAAAAAGGAACCCCTGGAGTCTTCTTTCAGCTCTTTTCAGACTTCGATAATGTGAAAATATTACCAAGCACTTATCTTTTCGAGCTCGTAAAAGTAAATGAATCAATATCTACTCAGTATAAGTTTAACCCTTTTCCAAACTGAGATAGATTATTTACGAAAAAGGAATACCTTGGTTAAACATGACCAAAGAGGTTCTCTCAGATATTATTTTACACTTTTTTGAATCTGAGCGATAAATTTATGAAAAAGTGCTTATGGAGTTTTCTTTCGTCCTATTTTTCAAACTCTCTAAATATGAAAAAGGATTGGGTTGTCACTGTCGTTAAGCTCGTTAAAACATAAAATAGCAATGGGCTTGTCAATCATGGCAAGAATCGAGTTTCATTCATCACTATACTTGTTAAATTGTTAAATAGCAATAATTTATTCGCCCGAAGGGTTGAACTATAGATCAAGAAAATGTTATCCACCTCAAGCTTGTTAAAAAATAAAGAGGTATTGGTCAATAAATGACCGGGGAAATTTTGGGAAAAGTGAGCAAAATTCTTTATGGTAGCAAGTCTCTCTTGAACATGACACTTCCTTCACTCCATGTCCATGACTGTTTGGGTTAGTTAATCATCTTGACGGTTCATTCATACCTATGGTTCATCATACCTTCACTTCGGTTTTGGGTCAATGTTGCCAAATCATCACAGTGTCGCCGATATGTTCAAGAGAAGTCATCCAATGAATAAACTCATCCTTTTGCAATACTCATAAATATTTATTCTCATGACTGTCATCCCTGAAAATTTATATATCAAGTCATACCCTTGTCTCCGAAATCATTAACTCCCATTGCGTAATAAGGTGGCTTCCTTTCGAAGACAAATCATTATCTAGGAAGTTACTTTGAAACATCAGATTCTAGTACCATGAGGCTTGTTACAACATCGACAAGATCCTCTCTTCCAGACTTTTGATCGAAAGATTTTGTTTGGCATTCGACATAAAATCATCTATTCGTGCCTTACGAAATGTACTGCAGTACCTTGAGAGCCATTGACATCAATGGTGGTTCTCTGGCGTTCGTTAAAAACTCACATTATTGGCTGGTAATCAAACAATGTCTTTCCATGTTTGATGAAAAATCATATATTCACATGGCTAGACTTGTACCCGAATGATCGAGTGAATGAGATAAGAAGACCCTGGATCTAGTTTCATCCATTCGGGCTACGATTTCAGGATTTTTGTACACATCATATGTATGGAAACCTTACATATAGATCATCATCCAAACATGGGCATATATCTGTAGGCATGTCTGTATTGGGAAACATTACAATGTAGACGACTTTCTGAATTGTGTACATGTTATTAGATTGTTTATGTGCTGAACATGGGAATGCCTACCCTCAGAAATTATCATCAAGAGGATATATCATGATGTAATGTATTGTAATATTGATGTAGGTCGCCACTCCACTTCATCTCCAACTCCTCACAGTGTAAAGCATATCAATCAAAATATTTTTGTTATTATTATGACTTCATGCTTTAGGGGGAAATTGTTATATGTCAATTTGGGCATCATTCCCAATGACTTGGTTAACTGGGAATCATGTTCAGGACCAACGTATAGGGTCTATTATCCCCTAACATTTTAATTGCTATATGCCCTAAGAGAAAGAACAATACAGATCAATCAAAGACTTTCATCTACAAAGGTTTCCAAGGTTTGAATTTTATAATATATCGTATGAGAGCTCACCAACACTGCCTCTAAATGGACTAAGTGCATTTCATATGCAGGTAGCCCCATGCAAGGTTTATCTGTAAAGAACTTCCCGACATCTATGGCTGCGTTGGTCACATAAGGAGTGAAATTCCCATTGTTATGGAATCTCCACTTGGCGAGTGCCTTCTAGAAGAGTTCATATGTGTCAAACTTCGAATCCATGTGTCGATTTGACATCTGCAATATTGGGAACATGTCTTTATTATTATTGGAAAGTCATTGATTATAAAAATACCTCAGCTACTCTATAATTTGGGCACAGATCTTAGTGTTTGAGAAGGAATAATTTGTGTAGAGAAATGCTGGTGGATTTTTCATTGAGGAGATTGATTTGAGTGACAATTTTCTGGAGATATCTTCATTGTGATGAGGTTGGGATGCTGCTGGAGATGGTGACACAAAATAAGTCATTTGGTTGTAACCTCCCCTTCTATCATTAATAAATAATACATCATACTTTTCCCTATATGCATCTGTATTAGCTTTGATTTTCCATATTGTAAGATCTTAGTTGATGTATATGGTTTATGCTTTACTGATTTAGCAAACTAATTTGAATAGAAATCTTTATTATTCCTATCTTCTGTTGTTTAGTGTCCATTCTTGCAGGAAATATTTTTCACAGCTGGCTGGAATTTGAAGTTACAACGGAAGCGATAGAAGGAATCATTTGGAAGCGCTTGGATTCCAAGTAATCATCTAATCCATTCTGTGTGTCTGTTCTTATTTAAGAAAAGTAGTCGTATAGTCTTTAACCTATTGTTCTAGATTAGCACATATCTAGGGAAGTGTGTTTTATCTGTAAATCACAATTCTGTCCAACAAGAGGGATATAAAACTAGCAACTAACAATCCCAACTTTTGAGGTCAATGGAGCTACTAGAAAATTTGTAATTGAAGCACAATCCAAAATTGAAATGATAAGTAAAAAAACATGAAATGGTAGTGGTTGCTACAAATTGTGCCATAGGTGGAGCTTCCCCTTATGGTTAATTTCTAGCTAATAGGCATTGTAAACATAACATGCATTCGAGCCTTCGTGAGCAATATTTCCAAGACACACATATTTGTAAAAGCTCCCATTGGCCCAAGGATGGAAAATTAACTTCACACAATTATCATCCAAATAGGACTATATATCGTGAAAAAACCATATTATTTCATAATATTAGAATATTCCTCCATACATTTCCATTATAAATTCTGAAATTCCCTTGCAAGTTCAATCTAGACCAATTATCCTTCCCTTGAGGTATGCACTTTTGTTATCAAGTACTCTGTGAGCTCCTATAAACATAGTTTCATGGTTTTTGAAGAGTGGTGTCTGAGAGACCATACAGCATTCCATTTGGAGTGTATCCTACTACTTCATTTATATCTTTGGCCCTCATCATGAGCGGAGGAGGAAAAGCCTCACATAAACACCCTTTATCAATAAGAAAAAGAAAAAGAAAAATAATATAATTATGTAATAACAAAATACAATTATACACATTTGTTATTCATTAATATATTAAAAATTATAATTCTAAAATTATATAAATAAATAAATAATTGATCATGATTTTTACTTATTTAAGGTAGTTTCTAATATTGACATTAGATATTAGTTTTTGAAGTTGATGGCTACTTTGATTAATAAGACCATGTTCATTAAAATGTGCATTGATTTTATCTAATTCTAATTACTACAATATTTACATATAGAAACTAATAACTTAGTAGTATGTTATTAATTTATATGTATATGTGTACTTCCTATCTAGTTACTTGAATTGAGGGATATGATTGTTTCTTTACTAAGAGAAAATTTCATAAGTTAGGTCCCTATAATACTAGTGTAGCCCCCTATTGTTATTTTTGTAACCATGTAGCCCCCATATTGTTATTGTTGTGCCACATAGAATCCCACTAATTTTATTATTGTTTCCATACATTATTAATGTTATGTAGGCTCTAATTCTATTGTGACCCCTTAGACTCCTATATATACCATGGAGGTATTTCCATTTGTATCATCCAAGAATTCTTCGTTTATGTGATGTAAAGGACCTTTCCACCTCAAATAGGCTAATTTTCAAGTCGTTGAGCTATATTTTCTTATATTTTGTGATTTGTTTGCATAAAATTTGGCATCAAATCTACGGATTCTAGGGGTTCGTTGCTTCAAACATGCCACCTTGACATTTTAACTCTAATTTTTTTTTTTTTATACAAGGTTTTAGAAGCTGAAATTTCGATCATGTGCACCCAAAATCTTGGTGAACTTTGTGTCGAATTTTCAGACCTTAGTTCACGATATTTTCAGAGATATGGTCCAAAGAAGTTAGGGTTTTCGCATGCTCCAAAATTTAGTATAAAATAGGTGACTTAGGTAAAAAATTCATAACTTTATCTACCAACATCAGATTTAAATTTTGTAAAAAGTGACTAAAAAGGCACCGAATGTCTTTTCTTTCGTAGTATTTTCGGGGTCGAAGGTTAAAAAAGTGACAAGTGGAATTTCATACAACTTAGAACTTTTGAACTTGTCTGTAACTAGGTCATCGTCAAATATTGGGAATGAATTTATCTTGAAGAATCCAATATCAGTCTAAATTGTGGCCACAAAAACAATATTGGCTAGCATAGAATGAAATTTCAAACCCTGGAGAGACGAAATTACATATATACAATAGTTTCGATATTGAGTTATTAAAAGAAAGAAAAATATGTGTATTTTCTTTAAAATTGGATAACTTTTATTTGGAAAATCAGTTTGAAGTGATATAAAGGAAATATTGAAGCATAAATATCAGTATTTGGTTCTAAAATTCCTCCCAAACAAAATAATTTTACACCCATTAGGCCCTCAGAAAGCTCTACTATGATGCATGGAGAGGAAGAATTGCAACATTATATATCAAAATTATGAGACTAAGTGCAACAAATTTCACTCTCAGAAAGAGAAACCAAAGATGAACTAAAAGGGGAAATGGATGGCTTAGAAGGGGACATGGATGGATTAAATGGATACTTGAATGGTTTAAAAAAAGAAATGGAAGATTTTGAAACACTATTGGAGGAAAGGATTCCTAGTGGTTATAAGGTATTTCATGAAACTCATGAAGATAACAAACGAAATGTGAATCATGATTTTAGAGACTCCAACATTAGGATGAAGAACAGTCATATTCCAAAGATCGATATGCAAAAATTCTATGGCAAGGAGAAGCTAACATGGATACTGCAGATGGAGAAATTATTTGATCTATATTATGTGTCGCACACACTAAAGGTACCCATCCCATCTTTATATTTAGAATAACATCAGTTTGTGTGGTATTGATGCATTTTTTCTCATAAATTAATTATAACTTAGACAGTTTTTTTGAAATAATTTGTAGAATTTTATGAGGATAAAAAAAGGACTACCTTCTTTAGCCAATTGATAAATATGAAACAAAAGGGTTCAATGGTGGAGCACATTGAAGACTTCCAAAGATTGAATATCAAGGTAAATGAGATTCCAGAGGAGCATAGTATTTTTGGCTTCATAAGGACGTTAAAGGATATAATCGAACATGAGATTGGTCTTCGAGAACCTAATTCATTGGAGAATGCATTAAATGTGGAAATAAAAGTTGAAAGAAAAATTATGGCAAAAAGGAAGTCTACCACTCACAACTATAAAGATGTAAATGTTGTTGCTCCTAGCCTCCCAAAACCTACAAGGTTGACACCACAATAGCTAGAAGAAAAAAGAAAGAAAGCATGATGTGTTACGGTTGTGATAGAAAATACACTAAGGGTCATAAGTGTGTTGAGAATCAATTATTTTACATATATTGTGAAGAGGATGATGAAAGTGAATAAGAAACATAAAAGGAATAGGATATACACCAGGAATCAACCCAAAGAAAGAAGAAATGAATCCAACCATATCTTGTAATGCATTGGTAGGAATTACCACTCCTAAAACTCTCAATATAGAAGGATATATGAAGAAAAATAAGGTAATGGTTCTAATTTTTTCTGGTAGTACCATAATTTTATTCATTGTAAGATGGCCAAGTATTTAAATTTGTTTCTATATCTCGCACGATAGTGTCAAGTAATGGTTACAAATGGAGGAAACATAAATTGCTCAAGGAACTTCCAGAATATCAATATAAACATGAGGTAATATGTATTCAATAGTCCAATGTTGGTAATTCCAATGGGAGGTGGAGATGTTTTATTAGGAGTCCAATGGTTACAATATTTGGGGACAATAGATTTTAATTTTCAAGAACTTTTCTTGAAATTTTTCCCAGAAGGTAAGGTGTTTGAATTAATCGGTATCATAGGGAGAAATGGAAATATAGCAAGTTATAATGGAATTAAAAATATTTTGAAGAAGGAAAAATGAGGGGCAATTGCACAATTATTCTCGTTTGATGTTCAAACATCTAAACCATCCAGTTATTTAGAGTACTTGATAATCATTGCAAGGTATTTGATAACCCTAAGGTCTCCAACCTATTAGTTATCATGATCATGCTATTCAATTGATTCCAGGAAGTGTTCCTCTAAACATTAGACCTTACATATATCCTTACTCCCATAAGAGTGAAATTGAATGTATGGTTGTAAAAATTCTAAGGGTAGGTATAGTTAAACCTAGCCAAAGTTCTTTCTCTTCTCCACTATTATTCGTCCACAAGATTGATGGATCATGGAATATGTGTTTGGATGATGGAGAGCACAACAAGATCACCATTAAAGATAATTTTCCCATTCCTGTCATTCATGAATTTGTGGATAAAATACATGGAGAAATTTACTTCACTAAGTTGGACCTTCGTTCACGGTATCATTAGATTAGATTGAAGAAAAAATAAATTCTGGAAAAAACATTTATTACTCATAAAGGTCATTATAAATTTTTGGCCATGCCTTTTATCCTTACTAATGCACCATCCTGATTTCAAGGTTTGATTAATTCCATTTTAAAAACCTTAGAAAATTTGTGTAAGTATTTTTTCATGATATACTAATCTATAGAAAGTCTTGGAAAGACCATGTTCAACATGTTGACGGGGTTCTAAAACTATTGGAAGAGAAATAATTGTATGTAAATCTTTCCAAAAGTTTCTTTGGGTATAGGAAGTGAAACATTTGGGTCATATTGCATCCCATGACCATGTTAAGAAAAGCCCTAACAAAATGAAATCCGTCAAGGAATGAAAATTCCCACAAAGACAAGGCATATTCGAGGATTTCTCAAGTTAACAGGGTATTAATGCATGTTTGTTAAGAATAATGGAAGATAGTGTTAGAGTCGGTCTGTTAATCCCTCCGTCAGAGATCAAATTCTCTTTCGTTGCATTTCATTTTTAGGTGTCTCATTCAGTTCAGTCATTTTCATTCCATTAGGAGCATCCATCTTTTGACGGAAGGGTTTTGTCACTCATGTCCCTCATGAAATGTACCTGCTGGTCCGTGTCTGTTCATCAAAATCAATTTTAAAGTCATTCATAGTCCTGTTTTGGTCTCTTGGTCAAAAAAGAGTCATTTTAGTCATTAGGTCTAGGGTTTCGCAAATTGGGTCTTCAAAATGACTAATAATGCCAGCAGGCACGTGAGGGAGGCTCAAAATAAGTTTTCATCGCAAAATTTCATTGTCATATTGCTTGATCATGACCTTTCTTTAAAACTCTGTTTTGAAGAAAAATCATCCATTTTATCTTTTGTAATAAATTGCTATGTAATTTTTGAAATTTTTCAGTTGTCAAATTCTTCAGGCGCAGCCCTGGTCGCCTTTGCCAAAATCCATGTCAGTTATCCCTGCAAAAAATAGACAAGAGTTTCATCATTCAAGTCAAAAAAATCAATTGGAAACAAAAACAGAGTTCACATTAAAAAGTGAAAAGTGTCAAAGCCAAAAATTACAAAAGTGGGTTTTTAAGAAGAAAAAATCAAGTTCTTCACTATATAAGGTAATTCCATTGTTTCTACAACCCATTTTCATGCCAAAGACATCATTAAGCAGAGTCAAACTTAGTGGAAGAGCGAAACAGTGGTTGAAGGCCGAGCAGTTGGTGAATTTACCTACGCGGTGCGTTGGCTAGAAGTCGTGGTGCACACAGTGGTCGCAGCACATACAACCATTTTTCACCATGCAAAACACAACGTGCACAACGCACAAGGAAAGCACGATGCATTGGGTTATGGGCGTGGCGCATAGGCCTGAAACTGAAATTTTCTGCCAGTCTTCTCCAAAATCGAATTTTTCTTGGTTGCTCCATGTTGAAGTAAGTTAAAGCTGATCCCATATTGCTCATAGCTTGTGTTTGGAGTTGTTTGAAGATTGGTTGGAGAATTTGTAATATCAAAACATAAACCCTATCATTTTGTTAAAGCTGCTCCTTAGGGTTTTAAATTGGTGTTTTAAAAACAACTTTGGTGCCAAATAATCCAACCCCATTCCCCACCTATCGACCCTTTCCCATCACTGTAATCATATCATCATTTTCAATCCCCTATTCCCTTATAATCCCAAGTCACTCATTCCCATTATCCCTATCCCTAAACCCTACAATTCCCCATCACTATCACTCTTCCATATCATTTGCAAAAAATCCCCAAACCCCAGATTCCTAAATACATTCAAGTGACTGTTATTACATTTTAAATCTCACTTGACAAACTCCATTGTACCCACTTTCCATATTTACCACAGTCCCTCATTTGACTTTGACACATTTGGCAATTGGAGACAAAGACACCAAGTTCTCATTTCTCATTTTCAACAAACCAAACATACACTTGAAAAATACCTTGCAACACCATGGAGACGTATATTGAGTCATCATATGAACAAGACAGTGATTCTACCACAGAGCTACATGCACCGAGAAGGCCTCGTAAAGGAGGCAAACATGTGAGAGAAGAGCCCACCTCATTGACTCAGTTGCAGGCCTGCCCACTTGCCATGGTATGTTTCCGAGAGCAGTCATGCTATCAATATTGTGAGAGGATTGCTCAGATTCAGCATCATCAGGAGTTGGCTCATTTGTTTGTTTCACATTTGCATGATTTTCAGGTTACTCTCGCTGGTGTAAACTTCACCGTGACACTAGAAACCATTTCTCAAGCAACAGGAATACCGAATGTGGGTGAAGAGTGGAACAAAAGACAACAGGTGGATAGAGTGCATTATGAACCATACATCAGTCCTAGCCATGTGAGGTAGCTCAGCAGGGTATTCCCATTCCGGTTCCTGAAGGAATCCTATGCGCCATTGATGAGACTCATTATCAGATACTTCAGTTGTGAGGGTCGGTTTTCACGCCTCTATGCATACCACATCAGATTATTGATGCATTTCACAAGAGTGAAGATGATGAACATTCCATATTTCATGTTTCAAAACATAGAGAGGATGACTACTCTAGTGTAGAAGAAGACTCCCGAGCAGCAGTACAACAACATTTATCATTATGCGCTCATCAAGATCATTGTGGTACATCAGCTTGGATTGCAGGGCATTGCATGGGAAGATTTCATTTCCCATGACTTCTTCACAGCCCCTCAGCCTCCTCCAGAGATTGTTCATGATGCAGGTGAGCCTTCACATCATTTTGAAGGGCCCGAGATAGAGCCTATCAGTGTGCTAGTGTATGTCACTTATCAGAGAGGCACGAGAGTATTATTTGCAGCAGCTCGACGAGTACTATCTCCACCCGGGGTCGAAGGGGTCTCGTTGCCATCATCAGCAGCACAGGTACAAGTGCAGGACAGAGGAAAGAGGCCCATGCAGGAGGAGGGCCCTTCAGGAGGCCAGGATACTGATTTCATGTTGATTGATGTGGATTTGAGCTCTCCAAGCTCAAAACTGAGAGAGATCATTCAAGAGCAGAAAAATAAGATCAACACATTGACCGACAAGTTGCAGAGATCTCAATGGATCATAAACTATCTGAAGCAGTGGAACAAGCAGTTGGAGGATCAGCAAACGATCATGGAGTTGCAAAACATCTGTGAGAACTAGCAAGCTACCCGAAGAAACCCATCCGAGATGACACCTATTGAGTGGGAGATTGAGGCCGATAAAGAGACTTGGCTTGAGAGAGTAAACATTCATCTTGAGAAGCTGTTGGAGAAGGCAAACAAGGATAAGAACACGCTCAGACACATGAAGAACCATTATTGGGCGTGCCCACATGTTTTCAAAGCAGAGATCAAGATCCTGAAAGCGAGGCTAAGGAGGGCACTGAAGCGTCGCAAAAGGCATGATAGGCTCCAAATCTTGGCCGAAGCTTCTTTGAATGAGCATAGTACTTGATGAGGGACCTTCAGCCCAAATTTCAAGAAATTTGGAAATTTTTTTGTCAATTTTGAATTTTTTGGTCACAAAACAGGTTTTCCTGCCCGACGCGTAGCGCCACCTTGCGCGCGCTTATAATTGGCAGCTATTCAGGGGGAAAGATGTGCATTTCTGGATTTTTTATGAAAATTTATGCATGCTCATGGATTACCTAAGGATTTCGTCAAGTTCTGGGTTGCCTAAAGGGTCAAAAACACCCTAAAAATGGCCTTTCTGCCACTTTTTACACACAGATGAATCAGTGTTGGGAGATTGAACTTTTGGAGGGGAAAATGGCAACCAAATCCAAAAATTTCACTTAGGTTGGAAAGTAGACAGGCAAGGATTTCCAACGAGCTATCATGACCTCAATTTGGAATTTGGGAAGGGCCTCAAAATCAGCTCCAAAGTTGTGCTACGCATAGAGGTTTTGGGCGCGGCGCATAGAGGATTTTGGCCTATTTTTCACTCAACAGCTTAGAATTTCGCCTAGTTTTGGCCAATTTCACTTTTTCATGTAACTCTTGATGTACCTTGATGTAATTTCATGATCATGATGTAATTTTGGCACATTTTTACTTGTTTTAGAAGATTCATTCAACAAAAGGTGAAATGGGAGTGAATGGATCAGTTTCCTAGCATATAGAGGCAAGTTGTTTCATTGCCTATTTTTCAGTTCCTAGTTTAGATATGGTTTAAACAACTCCTAGAATGATGAGCTCGACCCATAGAGGCATGGGGAGGAGTTAGGCTTGTCTATATTATGTATTTTCTCAGTCATTTTCAGGGTTAGACACCTGGGATTGCTTAGCACTTCATTGTACATTTCATTCTACAATTTTGGCAGAGGAATAGACCAGGGTTTGCAGCCCTTTTTGGGATCCTTGTGGCTTTGTGCTTTGATGGTGTTTTCTCTATGTATTTTTAAGTTCACTGTGTTGGAAATATGATGCAGAGTGTTGTCCTTGATGGCAACCCACTGAATGAAGATGAAGACGTGCGACTGTTGACATGTATTGTCCTTGATGGCACTCCACCTGATGAAGTTATGCTTGACTTGATGGACTTGTTAAATGATGTAAATCTGATGTGATATGATGCTAGTTAGCAAGATGATGCTAAGTGTTGTCATTGAATGACAACTCACTTGATGAAGTTGTGATTGATAGAATATGTTCTTGATGAAGTAAATTTGATGTATCAGCAGTGTGTACAGAAGGCAGTGAAGAAAAGAAGTCAGCAAGTGCTAAATCTATGTTGAAAAAGAGTATGTCTCTTGGTATACGCGGATTTGCCTAGGGGAAGTCGCGTATACACGCGGAAAATAACGTTTCAAGTCGCGTATGGGCAAAAGCGCTCAAAAGTGCAAACCCAAGGGTAACCACCATGGTATTAATCCATTTTATTGGGTAATGATCCGCCTAATTGACCCCGTCCAAGTAGTTTTGGGCTTATGGTATTGTTTTGGTCCATGGTATTGAAAAAGGGGCTCATGGTATTGACAAAGGGTAATCATATAAAAGGAGAAGAAATTCATTGTGCAAAATGAGTGTGGGTGCAAGATGTCTGAGCTTGAATGAATACTTCTCTCTGAAGTAGATCTGAATGGAAGGGTTACATTTGAAGACAAATCTGAAGGTATGATGCACCAATGATGAAGAAAGGGATCTAGATCTGAAATGCACTTGTAGCTACTAGATCTGCTTATGGAAGGCCTAGATCTGTGATAAGGCGAACATCTAGGCGAACATCTGACTGAAGTGAAAAGGGTAAATCTGATTTGAACATCTGATCTGAAGAAGTATGCTGCTCTGGAAAAATTGAAGATCTATACGCTACTTCGACGCGGAAGAAGCGCGTATATACGCAGCTTCAGCGAAGAGAAAGCGCGTATGCGCAATAAAATATACACTGAGGTATACGCCGGTTTGTGTGGACGGAAGCGCGTATATACGCGAAATCAGTGAAGTAAAAGAGCGTATGCAAACTAGGGTTTGCTGAAGCAAGGGGTATGAAATATCTGATCTATTCTACTGTGTTTCTGCTATCTGATCTGTGTTGATATGTATCTGTTGGTGACGTATGTTTGTGCTTAAAAGTATGGAAAGGGTCCAGTATGAAAATATGATGAAATGTGGCCTGCAAGTAGTGTTTTATTGAAGTTGTCGGATCCAGTGTGAAAATTGATGAAACGTGGTCCAAGGTGGTGCTGAGGGTTGTAGCCTTCAGTCAGGGGGTTGTAGCTCCCTTCCAGGTGAGGCTGGTAAACGAGATCGGGGGTCGTAGCTCCCTTCCAGGAGAGGCTGGTAAACGAGTCAGGGGGTTGGAGCTCCCTTCCAGGAGAGGCTGGTAAATGAGCGCAGGTGGGTGCCTGCGTGCTGGTCAAGTCTGCGCCAGCACATATGTTGTAAGATGTTTTCTCTATAATAAAATATTGAAGGCTGAGCAACCGCAGCGGTGGTTTTCTCCCGATTTGGGTTTCCACCTAAAAATCCTGGTGTTCATGTGTGATGCTTTGTGTGATGGTTTATTCTGTTCTTACTGCACATGTTTACTGTTTATTGAACATCTGAAGAATGAATGATGGAATAATATAAGTGAAGATTTAATGACAGATCTAGATCTCTGTGTATACGCTAGTTTCATAAAGGGGATCCGCGTATATACGCTAGTTTACTGAAGGAAAGTAGCGTATGGGTTTTAAGGAATGAAAAAGTAAAAATATTTGATTATGTAGTAAATACTGATTCACCCCCCCCCCTCTCAGTATTTTTCCCAACAATTGGTATCGGAGCAGGTCCTTGTGCAGAAGCTTGATCGCTTAAAGGAGATCCGTCGCAATGGGAAGTCAAGAAGGAGTAATGTCTATAAATCCACCTCTATTCAATGGAAGCAATCTGATCTTCTGGAAGGTACGTACAAAAGCTTATCTGCAAAGTCTTGGTGCAGATGTATGGGCAATCGTGGAAGAAGGTTATCAATACCCGGCAAGTATTCCTACTGATGCAGCTGAAAGAAAGAAGTATGAAATCAATGCCAAAGCAGTGAATGTCTTATTGGGAAGCATGTCCGAATCAGAATTTGCTAAAGTGATGCAACTACATTCGGCAAAAGACATATGGGACAAAATCATTCTAAGCTATGAAGGAGACACAAAGGTAAAAAGTGCAAAACTCCAAACTCTTAGAATTGAATATGAAAATTTGAAGATGCATAGTGATGAGAGTGTTGCCAGTTTCTTTCTTCGTCTGGATGATATTGTAAATCGAATGAGAAATTTGGGTGAAACCATGGCTGATACTACTCTGGTGGAAAAGGTCTTAAGATCATTGACTTCAAAATTTGACTCTAAAGTTTCAGCAATTGAAGAAAGGCAAGATTTGCAAACTCTTACTATTGTTCAATTACATGGTACTCTGACTGCTTTTGAAATGAGACAAGGAGGCCCTTCTCAAGTAAGAGAAGCTACTTTTAAGGCATCTACAAAAGGAAAGGAAAAGGAAGTTGTCAAAGAATCCAGCTATATATCCGATGAAGAAGAAGCAAATTTCGTGAGAAAGCTCCAACTAGGTACTCGAAGATTCAAAGGTAAGCTTCCCTTCAAATGTTTTGAGTGTGGAAAAGTTGGTCATTATGCTGCTAAATGTCCTTATAGAGAAAAGCATGGTAAAGGGAAACAATTTGAGAAGAGAAAGAGTTATTATGCAAAAGAAGATGATGATGCAGTGTCCAGTGAAGATGAAGAAGATTCTGACCAAGATCTAAAAGTGCTCATGGCTAAGAAGCAAAAGAAGAAGGTTACTCGAGGAAAGGAGATATCTCAGAAATCATGTATAACAAAAATTGAAGAAGATGAAACAGATTCCGACGAAGATCTACAAGCACTCATGGCAAAGAAGAAAAAGGAGAAGGCCACTTGTAATACTCTTCTTTGTGCAAACAATAGTAAAGATAGTGAAAGTAAAGTTGTGGATCTAGAAGAAGCTCTCAAGATTAAAGAAGAAGTACTACAAAGTTCATACAATAAGCAAGAAACTATCTATAAAGAGATGATCTCACAAATGAAAGATCAAATAGAAATGCTAAATGAACAGGTGGACAAGTATCAAAGGTTTCATACTTATGCATCCAATCGAATTAAAGATCTAGAAGCAGATCTGGAAAATTCAAGCAAGAAGAATGAAGGACTTGAAGCTGCTATCATCTTTCTGCAAGCAGAGCTAGAAGCATCAAGTAAGGAGAATAAGGAACCTCTACAATCATTTGAAAAGGAAGGCCTTGAAGCAGAAATTATCTCTCTCAAAGAAGATCTGGAAAAATCAAACAAGAAGAATGAAGAGCTGCAACAAACTTGTGAAGGAAATGAAGATTGGTTGAAAGGAGAGATTCTAAATCTGAAGGATCAAGTTGAAGTTGGAAGAAGAAAAGAAGAAAGCATGACAAAGCAATGTCAAGCCTTGGAGGTTGAGGTAAATATTCTCAAAGGTAAATTAGAAGAAAAGGTTAAACTTTTAAGGTTTCAAGATAGTACTAATATTTTGGACAATATTCTCAGTAATCAAAGGTCTCCTGCTATCAAACTTGGTCTTGGTTTCCATGAAACTGTTAAAGGAGAATCTAGCTCACAAGGAAGTGCCAAAAATTCAGAGGATGTCAATGCAAAACCCGAAGTGTTGAAAGAGACAAAAGCTCAACCAACAATCATGAATTCTCAAAGGAATTCATTCAAGAATGTTGAATGTTTTAAATGTCATAATTATGGACATGTTGCAGCAAATTGCAGGAGCAGATCATTTTAGCCTCAAACAAACAGTTCCTACACAGAAAGGTACTCTGGTTTCTTCAAGGGATATTGTTTTTCATGTAACAAGTATGGACACAAAGCAGCTGATTGTAAAAGGAGGAAGAATAGAAATACTCATTATGATTCTTATGCTTATTTTTCTGGACACATGAGATGTTATTCTTGTAACAAGTATGGGCATATAAGAAAGGAATGCAGGGCGAACAGATATGAGAAATTTCAGCACACAAAAAGAAAACAAATCTGGAAGAAGATGGAGGGATGGAATAAGAAACAATCTAGAGAAGAAAAGGATGTTTTTGTTGATGCTCTAGAAGACAATGATGTTCTTGAAGAAAACACTCAATTCAAGATGAAGGACCGATCAGAAACGTAGGGAATTATGACCCTACTGCAGTCATCCGCTTCTGAAGCTGAATTTTCTTGTTGACTGCAGGAATGATGTGAGATACATTATGAGATCTAGTAATGTATCGTCACAAGAGGAGCAATGCATGATGACTCTCATGGTTGATTTGATTATACCGGTTATGTTTACTTCTGACAGCGCATCTGATGTGGAAAGGACAGGTACAGGAGGTACAAGCTCTGGAAGAAATGAAGGAAGATGGAAATTTTCTATGCTTCACTTTCCATACGCAGGTTCCATTAACTAAAGTAGCGTATACACGCGAGTTCCAGAAGACGCAGTCGCGTATGCATTGATGATAAGAAAATTTATCTGATAGCTGAAGATCTGAAGCAGAGGTCCAGGGGGAGCATCAGTCTGACTGCTGATGATTGCACTGTTAGCATCATTCTAGTTATACTCATGATAATGAAATGATGCATGGGTTCTTGTGTTGAATATTATGGATGAAGCCTGGTTGCTTTATGATGAAGAGCATTCATTGTTGAGATGAAAGTATTATAGTTCAGAGATGAGGACAGATCATGCAGAGATTGTTGTTGATGACTTGCTGTTGAAGGTGTCTCAGATTGCACAAGTTAAGGAAGAAGCACTGGTTTAGGGGGAGTAGCAGGTTGAATTCTAATGGTTGGATTGTTGGAAATATGACTGCTTATTCTTTGGTCTTGGTGATACTCATGCTCAAATGATGATGATTTGGTACATGGATTATTATGATGAGATTTTGAGCCCTGGTTGCTGATAAGTATCTTTGTGTGGATGAGTTGGATATTGTTTGTTTCAGATCATATAGAGTTTGGTTGCTATGGTTGAGATCTTTTGCCTATATATGTTACTTCATGTTACATCTTGAATATCATGGTGATTTTGGACCACATGGATGATTGCTTGACACATATCTGAAGATGTTGTTCTGGTATGATAATCTCTTTTGGAAAGAATGTATTGATGCTGCAAAGGATCTGAAGGCTTGGTTACTAATGGGCTTATGCTACAACCATTGGATGACGCTTGAAGACACAAATACACTATTCTGTTATATCTGTAGTCCAGGGAAGCAGTCAAATATCTCAGAAAGAAGCTGAACATTGTCTTTTCCTCATAGAGAATCAGATCTGCATAAATTTTAGAAGATGGCTTGGGATACGCGGGTTTCTTGAAACACCGTCGCGTATGTACGCAAGTTCATGCACATAAAACCGCGTATTTTTGGTTGCTGACAATTTTTGGTTGGTTCAGCATTCTTCAGCACAGCTGCAGTATTGTTTGGTAGCTCTGATACTGTTTGGTATCTCTGACAGTGTTCCAGTTCTCATAATTCTGTTTCTAATGTTTTGATGAAGATGCCTTGATGATTTGTTGGTGGAAGTTTTCAGGATGCACAAACTAAGGGGGAGCCTTAGCCTTTGGAAAGATTGCTTGGTTGCACAGATTCAGGGGGAGCATTAGCTTTGCTGAGTATAATGCAGTGTTGGCATTATGATGGTTCTGAAATATGTTCTCTTTCTTGAGGACTTTTTGGTATTGGTTATGAAAAGTCATATTTGTATTTGTATGAAAAGGTCTGGGGGAGACCCATGTTGTAAAATTGTAATATTCAGTCATGTAAGGACTTGTCATTTTTGTAAACCCACTGGGTTGGGTAGCTAAGTCAAATTTGTAAACCCACTTGGTTGGGTAGTTGAGTCTCATATGTAAATCCATGTGGATGGATAATTGATGTAAGTATGAGTCCTTGGTGATAGGAAGTTCATAGAGTCATGTACTTCATTGACAAATATGTTTGAAGATTCAGCATGAACTCAGGGGGAGTTTGGCCACTTCAGCACATATCAGATCTGCAGAATGTTTCTTCCACATGAGGAGAAAAGGAGGAGAGTGTTGGTTTTTGATCCGCCCTTTGCCCAAGATGATGCTAAGTGTTGTCATTGAATGACAACTCACTTGATGAAGTTGTGATTGATAGAATATGTTCTTGATGAAGTAAATTTGATGTATCAACAGTGTGTACAGAAGGAAGTGAAGAAAAGAAGTCAGCAAGTGCTAAATCTATGTTGAAAAAGAGTATGTCTCTTGGTATACGCGGATTGGCCTTAGGGTGGTCGCGTATACACGCGAGAAAATAACGTTTCAAGTCGCGTATGGGCAAAAGCGCCTAAAAGTGCAAACCCAAGGGTAACCACCATGGTATTAATCCATTGTATTGGGTAATGATCTGCCTAATTGACCCCGTCCAAGTAGTTTTGGGCTTATGGTATTGTTTTGGTCCATGGTATTGAAAAAGGGGCTCATGGTATTGACAAAGGGTAATCATATAAAAGGAGAAGAAATTCATTGTGCAAAATGAGTGTGGGTGCAAGATGTCTGAGCTTGAATGAATACTTCTCTCTGAAGTAGATCTGAATGGAAGGGTTACATTTGAAGATAAATATGAGTGTATGATGCACCAATGATGAAGAAGGGGATCTAGATCTGAAATGCACTTGTATTTACTAGATCTGCTTATGGAAGGCCTAGATCTGTGATGAGGCGAACATCTAGGCGAACATCTGTCTGAAGTGAAAGGGTAAATCTGAACTGAATATCTGATCTGAAGAAGTATTCTGCTCTGGAATAATTGAAGATCTATACGCAACTTCTACGCGGAGGAAGCGCGTATATACGCAGCTTCAGCGAAGAGAAAGCGCGTATGCGCAATAAAATATACACTGAGGTATACGCCGGTTTGTGTGGACGGAAGCGCGTATATACGCGAAATCAGTGAAGTAAAAGAGCGTATGCAAACTAGGGTTTGCTGAAGCAAGGGGTATGAACTATCTGAGCTGTTCTGTTGTGTTTATGCTATCTGATCTGTGTTGATATGTATCTGTTGATGATGTATGGTTGTGCTTAAAAGTATGGAAAGGGTCCAGTATGAAAATATGATGAAATGTGGCCCGCAAGTGGTGTTCTATTGAAGTTGTTGGATCCAGTGTGAAAATTGATGAAACGTGGTCCAAGGTGGTGCTGAAGGTTGTAGCCTTCAGTCAGGGGGTTGTAGCTCCCTTCCAGGTGAGGCTGGTAAACGAGATCGGGGGGTCGTAGCTCCCTTCCAGGAGAGGCCGGTAAACGAGTCAGGGGGTTGGAGCTCCCTTCCAGGAGAGGCTGGTAAACGAGCGCAGGTGGGTGCCTGCGTGCTGGTCAAGTCTGCGCCAGCACATATGTTGTAAGATGTTTTCTCTATAATAAAATATTGGAGGCTGAGCAACTGCAGCGGTGGTTTTCTCCCGATTTGGGTTTCCACCTAAAAATCCTGGTGTTCATGTGTGATGCTTTGTGTGATGGCTTATTCTGTTCTTACTGCACATGTTTACTGTTTATTAATCAACTGATGAAAGAATGATGGACTAATAGGAGTGAAGATTTAATGACATATCTAGATCTCTGTGTATACGCTAGTTTAATAAAGGGGATCTGCGTATATACGCTAGTTTACTGAAGGAAAGTAGCGTATGGGTTTTAAGGAATGAAAAAGTAAAAAGATTTGATTATGCAGTAAATACTGATTCACCCCCCCCCCCCTCTCAGTATTTTTCCCAACAATTGGTATCAGAGCAGGTCCTTGTGCAGAAGCTTGATCGCTTAAAGGAGATCCGTCGCAATGGGAAGTCAAGAAGGAGTAATGTCTATAAAGCCACCTCTATTCAATGGAAGCAATCTGATATTCTGGAAGGTACGTACAAAAGCATATCTGCAAAGTCTTGGTGCAGATGTATGGGCAATCGTAGAAGAAGGTTATCAATACCCGGCAAGTATTCCTACTGATGCAGCTGAAAGAAAGAAGTATGAAATCAATGCCAAAGCAGTGAATGTCTTATTGGGAAGCATGTCCGAATCAGAATTTGCTAAAGTGATGCAGCTACATTCAGCAAAAGAAATATGGGACAAAATCATTCTAAGCTATGAAGGAGACACAAAGGTAAAAAGTGCAAAACTCCAAACTCTTAGAATTGAATATGAAAATTTGAAGATGCATGGTGATGAGAGTGTTGCCAGTTTCTTTCTTCGTCTGGATGATATTGTAAATCGAATGAGAAATTTGGGTGAAACCATAACTGATACTACTCTGGTGGAAAAGGTCTTAAGATCATTGCCTTCAAAATTTGACTCTAAAGTTTCAGCTATTGAAGAAAGGCAAGATTTGCAAACTCTTACTATTGTTCAATTACATGGTACTCTGACTGCTTTTGAAATGAGACAAGGAGGCCCTTCTCAAGTAAGAGAAGCTGCTTTTAAGGCATCTACTAAAGGAAAGGAAAAGGAAGTTGTCAAAGATTCCAGCTATATATCTGATGAAGAAGAAGCAAATTTCGTAAGAAAGCTCCAACTAGGTACTGGAAGATTCAAAGGTAAGCTTCCCCTCAAATGTTTTGAGTGTGGAAAAGTTGGTCATTATGCTGCTAAATGTCCTTATAAAGAAAAGCATGGTAAAGGGAAACAATTTGAAAAGAGAAAGAGTTATTATGCAAAAGAAGATGATGATGAAGTGTCCAGTGAAGATGAAGAAGATTCTGACCAAGATCTGAAAGTGCTCATGGCTAAGAAGAAAAAGAAGAAGGTTACTCGAGGAAAGGAGATACCTCAGAAATCATGTATAGCAAAAATTGAAGAAGATGAAACAGATTCTGACGAAGATCTACAAGCACTCATGGAAAAGAAGAAAAGGGAGAAGGCCACTTGTAATACTCTTCTTTGTGCAAACAATAGTAAAGATAGTGAAAGTAAAGTTGTGGATCTAGAAGAAGCTCTCAAGATTAAAGAAGAAGAACTACAAAGTTCATACAATAAGCAAGAAACTATCTAGAAAGAGATGATCTCACAAATGAAAGATCAAATAGAAATGCTAAATGAATAGGTGGACAAGTATCAAAGGTTTCATACTTATGCATCCAATCGAATTAAAGATCTAGAAGCAGATCTGGAAAAATCAAGCAAGAAGAATGAAGGACTTGAAGCTGCTATCATCTTTCTGCAAGCAGAGCTAGAAGCATCAAGTAAGGAGAATATGGAACCTCTACAATCCTTTGAAAAGGAAGGCCTTGAAGCAGAAATTATCTCTCTCAAAGAAGATCTGGAAAAATCAAACAAGAAGAATGAAGAGCTGCAACAAACTTGTGAAGGAAATGAAGATTGGTTGAAAGAAGAGATTCTAAATCTGAAGGATCAAGTTGAAGATGGAAGAAGAAAAGAAGAAAGCATGACAAAGCAATGTCAAGCTTTGGAGGTTGAGGTAAACATTCTCAAAGGTAAATTAGAAGAAAAGGTTAAACTTTTGAGGTTTCATGATAGTACTAACATTTTGGACAATATTCTGAGTAATCAAAGGTCTCCTGCTATCAAACATGGTCTTGGTTTCCATGAAACTGTGAAAGGAGAATCTAGCTCACAAGGAAGTGCCAAAAATTCAGAGGATGTCAATGCAAAACCTGAAGTGTTGAAAGAGACAAAAGCTCAACCAACAATCATGAATTCTCAAAGGAATTCATTCAAGAATGTTGAATGTTTTAAATGTCATAATTATGGACATGTTACAGCAAATTGCAGGAGCAGATCATTTCAGCCTCAAACAAACAGTTCCTACACAGAAAGGTACTCTGGTTTCTTCAAGGGATATTGTTTTTCATGTAACAAGTATGGACACAAAGCAGCTGATTGTAAAAGGAGGAAGAATAGAAATACTCATTATGATTCTTATGCTTATTTTTCCGGACACATGAGATGTTATTCTTGTAACAAGTATGGACATATAAGAAAGGAATGCAGGTCGAACAGATATGAGAAATTTCAGCACACAAATAGAAAACAAATCTGGAAGAAGATGGAGGGATGGAATAAGAAACAATCTAGAGAAGAAAATGATGTTTTTGTTGATGCTCTAGAAGACAATGATTTTCTTGAAGAAAACACTCAATTCAAGATGAAGGACCGATCAGAAACGTAGGGAATTATGACCCTACTGCAGTCATCCGCTTCTGAAGCTGACTTTTCTTGTTGACTGCAGGAATGATGTGAGATACATTATGAGATCTAGTAATGTATCGTCACAAGAGTAGCAATGCATGATGACTCTCATGGTTGATTTGATTATACTGGTTATGTTTACTTCTGACAGCGCATCTGATGTGGAAAGGACAGGTACAGGAGGTACAAGCTCAGGAAGAAATGATGGAAGATGAAAATTTTCTATGCTTCACTTTCCATACGCGGGTTCTATGAAACAAAGTCGCGTATACACGCGAGTTCTAGCTGACACAGCCGCGTATGCATTGATAATGAGAAAATTTATCTGATAGCTGAAGATCTGGAGCAGAGGTCCAGGGGGAGCATCAGTCTGACTGCTGATGATTGCACTGTTAGCATTATTCTGGTTATACTCATGATAAATGATACATGCGTTCTTGTGTTGAAGATTATGGATGAAGCCTCGTTGCTTTACGATGAAGAGCATTCATTGTTGAGATGAAAGTCTTATAATTCAGAAATGGCGACAGATCATGCAGAGATTGTTGCTGATGATTTGCTGTTGAAGATGTTTCAGATTGCACAAGTTAAGCAATAGCACTGGTTTAGGGGGAGTAGCAGGTTGATGATTGCATTGTTGGCAATATGATTGCTTATTCTTTGGTCTTTATGATACTCATGCTCAAATGATGATGACTTGGTACATGGATTATTATGATGAGATTTTGAGCCCTGGTTGCTGATAAGTATCTTTCGTACTCACACATGGATGAGTTGGATGTCATTTGATTCAGAAATAAATCATGCAGAGTGTGTTACTATGGTTGAGAGATCTTTTGCCTACATATGTTACTTCATGTTACATCTTGAAGATCATGGTGATTTTGGACCACATGGATGATTGCTTGACACATATCTGAAGATGTTGTTCTGGTATGATAATCTCTTTTGGAAAGAATGTATTGATGCTGCAAAGGATCCGAAGACTTGGTTACTAATGGGCTTATGCTACAACCATTGGATGACGCTTGAAGACACAACTACACTATTCTGTTATATCTGTAGTCCAGGGAAGCAGTCAAATATCTCAGAAAGAAGCTGAACATTGTCTTTTCCTCATAGAGAATCAGATCTGCATAAATTTTAGAAGATGGCTTGGGATACGCGGGTTTCTTGAAACACCGTCGCGTATGTACGCAAGTTCATGCACATAAAACCACGTATTTTTGGTTGCTGACAATTTTTGGTTGGTTCAGTATTCTTCAGCACAGCTGCAGTATTGTTTGGTAGCTCTGATACTGTTTGGTATCTCTGACAGTGTTCCAGTTCTCATAATTCTGTTTCTAATGTTTTGATGAAGATGCCTTGATGATTTGTTGGTGGAAGTTTTCAGGATGCACAAACTAAGGGGGAGCCTTAGTCTTTGGAAAGATTGCTTGGTTGCATTGCACAGATTCAGGGGGAGCATTAGCTTTGCTGATTATAATGCAGTGTTGACATTATGATGTTTCTGAAATATGTTCTCTTTCTTGAGGACTTTTTTGGTGTTGGTCTTAAATGGTCATTTTTGTAATTTGTTGAAAAGGTCTTGTTGAGACCCATGATGTAAAAATTGTAATATTCAGTCATGTAAGGACTTGTCATTTTTAAACCCACTCTGGGTTGTCGTAGTCAAATGAAACCTACCAGTTGGGTAGTTTTAGTCTCTATGTAAATCCACTCCTGATGGATAATTGATGGTGATATTCTAAGTAGGGAAGTTCATAGAGTCATGTACTTCATCGCAAAATCGCATAAATATGTTTAAGATTCAAAGATGAAACTGGGGAGTTTGCCACTTCAAGACATATCGATTCGTGTAATGTTTCTTCCACATGAGGAGAAAGGAGGAGAGTGTTATTTTGACCGCCCTGGCCTAAGAGGATGCTAAGTGTTGTCATTGAATGACAACTCACTTGATGAAGTTGTGATTGATAGAATATGTTCTTGATGAAGTAAATTTGATGTATCAGCAGTGTGTACAGAAGGCAGTGAAGAAAAGAAGTCAGCAAGTGCTAAATCTATGTTATACGCGGATTGGCCTAGGTGAAGTCGCGTATACACGCGGAAAATAACGTTTCAAGTCGCGTATGGGCAAAAGCGCTCAAAAGTGCAAACCCAAGGGTAACCACCATGGTATCAATCCATTGTATTGGGTAATGATCCGCCTAATTGACCCCGTCCAAGTAGTTTTGGGCTTATGGTATTGTTTTGGTCCATGGTATTGAAAAAGGGGCTCATGGTATTGACAAAGGGTAATCATATAAAAGGAGAAGAAATTCATTGTGCAAAATGAGTGTGGGTGCAAGATGTCTGAGCTTGAATGAATACTTCTCTCTGAAGTAGATCTGAATGGAAGGGTTACATTTGAAGACAAATCTGAAGGTATGATGCACCAATGATGAAGAAAGGGATCTAGATCCTAAATGCACTCAGCTACTAGATCTGGCTTGGTGGAAGGCCTAATCTGTGATAAAGGAACATTCAGGCGAACATCCCACCGAAGTGAAAAGCGGTAACCGATTTGAACATCCGATATCTTGGTATGCCGCTCTCGGAAAATGTGACATCTATACGCTTACTTCGATTTGAAGAGCGCAGAGGAGTACGCAGCTTCAGTGAAGAGAAAGCGCTGTATTAATAAAATATACACCATAGTATACGTTTGTTGTGTGAATGGCTTATATATACGCGAAATCAGTGAAGTAAAAGAGCGTATGCAAACTAGGGTTTGCTGAAGCAAGGGGTATGAAATATCTGATCTATTCTGCTGTGTTTCTGCTATCTGATCTGTGTTGATATGTATCTGTTGGTGACGTATGTTTGTGCTTAAAAGTATGGAAAAGGTCCAGTGTGAAAATATGATGAAATGTGGCCTGCAAGTGGTGTTCTATTGAAGTTGTTGGATCCAGTGTGAAAATTGATGAAACGTGGTCCAAGGTGGTACTGAGGGTTGTAGCCTTCAGTCAGGGGGTTGTAGCTCCCTTCCAGGAGAGGCTGGTAAACGAGATCGGGGGGTCGTAGCTCCCTTCCAGGAGAGGCTGGTAAACGAGTCAGGGGGTTGGAGCTCCCTTCCAGAAGAGGCTGGTAAACGAGCGCAGGTGGGTGCCTGCGTGCTGGTCAAGTCTGCGCCAGCACATATGTTGTAAGATGTTTTCTCTATAATAAAATATTGAAGGCTGAGCAACTGCAGCGGTGGTTTTCTCCCGATTTGGGTTTCCACCCAAAAATCCTGGTGTTCATGTGTGATGCTTTGTGTGATGGTTTATTCTGTTCTTACTGCACCTGTTTACTGCTTATTGAATATCTGAAGAATGAATGATGGAATGGTTTAAGTGAAGACTTAATGACATATCTAAATCTCTGTGTATACGCTAGTTTAATAAAGGGGATCCGCGTATATACGCTAGTTTACTGAAGTAAAGTAGCGTATGGGTTTTAAGGAATGAAAAAGTAAAAATATTTGATTATGCAGTAAATACTGATTCACCCCCCCCTCTCAGTATTTTTCCCAACACACTGATGTTTATGTGTACCATTTTCCTTCTCCTTTCTTCTCAAATTAAACAAATCAGTGTTAAAGGTGGAATTCATTAGCTTGCTTTGCTCTGCCTTGAGTTTTGTTTAATTTTTCATGTTTTCATCTGCTTGAGGAGGAATCTTGAGACCCTCTTGCACTATTCAGCTCCTAACCGGTCTGATCCCTCCATTCAATCAATCTAAAGCATCAAAACACTTGCCTTCCTTGCCCCAATCAAAACTCTGCAAAAACTAGGCCTTATCCCCGCACCCAAAACTTCCTTTCCCTTTGATCCAACAAAACCCCCCAAAATCAAACTCAAACTCCTTTATTTATATATCTAGCCTAAAATTAGCTTTTATTTCAGTCATCTCAAGCCTTATTGATTACTTTTCGCTGAGATTGACCCGGAGAGAGCCCTCTCCTGTTCTGGTAGGGCTAGCTACCAGACTGAGCGTGGTTTGATGTTACCCTGAACTCTGCCTTCCTTCAGCCCGAGGTAAATTTAGGAAATAATAGATAGCAGCACCTCTAACAACATTACTGAAGGGGGATGCATTTTATTCTACTCCATAAGCAACTAAGGCCTTTTAACATGTTAAATAGGCCATGTGTCAAGCTTCGGTATGAGCTACACTAGACATTAAAAAAAAAAAAAAAAAAAAAATTCTTGAATGTGATGCCTCAAGAACTGTGATTGGTTTTGTTTTAATGCAAGAAGGAAGACCGATTTATTTTTAAAGTCGTCTAATCAAGGGAAAGTATTTACATAAAGCTATTTATGAGAAGAAAATGTTGGAAATCATACATGCACTGAAGAAATGGAACCCTTACCTGATGGAAAGAAACTTCAAGGTAAAAATAGATCATGATAGTCTTAAACACTTCTTGGAACAAATATTATATTTATAAGAGAAGAAAAAATGGGTCTTAAAGATGTTGGCTTATGACCTTGAAATCATATACAAAAAGGGAAGCAATATGTTGTTGTAGATACAGTCTCAAGAAGGGATGAGGATGTGGAAGCACTTCTCTATGCCAATTATATTATCCAACCTAATTAGATAACTAAACCAAGGGATGAATGGAAGAATGTCAAAGAGGTATGTACACTCATTCAAAATTTGTAGCATGATCCCTGTACACATGATCCATTTATTTCGAAAAATGATCCATTATGATACAAATATCGCTTATATAGATGTAGGAACTCCCAGTTGAAATAAAATTTTAGTTTTGAATTGCAGTCCTCTCCTTTAGCAGGGAACTCAAGATTTTAAAAAACTTACCACAGGGTTAAGAAATATTTTTTTGGGATGGCCTTAAATTTGATATTCAGAATTTTTTAGTAGAATTTTTGGTTTTCCAACAAAATAAAGTTGATATAATTAAGACACCAGGTTTGTTATAATATTTAGCCATTCCAAGTCAGTGTTGGGAGGAGCTTGTCGTGGATTTTATCACACATTTACCCAAGTATGAAGGAAATAATGTCATCATGGTGGTATGTGATAGACTTACCAAGTATGCACACTTTTTTGCATTATGTCATCCTTTTAAAGTCAATAAAGTTTCTAATGCATTTATGAAAAAAATTTAAAAGCTACAGGGAAACCCAAATGTTATTTTAAGTAATAAAGATCCCATTTTCACTAGAAATTTTGGAGGAAATTATTTTCTTGTCTTAGTACTCAATTATCTCATAACTCATCTTATCATCCTCAATATAATGGGAAAACTGAGATATGGAAAGAATTTTTGTAATGATATATTCATTGCTTTATATATGATAAACAAACACAATGGGTAAAATGGTTACCTCTGGTTGAATGGTGGTATAATACTTCCTTCCATATTACAGTAAGAATGACCCCATTTATGGAACTTGAGGATATCATCCACAATCCATAACATCATCTCTAAGATAAAATTATAACATTAAAGTAGTGGAAGATCACATCAAGAAACAAGAACAATTTCTACAACTCTTAAATGATAACCTCACTCTCGTTCATAATCGAATGAAACAACAAGTTGATCAACATCATGCTATTTTTTTTTTGGTGTAGGCAACTCTATATTTTTACAGCTACAACCATTCAAACAAATTTCCCTCAAGAAGGGTAAGAAGGACATAAATTATCCCTCAAGTACTATGGTCCTTATTGGTTAGAATTGATGTTATGATGAGGTGATGGTTGGCATTGATGTCAACCTGATAGTGTGTGAATATTGTTGATTATTACATTGGTTGATGGTTAGCATTGATTTAAAATTCATCTTATGTTTTAGATGATATGAATATTCTTGGTTGTTTAATGGTATTGTCCCGTGCATGGTTTTGGTGGTATATGATTGTGTTGCAGGTGCTTTAATGTTTTCTTTGATGAATTTTACAGTTTTTTTTCTAGCTAGGTCTCTATTTATATTATGCGTAAGGTGTTTCTTTTATATTCCCTTTATTCTCCTCAGTTATGGATTTGTTTCTGCACTTATGAAGACTATGTCATGTATAAGGTGATCAAGGGGTTGCAGAGTTGGTTTTTGAGGCTTCCCATGGCTAGGAAGAGCTTTACAGATGCTATAGATGGTGATCAAGAAGATGGAGGCAATTTTGGTTTGAAATTTTTGTATTTTGGGCATCCTCTTCACCAACAACATTGATATAAGCTCATGCATGTGGTTGGAAGGCTCCAACTGCTGGAAGATTGTGTTATGGCAGTGGTTGCAACCTAAATTTCATAGTATTTTTCATGTTGTTATGCCTGTAAGTGAATAATTCTCTGGATTCCTAGTGCACATTGGATGAATTAACTTTTTTATGATGTTTCGTGTTCAAGTTATTTCATGGAAGCTTCCAATTGACAAAATCAACATTATAGAATGTAATTTGAGTTGTGAGTGTCTTGATAGAGTTATTAGTGGAGATAAAATACTGGTATGTTTAAATAGAGGAACCATAAACTAATTTAGAGTTAGATACTGTGCCCACTGACATGTAGAGCTAATATAGAAGCTACAGGTCGAGCTCATTGAAGGTGAAATTTTACATAAGAATATGGTAAATATCGTGGAGTGAGGAGACTCGTTGATAGGGAAGCTATTATTTTTGCGAGGAAAAGTTTGTATTTTTATTGTGATGGACAATACAAAGCCTGCAATAGAGGATATTCAGATGGAAATTCTTCATTCAATTTTGTGATGAAACAAACTTATCAGTCTAAACATGGAAGTTATGGCCTCTTCTATGTAGTAGATAACATGCTTATGATTGCACGGAATTCTATTGGAGGATGGTTGCATATATTTGAATATTATATATTGTTGTTGAGTAGTGTTTGTAACTTGTAGAAATAACTCGCTTTCATCATATGGATGATTCCATGAAAGAGTATTATCTCATGTATGCTACTAGTATAATTGTTGAGAGTTGATGTGTTTCTTGTAGTTGAGTTGTTGAGAGTAGATTTTATGTTGATGTATTGGGGTTTTTCTTGTTGAATTGATGTTCATGTATTGAGGTTATCAGAGAAGCAAAGCAATTGATTTTTTGTGTAGGGGTCCACTTTGTCAAATATTATGAAATGTGGCCATAAAATATCAATAGATTGAGAAATATTGGTGAAAAAGGAATGGGTTTTCCTTGTAAATGGTGGTGTGTAGCTTCAATAGAGGTAGTAACATTATCATGATCCAATCGGTGTTGGGTGAGGCTATTAGGGGTAGAGTCTTCCAGTGGATGGGTGTTTAAAAAGTCGATTTAGAGTGAAAAAATTCCTTGCTGGACATAAGTAACTGTGATGATGTAAAATGACTTTTTTATTAATAAAATTTGAAGCAGAGCATCAACAACAACAGAGGGTGGTTTTTGAATTTAAGGGGGTTTTCCACATATAAAGTTGTTTTCATTTTGCATGAATGTGTTGTTAGCCAACTATAAAATTTGTTATATAAAATGCTGGCTAAAACATTTTTGGAGTCTTCAAGAAACAAGTTTTACTAATAAAAGATGTTATCTCTTGAAGACTCTTGAAGGCCTCATGCCTTTGTCCAAATCTTCACTATTGTTCCCATTTCACACTCTAGAATTCTGCTGATTTCATGAGGAAAGACTGCTGCAAAAAAACCCCTTTTTCCCCTTCCTCCACTCAAAACTAACCTTCATTTTCTCCCCTTTTTCTCCATAAAATTCCTCTATTTTTCATGTTTCTCCTTCTTCCATTCATGAAAATCATTTTTACATAGTTTAAAACTCATTCTTAAACTATACCGAAACCCCCAAATCCACTGAAAAATCTTGAAAATATCATTAAAAACAAGTATTTTGACTATGGACCTAAGCCCCCTTGCACTAAGTCCTTAACCACTCCCCCTCCATGTGCCTCAGCGCTGGAACCAAGTGCTAAAGGTCACAAGCACTTACCGCATCGGATCAAGTCACAAAGCACTGTTGTTTGCGTTAAACAAAAAACTCCAATTGCGATGGCCATTCCCCGATCGCGCAATCGCATCGGCCTTCCCCGATCGCACATCGCATCACCTGCCTCTAATTGCGATGACCCGATCACATAATCGCATTGGCCTTCCCCGATCACGCCAATTTCATCGGAGATGTCTATTGTGCCTTCACATTTCTCCACCTCCGATTGACATCCCTCCGATTCACTCCCCACCGTTGATCTGATCCTCAGATCAACAGCCAGTGCTCAATCGCTCCGTCACACTCCATGTCTTTTGACCCCCTGATGCCTCTGCCTCTGATTGCATCTGGACCTTCCATGTGTCCGGATCGGACTGTCCAAGATGCTTTTCCTGATTTTGGTTTAAAATCATGCGCCTTGCGTTCTAATGTTTTTCAGCCAATCTTAGTCATTGATCTCTGAAGATCAACGACTCTCGTCAGTCCTTCCTCCACCATTGTATTATTTCCATTAACCCCCGGATTTAATCCTAGCCACTCATCTTTTCAATCCAATGGCCACACTCCTCCCCACACCCTCTGAAGTAGTAAAACCCAAACAACGCAGGATTTCATAATTAGTTTTTTGTTTTGCAGGTGATTAATGGTTTTTCCATTGTATTGAAGAGAAATCCGAAGGATGGGAATGAAAATTCTCACACCTTCGATTCATTAAAGGGAAGCCATCCATGGGTTCAATTTCCACGTCTCGTCAATGCTTCATGGGCATTGATGCCTTGTGAGCCCTGCGCAGCGCTGCACATCAACAAGACACAATGAGTGAAATCACAATCAAAGAGTATCAGTGTTGGAGACAAAACATACCAGAACAGAAGATTGAAGACAATTTGGGGGATTACAGCTAATATTGATTATCAAAAGCCTAATCCTCCAAATTAAAACACAGTTAAATGAAATTGTAAGTGATTATCAGACAGAAAGGCCTCCACCACCATATCAGAGGAAAATTTATTCCTTTCAGCTAGGACAAAGCCTCCTGTGCCTCAAAGCATTCAAACAGAGGCTGAAGTTATTGATAAAATGAATATATTTGCCTTAAATCAGCCAAAGATTTAATTCTGCTAAGGGAAACTTAATGCAAAAAATATCAGCAGAGTTATTACATCCTGAAATAGAGCCTAAAAGTCAATAAAAGCTCCCATCGAGCTTTAATCTTAATTGTAACACATTTAATACAAAGGACACATATGTAATCTCCTTCATCAAGCCCCTCAAAGGCCGAGAAGTCATTAGTCTATATTAATGGCCCTGGGAGATCTTTTATCAGATCTCACCTCCTCATTCTTCTATAAATATTTCTGTAGAAGATGAGAAATTGTTGGCTGTAGAACTTTGAAATATACTTGAGCTTGAGACTTCTACTTGTAAATAGTGTTCACTGGCTCTTGGAGCTCTGCTTGTGATAGATAAGTTAGTCTGGGAAGTGTAGATGATTGCTAAACTAAAGCATTGGACTTAAAGATGTAACTGGTTTGGAGCATCAATACAAGATGATTTATCGGATCCTGGTCTATGTCGACGGTGATGTTATTTCTTACTATGAATTGTTATTTTACTTATTTTTTCACTTTTTTCATCTTCTCTTATAAAGAACAACATGCATAGAGTTAGGACCTACTGTATATCAGTACCCTTCTCTGACTGAAAATCTTTATCTGTATGTTTTCCTCCAAATTGTGTTATTTAGGAATGATTTAATTTAGTTTAAGCAGTAGGAATGCTGGCATTCCCCCATCATCCTGTCTTAGCTAAATATTGTTCTTGAATGTTATTTTCATATCATGTCAAGTGGAGATGAACTATGGAAGATATGGTGTGCCCTGGTCCTAGTTTTATCCCAAAAGACTGTCTGAAAGTTTCCCTTGGAATGTGTTACAAGATGGCTAGTTTAAAAGTACTTACCAGATCTTAGGCCATTCTTTGTTATCTTTGTGTTTGTCTTGAAATTTACCAAGTAAAGCAGAGCTAGGAGAGGGTTTGTGGTGAGCCCGGCCCGATAGTTTCTTCTCCAAAAGTTTCCTTCAAGTTTCCCTTTGTTTTTAAATGTTTTCTATTGAAAGTGTATCAAAGGCCGGCTAGTTTTAAATTACTTACCAGATCCTAGTTTACTTTTATGTTTTTCTTAGGTGTGTGTCAAAGGATGGCTAGTTTAAAAGTACTTACCAGATCCTGGACTGCTCTTTGTTCTTCATATGTTTTAATTCCCCTTCTTGTTGTACCATTTCATTCCATAATCAAACTTTAGAGAGATCCTTAGACATAGATGACTTGACCCATGGACCACTCTTGCCTCTTGTTGTTTCAATTAAACCCTATTATGACTCCATAGCCCAATGGACTAAAACTTGCAATTATGTATCTTTTTGGCTAAAGCTTGTTCTATTTGCTTGCAACTTCTCACCTTTGAAACTCTTTGCATTTGGGACTTTCCACCTCAAATAATAATCATGCTCAACCATCCAAAAATAAAACAAAACCCTTGGCCTTCATAACTAGCCTAACATCAACACCATAAACTTTCAAAGACAAATCCAATATTTTCAGTTATTGGAGAGATCCCTCTCCGGATTCAAGAGGGCTAGATCCTAGAATCCCAAAGTGGTTGAAATAATGTTGTTTCTATGATTATACTTTGCCAATATTGCTAATTATAGATTCCTAACATTTTTGGTGACTCCGTTGGGGGCCGAACCCAAAATCTCTGGTTCCCCTTAAAATTTCATACAAACATCGTGAGTTAAAAGCAACCTTTTCAAGCACTACCAAGTAGTGGTAATCATGATAAAACTTGTTTGAATCAGTGACAAACTAGGAAAACCCTAGGGTTCTCATAAGAGTTTATCTAACCTTGAAAAATCAGCTGGCTTAGCCATAAGAGTACACTGTCTTTGTCTCATAACCGTAGCTAAGTTTTGAAGCAGATTTAGCATACTGTTAAACAACCAATAGGACTGAAAAAATAACTAAGAAAAACTAAAAATATTTCATATTGGTATTCAATAAACATTGGTGGTGGACCATTAAACCTTTTACCTCCTTAGGAGTTAAAAAACTTCCACCTGGCGACTCCATACTCTGAAACTCCCAAAAGACCAAACGACTCCACTGGTAGAAGACCTTGAACTGATTTACCAGACACAATGACCTCTTTCTTGATTTATAAGCATGATTCCAAGAATACAACAAAGATATGCCCCAATGAGTAGAGATCACATCCCTGGGTTTCCACATAAGATGCCCCAGGTGAATTGGGATGAAAACTTGCCTGTTTTTCAAGGTGAAAAGTTTGATGACCCTTTATTAAATCTCATCAAATTTCACATGCATGTATCGAGGTTGAAACTTGAATGGCATGAATACTGCCTAATGAAAATGTTCATGTTAACATTAGAAGGAAAAGCTAGGGATTGGTATGAATGCTTGAGATCTAGTAGTTTGTTTTCTTTAAAGGACCTTGAATATATGTTTATGAGAACTATAAAGAAAACACTACATCATTATTGTGTGGTGAAATATATTATGATCCATCAAAAAACATCACCCAACACATTATATATAATGATAAAGGTCTAGAACAAATACATCCTGAAGATCTTTTGACAACCATTCATGAGTTTAATTTCTTATTGAAAAATTATAAGATTATAGATGAATCAATTGAGGAAGAAATAAATCCAAGAATGGAAGAAATTCCTCAAGATATTCCTGCAAACATGAGAAATGATTCATCATCCCTTATAACTGAGGCTCAAGAAGACATCCAACCTCAAAATCAGTCCTCACAAGAGACAGAGAACTGTTGTACTTCTGTTCAAAGGGACATAGAAATATCTTCCCCGTCGACAGAAGAAAAGATAGATCAGACTATTAATAAACAGTCAGTCTCTAATATTTATTGCAAAACAAATACTCTTGCCCATTCACATAATGAACTTTGTTGTAAAGATTTGGAAAGTTCTTCTGTAAATCAAAATAAAGAAAGACCTGCTGATAATCCAGTATGTTTGATTGATAGTATTACTTATATTTTTGATTCTCCTAACTTTGATCTATCTAGTGATGATGCTCCCCATACAAAATTTAATCTTACAGGACCATAACTAGTAGATTTATGGGAGGGAAATCAGTTCCTTCAAAGAAGTGATGAGCCAGTTCAAACTATTTATGATACTGATGAAGAAAGTTATGAAAGTTTGGAAGTAAGTAACGATTCATTGGATATTTGCTCTACTCCATCTCAGATCATCAGTACTAAATTCCATGTTATTGGGAATCAACAGTCTTTTAGCTCAAAGGTTGAGGAGGAAAGCGATGAAGAAATTTTTGAGCTGGCTGAAAACAAAGAGCCTTCTCTTGAAAAAGAGGAAGCAAGTGAACATACCCCTGGTCAAGAAAATATTAACCTCTTCACAGAGCTCAGTCCATTAAAACAGAACACACCAAGACAACAAGAGGACAACACTGTAGTGTATGATGAATTTTTCAGTTCATATGACAATGAAGATGAGGAAGATTGTCTTCCTCAAAATAATATTTTCCTTGACCTAGTGGAAGAGGAAGTAATCTTGGTTGAAACCTACTTGTTAAATATTCCTAACCAGGCATTATTTCAAGATCCCTATGTTTATTTCTTGAAGACATTTGAAGAAGGGATAAAGGTTGCAGACAACAACATATCACCAAGTGAAACAAAGTTTTTCAGAGCTGCTGCCAAGAAACAGAGAACATGGGAATGCCCCTGTCTGTCCTGCATGCTCAAAGAGATGAGAAAAGACCAGTCATAGAATCATTTGATTGACTGGATGTATTGGAAAAGAGAATTTGTAGGTTAAAATGTAAATATTCCAAGTTAGAATAGGTTAGATAGGAATATCAATAAAGCTCAGCCTTTGAGCATTTAGTTAGTTGTTGATTTCTGTTTTGAAGAAAAAAAAAAAATACCAAAAACAATAGAAGAAAAAAAAGAGGGTGGATTGTAAAAACAAGAAAGGTATAGCCCCATACCAAAAAAGAGAAACAATTCTGAAAGTGTGCAAGCTTAAATGCCACTCCTCAAAAAACACGCTTCTAATTAGTCATACAGCCTAATCTTGACAAATTAGTTTTAAATTTTCTGCTAATAGGATAATGAATTTGATTTTCCAAACTGTTTAATCTTGGCTTATCAGTAGATAGATTAGGCTAGAAATTAAAGGTTCAAACATGCTCAAAATTTGAACCTAAGTTTCCAAAGAGAATGATTCAAATCTGTTTCAAATTATGAGTAAAAAATGATGTAAATCTGGTTCTAATTAGCTCAAAATCTGAACCAGAGGACAAGCAAAGAATAGTTCAAGTAAGAGTCAAAACAGAGTTGTAAAAGATGAAGGAAGTGCTAGAACTTTCAGATCCTAAGCCTTCCATTTTGTTTTAATTTTTTTGCAAAATAATATCTATGTGAAGGTTGTTTTTTATGTCATAGATTAGCATCAAGTTGGATTGTTCAATCTTGACTTGTATGCTTTTAAATTTTTGTTGTAGAATTTAAAGAATAAAACTCTGTTAGACTGTTTAATCCTAACAGATTAATAGATTAGGTAAGAGAATCATATGGACTCAACTATTTAAACTGATTCCATGGAGAAATATAGAGTAGAAATAGATTATATTTCCTGCTTTCAAAAGAATAAAATGTTGTGAAAAGAGTTTTCCAAACCAAGTGTACTCTAATGAAGAAAAAATGTTAAATCAGTAGGATTGGGTAGGTAGAAAGCTTGTTGATGAAAGATCCATTGTTTTTATGGCTACTAAATATGTTTTCAGAGCAAGATCATCCAAACAAAGGAAGGGCAGCCCAATGGATGAGGCACTAATCAGCCTCCCATAGAATGCAAGTCTGAAGTTCTTGATGCCTTCAAGAAGGCACCATCCCCAAGTGGAGCCACTGTTAGCCAGCTATAAAATTTATTATATCAAATGCTAGCTAAAACATTTTTGGAGTCTTCAAGAAACAAGTTTTATTGATAAAAAGATGTTATCTCTTGAAGACTCTTGAAGGCCTCATGCCTCTGTCCAAATCTTCACTGTTGTTCCCATTTCACACTCTGGAATTCTGTTGATTTCATGAGGAAAGACTGTTGCAAAAAACCCCTTTTTCCGCTTCCTCCACTCAAAACTAACCTTCATTTTCTACCCTTTTTCTCCATAAAATTCCTCTATTTTTCATGTTTCCCCTTCTTCCATTCATGAAAATCATTTTTACATAGTTTAAAACTCATTCTTAAACTATACCAAAACCCCCAAATCCATTGAAAAATCTTGAAAATATCATTAAAAACAAGTATTTTGACTATGGACCTAAGCCCCCTTGGGCTAAGTCCTTAACCTCTTCCCCTCCATGTGCCTCAGCGCTAGAACCAAGTGCTAAAGGTCACAAGCGCTTATCGCATTGGAGCAAATCACAAAGCGTTGTTGTTTGCGTTAAACAAAAAACTCTGATTGCGATGGCCATTCCCCGATCGCGCAATCACATCACCCACATTCGATTGTGATGGCCTGATCGCATAATCACATCGCCCTTCCCTGATCACGCTAATCACATCGGAGATGTCTATTGCGCCTTTACATTTCTCCACCTCCAATTGACATCCCTCTGATTCACTCCCCACCGTTGATCTGATCCTCAGATCAACGGCCAGCGCTCAATCGCTCCGTCGTACTCCATGTCTTTTGACCCACCGATGCCTCTGCCTCCGATTGCATCTGGACTATCCATGTGTCTGGATCGGATGGTCCAGGATGCTTTTCCCGATTTTTGTTTAAAATCATGCGCCTCGCGTTGTAATGTTTTTCAACCAATCTTAACCGTTGATCTCTGTAGATCAATGGCTCTCGTCAGCCCTTCCTCCGCCATTGTATTATTTTCATTAACCCATAGATTTAATCCTAGCCACTCATCTTTTCAATCCAATGGCCACGCTCCTCCCCACACCCTCTTAAGCAGTAAAACCCAATCAACGCAGGATTTCATAATTAGTTTTGTGTTTTGCAGGTGATTAATGGTTTTTCCATTATATTGAAGACAAAGCTGAAGGATGGGAATGACGATTCTCACACCTTCGATTCATTAAATGGAAGCCATCCATGGGTTCAATTTCCACATCTCATCAATGCTTCATGGGCATTGATGCCTTGTGAGCCCTGCGCAGCGCTGCACATCAACAAGACACAGTGAGTGAAATCAAAATCAAAGAGTATCAGTGTTGGAGACAAAACATATCAGAACAGAAGATTGAAGAAAATTTGGGGGATTACAGCTAAGATTGATTATAAAAAGCATAATCCTCCAAATTAAAACACAGTTAAAGAAAATCATAAGTGATTATCAGATAGAAAGGCCTCCACCACCACATCAGAGGAAAAATTATTCCTCTCAGCTACCACAAAGCCACCTATGCCTCAAATAATTCAAATAGAGGCCAAAGTTATTGATCAAACGAAGATATTTGCCTCAGCGCAGCCAAAGATTTAATTCTTCTAAGGGAAACTTAATGCAAAAAATATCAGCAGAGTTATTACATCCTAAAACAGAGCCTAAAAGTCAATAAAAGCTCCCACAAAGCTTTAATATTAATTGTAAAACATTTAATATAGAGGACACATATGTAAGCTTCTTCATCGAGCCCCTCAAATGCCGAGAAGTCATTAGTCTTTAATAATTTCCCTGGGAGATCTTTTATCAGATCTCACCTCCTCATTCTTCTATAAATACTTCTGTAGAAGATGAGAAATTGTTGGTTGCAGAACTTTGAAATATACTTGACCTTGAGACTTCTACTTGTAAATAGTGTTCACTGGCTCTTGGAGCTCTGCTTGTGATAGATAAGTTAGTCTGGGAAGTGTAGATGATTGCTAAACTAAAGCATTGGACTTAAAGCTATAACTGGTTTGGAGCATCAATACAAGTTGATTTATGGGATCCTGGTCTATGTCAACGGTGATGCTATTTCTTATTGTGAATTGTTATTTTACTTCTATTTTCACTTTGTTCATCTTCTCTTATAAATAACAACATGCATAGAGTTAGGACCTACTGTATATCAGTACCCTTCTCTGACTGGAAATCTTTATCTGTATGTTTTCTTCCAAATTGTGTTATTTAGGAATGATTTAATTCAGTTAAGCAGTAGGAATGCTGGCATTCCCTTGTCCTCCTGTCTTAGCTAAATATTTTTCTTTAATGTTATTTTCATTTCATGTCAAGTAGAGATGAACTATGGAAGATATGGTGTGCCCTGGTCCTAGTTTTATCCCAAAAGACTGTCTGAAAGTTTCCCTTGGAATGTGTAAAAAGTTGGCTAGTTTAAAAGTACTTACCAGATCTTAGGCCATTCTTTGTTATCTTTGTGTTTGTCTTGAAAGTTACCAAGTAAAGCAGAGCTAGGAGAGGATTTGTGGTGAGCCCGACCCGCTATTTTCTTCTCCAAAAGTTGCCTTCAATTTTCCCTTTGTTTTTAAATGTTTTCTATTGAAAGTGTATCAAAGGCTGGCTAGTTTGAAAGTACTTACCATATCCTAGTTTACTTTTATGTTTTTCTTAAGTGTGTGTCAAAGGATGGCTAGTTTAAAAGTGCTTACCAGATTCTGGACTGCTCTTTGTTCTTCATTTGTTTTAATTCCCCTTCTTGTTGTACCATTTCATTCCATAAATCAAACTTTAGAGAGATCCTTAGACATAGATGACTTTCCCCATGGACCACTCTTGCCTCTTGTTTTTTCAATTAAACCCTATTATGAATCCATAGCCCAATGGACTAAAACTTGCAATTATCTATCTTTTTGGCCAAAGCTTGTTCTATTTTCTTGCAACTTCTCACTTTTGAAACTCTTTGCATTTGGGACTTTCCACCTCAAATAATAATCATGCTCAACCATCCAAAAACAAAACAAAACCCTTGGCCTTCATAACTAGCCTAACATCATTACCATAAACTTTCAAAGACAAATCCAATCTTTGCACTTATTGGAGAGATCCCTCTCCGGATTCAGGAGGGCTAGATCCTAGAATCCCAAAGTGGTTGAAATAATGTTGTTTCTGTGATTAGACTTTTCCAATATTGCTAATTACAGATTCCTAACATGTGTGATTCTCTTCATGCAATTTTGTTGAAGATAAGTGTTTATTTATGAATGAATTAATCTGTGTTTGCATGAAGAACCAACATATGACTTGATGAAATAAAATTGTGAAAAATATTTAAGTATTCACTATTGATTCACCCCTGCCTGTTCGGCTCTAATATCAAACACTTGCAAGCTGTTGCAAAATATAGGTACTATGTCATATAAATTGAAGCTTCCTACATCTCCCCATGTAGACCCAACTTTACACGTTTCATGCTTAAATAAGGTTATCAATGGCAAGCTTTGAGTTCAAACAATATTGCTAGAATGAAGAAGAAGGAAAAATCATATTGGATCTTGAAGTATTCACATAAAGAAGAACACAAAAATTAGGGAATTGGTCAATTTCAGAGTATCTCATTAAGTGGAGGAACTTACCCGTTGAATATTCCACATGAGAGGACGAAAATGTTATACAAAAGAATATAGAACTACTCAATAATTGAGGAGACCACTTTTTTTGAAGTAGAGGAACTACTAATATAGTTATTATTAGTGTATCCCCCTATTGTTATTGTTGTACCCATGTAGCCTCCATATTGTTATTGGTGTGGCCCATAGAAGGTCACTATTTTTATTGTAGTGTCCTTACATTATTATTGTTATGTAGGCTCTAATTATATTGTGACCCCTTACACTCCTATATATACCAAGGGGTTCTTGTCATTTGTATCATACAAGAAATGTTCATTTATGTCATGTAAAGGAAGCTTCCCCCTTGAAGAGGATAATTTTCAAATGTTGCATAATAGATTCTAATATCGACATTAAATATTATTTTTGAATTTGATGACTACTTTTATTAATAAAATCATGTTAATTAAAATGTGCATTGATTTGATCTAATTTTAATTACTTCACTATTTACATATAGCAAATAAGAAATTAGTAAGATTTTACTACCTTATATTTATATGTGTAGTTCTTATGTAGTTACATGAATCGAGAGATATGATTGTTTATTTACTAATACTAAATTTTTTATGTGGGGTTTTTTTAATTAGTTCAACATTAATTTTTTGTTATTTTTTATTTTTATAAATATGTATGAGTTTTGGTGAAAATAATTATTATTAAATGTAATTCAATAATGTGTATTTTTTTATATACTTATAATAGTAATAATTCTTATGAGTATTTCAATTCAAAGATCTATATTTTATTGTAGCCATATAATTTAAATGGAAGGTAAATATCTATAGGAGTTTTCACAACCCTAATGGTGGTCACAACACTTAGATGATCATGGGCATGCAACACTAACGAGCTTTCATATCAAGGAACTCAAATACTCTCTCTCAGATTATTCGTCTAACCTATGTTCCTTAATGAATTCTCTTTTTAGGCTTTGCAGAATTATGTTTCAAAAAAATCAACACAGTAGCGAAATACTTCAGCACTTGGTCAATTATTCATTTTAGTATTACTTTATTAACATTTGTTTACAATTAATTCATAACATAAATGGAAATAATAAACGATAGTTCACTTCAATCAAGACATGAAGATGTAAAAAAAAATTATATGTTGGAGAAGTATTTGGCGAATAAATATTATTCTACAGACATGGTAGATCTCCCTATACTTGGAAACCAAGTCTAGAAACAAATAGAAAAACACATGAAAACATTCCCTAATTTATCATTAAATAAAAAATGTATGGAGGATGCATAACTCATACCTTTTTCCAAAATTCTTAATGATGAAGATTGTTGTTTTCCTCTGTATATTTAGTCTCATCCTCAATGCTACAAGAAGATACCTGTAGAGACATAAACAAACAAATGATCAAAGCACATAATCAAGGAATCATGCTATACACATAATGAGAAATGTATATGGGAAAGAAACAAATATTTGTATTAATAATTAAGAAATGAATAATTACAACCATGCCTTGATGTCTAAAGCCTCCTTGCAATGATCCTCAATCCAATCCCTTGTAATAAAAAGAGCTCCAATGGAAAATTGGGTAGCACGCAAGTACAGTTCAAAAGTATAAAATGGAAACCCGATTCTCTTCCTAAGTATTGCACTTATAGGGAAGGTATGGAAGATGAAGATCCATGAAGTGGAAGAGATATCCACAATGAATGGGAAGGATCCAGTATGGTAGGAAGGAGTTCAAGGATAAAGGGAGCTTGAGCCCAATCTCAACCACGTCAGAATAGATACCAACAACAAGGCGTCTAGAATAAGAAGCTTAATTTACTTTTTATTTTTTACCTCAGAAAGAATACCATTGTGCCTTTAACATAGGAAAATTGTGATGACATCACTCTTTGTTTACTCTGAAACATGCATCATCACATGTTTTGAACTAAATACTCGTGATGACCTATAAAATTAGAGTTTTTTAGGTATTTAATCTAGGAGTCTTATACATCATGAAGATTAATTTCTTTCATCCTTCAAGGGATTTATGAAAATTCTTCATTGGATATCAACAGATCTAGATTTGGCATCATTTTCATAGCTGTGACAAATTGATGTGTAACATATTGGCCCCTAACGTACAAGGTTAGTAAGGAAATGATGGATGATGTACTTTATCATGCAAAGGTAAGAATCAAGGAATCATTTCTTGGAGACATGCAAGTCAAAAATTAAGGAATTACAATAAAATATTTTCTTGCGATCATCATTGAGGTAGGCATTCCCATACTCACAATAAAATTATCTTAAAATTAATGTATGGAAATATGCACAAATCCATATCAAAGTGGAACCATGGAAAACATATATGCATTATGGATCCATTTAACAATCATGAATACTCAAAACTCCACATAACTTGGATACATCAGACAAAATATAGGGTTTTCATTTCTATCAATCTGTAGCATGAATCAATTGATGTGAATAAATATATCGAATTTTATCATAGTAGAAACCTTTTGATTTCCAACAAATGAAGAAGACCATTAAGACATGGGAGAGAAACCACCAATAATGAAAATGGTTTTCAAGCTATTTTAGTATAGTCTATGATGCATGAATAAATGTTTTGAAGTCAAACACTCATAGAACCATCGAATAGAGGGCCAATGATGATTAATTTTCATTGAAAGCGAGGATTCCTTCCATTGAGGCATGCAAGATCCAATTTACTAAGGGGGTTTCGAGATCAACTTCCTAAATGATGTGTTGAAGTCCGTAGGAAGTGACATGTCGCAGTAGGGGCCATGACATGAAACACATGCAAAGTTGTAAATAATAATTTATTCTTGATTTAGGACTAACTCATGGATGACCAATGAAATAAAAGGGTTTTAAATACTGTAATGTAATTTTAACTATGGTTGAACTTCTTTTGAACATATTCGCAACGCGACAATTGAATTAGAAGCATTTAAATCAAAGAAAAATCAATGAAAAATATGAAGAATTTCATTGAGGTATGAAAAAATGAGATGCAAATGGATTTCCGAACCATGACATGAAAAAGTGACAGAGTGTCATGTTCAAGAGTGACACACTGACTTTTCAAACACAAAATATGAATGTTCCTTTCCCATTTTCCCCACCATTACTAGCAAGTACCTCTTTAATTTTACAGAATCTTGAGGAGGCTAATACATACCTGTCACATAAGATCATCCTTCAGAGTATTTCTAACAAAACCTAAGGTGTGGCTTAGTTTCATCATGATTAACGAGTCCTAGATTCCAATGAAGTGGTAACTCAACTTCTTTTTCACATTTACAGGGTTTAAAAAATAAATAAATAAAACAAAATCCATAATGTCTTTTTTGATAATTTTCGTCTTCTAGGCCAAAAAAGAATAAAATAATAGAAGAGATAAATATATAGTCATGATGACTAAAGTATTCCTTTTTTGTAAATAATTTACTTATTCGAGACAAATAGTTAAATTTATACTAGGAAAATGTTCTTTCGAGTCATTTTATGAGTGTGAATGGGAAAACCTTTCTTGAATACCTTTTCATATTTCAAGAGTCATAAAAAGGCTTAAAGATAACTCTAAGGGTTTCCTTTTTTGTATAGTTTTGACGAGCTTGACAAAGTGATAAAAGTAAACTCTCACCATCACGTCACATATGTACATCTCAACCTGTTATTTGCACACTAAAGCTAATAAATCATCAAATCAATTTGAAAAATGAAGAAACGTATAAATTTTAACTAATTTAGTACAAAAATGGTAAAAATAATAATTAAAAACAACTCAATTTTCTATAAAAGGCCAAAAAGTCAATTTATTTTTACCATTTCAATTTTTGCTAATTAGAGAGTTGAAAAATTGTTTTCACCTTCAATTTTCTGGAGTATATTTCGATCAATCTAGTGGATGATTATAGTCTCCATTTTTTATAGGTAAGATATCTCTCCTTACTTTCCATTTTCATGGTTCAATTTTTTATTTTTAATGGCTAAATTTCTGGATAAGATATTAAGAAACCTAGGTTTCATCACAGAATCATGAAATTTTATCTTTGAGATCACAATGTTCACATATCTGAAGAGAAAATACGCAATGCCATCAATATAATTAAAAAAAATAGGTGTAGTGGGTGGAAAACGAATTTAAAAACTCTCACCAAATTGCTTAAAATTTTCAACTTTGTTGTGATCTAACATTTTCCTCCTTTTCTTTTAACATATGTTAGTATGAATCTTAATTGTAAGTGTATGAAAAAACATCACTTTAGCTGTGCATAACAAACAACCATAACAACAAATATGTCTACCAATACCTTTAGATATGAAATTAGTTGACCAAGATAAATGTTGCAAAAATATAGATCTATGCATTAAAAGACATTAAGCAGTAAATAAAAACAAGAGTTTCTCCATGCATCCAATAGACAAGACAATAATACATTGAATGAATTTTGTATTAATGGTGCCTAGGAGGAAAACATAGAAGGATGTTATCAGTTCTCCTCAATAGGACAGGTTCTTGTAAGTCCTCAACACTTCAAATCTAAAATTCCTCTCTCTTGATGGTGTAGAAAACCCAGACAAAAATGGATCTCAAAGGGAGCTCACAAGAAAAAATATATAAAAATATGACAATGATGGTGGATCAAAGTCAGACAAAAAGTATAGATCCAGAGTGATCTTTAGGCAACAAAAGCTAGTGAATGAATGGAAAAACCCTTCTATTCATAACAAAATATTGAGTTAGTCTAGATATTGGTACATACTTAAAATATTATTAACCAAATCAAGATCCAAATTTTATGGAATATTTTATTATATTTGTTGGAGGGAAAAAGAATTTGACTTGGTTCAAACCCCTTTATTTGTAAATAATAAATAAATAAATGGTTTATTTATTAGTTTAAGGACGTGGTTTAGTAATAATCAATAAATAATGATTTATCTAGTTATTAGTGAATGATTTAGTCAAATTTAACAAGGAATATTATTTAAATAAGGTTTAAATAATTATTCGTAGAAAATAATAAGATATATAACAATTTATCTAATTAATTTTCCGGTTTTGGGTTAAATATGACCATGAATATTAATTAAATTTTTGTTTAACTAATCATTTCTTGAGGAAAATCAAACAAATGTATATTTATTTAATATTTCCTCATGGGGTTTCCTGTTTAGACCATAAAAAACTTAATAAAGGTGGTTTACTAAGCTATTTTGATAGTGAAAGAAATTTTACTTAGGGTAAAATTGGTCTTACATGGTGTACTTAGGTTCATCAAATAGTAATAGGTTAGACGACCAAAAAATGGTGTAACAAAATGATTATAATCCATCATGGTGGTCAAATGGAGGGAAAAGGAGCATGAATCTCACAATTTCATAGTATCAAATGACCCAAATATTATGTTGTCATTTTTATCATGTGGTTTGGCTAAATCCATTCTAACTCCTAGCATGAGAGCCCAACCAAAACTCTTAGAGTTCATGGTAAGCGCATGGGGTGTCAATGATAAATGTTTCCAAATTGGTTCCCATTCCCTTTTAATTGAAATAGAGGGTATCTATTTTCTAGCTATATTATCCAAGAGAGGAGCTATGGTTCAACTATTTTCCCATCTCGGTGGTGGTGAAACTCTCTACTATTATATTTATTAGTGTTACATCCAAGGAACTCATAAAGCGAGTAGCGGAAACATTGATATCAAGGATGTACAAGATATTCCCTTAAAATATATCCTATTTAATATTTCTCAAGTGATTGGGAGTGCAAATCCTTATGTAGCCATAAGTTATTATATGCAATACACTATTAAATGTATCGAACCAAAAGTATTTAACTAGTGTGAGGGACTGCTGATCAACATGAAAGAGAAATTTACCAAGTTCAAGGCAGGTCGACTGAAGTAGTTTCGATACAATTCAATATTGGTATCTTTCTTCCTAGAAATAGTACCATTTTTCTAGCCTCATACGACACATGTGGATGCTCTTACGCCAAGGGATCCACATATGAGGAGATGAGTTGACCTAATGTCGCATCATGATGGTAGCCAAATGATGTCATTCACTCATGTATTATTTAGATAGTTTCATCGATAGATCATCATGATCGAGGATTAACCTTATGTTGGTACCGAAATTTTAAGAGATCCAAATCTAGTTCTTCCACCAGACATGCAGCGGGACTAACTAGGTAAAAATATCTATTTTTTCTTTTTAACATTTTTATTTTCTTTTAGTGTATCAATAATTAAATTTTTTTACTATGCAAATGTTGGACTAGTGAGATCATCCAGTTTCCCCCCTACCCAGAGGCAAGGCCAACATAAGGTATAGATCGGGGAACATAACTAAGAGGATGATGACACACTTCCAGAGTTGGATCGGAACTTAGGGGGACTTACCCAGGGTATTCCAGACTTTAGGTTTGATGATATACCACTTCACCACTAGATACATACAATGGGTGTGCATTCATAACTATGCCGATTACTTGGATATGTTGACATGGTCATAGGTTATTATCATGAGCATCATGCCTAGGGTTTAGGAATTCTAGGCTAGTTTGTGATGCTATGATCTTGATCAACATAATAAAGCCTTGAGATCCTCATGTGCCTTGGAAGCTATTTTGATGAATAAGCTCTTTTGAAAACTTATGTGTAAATATCTATCTATTTTTTACTTGAGTTATTTACATTGTATGCATAGCACGATTTTTAATAAAATTTGTACATGTATATAGAAAACTTAATTTTCTAATGCATGTGCCAATGCATTTAGATGTTTTAGAATGTGTTAATACCCAATATAATCAAAATTTCTTTCCAAGAACCAAAATCTAAAAAAAATTCTTAATATTGATGGAATTATTATAGAATATGCCCTACTTAGTTGTAGAACTATGATTTGAGAATAAAGTCTAAAAAACAACCTATGAATAGAAAAACTAGTTTCATCAAATAATAGTTCGATTACTACACTATACTCGGTGATGTTGCTAGTTATATCCCATGTAGACTCACTAGCTGATGATTAGGCATGAAAAATTCCCAAGAAGTAGATGAAAGGTTTCAAGTACTATTTCCAATACCCTCAACAAAGCCAAAATCAGATGAAGATTTCATTGACATCTACAAACCAGGTGGAACATTAAATGAGAAATGGAGATAAAAGCTGTTTACAAAAAATAACATGCAACACACCAAAAATTAAAAGTATAAATATGTACAAAGTACCCATGTAGAAATATAGGCATAGTAGTTTTTAAAATAAGGGTCATTTCCGAGCTCAAATAAAGGAATCCCATCATAATCTAGCAGCCCATAGGAACCTTTTACAGGTTCTCATTTGTACATGTAAGTACCATGCCAAATGGGCTTGAATTTTTTGGATCCTATCTTTTTTTGTTCTTAAACATATAACAATATCGACTCACCTTCTGAAAAGAGTTAAGGATTAACGCTTTTTTCAAAATTTAATTCAATATGTTTCTTATGAGCCTTACTATCCAGAGAGGCATCTGAATGAGTATCATCTAGACATGCTAAGTATAAAACACTCTCTGAAGAAGTAGTAGAGATAATGGTGATAGCTAGTTGAAGTGACATAATTTCACACTTAATACGTTACAAAACTTCCAAACCATATACAAGTTGAAAAGGTGTAAATTCGATATGTGTTTTTTCTAAGGTACAATATTCCCATAATGCTAAGAAATTCATGAGATGTTAAGTCCTCTAATGAATTCCTATCATCTATTGAATCATAGTAGTCAAAACTTTGTTCATGACTTCTACTTGGCTATCGTAACATAGACCCAAATTGGAAGTCATCTCAGACAGCATAAATTTTTGAAAGTGGGTGTTGTGGTCAATGATAATCATTTGCAAGACACTGAATCTAGAAATTATGTGACTGGATAGGAATATGGCAGTAGTTTCACCATTGTTCCATTATAACATTTTGAAAATAATATATACCCATGCCCCCCAACCGATATTTTGTATCGGGGTGCTAAACTACTTTCTCCAAAACTACACCTATAGCGTATGTGCCTTAATGAATTCACTTTTCTGAATTTTTAGAATTAAGTTTCAAAATTAATCAAATGAGTAGCAACACACTTCAATACATTGTTACTTATTCACTTAAATATTACTTCGTTCACATTCATTTATAGTTCATTCAAAAGATCAATGGAAATGATAAATAATACAACACATTAGTCAAGACATGAACATGTACAAAACATTTATGTGGGAGAGGGAAATCCGAGAGAAAAATTTATCCCCTTTATATTAACTTCCAAACCTAAAGTATATTTTACAAAACATTTACAAGGATGGCCCAACGTGGCTTAATTAATGGCTGTCCAAAACATAAAATTTACAAAGTTCGTGAACAACACTAAGGCTTGCACCTTTAACAAGAAATTCAATTTTGTGAACTTACAAAACTATAAAAACAATCGTTAGCAACTATGCCCAAACGTTTGCATTCCCATGCTCACCTAGAAAAGCCTCACTACCTTCATCTGGTTTCCTCTACTTGACTGAATTTTCCTTCTTTTGCATTTACAACCAAATATGCAATCTTATATTATTATGAAAAAATAATTTTTTTCCCTTCAACTCATGTCGACATCCTTATTTTATATGTGGCTTGCCAGATCATTTTTTTGGGAATGTGCCCTTTATCAACTCAGGGAAAATTGTTGTGCCATGTGAATGTGCTTCCTACCATTTGGAAACCTTGGCGTGGCCAACATGCAATTCTCCGTTGGGAACCTATGCATCGCACTGTTACGCGAGTGCACCCAATGCATGGGTGTTTTTCCTGCATGTCATCACATGCTATGCATTTGTTTCTTCATTTCTTCCATTGCATGTCACCATGTTGAGCGCTCTACCCATGCACATTGTTTCGACTACCCATCTTGTGACGCCCATGCATGTCGTGCCAACTACTCTACTCATGAGAGTTTTTCCAACCACCCATGTTGTGCTAACAACCAATTTCATGTCACCCACACACTGAATTCCAATCCATGCTCGTCTTTCCCGAGCTGCCTATCTGTCATCTTCCTGTGTATGTTATCTTTCTAGTGTTCACTTGGGGACCTATCTTCATGTGGGAATGACCACGATGCTCACCTTCATGTTGTGCACTCTATGCAATGACCCCAATACTAGCGTTAATCTAAATTTCTTCACCCAACACTTGGTTAATACACCCAATGTGTCATGCCTATCACATTGCACGACCTAAGAACACATGGCCTATAAGTCATTAAGGGTCATCATGGAAACCCTTTGGTAATGGTGCCAACTCTGGGTTGTGACATCAACCTTGAGGAATTAATTTTTCAAGATGGATTCAAAATAATAGCCAAACACTTCTTATCATTTAACACTTAAAAAATTATTTCAAGTTCATTTATTTATCTTAGCTCACAATTCATTTACTTTTTCACAATGTACAGTGGACAACAACAATAAAATAATATGAACAACAATATAGATAATAATACAACATGGACATGCATGTGGGAGGGTTAACCCCCAAACCTTTTTATTAACTTCAAAACATTAGTTTGTAACTTCAAATGTACAAGGAAAAACTTTGGCCAAGTCCCTATTGACTTGCTGCCTCAAAGTGGATAAAATTCAACAACTTAATTCTTTAGCATCATGTAACCATTTTACATTACTTTCCCTTGGAAAAAAAAAACAATATAATCCAATCAAAAGAAAATAAAAGGGTCATGTAGCCCATGCATGGCCAAACAAAACCCAACTCAATAAAAATACCAATCTGCGCCTAGAATGACTTTGGCCCAGTTAGGTGAGCCTCATTTCCCTTTGTGACTTTAACATCCTTCACTATGTCTTTGAACCCTTAACTCTTCTTTGTTTATTCTTGTTCCTTCTTGTCTTGTGACTTGGTAGGTGGAATTAACTCATTCACACCTTCATTTATTTATACGTTTCCTTTCCAAAACTTTTGGTTTATGTTAATGCCCCTTAAATGCACCGACCCCACCATTTTTTTAATTTTATTGTATTGTTGTGACACCCACGCCATGGGTTAACTCCCTCCCAACTCACCTACACATACCCATCACATGTCACGCATGTTACACAAAACCCACGTTGGTTTCCAAGTGTCCCACCTTCATACAGTCATTCCCAAGGGTGCATGAAACCATTTCATTTTCTCGAAGTGATGTGCAATGGGTCACTTATTCATTCCATATTTTCCAATGCCTACGTTGGCATGTGCAATGGCCAACATGTCATGCCAATGAAGGAAATCCATCACCTCTATGCAAACCGAGCATGCACAACCTCCAACCCATCAAGGGGTTTCATGGGCGCCTGTTTGGGGGCTTGTCTTACCATATTTTAGAATTCATTTTAGTGGTGTATGCTCACCTTCGTGTGGGCATCGCATCTCACCACTTTTCTTAACTTCATATTTTTTCCACTCTGAGTCCATATGAATCATCATGGACATCTTGGGGCATGCCTTCAAAGAAAACTTATTTTCCAAGGCTAAACTGTGGCAAAGTGCCATCAACTCTAACACTTCAGAGAATTTTCCATCTCGCATCATTCCTGTTGCATGAAATATTTTCTTCATTCATAGAAACCTTCATCATAGCTCATGAATTCATAAATATTTCTCAAAATCTTCAAGGAAATTTGAAATCAATACAAGTGTCACAAGTCCACATAGAGCTCCATCTCATCATGGAAGGTCGTCCCATCCATCTCATGGTTATAATGTCCCTCATTGCAACTACCATCATGCCAAATAACAAACCTCCATCTCGTGAATTCTTTTTTCCATACTCCAACTCAATTCAGACACATGTCAACACAATTATGAACCCCGTGAATCGAAATAGTAGGGTGATCCATCCAACATCATATTCAATCCGTGAGAAGGCATCTCCTCATTCCTTTGTTAGTTATTTTTCCAACACTTCTTCACAACTTCTTCAAGAAATCCTCATACGTGATGCACCTTCAAGAACCCTTCTCCTTAATGTTGTGATGCCTCTTACTTTAAGGCACCTTTTTTATGGTGTTTCATTTCAACTTACTTTAGCAAGGCACAGCACTCACCCATCTCCAAAGGTCTAGTGCATGGTTGTTAGACTGTAATTTTTCACCTCGTTCACTTCCCGTGACTGATCCTGAACTACCCCAAGATGCATACTGTGAAATATATACATGATAGAAATTACATCAAGATATATTTTTAAGGTTGAAAGAAAATTTCCTTGAAGAATTTTTTAAGAAGCCTAGCTCAAACCCTAAATTTTTCGGTCAGCGCACTGAACCTATTCCATGCCGACATCTTCTCGTGATCTGGTTAGTGATACAATGCATCATATATTGGGGGCATTGGACCCTAATTTCCAGAGTGGTGTTCTCCCATATAATGAGAACCTCTTGGAAGTCATGACCTCTTATGGGCCATGAGTAAAGTTTCGGAGAAGAGTTCCTTTTATTGTGTCAAGCTCCTTAAAAAATGAAACAATATCTTCAAAGAAGAGCTCATTTTCTTGTGCCAAGCTCCTTAGAAAATGAAACAAGCTCTTCATATCATAGTTCCTTTTCTTGTGTCAAGCTTGTTAAAAAATGAACCAAGGTGTCATGAGCATAGTTCTTTTACAGTGTCAAGCTCATTAAAAAATGAAACAAATCCCCTTATAATTCGAGTCTTTGATTGGATCTTGTAAATCCCTAGTGGAGTCGCAAATTTTTTTGTGAAGGCAATCTCCTCTACAGATAGATGTCATCTCTCTAGCCCTAGAGTGGGTCTAGAAATGCACGATACTATTTAATGTTCCCTTTCCTAGTTTATATTCAAAGTGAGAGAGGAAGGAGAAGGACTTAACTATTCCTGATGCTAATGTTTAGTACTTCTATGAAGACCTTGATCCATCATCCTTCAGGCTAGCTCCTTGTTTCTTATGACATTCAAATTCCTATAGGAGATCAATAGATAACAACAACTGTAACACAAAACATAGCATACCTTCAATACAAACTACCTAACAAATCAAGGAGCAATAGGCTACTTGTATAGATATCTGAACAAATATAGAAAGTGAAACACCGTATGTATTATTTATAAAATAAAAGAATAATCTTACAACAATGGCCTTGATGTTGGAGGCCTCCGTTGGTGATGTCCAAGTCCAAACCGAGGCTCTTCAAGCAATCCTTCTCTTGAATGGAAATTTAGGTATTATCACAGTAAAGGGATACACAGGATTAATGATCAAACGAACCCCACAATGACCAACAAGTAGTGGAGGGATGGGATTCAAATTAAAGGAAGGAAGAGGGAGTTAGGAGCCCATAAAAGAAGAAGGAAGCCCCATTTCTCAATGGAAAATTTTCTATTAATAGGATGAATATCTCGAAATGAGAGAGCTCGACCATATCCCCACCAAAAAATATCCAACTTGACGTTCTAGAATCTTCTAGTGCACGAAGCTTCTCCTCCATTTGAGGAAACACTTCCAAAAACTGATCACTGTGGTTTTTCCAATAAAAAGCATGCTAGAGCTGTGAGTTTAAAGTGTTGCAACCTGCCATCATCACGGGCACGCAATTGGCTTAGTGCGCTGACCAAAAAATTTAGTGTTTGAGTCTCTAGTCCTGAAGTGTCGTTAGATGAATACTATGCATTATATCCACCATAGAAATTACATCAATATATCCCTTGAAAACTAAAAGAAAACCACCTTGAAGTATTTCTGAAGAAGCGTAGCTCAAACCCTAAATTTCTAGGTCAACACACTTACACAGTTGTCTGCCCTTGATTATGGCAGGTTGGAGCACTTCAGACTCATGCCACCAGTGTGCTTTTGATGGGAAAACTATGTTGATCCCTTTATGGAAGTGCTTCATCAATTGGAGGAGAAGCTTTGTGCACCAGAATCTTATAGAATGGTGAAGTGGATATTGTTCGGTGAAGATATGGTTGATCTCTCTCATTTGGAGCTCTTGATATTATCAATAGGGGATTTTCCCTTGAAAAGTGGGCCTTCCTCCTTCTTTTATGGGCTTCTAACCCCATCTCTTTTCCTATAAATTGAATCCCATCCCTCTACTACTAGTTGGTCACAATTGGGTTGGTCTAATCATTAATCCTTTGTATCCCTATACTGTGATAATGCCTAAATTTCCATTCGGGAGAAGGATTGATTAAAGAGCCTTGGTTTTTAGGTGGAAATCACCAAAGGGAATCCTCCAACATCAAGCCCATGGTTGTAAGCCTCCTCTTTTATGTTATAAATAATACATCTCGTGTTTCACTTTCTATATTTGTTCAAATATCTATACAAGTAGCCTTATGATTATTGATATGTTAGGTAGTTTGTATTCAATTTATGTTATGTTTTGTGCTACACTTGTTGTTGTATATTGTTCTCCTACAAGCATTAGAATGTTACAAGTAGCGAGGAGCGAGCTTCAAGGATTATGGATAAAGGTCTTCATCGATGGACTAAATGATAGCATCACGAAGAGGTAAGTCCTTATTCTTCTTCTCTCACTTTGAATATAAACTAGGAGAGGCTACATCTGATAGTATTGTGTTTTGATAGACCCACTCTAGGGCTAGAGAGATCGTCATTTTTTGTAGAGGGGATTGTATTGACAATATTGGAAAGGGTTAGGAAGTTTCCTCCCTCACTCTCAACTACCATTGTATCAAATTGATGTTACATCCTCAAGTAAATTTGCACTCCATCTATCTCTTCCTTTGTGCATCCAAACTTCACAAGGCTCTCCTTGGGCAGCTGAAAATCATATATTCCCATAGCATATAAGAAAAATTCCTTTATGTCTATCGAATCTCTACTTTCTTCCTCACTTCCTTCATTTGAATTCGAAGGAGCATTGGGCCTCCTCTCTCTTCAACAACATCATGGTCATGACTTACCATAGAAGTCACTTCTTCCTTCTTCGCAGTGGAAGGATTTTCTTCTCCACCTTCATTCTTCTTCTTCTTCATGACTTGTACAACAAATTCCATCAACTTCATTTCCTTAAACACTTCAATGTTATGAAACTAGATCACAAAAGAGATAGATCAACAACTTCAAAATTATCATGTTTGAGGGGGGGAACTCCTTTACATCACATAAATAAATAATTCTTGAATGATACAAAAGATACGACCTACCCCCTATGAATATGAGTCTAAGGGTTCACAATATAATCAAATCCTACATAAAAATAATAATGTAAGGGCATAATAGTGGGCTTCTATGGGGCACAACGATAACAAAATAGGGGATACATTGGTGCAACAATAAGAATAGGGGGGTACACTAACAATAATGATAAGGGGAATACACTAGTATTATTGGGAGCTAACATGCCCCTCGACTTGAAAAAAGTGTTGTCATCAATGCTTGACTATTTCTTGATGCTTCTATATAAAATTACACCACAAGGAAAAGACCCTTTAGCACATGTTTTTAAGGAAACCCTTACAAAAATACCCCAGACATCCGTTTCTAGCGAAGGTTAATAAAGGAGGTTGGCGAGTGAACATTTTTGCGAATGTTTTTTGTTCGATGCACTTATCATCCTAAACCACACCAGTGCGCTCAACAAGAGAAAGCACCAATGTGCACAAAACATTGGCACACCGAAGACTGTGCTCTCCATACACACCCACTCGGTGCATCTTATTACTGTAGAGCACTGGTTCTTTACAAAATTTCTGCACCGGTGCATCATAAAACACCACGCCAAAACAATAACCGCGTAGTGCGGTCTTACGAAACCGCACCGATGCACCTATAAAACCCCGCGCAATGGAACTAGGTTAAATAAAAAAAATTATGGCCAAAAAACTATATTTTTCACTTTTCTCAATGCTCCAGTGCACATATCATAATAACCTACACTGGTGCATCTTAGTACTGTAGTGCACTAGTGCCTTACAACTCTTCCACAATGGTGCGTCATAAAACACCGCGCGAAAACATAAACCGCGGTCTTACGAAACCACACCGGTGCACCTATAAAACTCCACACACCGGAACATGGTTAAATAAAAGCTCACGTGAACCAGGTATGTCATTGAAATATATTTTCTAAGAAGGAAAATTTATTTCGTAAAGTGTAGTATTGGAGCATTGGAGGGTTTGAATCGAGGGCAAGAATTTTTCTAAGGAGATGAGGGTTTGAAAAGACGAGAGTTTGAATTTCAGCTGAGAATTTTATAGCAGAGAAAATGAGTGATTCAAATAGAAATATGGGAAAAGATGCTTACAAGGATGTAGACGACTACAGAGCTCGATAGAGTGCAAAAGGAGAAAATATTTATGAAAAATATGAGAAGGGCGGTCGAGAAAGCTCGGTTGAGACCAACGATAGGGTTAATTATTTATTTTACTTTTTCTATAGTTTTTTTACGAAGTGAGAAAAAAATTTCAATTTTTTTTTCATTTTCGGAAAAAAAAATAAAGAAAGAAAAAAAAATTTCCATTTTTACCCTAAACCCTTCATTTTTTTTTGTTTCTGCCCTTTCTTCTCCCTATTTCTGTGATTTTAGAATTAGGTCTTTCCATTTTATATTGACATCCAACGCACGAGGTGACTTGCATAGTGAGATCCCAATCCATATCAGCCCTTGCATGAAATTTTGAAAAAAATGGATTTTTTTTTTTTTAATCAGTGCGCCCTGTGTAACCTAGTGCACTAGTGTGCCCTGCGTAACCTAGCGCACTAGTGTGCTATATTATACTAGGACACCGTGAAAGTACTATGTAATAAAAAATTTAAAAACAATTTTTTTTTAATCAGTGCACCATATCTAAAATAGGGTACAATGTGTACATTACGATAAAAAATATGGGCTTGTTCGCTTTGATGACCATGTTCACTTGCTCTCTCTAAAATGCATTTAAAATCTAGGAGTATTGTCCGAGCTTCTGTTGGCTTACATAAACTTTTACCGACAAAGCTAGAGTCGCATAAAATCACATCTTCGTCTTTCAATTGAACCTGAATGGCATCTCTAACTTGTCTGAGTTGTGGTCCCGTAGATAATGAGCAATATCACATGGAATGTACCCAAATATCAAAATTTTTGAAATTATAGGTGAATTAGCACTTATCAAAGAATGAAATGCTGAAGAAAATGAGAACGGGATACACTTAAGGATTCCCCGGTTCCATTTTTTATTAAAAATGATGCTCTCTCTAGATGAAACCAGTAAAAATTCTGCTTGTATTATAAATGGAAATCCAGTGACCATTTCTATGGGAAGAAAAGAATAGATATCTGTAGCTACCATATTTCCACCTGTAAATCAGTTTCCCATTGGAAAAGCTAATGTAATAGCCTATTTTGCAATGTATTTCCTCTGCTCAACCCTATACTCATTTTCTATAGGAAACCATTGCCTCCACATGTAATAACTGCATCTTCTAGTAAAAAATTGGTCTTCTTCTATTAAAAAATGTAGAATGAAGGAGTCATTGTCATTGCTCCTAGAAAATTCAAGGTCAGTTTCTCGTAAAAAAAAGACTCTATAAATTTTGGTAAGATCAAGATAGAAAGCACAAAGGATAAAAGAGGAAATTTCAAGCCAAGATGGAGGAGGAACTTATAAATGAGCAAGCAAATCATGTGTCCACAAGCAGATCATGGGGCACCTCTTCTTGTTGCAAGTTATGGAAAGGTTCAAGTTTCTTTTTCTGAAAGAAGAAGAGGTGTAGTTTTGAAAAGAAATGGGCCAAATATTTTTGTAGCAAAATGTACATTTCCAACATGTCAAATTTTGGTGTACACATGTAAAAGTAATTTGCGGTGCCTTAACCACAAGTCGGTGCTAATGTACATATAACTGTGCCGATGCATTTTAGTTACTGCGCACCGGTGTGTTTTAGTTACTGTGCATTGGTGCCATGTTATCAAAGGACGCACCAGTGAGGTGCTATTAAGTGACGCACTGGTGACGAATAACCACAAAAAAAAAATGCAACTCTATTTTATTTAAGTTAAAAAAAGGGGTAAATTGAAAAATGGGTGGCAAAATATTTTTGAAAATCTAATTTCATAAAAAAATTCTTTAAATAATAAACACTTTTCATTATTTCAATATTTTTGCTAAAATTATCAGCTAGAGATTTGCAGGAGACATACCTGGAGCAAGAGAGCATGAGAGCACTGTGGAGCAGCGAAATACATTCAAAGAGAAGTATTCAGACAATCAGAATCCAAAACTCTGGTGATTCAAACCCTGTAGCATAGAGTTTCAAATGATCTCGTGATTAAATTTGATTATTTTTTTTACTTTTCCTCATTTTTTTTACGAAGTAAGAAAAAAAATTCGATTCTTTTTTCCCTTTCAGAAACAAAAAAAAAATAAAAAAATTCCATTTTAAGCCTAAACCCTTCATTTCTTTTGTTTCTGCCCTTTCTTCTCCCTATGTCTATGATTTAAGAATTCAGGCTTTTCATTTTAGATTGACATCCAACCCACCAGATGACTTGCATAGTTAGATCCCAATCCCTATTGGCCTTTGCGTGAATTTTTGAAAAAAATGGATTTTTTGCATTTACTGTGTAATAAAAAATTTATTTATTTATTTTAATTAGTGCGCCATATCTAAAATAGGGCACCGGTGCGCTATGTTACTAGGATAGAACTTTACGGTCTATTATATTGTTTGTGTAGTGTATTTATAAGACCCCCACGCACCGACTTCAGTGCGTACATCATGAAAGGTGCATTGGTTTCTTGAGATGTATTTTTTACCTGAAAAGTTGAAAATTTATTTATAAATATATTAATGAATGATATGGTACAAGTTTTAGATTGATAAAGAAATGACTTATAAGATATCTACTAAAAAAAATACTGATTACACATCAAAAAAAGAAAAAAAAGGCAAGTTTGTAAATTATTTACAAAAAATATTATTTTTGAACTATATGTAAGTTTAACTAATATGTATTGTTTACTTTTTATCATGCAGAGCCACAAAATCATGAAGCTCGATAAGATTATTTCTGATCTTGGACCAGAAGAGTGTAAAAGCTTGATGAAAAAATTGCAAAAGGATGAATCAAGTGAATGATGAAATACTATCGATCCAATATGAGTTTCTTTTTTTAATTTTCATTAATAATATACTTAAAATGATTAGATAACATGTGTCAAAGACTCGATTAATTAACATATGTTTAATGTTCTACAGGGACCAACAAATCCGAAAAGGAATGTTGTTCTAAGAAAAGAAAAATATATAACATGCAAATTAAAATGAATTTCTCCTTAGCTCATTTGGGGTGGTGCTGGAGGTTAACGAAAGGAGAAAAAGCTTTTACAAAATTTTAAGGGATCTAGTGGAACAAATGTATAGACGTTCTTTCCATTTATAATACAAAAATCAATCCAATGATTCTAAGAACCAAATTTTTTCTAAACTACAGGAAGAGTTTCCAAAGAATTGGTCGATGAGACATGTCATACTTTTAATAGAAAAAACGTACAACAACCAAAAAGAAGGAATGAAAAAGTAATATTCCTTTAAATGTTTGTCTAGAATTATTTATAAATATCATTTTTGTTATATTTACTTTTCATATATCAATATAACAATTAAATAGTTTATTTACATGTTACATTTTCTGGAAGATTATGAAAATCTCACAAGATGAACGAGCAGATATCAGAAATATGCTCGTAGGAATGTCCAAAAAGGTGTATAAGGAGCTAGTCAAAGAAATGAACAAAATTTCATTGCAGGAGGAGCCATATCAACAACAACTTGGTTCAAATGTAATATGTAATAATTGAATTTTTCGATCATTGGGTACAATAAATAAACAATTTAGCATTAAACATTATTTTTCAAGTTTTTTCTTGCATGAAAGAAAATAAAATGTAACCCATTCAACACATAAAACAGGACGATAAGGAAGAAAAGGGTTGATATCTAAGTTTGTGAGTAATTTTTACTTCCTTATAACAACTTAACTAGATTTCATTTTTTCATTTTTAAGTTGTTTTACAAAAATCATCATTAAATGTCATCAAACAGGTGCTAACATACAAAGAAGAACCATCAGACGAATTTTTTAAAATTGGGCTAAATATGGGTTGTGAGTATATGTTGGCATATGAAAAATTAATTGTGCAATATGTAAGCATCTATCGATCTTGTTTTACTTAGCTCCGTCTATAATTAATAGAACAAAAAAATGTTTTATATTAAATATATGAATCATTATGGGGTATAAAAATTGCAGGAAATAAAGTATGGAACTGCGCCAACAGATGAAATTTTGAAATATGGCATGGTACATGGTTTTGAAAGAATGTGTATAGTTTATGAGTGAATTGTTGCTATGGTACATCATTTTTCTTTTCGATTTACATTGATGTATATTATTTAATATTCCAATTTTCATTATTCTCACCAATGTATATACACTCATTTTAGTTTATTTTTATGTTTGTAGATGGAAGGTGAAGAAGAAGAAAACAATCAACACCATGAACAAAACATTCCTGAAAATAACCCAGGTCATGGAAGTAGCTCTAGCAGTGACAACAGTTCAAGTGAAGAATGATGATCACTATGTTTGTATATCAAAGCAAGGCGTGTATTTTTTGAAATATTTGTCTGTGAAATCATAAATTTTGTTTAATGTAATGGACATAGTGTCCCAATTGAAAGAAAAAGGGATACCAATAACTATCCCATTTTGTATGACAAAGACTGTCTTATTAATATATATAATATGTTTTAATTTATTCTATTGCATTGTCCATTTTTGCTATTGCATTCTCCATTGTCGTTCTCAAATGCACTAATAAAAATTTAATTCATATGAATATTGTTATAAGATATATATGTGTCGACTTTTGATGAATAATGGATTTTAAAAAGTCACAATAATTATGATATGATATAACAAATTAATCAAAACATCACATTCAAATGCATTAATAAAAATTTAATTAATATGAATATTGTTATAAGATGTGTCGACTTTTGATGAATAATGAATTTAGAAAAATCACAATAATTTCACTTTTAGAGGTCGATGTTTCTAAAAGATAAAAAATGAACACCAGTGTGTGTCAGTTACTGTACACTAGTGCATTTGTATGATGCAGCGCACCGGTGCGTTTCTACGACCTATCGGCACTGCACAAATACCAAAATGAATTAAAAATATTGGTGTGTTTTGTGCGATACTGTGCAGTGGTGTGTTTATGTGATACTATGCACTGGTACATTTCTATGATGTATGGGCACCATACAAATACCAATACCAAATTTAAATATCGGTGCATTTGTCTGATATGGTGGACCAGTCGTTTCTATAAGTCTACGTACGGATGCGTTGAGACGACTTATGGGCACTGCATAAATCCCAAGGCCAATTAGTACGGCCTCGTGCGTTATATCACCAAAATTGCGTCTGGTGTGGTTTTATACCTTCACAGTCTGGTGCAGGAACCTTTGACTGCCCTGGGGCCACCATCTAGATGACACGCACTGGTCCGTTGAAACCTTAGTAGCGCACCGATGAAAAAAACATCCGTAATAACCTCTAGTCGCCCACTTATTTTAGTTGTGTTGAATTTCTGTTAAAAGCTCCTCCAAAGCCTCCGTAACCATAAATGGATGTTGTAGCAAATGTTTTTTTGACAATTTTGGCCAATTTTTTAACACTAAAAACATCCTTTGTAACCTCTGCTAGAGGGTCTTTTCCTTGTATTGTTATCATCTTCCCATGTGGATTTTTCAATGACTTGTTTTTCCACTTAATGAGGTACTTTGAAATTAATTTAGCCCGTAGTTGTTGAGTTCTTCTTTCCATGATTTCTTCAGGTTCAAATATGAATTTTCCTTCTTCGTTAAGTTTTGGTAACACTGTTTGAACTGGGAGCTTCTCACCAATAACCTCCTTTAAGCATGAAACATGGAAAACTAGGTGTACTTGGGAAGATGCAGGAAACTCCAATTTCTATGCCATAGTACTAATATTTTGCAACACCTAGTAAGGACCATAGTACTTAGGTGATATTTATTATCCTTCTTATATTTCTTGAGGGACATTTGTTGTATGGCTGTAGCCAGAAAATAACCTAGTCGCGTACATCAAAACTTATTTCACTATGATGTTGATTTGCATGTTGTTTCATTGGATTCTGTGCCAAAGTAAGGTTATCCTTTAAGATTTGGAGAACCTGTTGTTGATGCATGATGTGGCCTTCCACTGCTTTAACCTTAGAATTTTTTCTTAAATATGATGTGATGGATGGTGGATGATATCCATAAAGCACCATAAATGGGGTCATTTTTGTTTTAGTATGGAAGGAAGTTTTATACCATCATTCAACTAGAGTTAACCACTTGACCCATTGTGTTTGTTTATCAGATACAAAGAAAAACATATATCCTTCCAAAAATTTATTCATTATCTCAGTTTTCATGCTAGATTGAGGACAATAAGATGAGATACATGAGTTAATTGAGTACCAATACAAGAAAATAATTTCATTCAAAAATTTCGAGTGAAAATGGGATCTCTATCACTTATAATAATCTTTGGGTTTCCATGTAGCTTTTAAATTGTTTCCATAAATGCAGTTGCAACTGTACTGGTTTTAAAAGGATGAGATGATGCACAAAAGAGTGCATACTTGGTAAGTATATCAACTACCACCATGATGAAACTCTTTCCTTCAAACTTGGGTAAACATGTGATAAAATCCATTGATACTTCCTCCCAACGCTGACTTGGAGTGGCTAAATGTTGTAACATACATGGGCTATTAATTTTCTCAACTTTATTTTGTTGGAAACTAAATATTCTGCCACAAACTTATGAGTATCAGATTTAAGGCCATCCCAATAAAATTCCTTCTTGACCCTGTGGTAGGTTTTTAAAAATCTTGAGTGGCCTCCTAAGGGGGAGGTGTATATTTCCAAAATAACATTTTCCTTGAGATGGGAACTCTTGCAAATATATAAGATATCTTTATACGATAATGAATTATTTTTCCAGCAAAATGTATCATATGTACTAGGATATCGCTGCAACATTTGAATGATTGTCCACACCTCTTCATCATTCTTCCATTCATCCCTTAGCTTCAGTTATCCAATCAAGTTGGATAATATAAATGACACAAATAAATACTTCCACATCCTCATACTTTCTCGAGATTTCATCTGCAACAACATTTTTCTTCCCTTTTTTGTTGATGATTTCAAATTCATAGCCCAACATATTTGTGGCCCATTTTTGCTACTCTTATGAAGATAATATTTTTTCCAAAAATTATTTAAGACTATCATAATCTATTTTTGCCTTGAAGAGTCTTCCCATTTTGTAAGGTCTCCATTTCTTTAGTGCATGTAGTATTGCCAAAATTTCCTTCTCATAAATAGGTTTTTGTAAATACTTCAATAGGTTTTTGTAAATACTTTTTCTTTCATTGGACGACTTTCAAAATAAATGAATCTTCCTTCTTGCATTAAAACAACACCAATTCCATTTGTTGAGGCATAAAATTACACAATAAAGGTTTTGTGAAGCTAGGTGTATATAAGTCCAATGCTTGGCACATTGCCTCTTTAAGATGTTCAAAGGCCTTAGTTTCTTCTACAGTCCAAGAAACTGCATATTTCCTTACAAATTTTGTTATAGATGTTGCTATGCTCATATAATTCTTAGAAAACTTGTGATAATACCCTGTCGGCCTGAGAAATCCTAGAATATTATTTATGTTTGGGGGATTTTCCATTCCTCAATGAATTTAATTTTGTTAGGGTTTACCTTCACACCCTCATCAAATACAATATGACCCAAATATCCCACCTCCTCTACTCCAAAGAAACATTTGGAGGTTTTTTCATATAATTTTTTCTCCTCCAACAGTTTGAGGACCCTATCAACATGTTAAACATGATCTTCCAAGACTTGTTATAGATTAGTATATCATCAAAAAATACTAACACAAATTTTGTAAGGAAGGCTTTGAAAATGAAATTCATCTAACCTAGAAATAACGAAGGTGCATTAGTAATTCCAAAAGGCATGACCAAAAATTCATAATGGCCCTCATGATTTCTAAATTTTGTTTTTGTAATGTCTTCAGTCTTCATTCTAATTTGATGATATCTTGAATGAAGATCTAGCTTGGTGAAGTAAATTCCTCCATGTAATTCATCAAACATTTCATCAATGACAGGAATGGAAAATTTATCCTTAATAGTTATCTTGTTGATCTCCCTATAATCTGGACACATATGCCATGATCCACCCTTTTTATGCACTGATACTAATGGAGAAAAGAAATATCTTTGACTAGGTTGAATTATACTAGTCTCTAGCATTTGTACAACCATACATTCAATTTCACTCATTTTTGCATAGGGATATATCTATGGTATGATGGTTAGAAGAACACTTACTAGAATAAAATGAATATTTTAATCATCATTATGAATAGGTGGGAGGCCTTTGGAAGTCTCAAATAACTTGGAATGACTGTCTAAGTCTTTTTGGAGATCTCGAGGAATAGATGATTTTGATTTTTGAACCTCTCGTGACAATAAATGTGTAATTAAGCCCCAATTTTTATTATTCAAAAGTTTTGTCATGTCATTATAGTTTATTATATTTCATATTTTCCCTGTGATACCACTTAATTCAACTTCCTTTCCTTCCCAAAAAAATTTCCAGAAAATTCTCGAAAATTAAAACCTATCGTCCCCAAAGATTGTAACCATTGGAATCCTAGTATAACATCAACACCACCCATTTAAATGGAAACAATTGGAGTATTCGTTGCATATTCCCCCATGGTTAGCTTGATATTATGTCACTTTCAATAAAAAAGTATTATTCCTCCATTTCAAACCATCACTTGACACTATGGTGTTGGATAGAGGAAGCAATTCAATTGCTTGGAAGCCTTATAATGAATAAAATTATGAGTACTATCTGAATCAATCAACACTATTACCTTTTTCTCCTTGATATATTCTTCTACCTTAAGCATTTGAGGAGTGGTAATTCCTACCTATTCATTTCTTCTTTATTATGGGTTGGTTCTTGGTGTATATCCTTCTATTTTAATGTTTCTTATTCATTTTCTTCCTCCCCTTCACAATCTCTGTAGAATAATTTCTTCTCATCACACTTATGACCTTTACTGTATTTTTTATCAGAACTATAACAAATCCCTTTTACTCTTTTTGCCTCCAATTATTATAGCATCAACCTTGTAGGTTGTGGAAGGCTACAATCAATAAAATTTCTATCTTTGTAATTGTGAGAGGTAGAATTCATTGTTGGCATAATTTTTCTTTCAAATTTTCTTTCCACCCTAAATTCCTTCTGCAATGAATTAGATTCCCAAAGTTAAATCTCATGTTGGATGTTATTCCTCAAAGTCTCTCTGAAGACATCAATCGTATGCTCCTATGGAATATTAGTTATGATGATATTCAAATTTTGGAAGTACTCAATGTGCTCCACAATTGAACCCTTTTGTTTGAGATTTATCAGTTGGTTAAAGAAGGTGTTTCTCTTTGTATCCTCATAATGTGTAATCATTTACTCTATAAATATTTACCAAGTGAAAAATGGTTTACAAGAAAAACCCATTTATACCATACAAACTGATTGGGTTCTAAATATAAGTTTTCAATACGTACCTTTTGTGTGTGTTGCACATCATGGAGATCAAAATATTGCTCCATCTGTAGTATCCATGTTACGGAATCATTGTCGTAAACTTCCTCATATCGATCTTTGGAATTTGGTGGTTCTTAAAATAAATATTGGAGTCTCTAAAATAATAATTCATATTATTTTTTTCCTTTTCATGATTTTCATGGGTCACCTTGTAACCACAAGGAGGCCTTTCTTCCAACAAAATTTCCAAACCTTCCTTCAACCCATTTATCTTGAAATTCATCATTGCTTCCATGACTTCTTTTAAACCATTATTAAAAACTCCCATGTACCTTTTTATACCATGTATCTTAACATTCAACATGGATTTCAATTCATTTTTTGTCACTTTTTGTGAGAGAGAAATTTGTTGCACTTGGTCTCCTAAATTTGATTTATCATGTTGCATTTCTTCCTCTTCTTCATGTGTCAGAAAAGGGCTTTATGGTTTCTTACTAGGTGTGTACATTTTCTTGTTTCAAGGAACTTTTGAATCAAACAATGACATATATGCTTCACTATGCCCCTTGAATCCATTCAAACTGATTTTTCAAACCAAAGTTATGCAAAAATTAAAACAATACACACCTTTTTTCTTTATTTTTAGGAGATAGATATTGAAACTGTTGTATCTCTGTTATTATGGATCTCCAAGATTTGAAATTCATTCTTGTGGTATCCCCCCTAAGTATTCTTTCCAATGACATGAGTTACACCAACTTTATATTCTTCAAGATGAAGTTATGCCCAATATCCCACATGTCCTGATTATGAAATGATTATGAAGAGCGAACTTGTACGGAGTTCCATGTGTCACTGTTTTGACCTTCAGCCGTAAAAATGATACAATAAATACTATGGTCCACGCACATTCTTTAACTTCTTATGGAATTAAAATTTTATGCTCTTAAAGGACGTTATGATGATTTTCCCAAGGTCGCTTATTTGAGATAGAATTCTGGAGCATGCAAAAAGCATAAATTTTTAGGACCATATCGCAAAAAATATAGTGAAAAAAGATTTGAAATTTTTACAGGAGGTTCATGAGGATTTAAGCCCCATGTGGTAAAATTTTTAGCTTTTGATACTTCATATAAAAAACGTTATAGTTAAAATTCCAAGATGGCCTGTTTGCAGCAACGAAACCCTAGAAATCAAGTCTTCGATACCAAATGTTATGAAACAAGATCATAAAAGAAATAGATAAACAACTTCAAAATTAGCATCTTCGAGGGGAAAAACTCATTTACATCACATAAATGAACAATTCCTGAATGATACAAATGATAAGACCTCCTTTGTATATATAGGAGTATAAGGGATAAAAATGTAATCAGAGCCTACATAGTAATAATAATTTAAGGGAACAACAATAACAATAGTGGGCTTCTATGGGGCACAACAATAACAACATGTGGGATACATGGGCACACAAATAATAATAGGGGGATACACTAACAATAACAATAAAAGGAATACACTAGGATTATAGGGATCTAACATTGAGTCAAACTTCAAACTTCTTTCTAGTTCACATCTTCATGCTTCACATTCAATTACTTCTCATAAAATTCTATGAAAGATATTATCCACGGAAAATACCCCAAGTGACTCTTCTTACTCATTGGCACAGTCCCAGTCTTCCCATCAACGAAAATGAAGAGTGTGTTTAGTTGCACCATTGGCACAACTTAGGTTTTCATCAAAATATAACCCCAACACTATGACATGATAATCCATCTCGACCACCCTCCAATCCAACCTTCCAAACCATGAACCAACCTTCACCTATGTATCGTTAAGAACAACAATAAAAAAATTCATACTCAAGTTGACAACTTGAAGCACACTCAACCCCCGCATCATTCCAGTCTTCAACTTCAATGAATTTTCTACCTTCTTACTAAGGAAACTATTTGAAGCTCTTGAATCAACTAACACCACAAAATTCCTTCCACGCATGGTCACTTGCACAAAACTTAATCCACAAAGTCCTTCATCCTACAAGGGTCTCGTCTTGTGTCTCACTTCCATGACTACTATCATAATTTCTTCAATGGACTTGTTTCTAAACTTATATATCAATTTGACCTCCTCTTAAGATACTTCACTTCATCATTTGAGACTTTCAAAGAACTCGAACCTAGTTAAGCTTGAATGGGACACATTCCACCATACTCCACCTTCGATTTTTGCTTCATCACACCTGGTTGACGATCATCAGTTCCTTCAACCCTAAGAAAATCAAACAATTTCTCTTCATCATTATGTGTTATAAACAAAGCTCTAATGTTCTCAATGCATTCAATCTTTTTTTCTTCTATCGTTAGGCAAGCATCGTTGTGATCATGAAACTCCCTTATGATCCCTTCTTTAAGTTCTTCAACTTCACCCTATAGCTTTACCCATTTATCTCTTATGAAAGCTCATTCACCCATGAATTCTTGGAGTTTACGGTTACCTTTTTGCAACACTTCTTCAACCAAAACTTTCATCTTAAACTTCTCATGGAAAGCATCCAATTCCTTCCGCAAGCTCGCTATATTTACTTTGGTGTGGTTCAAGTTCGCCAAGACTTGCACAAGTAACTCATAGTGCTTCTTCCTTTTAGCTTCACACGATTCAACCATCTCTATGGTTTTTTGAGTAGCCCTTACGGTTACCTTCAACACAAATTTTCCCAACAAGTTTCATAACTTTTTTTTGTGGTATGTTTAACGTACTTTATTATGGATATTGTTACATTTCTAATTTCTAAATACACTTTCTTACAATACTATGAGCTAATACCATAGCTTATCAATAGTACCTCTGGCTTATCAATATTATATGGCAAAAAAACCATAACTTACTTCATATGATATTTGTTAATGTGACATTTTTTTAGTTAAGGGATTTAATTAAAAGGGAAAAAAAAAAAAATACTCTTAGAATAAATATTATCGTTATCAAATTTTAAGGTCTCAAAAAAAGATAAACACCAAATTGGTGTATCATACCCTCTTGTTTGTGGGACAAGTGTCAAAACAACCATAACTTATTTCATATGATACTTCTTTATGTGACATTTTTTAATTAATCGATTTCATTAAAAAAGAAAAAAAATAATGACTTTGGGAATAAATGTTATCATTATCGAATTATAAAGTCACGGCCAAGCCAAACACCTAATAGGTGTATGATACCCCCTTGTTTGTGGGAAAAGGGACCCACCTCTGTGTGGCGATTTGACTGCTAAGTCTACGAAGGCATACATACTCTACCCCTCTCGTTTTGAACTCGTGACCTCTTAGAATGAAACACATGCAAATATCATTTATACCTCTCTAACATAGTAAAATGTTACATCATGGTAAAATCCAATATTTAATTAGATTTGGAAGGTCCATATATTCTATAATTGCCATATTCAACCATGTTACATCTCGCAACTAATGTCATATCTTTAGGCATTTGTTTTTTCTCACTTATAGTATCTAGTGATGAAAAAAAGCCATCAAAATCACATCGTGGTGAGAAACCATTTCAATTTTTAAGAAAAAAGAATCACAGTTCTCAATAAGTCAAGGATGGTTGGAAAACAACCATCAAAATCACATCATGATGAGAAACCATTACTATTTTGAGGAAAAAATGTTGGAATTAATGGAGAAAGTCATAATTAGATTGTTGTTATGATGATGATAGGATTGAGATGTTAAAATTAGATCTCAAGTCGTAATATCTTGGGAATGGTTGAAACCATACCGTTATTTTGAAAGCCTATATAATTAAGGATTATCTGACTCAATAGTCAGAGTGTGTGTATGAGTGTTTTTACACTCTCCAGGTTCTCTCCTGGAGAGCCATTTTATTTAATTGATGGTTTTATCATGGTATTAGAGCTTCAGGTCGAAGCTGAAGTGGATCTATGATGTGTGTAGAATTTAAAGTGTTTTTTATTTCCTCCCTGTGAGTGGACGATCTTTCCCCTGCTGGGACAGTGAGCCGAAACTTCCTCTCTCCAAGCTTGAGGCTCATTGGACGCAATTTTCTGAGGTTGCGTAAGTTTGTGCCTGAGTGGAGAGGAGCTCTGGCATGAAACCTGCTGCGTGGATTTTTGAAGGTCGACGCCACCTACCATCTGTGAGAGAGGATGTTGCAGAGCGTTGTAACTTAATAACTGAATTTGGGAGTCGCACTGTGTTATCCGGCATGTTCGCTACTGAATTTGTGATGGGCATGTTGGAGCTGCATGGGTGATCACCATAATATTCGATTGTGACTGCGTGTGGTGCGGTGTTGGCCTTGATTGTGCTTCCTGGTGAGGAGAGAGGTTTCTCAGCACTACCAACCAACAGCTACTGGCGACCCTGTTCCCAGCATAACATGAGCACTGTCCACGAGTGATCATTTTCCATTCTCTCTCTCTCGGAGGAAGCATCGTTTGTGGTGGGATCTGAGAAGAGGAGGAGCATCGTTTCTGTTGTTTCTCTCCATCCTTTCTCGTGAGCCGCTGCCACTGCCTGAACACACTGAGGCTAGAGCTAGGCTGAGAGCCTGTGTGGAGGCCACTGTTTGCATGCTCGAGGTAAACGACAGTGGGTTTTGAGTCTCCAGGATATTCGATGTTCCATTGGGGAGCTTGGAAGTTTCCCGTGATCCAATGGATTTGGTATTTTTTTTTTTCAGAATCCAACACAAAGCTTTGCTTTGAAATGTGATGCGTGGTCTGAGTGTTGCGATCCATCTCCTGGCATCCTAAATTCCTGTGTGCTGCCAGCGTTTAGTACGTCGATTTTTTGGAGGATTCTGAGCAGATCAAAGATCTTGTTGCAGGAATTTTGCTGACCAGGAGGAGGCTGCACCGATTGAAGAGGCCGTGGAAGGAGGAGCTGCGAATTTAGAGAGAGTGGATCGGATCTCATCTGATCACCGTGATTGAGCAAGACGTTGGTGCCATCCTTAAGATGCAAAGTATAATTACCTGCATTGGATGCCATCATTGCTAGAAGTGTCAATGAGGTACCGGTTGAATGTATTCGAGGCGATCTATTAAGATAAAATTTCTGATGTGTGGGGAAGAGAGCAGCTCAACGTGTTACGTTCTGCAGGCCAATCTTCCCAATGACAGTTAAAATCTCTCAGGCGATGATATGTGGATTGGATCAGTGTGTCTGCTTAGAAAAAATATACATTGAATAGTAAAGAAGGTGGAGAGGCCTTTGAAACTGTCGCGCCAAATTTGAAATGTGAAACAAATGATCTGCAACATGATGTAATACTTTACGGTGGAGAACCTTTCACTGGTTTTGTGAATTAAATCATCCGATGGTGGAGAGCCGATTGTGATGCTCTGAGTGCTGCTTGTGCATTGAGTTGCTGCGATCATGGATTTGTTGTACAGATTCGATCTCCGATCTCATTTGATCGCCAAAAGATCTTGGTTGTAGTAATTTTGCTGCAAATTTAGGCAGTAGGTTGAAGAGGCCGTGGATTGGTGGAAAATGCTACTAGCGGCTTGCGCGAAGGGTTGTGGAGATCCAATATACCACAGTGTAAACACCCAAGTTATTGCTACTAGAGATCCATAATATCACATTCGGGAGCAGGAGTAATGCCGCTCATAAATTATATGCAGAGAATTAGACATTGATAGTGTTTTCCATCTGGTTTAGAGGTCCACTATTGCTCATTGCAAGAGCTGAGAGCATTGAGACCTGCGTGACTATTGTGCTAGCTGCATATGCTTGGAAGCTGTGTGTTGTGTGGGTTGGTTTTTGCTATGCATGATTGAAGGTAGCTTGACTGCTAAAGCTTCCAGTTGACCTGTGTCGAGGAGAAGGAGGCCGATCAAGGCTACGTGTGCCTGGAAGCTGCGTGGAAAACGCTTACTGCGTTTTGTTGAGGAAGAAGTTTGTCATAGCTGCATGGTGGTTCCCCGTCTGCTTAAAGGACAAGTGTGGAGTGTGAATATTTAGATCTGTAGCGTGAAAGAAGAGGCTAGATTCTGCGTCAAAGCCAAGAAGACTAGACCTGCGTTGAGTAGGGAGGTAGGAAACTATTCGTGGTCGAAGTGTTCTTGCAAGGGAGAAAATAGAAGGAGAAAATGGGTCTTCAAAGTAAATTGAAAGGGTCTCGAAGAAAATTCAGGAGAAAGCATCAACGAACAAGTGAAAAATATTGTGTTGTAGAATTTTGTGATTTGTTTTAGGTTGATGGTGATGGACCAGCTGCTGATCAAGGTGCAGATTTGGAATTTGGTGAGATTATTAAATGGTTAATGCCAGATTTACCATATTTTTCAGGTATGAATTATGAAAGCCGGGCAAATGAAATGAAAACAGTACTATGGAAGTTAAATTTACTAGATTATGTTAAATATGTTATTAATGATAGTGGAGATACATTAGTATTAAGTTTAATAACATCTGCAGTAGATGACAACATCATACTCAACATAATATATGAATATGGAGAGATTCTTAGTACAAAGTTTTTATGGGATGTTTTAGAGATGAAATACTGTTTGAATGAGGGCAATGATACTGAAGATATTGCTCTTGATAATGATCCCATATTTGATTGTGAAACTGAAGATGCAATGATGGGTGATGCATGTGTATCTGTAATTGAAACTTGTAATGATGAAAAGACATCCATTATTGTAGAACCTGAAATTTTTCCTAATGCAGAAATCAAGTTTGATGAGACTTATATATCTTATGATGAGAGGATCAATTTGATGATTGAAAGACATCTTATTGATGAATTACTGTTTAGTAAGAAGGAAGGCCTATCTTCACATACAGATCAAATGCAGAACATGCTTGCAGCAACAGAACTGGATGAAGGCATACTTATGTCAGTAGAAAGGGATGAAGTAGGGAGAGATGGTGAAATGAAAGCTCTCCTAAAAGAGCAGGAAGATGAAAGTAATTGTGGTCATCTTTATAAATCTAACCTTGTTTTTTTGTAGATATTGGTAGGCAAGAAAAAACAACGAATTTTGAAGAAGAATTGAAGTTTCTTGAAGCATAGCTTGAAATACTATGTCTTTATGAAATTAATACGGAAATTGCAGTAATCAATGGTGAAGATATCATCGCTGATGTTCATATGATTAACACCGGAAATAGTGAGAGCCTACATTCTCCTATTAAGTCTGCAATAATTATGAGAAGGATGAGAACAAGAATTCAAGTTTTCCTTCACAGGGGAAGAAATGAGGTGCAAATACATCACTACCTCACGGTAAGGAAAGTGAAGATGAAGCCTCGACTCAGAATGAACAAGTATGGAGTCACAAGCATAAAGACAAAAATGAAAACTCTGTTACCAAGTTTTTCATGTTTTTATTGTAAGCCTAGCTGAGACTAGACCCGCAGACATATGTTATTGTTCAGTACCCTTTCTCCATTAAGGAGGGGTGTTGGAATTAATGGAGAAAGTTATAATTAGATTGTTGTTATGATGATGATAGGATTGAGATGCTAAGATTAGATGTCAAGTCCTAATATTTCAGGAGTAGTTGAAACCATCCCTTTAGTTTGAAAGCTTATATAATTAAGGCTCATCTGACTCAATAATCAGAGTGTGTGTATGAGTGTTTGTACACTCTCCAAGTTCTCACCTAGAGAGCCATTTCATGTATTTGATGGTTTTTATCAAAAAAGAAAAAGCATTTCAATTTTTGAGGAATAAAAAATCACATCATGATGAGAAAGCAATAAAAAATTCTGGTTCAGGTTTTCGATGAGTCGAGAAAGCACACTTTCGCCTTTAATAGTTACTAGAAGATAAGTAGAGACGTTACTATCGCAACTTGCAGATCCGGGGACCAAAATTCTGCCAAGCCACTCCAAATTCATATAAAAAAAACATATGTTAATGGCACATAAATTATTGCGAGTGATTCCTATTGAGCAACGAACGGATGTTGTTTATGCTGGCATTTCAAGAACAATACAATATACAAACAGATCGAGTAAAGCTAAATATTGAAGATCTCCAAAAGTACTGAAACATCTTCATCTCCTTCAAAGCCTGCGCGTTATAATACTTAACAATAACAAAAAAAACAAGAATTTTAGCCAACAGAAACCTTGCCCAGCTTTTGGGTTTAAATGAATGAACATATCAACTGACAAAAGCAATTTAGACAGCTTTGACATCGTTATAAATAGAATACCAGAATAAAAAAGTGTGCACTAGTCAGAAAGTGATAGGAGGCAACTGCTGAAACAATCGATGGGAATTCATAGTGATAGGAGGCAGCTGCAGAAATTGAAGTGCGCAAAAGTACCCCACCATTACAAAAACAAAAAGAAACAAAATGCTAAAAGCAAGAACGCTGGCAATACTTTGATCTTCTTTTGTCAGTCCACAGCCTGTACTGAAATGTCCAGCTTTAATGAAACAGCAGGTGCGAAGATTGACGATCTGATCTTTGCTTAGTTTATCAAATTTTTTTTCCTTAATCACGTGTATCACTTTGTTCATCTTTAGGTGGACGATGGTTCTGAATATTCTCTAATTAATTTTTCTCTTCATCATATCAGCGGAAGTGATTTCTAGGCTTTTAACTATTTTATTCATCTTTGTGTGGGGAATTTTTTTTCTATAGAGCAGTCGACCACGAAGGAAAACAGCTAGTTACGCTCTTAGGTGGGAGTATAACACAATTGTTTTTGAATTTGGAGGAGGAGTCCATTCACGATTTATTACTGAAGTTTATGAAATATTTGAAGGCATAGGATTACTATTAAACTTGTTATTTCAATGAAGTTTTTCTTAATATAAAAAATATTTGAAAATTTATCTGAAAAATCTACCAAGTCTCCCAAAAAAAATAGCCAAAAACGTTTTTATCATTTATTGTGGGCTATCTATTACATAATTATTGTGGATGTATGTAAAATTTAAGATTATAATTTTACTTGCAGGAAATTTTTTTATGACCTAGTTACTAAACTAATAATAATTGCTTGCCATCCCTTAATGTTATTTGTTATTGTTAATGTAACTTGATTGATCACTTTTAATTGAAGAAAATTATACTACCTAAAATCACTTTTATTTAAAAAATAATTAAGCTACTTAAAATTACACGTTAGTGAGAAAAACTCTTAAACCCAACTGATAAAAAAACTAACTTTTAACTAAATAAATTTTTTTTTAAACATACACCCATTTATATTTATTATTATTACAATACTAATAATTTTATTTAAAAATTATTAAATATTAAATATTAAATTAACATTTAATATATTTTTATTTAGAAGAGCGATATCACCTTTGAGCATTTTATTATAAAGATTAAAAATAGAGTGAGACTGTTTCTTGGAGTTGAAAAGTTTCAAAGTAAAGTATTAATATTGGGTAATTATTTAAGATTATTAATAGTACATTTTAATTAGGATTTTTAACAAGAGATTAATAATGATAAAGAAAATACAAATAAATTTAAGATTAATTATATATTTTAAATTAATTCATTTAAAAAATAAATGAAGCAACTAGCTCAAATTAGCACTATTGAAACTTCTTTTATTCAAAAGAGGAGTTTCTACATGTTTCTAAGAGGATATCCCCACTTAAGTAATCCTTAACATGGATCTCAATCCCTCTTCCAGAAATACTTCCATAGATCTCGAATGCAAATGCAACGAAGGGGCATATGGTAATATAACAATGTCTAAGAAATTGAGATCACATTGCTTCCAAAAGACTTTGATGCGTAGGGTTAATTATGTTCGAAACCTTTTTTCGATGGCGCAGAAATAATAACTTTTATTAAAGATATTAATAATCAAGTCCATGGACATGGTGTGGATCGAGTTAAATACCATGAAAGAAACTAATATGATATAAATATAAACGATAATACGAATAGATTTGTTTATGACACTTTTGCTCTCATGGATGAGGACATATTTATGGATGATAGCTACGATGATGGTCAAAATTAGCACTTGTACTTGAGGCATATAAACCACTATACTAAGGTTAAGAAGAGAATCTTATTTCTTTTATTTTTATTTTTTTAAATTTGATCATTATATTGAAGTTAGCAAGAAACTCCTATTTCTATGATTTTACTAGTTTTTTTTTTCATTAAAGACTATAGCATTAGCTTCGCAATCAAGTTGTTTTGATAGTGCATTATTTGACCATGTTTTTGCAATTCAACCGAAGTTTTTGGAAAATGTTTAATATTTTTATTTTTGTATAAATTAAAAAAGAATTTTTTTATTTTCGGTAAAAATTATTTCTAATTTATAACTGGTTGAGGAAGGTATAATGAGACATAAATCTCCTAGGAGAGGGAAATTTATTTTTGTTTTTTCCAATGGGTGATAATTCATTTTAAAATTGAAATAAAAGTATTTTTGTGAGTGGGCATTACGTTGGTGAGTCTTGTGATAGTGTCACTATTATGTTAGCACTCTGCTCAATTATGCGAGGATTGATGTGGTTGCAGGACACTGTTATGATAGTGTTATGTTCAATGATACAAGAATTCTTGCGGTTGTGGGGTGTTTGCATAGGCCCCCAAAGGAGTTGAACAAATGTTGAATTAATATTATTATCTTTCCTTAGGCAGAATGTGGGCGGAATACAGAGTTTGTGCAAAAGAACTAGGGTCCTTTACATAGTGATTGTTGCGATACTCATGAACATTGTTGTAATTGGTACAACTTCATTGTGCAAAACTTGTATTCTGCAGAAGAAGGAGTATCTCTGGGAGAACTAAGATCTTTTTCATAATGCAGCTGCTTTGACACAGGTAGGGGTGCAAAGAGAGATCGTATATTTTTTTTAACAATTATTGTAATCGTTGGACTATAAAAGCTACTCTTATTATGCAATATTAAATAAATTGTTATGTTAGTGCTCTGGTCAGTTATACAAGAATTGATACGGTTGCAGTTTTTTTGCATTTGGCTGAATATATATGCAATTGATGTTATTAAGGACTACGTGCGAGAGAACTAGGTTTTTTTCGTAAACGGGGCTCTAAATAAACCGTGTTATCAATCTATGTGAAGAAAACATTTTGCATGGTAAAATGAAAGGTGGAAGGATTTGTGCAAGGTTTATAGATATAGGAACAATTTTCGCAACTACAAAAGTAGTTGTGTGAAGGTAGTTGTCAGAAACATATTGTTCGGGGGTACCGTGTGTAGAGTTTCAAATTTTAATGACTAATCGAAGAACATTATTGTGTGCATAAATAGTTGTGTGGAGATGGCTGTGCATGTGTGGATGTTAAGAAAATTTTTTGTGCAAAGTTTATTAAAATACTAAATATACAAATACATTTTTAAATTATTTTTTAGGAACGTATTTCACAATGTATGGTCATTAATTAATATTAGATTCGAATTTCAATTATTGAGGGTGTTATTGAGTCTAAAAGTAGTTGTGAAAAAGAAGTCGTCTAGAGGTACTTATGAGGGTGCAGAGATTATGCAAAGAACAAATGAATGTGCATATTTTGTGGGGAATGAGGGAAGTGCAGAGGGAATGTATTTTTATATTAGTATACTTTTCACAAGAGTGGTGCTTATTTTATTTTATTAGTAATAGTTTTTGTGTAGTGTGAAAGTGCATACAATGAAAGGCTCAAAGATTTTTGCACACAATGACTGTGTTGTTTAGAGGTAGAATGTGCAGAGAAGAAATTATTTGTCCTGCCTTTATTTAAGAACGAATGTTTCATGCCCATGATATCTAGGACCAACATTTATTAATATTAGTTTCAAATGTCAATGACTGGTGGAATGGAATTGTTGAGTTCAGAAGTTGTTGTGTAGAAGAAGTTGTGCTGAGGTGGTTGTGCATGAGATATTTTTGCACATAAATGTATTTTCTTTGTGGTTCTACACATATGAATTTGTGTTATGTTGAATGTATACAATAATCATGTTTCTAGATTTGATTTTTTTGGTGTTAATGTGGTTCTCTGAATGCATGAGTAGGTGTGTAGTCGGTGAATTGAATGTTGAGATGTATTTTATTTACCTATAAATTTTGTTTCTATTAATTAGAGGAAAAACATTTGGACGATGAAAAATATGGATGAAAAACTTATCTTTATAGCATTTTTTATACAGAAAATAGTGGCAACTCATGATTCTTAGGGAAACAAGACCATAAACATTTGAAATAACTAGTATAGTGACAGAAAAAATGTTATTTGCAGTGATAAAAAAATATTGGGGCGTGTAGCATTTTCTCTTTCCAATTGCATTTAAGAGTCTAGAATATTGTCCAAGATTTTGTTTCCTTGCATAAAATATTATCTATGAAGCTGATCTTGAATGATAGAAGTAGTGCAGAGACATAAAGGTTGTACAATACTGCAGTATTATAAACCTAATCACCTTTGTCACTTTATTGTTCGCATTTTGATAGTTTCTTAGCTCATTATCATGATTGTAGTTAGATCAAACTTGTTTTGTACAACAAATTTATTTTTCTTATGATACGTATACTCTGATATAAAATAAGTGGATTATGATTATCTTTAATTTTCTATACAATACTGCAAGATTTTGGTTCGTCAACCTTTTCTCTACAATACTTTGCAATATTCTGCATTCTTTGGTTTGTTCTAGAATACGCTGTAAGCTTTTCTCTATAATATTGTGATAAATGAGTTTGTCAAGCTATTCATAAATCAAATTTGGTCTGTTTTTACAAATTAGTGGAGAGCAGTTGTCAAGTCAATTCATCATAGAATGTAAATTTTCTATTTATGGCTATTATTATTAGTTTTACGAGTCTCCAAATTGACTGAAATTAACTTGAAGTTACAATTGTTAAATTTCAATAATTAAATTATTTTCGTGTCTCCAAAAATCAAAAAGTTTAAAATTAAGTGCATCTTTGTGGAATAAGTTTCAAATGTGTGATAAATGTGTGCCAAATTTTACGACACATATCTTTATCATGCTATTATTAAATCAACATTGGTTTAGTTTTACAAAGTAGTGGGACCAACAATCAAGTTGATTCGTCGTAGAGAGTAGTTGAATACGTGTTGGCATAATATTTATTTTCAAATATACTTGCACACTTTACTATTGGTAGCTACTATTGATGGTGTTCTCTACAAAGTCCACAATTCCATCTCGAAGGTGAATTTCTCTAAGAAATGCGGTGAATTTTTATTTGAAAAAAACCAATACTATGAGTGTTTGAATTTTTTTTATGGCAGAAATGGTTTCAACACAATCACAAATCTTTGGAGCACCAAAAATCTTGAACCTTAACAGTTGTAAGCAATATTTTTTTTTTAAATCCATATTTTTTAAAATTATTGCAAGAATTTACATTGCTTTCTGAGAGAATTTGTGGCCTCATTAGATTATGACATTATTGATAGTTTTACACGACTTCAAAATTGCGCAGAAAAAAGAAAGGAAATTTTGGCATGTATTTGATAAAATATGGTGGTGAATTTTTGTAATTCGAGGTTATGGTTGTCAATTTTCATCATCTTTGGTGTCAAATAAGTGTCAATAGTTGTGTTGTCAGATTTAAAAAAAAAAAAAACATAGGGAAAAAACGAGTTGTAGTGTTTTTTAGAGGTATTGCAGAATTTTCCAATGGGGTTTTTGACGATTTTGAATCCATTTCTAGTATTAAAAAAATGATTCAAACAATTATGTTGCTGGGATTTTATTAAATAAATAAATAAAACCATGTTCCGTTGATTTTTTTCCATGTGGGAAAACTTACCGGTTTGGTAGGCAACACATATTATTGTATATCATAAATTTCTCTTTCTTAAGACACGTATATCAGTGATCTTAAAGTGGGAGAAAAGTGTGAAGTAAATTAATAGGATTCTTTTGGAATTTAAAAATTGTTTCCTATTAGTTTCCATAAAAGTTTTATTTTCTATCTTTAATCTATATTTATTCAGAGCACTATGTGTAAAGATATTCACACGAGTAATAGTAAAAACTAGTGTTTGTAAAGAAAATGGGGAATTGTAAAGTGAAACAAGATTTAAATATGTTATTCATTGAAAAAGTGTTTTTTTTTCTACAAACGAAAAATAGGTAGCAAACGAGGGAAAGAGGCTATTTGCAGTCGTATGGTTAAATCACTTTTTGATATTGAGGATAGATTTGATTGATTGAGAACTTTTGCGTGATATGTGAATATACTAATGGAAGAAAAAATAGGTAACGAGATTTGAAGTATCAAATTAGTGAATGTTAGGTATGTTCCAAAGGTCTTTGATTTCAAAGAAATTGTTTATCTATGTGAAAATAATTGTGATTTTGTGAAAGAGGGAAATTAAGTTAGGAGCGATAAAGGTTTCTATGAATCTGAATATATTCAGATTGTTATTCAAGTTACTGGAACTGAACAAGTGTTCGGAATTGTTCATTGCAGATAATTTCATGGAGCCAAAAAGGCGCATAATTGACACTCTGTGGGAATTCATTTCTACAACTTCTGAGGTTCCTTCCGTATTTACCTTGTAGATAATTCTTTAATTAGGAAACCGTTTAGGATTTCTATTGACTCTTTTGCTATGTATTAGGGCTAGAAAGTACATCACATGCCCTAAAATGCATTTTTTATGTGCTTTATGAGAAATACAAAATAATTTTATTCTTGATTTGGATTATGTCATTTAAAATGAAATAATTATTGAATTACATAGATTATAAAAGAAAAATGGTTTCTTTATGATTTCATATCTTGTAACTCTTCTTTCATCAAGACCTGTGTTTTACAGTTTACCGTGTAATCCTATATTCAAGTTTCATGAGGAATGAATGTAACTCTGTTATCCTATATTATGGAAGCATGAAGATTCTTTAAATTTTTGTTTAATTGAATATGTGTTTGTGGAGCAAGTCTATTGCATGTTAACTGAACAAGAGTCTTATCAAATACCCATAGAGGCCATTTATCTTGTCAATGTTTGTTCTAGATAAGTAATCTGTTGCTGAAGTATATAGGAAATATCGTCATTGGATATCTATATTTGAGTAGGAAAATAAAAGGTAATTTGTTTCCTTCCCATTTATTGTTGGAAAAGTCATTATGAAGAATACAACTGACACTCTCATTTTTTCAAAGTCTTTGGGTTATTTGAACTAAAATGAATCTAAATTTATTAACTGCTCTGAATTTTCATGAAACACCTTGAGTCTATGAGGTATGGTAACTTGTTTCCAAGTAGAGAGAAGAGTGAGAAATGAAATGATTGTTGGGTTAATTAACCCATAAAAATTGTAGAAAGGTGAGTGATAATCAAGTTAGACATTGGGGGAAGAACTCAACTCATAACGATTAAGTTCCATTTTACTAGACATACCGAGGCCATCATCAGAAGGATTGATCCAAGGATTAATGGATCCATCAAAATCAAAAGTAATGGAATGATAATCAAGTTTGAAATTAGATAAAGAAAATGATGGGGGTGTAGGAGACACCATTTCACCAAACTTACTAACATCTCCAAGAGAAAAAACTATCAAAGTATCAATGGATCCTTTGGAGTCATATGAGTGGGAGGTGAAGACACTCATGGTATTATGTAACTCCGATATTTCAAGTAGACGTAGGGTGATTGTACCCATTAAGGAGGAATCTTTGAACATGTAACACCACCTCCCACATTTACCCACTATAGCTAGCCTATCAATGTGAACATGAGCTGAGGGCTATTATGAAATGACCTAACCTACTATGTATAGATAAGGAAGTGGAGTCAACAAGCTAGAACTTTACTAACCTTCCATGGGAGCTACAAGACACCTAGGAGATAAAGAACCACTCCAAGTGTCCAAACCCTATGTTGAACTTTGTTTTTAGTGAACTCGTCTCACACCCACGTGCATGACAAAGCCTCCATGTGGTTATATGGATCCAATTGCATCCACAATCCTACCAAGGTGTGGTTATGGACCAAAAATTCCAATTCAGAGGATGCGGTCCTAGACTTTGTGCCACTATTTGACGATAACCTCCATACCATTTCTCATAACTAAATGAAACTTTCTAGAATGGTAAATAACATCAGAATGAAGAAATTCAAACAAATATTGATCAATTACTTGACCTAAATAGCCCTAACCATGATATTTATTTCGTCAAACATATGGTGAACATATAATCTACAGGTCATGAATGCATATTTGAACATAGGGGTCTGAAACTTATATGGAATCACCAAGAAGGTCTAATTTTATCTCATTATATATGCAATAATTTTTTTTATCTCATGCATTCCTTAACCATTAATCAACTAATAAAAACTTATCAAGAGCCATAGCTCGAAACGATTATGGAACCATGCTAATAGCCACCATATAAGAAGAATAATAACCATGATATAAAAACTATCAAAGCCACATAATAATAAGTACAAGTACTCATAAAATAAAATACGAAAAGATCTCTTTTTAAAATACACAAATGCCAACCAAGTGAGGGAATTCCATGTACCACCCAACCATATATTTGGTTGAACCAAATATTTATTTCAATCAATCACCCCCATGCCATATTTGAAGCATGAATGTGGGAACTCAAGACATAAACAACCAAGGCTTCCAATATATTAAACAAGCTGCATCCTAATGCTCATGAGATCTCTCCAAAACTAGTCAAGACATAACATAAGCAAAATAATACATAGAAAACCATGACTTCTCAGATATTAAATGACCTCCACCCTCACGCTACCACTATCCCTCCAAAACTGGTCAAGAGATCAGTAAGCACAAAACAAGCTTGGATTCCTTTGAATTTATTCACTATTACCTTCATGAAGTTTCCTGTCTACATTGACTTGTTGAAGCCTTCTCGAAGGTTACACCACCTTCGCCCTTAGCCCTTCGGAATTTTCCTGAGACCACCTCACCTGGTTCCAAAAACAAATGGCAATCCAAAGCTTAAGAAAATAAAATAATCTCATCAGATCATAGTTATCTAGAAATGGAAAGGAAAGGTTGAAACCAATGTCAAACCCATCAAAACCCATGTAAATGATATCAAGAGAAACAAATACACAAATACATGTACCATGCATTCACAATCTAGCTAGGAAATCACACATGTAATTTGTTCCCTATAAGTCCTCGTGTTGAATCTGTGTGATCCAAATTTTCCTTTATTTACCCTTGCTTTCCTTGTCTTTCCTTTTCTTCCCTTGTCCTTCCTTCTCTTTCCTTTTCTTCCCTTTTCCTTCCTTTTCTTTCCTTTCTCCAATTATAGAGTGCTCCAACAATGCTCGAAATGTGCAATAGTATGCGAAAACAGAGAGAGCTCCAAACCTGAACTAACAAAAGTTGTGAACTAATCCTAAGAATCCTTTTTATTATTGAGACCTCTATTTTCTTCAATTTTCTCTATTTTTCCTTCAACTTCCCTCACATGAAAATTTGTGACCTTTCATCTTCCTTTTCTCCTATTTTATTTTATTTTCATAAATAAATTCCAATTATTGGCTCTTTTCTTTTCCAGATCCTTTTCCAATTTCCTTAGCCATAATAAATAACAAGTGATTCCCATTGGGATTTTTTCCCAACATTAAGCCTCAATATGTGTCTCATGACCTTGGTATTATTTTTTCCTTTATTAACTTTATTACATGAAATTTTAACCTGCAGATATTATAGACCCCTCCTCCTTAGGGAAACATCATCATCAATGTTCTATGACACCTATAACCAGTAAGACCACTAAAAACCAAAACATACTACGCATGGAGATTTATAACTTAGCTCGATGCAGTATTTACAATGAAAAATATGCTAAAAAGAAAGACTAAAAAGATAAAAATCACAACATCATAACCATATCTCTTATTGGAGCTTTATAACACAACTCATTATGATATTTGCAATAACACCCATATATAAATATGTACATTTACACAAATGCCTTACCTAAACTAGAAATAATGAAGGATACATTTTCCAAATATGATAAACCATATCCCATGTAGCTTCACGAGGCCCAAAATTCTTCCACTTCAATTTAACTTATTCGATTTATCGATTGCATAGCATGAGATGTTTCTATTGTAATATGCATTGAGGTTCCATCTAGAATTCTCCTTCCACCTATAATATAGACTAGTCAGTCACATGATCATCATCCTTCACATATACTTTAAGCAATGAAACTTCGAAAACATCTTGGACTTTCACTGTCTGAGGTTGTGCAAGCATGTAGGCCACTTTTCGAATCCTCTCAATGATCTCAAAAGGCCCACAATACCGAGGTGCGAACATGGCACATGATCCAAACCTCAAGGATATCATCTTGGGCTTGATGCACAAGTACACATGCTCCGCAACCTGAAACTCCTTAAACACCCTTTTCTGGTTTTCATAACATTTCTTCCTGTCGTGTGTTTCCCCTTGATTCTTCTTGATTACCTGCATTTATTGTTTGATATATGCCAATATGTCTGGTTCAATTTGTACTCTTTTCACTGGATCACTCTAGTTGATGGGAGTATTACAACTTCGCCCATAAAGTGCCTCAAATAGACTCATCCTCAGTGACTCCTGATGCCCATTGTTTAGACAAACTCAACCAGTGGAAGGTGACCTCCCATCTCCTCTACTAGTGCATAACATACATCCTCAACATGTCCTCCAGAATCCTATTGACCCTCTTTTTCTATCCATCTGTCTATGGATGATAAGTTGTATTGAAGGCCAACTTTGTACCCAAACCTGAAAATAAATCCTTCCAAAACGTGGAAGTAAAATTGGTACCTTTGTTAGATACCATCTTCTTAGGAATACCATGTTATATCATCATTTCCCTGATGAATACCAGAGCTACCTCACTTGTAGAATTAGTAGACTTCAATGGAATGAAGCTACTTTGGTCAACCTGTCAACCACATCCATGATGAAATCATGTTGTCTTGATATCTTTGACAGAACTATGATGAAGTCCATGGAAATGACCTCCCATTTCCCTTTTGGAATTAAAATCGACTGCAATAGACCATATGGATGCTTGCACTCTAGTTTTACTTGTTGACCAACCAAGGACCTTGTAATGAACTCATATACCTCTATATTAAAATTCGAACAGTAGTAGAACTTATTCATGGCTATTAGAGTATTTTTATAGCCCGAATGACCTATATATGGATTAACATGAAATTCCCTCAAGATAAGCTTCTTGGGCTCATTTTTTTCCAACACATAGATCATGTCCCTAAATCTCACCAAATCATCTATTGTGAGATGATAATAAACATCCTAATCACCTATACCCTGCTATTGTAACCTATGCTTAAGTTGTGGGTACATGTCATCCTGTTTCCCTTCCTATGATATTTGATCCTATAAATATATCCCATATGAACTCATAACTACTATGTGATTTACCTACACTCTTCTACTAAGATAATATACAACCCTATTCTCTTTAACCTTAGTATATTTTTTCTTGAATTCAAACTCAATGAGTGTGGCTAACCATCTATGTTGCCTAGAATTCAGCTTAGGTTGGCCAAACAATTATATCAACGCACTATGATCACTCATGAACACAAACCCCCTTTGAAGAAGATAGTGTCTTCACATCTTCAATGCATGAATGATAGTTTCCAACTCAAGATCACGTGTCACATAGTTTTTCTTGTGTTCATTCAATTTCCTTGACTCGTAGCATACCACTTGTTCCTCCTGCATCACGACTCCACCAACTCCACTCTTGAAAGCATCTATACAAATCATGAACTCTTTATATGAATCTACAATTTTTAGAACTAGACCATTTGTATGCAACTTTCTTCAACTTCTAAAACATGGTTGCACATTCCTTTGTCCATTCAAATTTATTTCCTTCCCTTTGCAAAGATGTAATAGGATAGGAAATATATGAGAATTTCCGAATGAACCTTTTGTAATGACTTGATAACCCCATGAATGATCTAACCTAATCAACATTCCTAGGAGCCACCCATTCCATGATAACTCCTATCTTTTCTAGATCCACTAGTATTCCTTCCTTGGAAACAAAATGCCCCAAGTAATGTACCTTTGTCTGAAAGAAACTTCACTTACTAAGCTTGGCATGCAACTGAGTCTCTCTTATCAATCTCAATACTCTTGGTAAGTGTTTTTCATGCTCTTCAAAATTCTTATAATATATCAATACATCATCAATGAATATAATCACAAAATTTTCCAAATAAGGATGTAACACACTATTCATCAAACTCATAAAAGTAGTTGGGGCATTAGTCAATCAAAAGGAACCACAAAAAACTCAAAATTCCCATGGTTGGTCCGGAAAGAAGTCTTGTACATGTTATTTTCTTTGATATGTACTTGATGATATCATGATCTCAAATAAATCTTCGAGAACATTGTTGCTCCCTTCAACTGGTCAAATAAATCATCTATCCTCAACAATGGATATATGTTCTTGATCGTCACCTTGTTTAACTTCTTGTAATAAATGCACAACCTAAGAGTATTGTCCTTGTTCTTCACAAACAACAATGGTGCACCACAAGGTGACACACTTGGCCTAATATAAATAATAATGGAAATTAAATAAAATATCAGAGACAAAAAGCTTTGGAAAAAAAGGATTTTAAGCCTAATTGTATATTCACATAAAATAATGATGATACATTATTCACACTCAGATGAGTCGTCATATTATAGAAGTGATGCTGTCATAACAATTTACCCATTTGGCTAATCGGTTGAACCTTCTCCATAACTTTCTCCACATTATCTCCATCAATATATACACAAATATCTTAACTAATATTGTGTGATTTCAACCCTTACTTCTACCATTATCCTAATCTTTGGTCAAACATACAATTATAGAGTAAGTCTACTTTCATGATTAATAATTTCATGATTTCATTATTTGTGAATACTTGGACTTATTGAGTGTTTATGTGAGGTATGAGGCTAACACCTAATGTATCCCTTGTCAAACATTTCATTAAATTGTAACTTTAGCTCCACTAAATCTAGATTTTTCATCATGTAAGGCGCCTTGTATGTTGTTGTTTCTCTTGGTACCAACTCATTATAAAAAAACACTTCCTTATGAGGAGGTAATTTTAAATATTTGTCGGGAATAAGATTTGAAACTATTGTAAAAATAAATATCTCTTCAATACTTCTACATCGTCGGCATCCTTAAATTTATCACTAGAAACCTGCACTGCAAATAATACACACCCTTTCCTACAACTGGACTTTTCCTACATCGTTATAACCATTGTTACTGATGTAGGATTCTTCTTACCCTATAAGATTCTATTCTCTCCATCATCATCCAAATAGTCAATAACCTTCTCATAACAATCAACCATAGTCCCATGAAGGTAAAACTAATCCATATCCATAAGCATATTATGTTATCCCAACAAAAGAACATTTAGATGTGCTAATGTAGGAATACATTCAACTAGAATGCACAAGCTCTTACCTAAAGATGAACTCTTTTCTTAGTACTTGCAGCCTGCTACACAAACCAAGAATCTGCATGTATGCCTTTTCTCAAGCCAAACTTATCCACCAGGTTAGGTTTACCATAACTATAGTTAGATCCAAGGTCAATCAGAATAGAAACAACTCAATCACAATTCTTACCTTCCTTCTCAATTAGTGATCCACCTGCTTGTTATCAAATGTTGCATAGATCCTAGGAATGCTCTGTTCAACATCCTCAACAGTCTCCACGTTCTGAGCATTGTAGATTTGTGGCCTAACACCTTGATTAAATGGATAATACATTTTGTGATGATCCTTGCCACATATCCAACATTGTAAAGGCCCACGACCTATGTTCTACTACTCTCTAGGATGAGGTCCATGTCCCTTCTCAACTCCATTAACCTTCTTGTAAGGAGCAACATTCTCTTTTTCACCTAAATCTTGGGGTCTTTCCCACTTCGCTGCCCATTTATCTTTAGTATTGTCATTCCCTTTCCAACCTTTCTTAGACTTGCTCTTACGCTTCAATTTCTTATAACATAGCTTCAACTTTCCAATGACTTCATCTACCGACCAAGGCTCATCATACTCCATTTTATTCTTAAATGTTAATGGCATTCCAGTGATAAATCTCATAATTTTATTCTAGGAATCGACCCTCGAGCACGCGAGAGTTTGAGGGTAGTTTTTTTTTTTTTAATTAGTTGTTTTAAAAAACATTTAATTTTTTTAACTTTTTAATTTTTATTGTTTTATTTTCCAATTTTAATTTTTTACAATTTATTTTTATTTTTAATTTCCTTTTTTAATTTTTTTTAATGTTATCTAAATTATTAAAAAAAAAAAAAATTAACTATTTTTAATGTTTTATTCTTTTTATTTTTATTTTATTTTATTTTTTATTTTTTTAAGAGTTTTTTTTTATTGTTTTTGCTAAAATTGTATATTTTACTTTTTCACATTTTATTTTGTTATTTTCACTTAAAATTTTATCAGAATCATTGTTTTTAAACTTCAAATGTCATCATCTTTGGATAATAAAAATTTCATAATTTTTTTAATTTTTCCAAAAAACCTTTATTCAAGTTTTTCATAAAAGTATTTTATTTAACATGTCTTTTTTAGCGAAAAGGTCCCGAAATACATATTTTTTTTTAACTATATCGATATGCACAATGTGTATTTTTTGTCGAGTGTTTAAAATTATTATTTTTTAGTGACAATTATTTTATGTGTATTGAATTATTAATTAACAATATATAAATTTATAAAAAACCACAACCTCAAAATATTAATGTTATTATTGTTTCTTAACATTGAAAAAAAACTAAAAATTTCATTATATAAAAATATTAAAAGAAAGAAAAAAAAACATGTTTGGAAAACCCTTAAAAAAGAAACATCTAAGGGTGAAAAGCAAGAAGAGGAATAAGAAAACTTGAAAAATGGTTGAATAGTCAACACTAAAAATAAAAAATTGTGCATGCTTACAACATCAGGAAATTTAAAGTGTCAAAGATATGCGTTAAAAAAAATGTTGATGTTTTTTAAAATCTTCATGAAAATCACTAACATTTAAAAACAAATATCCAAACTTAATACATCGTAAAATTTAAAGTGTCAAAAATAAGCCCTCTAAAAAATGGGGTTGATACTGGCTCCAATTGACCCTTCTAATGAGTGATATTTACTTTTAATAGTTTTTAATGATTTTTGCAGAAATCTTTAATAGTTGTTGTTTAAAATGTAGCTTTTATGGACATAGTAAAGTAGTTATGGCGGTAAGTAGAAGGAAAAAATAATACCAACACTGGATGGAATTTAATTCACTCAGGTGGTCAACAGACTTGGTTTCCTTTGGGCAGTTTGAGGCTATGAAATGAATGAGTAACTGTATAACAACTTGTTTTTTGATAAATAGAAAATAGAAAGGCTCTACCAAATCACAAAAAGAAAGGATAATCCGTCAACACTTTTCAAAATTAGCATGAAAATCACTAACCTTTAAAAAAAATGTTCAAACTTACATAAGAAAAATCAAACTGTCAAAAATATGCTCCAAAAAGGAAGGGGTTGATGCTACATACCACTTTTCAAAATCAACATAAAAATCACTATTTTTTTTTAAATGTGCATACTTGGTACACAAGAAACTGTAAAGTGTCAAAGATATGTTAAAAAAATATGTGTTCTGAATCATGAATTTTAAAAATCAGATGATTTTCTTTCTACCTCAAAAAAATGGGTATCAGTGAAATTCTTGTTTGATGCATAATTATTTTAGGGTTAAACACAGGGATTTCCAACAAGGTTGACACTGATTTCAACAGTCAGAACCAACATCCATTTTTACCAGCCTAGCAGTCAAACCTCTACTTAAATCATGAATGTATTCAACCTCCTTTACTTCATGGATTTCATATCTCTTAGACATCACAATACTGAGGAATCCATCCATTCATATTCCATACCAAAACAAGCATCACACATCTAAATCACTCGATTCATCATTCACATTTATCCCAAAGATAAACAAACTCATTAATAACACACATACAGAGAGGTAAATAAGCAAAGAGGTACATAAATTTTTTTTTCTCATTAATAGTTTCGAATATACATTAAGCCTTGCGAGATATAAAATGTGGGAATGTGTGGCCTAGGTTTCTCAACATCTGCCTCTTCTCCTTCCACTAGAGATTCTCCCGCCTTCTTCCATCACATTTCTGCTCTATTGTACACACTCTTCTTAAAAAATATTCCTCTTTAAAAATAAAGATACATGGGATAACCAAGAACCAAGAATCACAAGTGATGATTCTTTTTCCCATCTCACAAATAAAGGAAACTGAAATTACATTTACATTATGAACTAATTCCTCTAATCTATTCTAACAACAAAACTCACATCTTAATGCAAATATCTACAATTTCAAAGAAAATATTTAATTTCTCTCCCAACATCACCATGTGACCATCCCAGCACATTAGCAAATTGTGGTTGAGTCTTCCTCAAACTTTGTGCTCCATCTATACACCTGCACCAAAATTACATATGGTATTTATATTTCAAGCTAATTATTTTATCTGCAGTTGACGTTCAACTTTGATGCCTAAAAAATTAAAATGCTTAGACGAGACATGTTGATTATGTATTGTTATGATTGATGCACATTTATATATTTTATATACAAAAATATACTTTGAATTATATAAAATCCAACATTCTATGTTGATAGTACTCTCTCAATGCACACATGATTTCATCCCCTTTCCTGCAAATAATATTTCCTTCTGTATTTTATTTTCCCTGATGCATTAGTAAAAGTTAAATTTGGTTATTATCTCTTTTCTTACTAAGATAAGATGATGAACTTATTTTCATATCGTGCATTTCTTCATCCATCACATTGAGAGTGTGGGAGACGAAATAGAGGAAGGGGCCTAGGTCTGAGAAGAAACAGAAAGCTCAAGTCACTAAATGTGACTGTTCCCATGGCTACTCACATTTTGTGACTTACCATGACAGAGAGGTGCAATAGGCTGACAGTACAATTAAAGACAAGATGGCCTCCAATAGAAAATATGGCTTTTAGCGTTTTGGGTTCTGTTCTTTTCAAATTTAATGGTACATGATGGTTTTTAAAGTTTTCATTAATGTTACAGTTTTCATTATATATTTTAGTTTATCGTAGTTTTTTTCAACTCTCTACTCAATTTTGGTACAAGATCACATCCATATATTTGTTGGAATGAAACAATGTTTTTTTGGGTGGATAATATTATCTTTTACCTTACTTTTATAGTTTGATACACACTTAACATCATTTGTTTTCTACTATTTAGAGATTTATTAGCTACATAGATATTTTTTTGAGCATATATACACTTGTTCTATTATTACTTTCAAATTATTCTTTATATGAAAACAAATATGATTAGGAAGTAAAATAAAGAAATACAGCATTAGGAGGCTCCCTCCTACTAAAACAGATTTAATAATGAAATTAAAATATTATTTAACTTTCCCCGATAAGAAAACTCATTCCCGCCTTCTAATAATCACGATTATAAATAAATAAAATAATTACCCAGACAGTGAAATTTCCCACTCCATTGAATGCCCTTAAAAGAAAATGTAGTCTCTCGAGGTAAACGAGAGAGCATTGTGAGAAGAGGTATCCACTAAACATTTTTTTTTGTGATTAAAAGAAGTTGATCCAATGGTTGTAGTATACTTTCCTTGAAGGGAAGACAAAGTTGAAGGAAACTCCGCTCAACCTTCTTGAATAAATTTTGTGGTATTTGGAATTTTATCCAATTCATTTGTTGATAGAGGGAATGATTTATCTTTAACTAGTGGTAATAACCATCAATTTTATATAAATAGAAAGTTGTCCAAAATTACATGAGAATACTTGGAGGGTGTTTTAAAGTTCTTGTATCATTTATTGCTCCAAAAATATTTGTATATGATTTCATTTACCTTGCAAATATTCTAAAATTAACTTTCGACAAGGGCTTTCATAGAAACCAGCCACTTTGATTTGTTGTGCTCACACATTTTTATATAAAAATCAGTCTTTTTTGCTTCATTTTATATACATATTTCTCCCTCCTTTTTTGCATTTCTGAGTGGTATGTTTTGAAAATTTCTTTATAATAATTGTGTAACATAAACTCTAAAATATTTTGAATTCATAAGGCTTCGAATTACTGACTACTATGCTCCTAATTAAAAATTATTTTTAAGTGGAGAGAATTCATATTATACAGTGTTTTCTTATACATTACTTCATATTTTTGTACATATTTATCTCCTTTTTATTTTTACTTTTTTTACTTCTTATTTTAAATATTATTGTGATTACTATAAATTCTTCTAAATTCTCTCTAAACAACCACTAATTCCTAGGGCATTAGCAGTGGGAAATCTATCCCATTATCTCACTTTACTGGTGAAATTCGAGAGAGTTGGTGAGTAAAATATACCTACCCTATCATCAAGAAGTGGTCGGATAAGAAAAACTATTGATGTACTATATTTATATGTTAATCTAAATTTCCTTTATTTGAAAAATGGAAGAAATTCACAAGTATTGATTACAATATAGCAATATCAACATAATATATTGATATACTATATTTCTATGTTAATCTAAATTTAAGTATGATTACAATATAGAAATACCAATACTAATCAATAAGTATCTTTACAGTATTGCGCTGAGAGGTGCATTCTACAACCAAATATGATGTTTAAATGTTTTCATCTGTCATCAAAGTTGAAATTTTTCTACAACCAAATATGATGTTTAACTTTGTTCATCTGTCATCAAAGTTAAAATTTTACTTATGTTGGCCAAAATAAAAAATTTAAAAAAGATAAAATAAAAACAATTAATTTAAATGTTTTATATAGTCATTCAAATAAAACATATATGATAAAATGACTATTAAACACATAATATAATTGTATTGTAGTTTTTTTTATCTAAGAAACCAATGAAAAAAATAAAAATATAATACAATTATCTTATTTATTTAATAAGCATTTTGAATTTGAATGGATCGTAAATTTACCTTAAAAAAATTTGCCACATCAATATTCCAAATATGGTAAAATTTCAAAGATATTTATGCTTTAATAAAGTTAATATCATTTCGTCCAAGGGGTCTTGGATAGCCAATGATCGGGTGCCTTGTTAAGGAAATCCTTGATGTGAAGTCACCGGTTCAATATTGCATTTGGACATGATGATGAAGATGTAGTCCTACCCAACTTACAAAAAAAATTCAATACCATTTCATAAAATAAAGTAAATAGTTAATTTTAGTTTAATTAAGTATTGATAAAACGAATATTAAAATATAAAATCATATGTTATGGATATATTAAAATCTCTAAAGACATAAATTTCCCCATCAAAGTTGCAATATTTGAAAAATATATTATCATGCCATGTAAAAAATATCATTAAATATAATTTTAATATTACAAATTTTATAGCTTAAGATTAATACAATATTAATTTTTTTATAATATTAAATTTGTTATATTATATATATATTAATATATCATTGTATATATTAACTCTAGATATATATGGTAAGGAATAACAAAGACAGTGATAGAGCTGGAATGATAAAGGGAGTGAAAGGAAGAAAGAGAAAGGGAGAGAGGGGAAGGATGAGAGAGGACTTGAGAGAGAGCAAGAGAGAGGGAGATATAGAGAAATGAAGTTGGAAGGAAAGAGGGGGGGAGAAAAATCACATAGAGAGAGAGAGAGAGAGAGAGGAAGTGACAAGGGAGAGATGGAGTGAGAATGAATATGTTTGGGCATGAGATGGAGGGATAACTGAGGAGAGATAGAGAGAAGAGGGGGAAGAAATGAGATATACTGATAGAGTTGGAGGGTGGAGACATAGAAAGAGACAGAGAGATAGGGGGGAGAGACTGATGGAGGTGGGAGAGAAAGGGAGAAAGAGAATGAGGGAGGAAGGGAGAGAAAGAGGGAGGTAAGAAGAAAGACAATGAGAGAGAAAGGTGGAGAGAGAGAGAGTGTGTGTGTGTGTGTGATGAGTGAGATTGACAGAGATGGAGAGAGGAGAGTAGCAGAGAAAAGAGACAGACAGGGGGAGATACGGTGAGAAGGTGAAGAGAGAGAGAGAGAGAGAGAGAGAGAGAGATAAATATGGAGAAAGAGTGTATGTTTTGCGGGTTATATAGAGAGACAAAAAAGAGACAAAGAGAGATATATATATAGATGGAAGTTGAAGAAAGGAAAAAAGAGAGAGATAGAGAGAGAGAGGAATAGGGATGGAGAGATATATAAATTTGGAGAAACAATGTGTCTATTTTGGGGGTGATATAGAGAGATAAAACACACACACACACACACACAGATATATTAAAGGTGAATAGAGGGAATAACAGAGAGATAGATAGATATGGAGAGAAATCATGTGTATTTGCGGGGGAGGAGGGGGCGAGGGATGTGAGATTAAGATATAAACAATGAGAGATGGAGGGAGATATAGATATAGATGAAGGAAGCAGATACATAATAGTAATTCTTGCACTGGAAGTATTTATTTCAGTGTAGATAGTGATTTTTAATCTTATTTGATTTCTTGCATTGAAGGAGATAAAATAAAGGAGGGGGCAGACGAGGAATGAATAGAGAGATGGGGAGAGGAATGAGAGAGGGAGAGAAGAGTAAGAGAGAGAGATGGATACAAAAATATGGAGGGGGGGTGAGAAGGAGAGAGGGAGTGAGATAGTGACATGATTAGAGAGAGAGAGAGAGAGAGAGAGAGAGAGAGAGAGCTGGGGGGAAGATAGTGGGAGGTGGGAGAGAAAGGACTTGAGAGAGAGGAGGAGAGAGGGAGGGATAGAGAGTAGAGAGGGGTGGTGGGAGGGTAAAAAGGAAGAGATGCAGAGAGACTGTGTATCTTTAGGGTGATATAGAGAGGAGAGAGAGGGAGGGAGGAAGAAATACATACAAAGAGAAAAGTGGAGTGAGAAAGAGAGAGGGGGAGTGAAAATGAATATATGGAGAGAGATTGTGTATGTTTAGGGTGAGATAGAGAGACAAAGGAGGAGATATGGAGGGAGATATAGATATAGATGGGGGGGAAGAGAGCGAGGGAAGAAGAAATACATATAAAGGGAAAATTTGAATGAGAGAGAGAGGGGGAGTGAAAAGAAACAAATGGAGACAGAGTGTGTATGTTTAGGGTGAGATAGATAGACACAGGAGGAGAGATGGAGGGAAATACAAATATAAATGGATGGGGGAGAGTGGGAAGAAGATTTCTTGCACTAAATGCATTGAATTCATCGTAGATGATGATTTCTAATCCTATTCGGTTTCTTGCACTAGATGCGTTGATGTCAATGTAGATGTTGATCTCTAATGATATTTGATTTCTTACACTACATACATTGATTTCAGTGTAGACGTTGATTTCTAATGTTATTTGATTGGTTGCACTAGATGCATTGATTTCAATGTGGATGTTTTCTAATTCTATTTGATTACTTGCACTAAATACATTGATTTGAGTTTATATGTTGATTTCTAAATCTAATTTATTGCTTGCACTAGATGCATTGATTTCAGTGTAGATGGTAATTTATAATCCTATTTAATAACTTGCACTAGATGCATTGATTTTAGTGTAGATGGTGGTTTATAATCCTATTTTATTTCTTGCACTAAAAGCATTGATTTCGGTGTAGATGATGATTTCTAATCCCATTTGATTTCTTACACTAGATGCATTTATTTTAGTGTGTATGTTGATTTCTAATCGTATTTGATTGCTTGCATTGGATGCACTGATTTTAGTGTAGATGTCGATTTCTAATCTTATTTGATTGTTTGTACTAGATGCACTGATTTTAGTGTAAAAGTTGATTTCTAATCTTATTTGATTGATTGCATTAGATTCATTGATTTCAGTGTAGGCGTTTTCTAATCTTATTTGATTGTGTGAATTATATGCATTGATTTCAGCGTAGATGATGATTTTCAATTTGATGTAACTCAATGTATGATTGTACATTAACTTAAAGTGATTGGATTAACGATGTGCATTAATTTTAGTGTAAGAAAAAAAAAATGATTGACAATGTGCATTGTTTTTTGTGTTATAGTAATTCAACATATTAATATTGGAGAGAAAGAGAGACAATGTATTATGTTTACTACAATAGTTTGAGTTAAGTAATTGAATGGTTTATTATCTTATCTATCCTTTTCAAATAATCGATATGAAAATATGGAAAAACTAATAAATAATGTAAATATTTTGTAAATGTGAACACTCATTAAAAATAATTCAAAGGTACATTATTTATTGACTTTTGCAAAGAAAACTATAGATAAAAGAAAAACATCAAAATATTTTGAAGGAAATAAATTATTTCAAACATTTCCAATGAAACAAATGATTTCAAGAGTAGTCTTGATGCAGTAAATTATTAAAACTATTGTTCAAGATATATTTAGTAATACCTCAAGGAAACTATTAAACATTATTAAATGTGAAAAGTGATTATACCTAAACTTAAATGAAAGAAATGTGCAGTATCAATCCTTTTGCAAACTATTGACAAAATTGTCTCACTTTTTCATCACCAACTAATTACATACACATATAGAAATATAACACAACAATTGTAACATTCACAAACATTACCATCCAAATTCGAACAAATAAACACTCCAACCACTCAAAGCATCCAAGCGCTGAGGTACAAATCATTCAAGGTAAGCAACAAAGACAAAAATAAAGAAGAGAACGATATCTTCATGTCAAATGAAGAAAACATAATGTAAATTTCAATGTATTAACTTTATCTCAAACATAATATACATAATAACGATAATCTAAAAATATGTCATTGTTGTCATTAAGTGAGCCTAGATTTATCTAACTCCAGATCTAGTGATCAAATACCTCGAGGTGCAAACATTTCCTCAAATTCTACACTGCGAAAAGATGGTTTGCATCTCGAGAGATTTGATCCCTCTCAACATATGATAAATATGAAATTAAATGAATCTTATAAATAAAAAGAGATGAAAGATTTGGTATTCACATGTCGCAGCTCTCCTAATGCTTTCATAAAATAGAGCCGTAAACACCAATCGTTAATAGATAATCGTAGTGGCAGGATGACATAGTATGTATTGAGATGTTTTGTTAGAAATGTGATGTAAGAATATGAAGGGTTACGAATATAAATAACGTTATAATAGGTTTCTCTTTTATTAAAATGTTCTTTTAAATATTTGTAAATGAGGGTGTTATATGAAGTGTGCATTTCTCAATAAAAGAATCAATTTTGAGGAGAAAAGAAACACATCATGATGGGAAAGAAATAAGGAATTGGTCAATGGTAACTGATTAACGTCATCATGCTGAAAACGCAGCAAAGAATTCGTAACCGCTTAAAGTTCTCAATGAGTCAAGGAAGCACACTTCCGCGTTAATCGTGAGTGGTAGGTAGAGACGCTACTATATAGCAACTTACAGATGCTGGGACCAGGACCCTGCCAATTAGCTACAAACCCATAAAAAAACATATGTTTATACCACATAAATGATTACCAGCGATTCCTGTTGAAAGTCGTGAAGAGGTTGTTTATGCTAGCAGTTCAAGGGCAAAAAATGTACGAACAGGTCGAATAAAACTAAATATTACAGATCTCCAAAAGTACTTAAACATATTCACCACTTTCCAAGCCTCCTCATTATAATACTTAAAAAAAATCATTTGAAATAACAAAAACCTAACCCGGCTTTTGGGTTTAAATAAATGAACATATAAACTGACAAAAGCAACTTAGACAACTTTTGCATCGTTGTGAATGCACTCCTGGACATTTTGGCATCGCTGTAAATGCACATCACTACTGGACATTTTAAAATTCATTACGAACAACTGTTTCTTCCATAAGAGAATCACACAAGTTCGTCCCCTAATGGCGCAACAGTCCCCTCTACACTATGAAAGTATAGGCATGGCCATTAACCTTCTCAGTCAATCAATTCCCCTCCATTAGAAGTAGGAAATAAGTCAAGGCGGTGGTGAATACTGGTGGCTCGTTTGACAACCGAAATAAAATACCAGAATAAAAAAGTGCGCACTAGTCAGAAAGTTAGGTTGAAACAATCGATCAGAGTTCACAGTGAATGGAGGGAGAGGCAGAAATTAAGTGCGCAAAGTATCCTGACATTAGAAAAAGAAGGATTAAAAAAAAAGCGAAAAGCACGAACATCACGTGATCTCGATATATAGACGTGCTAGATATGTTGGTTAGCTAAGAAGAAATTCTTAAAACAAGTTATTGGCACTACTTTGATATTTTTTTTTTTCAGTCCAGAGGCTGTACTCAAATGCCTAGCTTTAATGAAACAAAAGGTGCGGAGATTGACGATCTGATATTTACTTAGTTTAACCTTTAACTATATTTTTTCTTCAACATGTCAGTGAAAGTGATCTCTACGCTTTTAACTATTTTATTCATCTTTGTGTGGGCAAAAGAATAGATAAATATGCACAGAATTGAAAAAGGAGTTGTAGCTCTCAGGTGAGTACTGCACCTGGAGACTACACTCAAACTGATAGATCACTCTCCATTCACTCTACATTCATGAATGAGAAATTACATCATTAAGTACATCACCAAAAATCAGGAAGTTGCAAACAGACTCCTAAACTCCAAGAACAAATCCTAAACTAAGGAGATACATTACAACTTGTGTAACCTTTTCTCCATTAATACAAAATAATATAATTATTTTCAACTCCCCCCCTTAATGGAGTAAGGATTATCCTGAACTCCTAGCATCCTTCTAAACAATTCAAACTTTACACGTGCAAGAGGCTTAGTAAAAATATCAGCCATATTGTCACAAGTTTTACAATACTCAACAAAGATTTCTTTTGACTGTAGTTTCTCTCTAACAAAATGGAATTGAGTCTCAATACGTTTGGTGTTTTTATGAAACACTGGATTGTATGCTAGTTTAATAGTGCTCTAGTTGTCACTTTTGATGGAAGTAGAGTTCTTTTGTTCTTCTTCTGCATCAATGAGAAGCCTTCTCAACCAGATCACTTCACACGTTGTTGCACACAATGTTTGGTACTCAGCTTCACATGAAAACAGTGCTACAGTACTTTGCTTTTTGCTGCTCCATGCTATGACCCCGGATCCTATGTTGAATGCGTAACTTGTGATAGACCTTCGATCATCCAAGTTACCTGCCCAGTCTGAATCTGAAAAACCTACTAGAATAACATCAGATGTGTCAGTGTATAAAATGCTATAATTAACAGTACCACAAAGATACCTCAACATGCTTTTTGCTGCAACCCAGTGACTTTCAAGTGGTGTTGACATGAATTGACTCAACACACTAATAGAGTATGCCAAATCTGGTCTAGTTGTTGTGAGATATATCAAACTCCCAACTAGCTATCTGTACATAGTGGCATCCACCTCCTTAGTGCCATCGTCACTGCATAACTCAAATTCTGCTGCAATGGTGTTGCTGCTGATCTACACTGATCCATGCGAAATTTTTCCAACATACTTATGGCATACTTTCCTTGAGTAAGGAAAGTCTGTCCAGTATCTCTCCATACTTCTAATCCCAAACAGTAATGAAGGCTTCTGAGATCTTTCATTTCAAAAACTTGTGCCATGAGCCTTTTGATTTCTTTGATTAAATTATCTGCATTTCCTGTTATAATCATGACATCTACATACAAAGAAATCAAAATAATCTTCCCCCGCTTATTGTACTTGGTATACAAATTTGGGTCATTCAAACTCCTATGAAAACCATGCTCTAAAAAGAAAAAATCAATCTTTTCGTACCAAGACCTGAGTGCTTGCTTTAAACCATATAATGCCCTTTTCAATCTGCAGACAAGATGTTCCTACCCCTTCTTTACAAACCCTTTAGGCTGTACTAAGTAAATTTCTTCTTTTAACTCACCATTTAAAAATGCAGATTTAACATCAAGCTGGTGTAGCTCCCAGTTGTGTTTAGTTGCTAGAGAAATAAGCATTCTGATAGTGTTTAACTTTGCTACAGGTGCAAAGGTATCATCAAAATCTATACCTTCTTGCTGTGAGTACCCCTTTGCAACCAGCCTACCTTTTCGTTTTTCTATACTTCCATTTGCATTCATTTTTGGTTTAAACAACCATTTACATCCTATGGGTGTTTTATATTTAGGTAGTTCAACTAAATCCCAAGTATTATTTCTAAGAATAGATTATATCTCTTCATTCATTGCAGCCCTCCATGCCTCATATTGACTAGCTTCTTTGTAATTAGTGGGCTCTACAATGTTTAAAATATTTAACATCAAAGCATAGTCTTTCAATCTGGATGGTTTTTGAGTCTTCCTACCCGATCTCCTTGGTAGGGGACTTACCTCAAATTTGTTTTCTTCAAATCTATTTGGGCTTGCATTATCACCTTCTTCATGTTCTTCTTTCTGCTCCTGTTTCTGCTCCTACTCTCGTTCATCCTCGCTGCTTTCATCCATCAACAATGGAATGTGCCAATCATCACCAATGTCATCTTTCCCTTCTTGAACCTTTTCATGAAACACTACATCCCTACTTGCAAATATCTTATGAGACTCAGGATTGAACAACTTATATGCTTTAAATTCTGTGCCATATCCAACAAAGATGCATTTAACAACTTTAGGGTCTAATTTCTTCCTATCAGCTTTGGGTATATGGGTAGATTCTTTTGACCCAAATACTCTTAAATGATTTACTGCTGGTTTGAGTCCATATAGAGCTTCAAAAGGAGTTTTGAAGCCAAGATATCTGGTAGGACTTCTGTTCTTTAAATATACAGCAGTATTAATAGCTTCTGCCCAAAAACTATTAGATAGACCCTTACCTTGTAACATGCTCCTTGCGCACTCCACTAATGTTCTGTTCTTGCGCTCTGCCACTCCATTCTATTGTGGTGTGTGTGGCACTCTAAACTGCTGAAAAATCCCGTGAGATTTGCAAAATTTCATGAATTCCCCTAACCTGTATTCTCCCCCTTGATCAGAGCGGAGAATTTTTATGCTCTTTCCAAACTATTTTTCCACCAAGGTTTTAAATTCTATAAATTACTAGAAAGTATGACTCTTTTTATTCAGAAAATAAACCCATGAATATCTAGTGCAATCATCAATAAATAATAGAAAGTAATATGCTCCACCTAGCGACCTCGTCTGCATAGGTCCGCATATGTCAGTATGCACTAGTTCTAGGATATCTCTTTCCTTCCTTCTATCATGCACAGGAAACTCTTCTCTATGCATTTTACCTAAGGCACAACCATCACAATTTAACTGAGTATTATGAAAGACAGGGAGTCCCTCAACCATACCTTTTCTTTGCAATAGCATGAGGTCCTGCAAATTCAAATGACCGAATCTCTGGTGCCAGAGTTGTTCGGCTGTCGATCCACCTGCAACCATGGCTCGCTGTGGTATACTTTTTACATCCAGTCTGTATAGGCTTCATACGTGCACGCCTGTTGCAACAATTTCTTTCCTGCAATCCTTTATGACACAATGAGTCTTGAAGAATTCGACTTGCATATCTTGATCAGTTATCATGGATACAGATATCAGATTTTTCTTAATTTTGGGTACATATAAAACATTTTTAAGACGACTGATATCACCATTTGGTAACTTTTCTAGAATATCCCCATAGCCTCGAATCTCGTATCCACTATCATCTCCTAAATAAATTATTGATCCATATGTACTTTCTTCAAGATTTTCAAAACAATCCTTCTTACCTATCATGTGAGAGGATGCACCAGAATCGACATACCAGATGTCATCCTCATTGGATGCTGAAAGGGAACAGTCAGCTGTGAACAGTCGAAATTGGTGACTGAAATCTTCATCTTCTTCAACAAAGTATCCTCTATGCTTCACCATCGCCAACTTTTTCTTTGCATCATCTGTCTGCTTCTTAAGGAATTCCATCTGTATATGACCCTTCTTTCCACAATAATAACATCTTTTTACAAGATGATTTACAGACATACCTTTATACGGACTCTTCTGTGATATACCTCCTCCTCTCTACTGCTGTTGTGACTGTGATTGCTGCTGTGGCTGCTTCCCTCTGAATTATTGTCGTTTCGCCATCAGAGCAAGATCATCGCTCTGAGGCTTCAAATTTTGCCGCCACTCCTCTTCTTGCAGCAAGATCCCTGTCAGATCTTCAAATGTAGGCGCTTTCTCCCTTGCCGCCAATCCAGTGATGAACATTTGATATTCATCTCTCATCCCATTCAGCGTGATTGTGAGGAGATCAGAATCAGACGCCTTCTCTTTGATGTCTCCCAATCCATCTTTCACATCTTTAACTCGCGTGATAAATGCAACAACAGTCTCACTTTCATCCATCTTCATTGAAAACAGCTTGCTTTTGAGTGTCATAATTCGATTTGTGTTCTGGGTCTGATACAAACTTTTGATGGTCATCCAGATCTCAGAGGACGTTTTACATTCTCTGATGTGAGGGATAATGTTGTCCTTGACGGACATCTTCAACAAAACTTTCGCCTTTTATTCTCGCTTATCCCATTCTTTCTCCTGTGTATTTGCCCCTATGTTTGAATTCGACCTCTGCTCATCTCCTGTAACTATCGACCATGCATTCACACCCTCAAGCAAGGTCTAAATCTTAAACTTCTAGTTCGTGAAGTTAGATCCATCGAGTTTTCTAGATTCGTGGAGATATGATTCCATAGTGTTACTCATTCTGAACTGATCTACAAATAAATGAATCTACCCAACTGATTCAGAAAAAAAAAATAATACCTGTCAGATCTTGACAACCGATCTACCACTGCTCTACTGGTTCTCCTGATCCACCCACTGTATCTTCGATTAAGATCCAGCAATATCTAAAAAATCTGCAAATTAATCTTGCTCCAATGAGAAAATCTGTTGTCTCCCAGTAAAACCACAAAACTGATCCGATCAAAACTGATCTGATCTGCCTCTCCTGGACAAATCCGCAACTTCTCCGATCTGCAACTCTGCAGATCTTCCAGTGAAGGTGAGGCTTCCCGCGGATCTTCCATTGAAAGTGAGGCGGTGCCTTTCCAAGCAAAAAATCTGCGCCCAGATGAAAACGATGCGAGGCAAAATCCTTGGCGCGAGTTTTCCGTGCGCTTCCGCACCAATCCCGTGATTTGGCGCGTTGGCGCGGGTATGGGCCTAATTGACGTGCCAATTGCGCTTCTTGGCACGACTATCAACGCAGAAAGCACGCCAACCCCCTTCTTCTTAGAGATTAAAAAATCATCTGAGTCCGTGAGCGAGGTGTTACTGCAATCCACCTGCTCGATCGAGCAAAAAGCTCTGTGAGCACACAACTCTCGTGTACACGTGGCCACAAAGGCACTTTTAGCCACGAAGGTGATTCTGTCACAAAGGCAAATTGGCCACAAAGGTGATTCAGCCACAAAGGCGATAAAAGATCAGGCTCACCCAATCTGAGCTCTGATACCAAGATAACATATGCACAGAATTGAAAAAGAAGGATTTGTAGCTCTCAGGTGAGTACTGCACCTGGAGACTACACTCAAACTGAGAGATCACTCTCCGTTCACTCTACATTCATGAATGAGAAATTACATCATTAATTACATCACCAGAAATCAGGAAGTTGCAAACAGACTCCTAAACTCTAGGAACAAATCCTAAACTAAGGAGATACGCTACACCCTGTGTAACCTTTTCTCCATTAATACAAAATAATATCATTATTTTCAACTAGAATTATATATAGTGCACTCGACCAGGAAGGAAAACATCTAGTTACGCCCTTATGTGAGACGAGCATAAGAGAACCAATGACATATGAACATATGAGCTACATAGAGTATAATACAATTGTTTTTTTAATTTTGAGAACAGGTCCTCCATTCACGATTTTTTATTTATCCTTAGTAATTCTGCCATCCTTATAGACTGGGTTCCAGTCACAATCACGGGCAGCACTTTTATGAGATGTTTTGTACATTTTTACAAAAATATTTATATTTATTTGGATGGATGAATTATCAAAAGGGAAAATACCACTCAGAAAATCACAGCTGATCATTGAATTTTTGCACAGTATATATTTCAGATTGATTAAATTAGCAATTGTTTCTAAAGGTGTAAAGGTATATCTAAGGAAATGAAAATTTGGGATTATCATCGAGAAAAAATAAATCAATAAATATAAAAACTTTTATTTTTAATAGATTAAATATTATATTTGTCACTGGCCTCGAGCCCAACCACTCATTCCTAAAGCCACAAAATGGTTCCTTCTGCGAGATTCCATTAATCTAGTCAACACTACTTTAGGAATGAGACTAATGTTCTTGCTAAAAAAAAACAAAATATGTTGGATTGGAGTACGAAGAGAAACTTTCTGCTTCAGTGGTTTCTTACTTGCTGAAGGGAATTTGGCATTGCCACATTTGGTTATCCCAGGCTAAAATAATTGATGGAAAACAGAAATAGCTAAATGACAAAAAAATATATAATTCCTTAGTTAATTCTTTGAGTGTTCACAAAATTGTTGGTTTTTATCTTTCCATGCATATGGGAAATTGTGAATACAAAATGGATGAGTTTTGCGAGACCCAAAAAAATTCTCATTATCTTGATAACTATTAAAAATTTAGTGAGATTAATGTTGTTGACAATGCTTCAACATCCATCAATTCGTCACAATAATTAATGTTGAAATTTTTAAGGTTGGACCAAACACAATGAGGAAAGGATTTTTTATTTATTCGTGTCCTCTTCAACTCAAGTGTTTTGAGTCGAAGCAAGGAAGAGAACATCAATCTGTGCACCTTTCAAATCTTCGAACGCTTAGTTTCTTCCTTCAATATTTTCCATAGTAGAAAATGGCACTTCATCTAGAAAAAAAATATCAATTTAAATATTGTTTGAGTTGGTGACAACTATTGGAATATACTATATTCTTGTATAATGCATTATCACATTGTCCATTATTTTGACTATCCAACAAAGTTAGGTAAACATTTAAAATTGTAGTCAGGCTAATTGGGTCACTAAGAAAAAATAAGGCAACATTTATAGCAAATTCAAGAAAGATGCTAGCTTTCTCAAAGCCAACGACTTTGAGAAGTTAATATGTTGTAGGTTTTTTATGTTTCCAAACAAACATGACATTCATATCATGTTGTTTGAAGCCTAAAGTTTCTCAAAGAGCAGAGATGAAATACCTTTTTTGATAATATTAAGATTTAAGCCTGCTAAATCACACGAAAGACCAATCAAGTCCCTCAATAGTGAATATGCATGCAATTTAGTCTTAAATACTAAATATTACATATGGCTATTTAAAAATTCATAATTTCAAAAGGTGCCTACAGAAAATTATAAATTTTAAATATTATATATGGCTATTTAAAAATTCCTACCTTTGATTTTAAAAACATTTTACTATTGAATATAAATTCTTTGAAAATGACACTGGATAGAGAAATAAGACAAAATCGTCGCTTACCAAATTTCCTGGCAGAGCTCCAATTAGCCCATGATCTCTCCAAGGATGTCATGAAACCCACAACTAAGGTTGCCAACAACAAAAATAGCTTCAAACATGAATTCTAGTAGTAGTCAGCCACCAAAAAATAGTCAGCGAAGTCCTATCCATGCGAGAGTAGGAACAGGTTGATGACTAGAGCCATGGATCTATGGATCTCCTTGCTGTGATCCAATAATTTTTCTTCCAAAAGTAGGGCCTTTCCATACAGATAGTCGATAAATTCAGTGAGAACGACTTACATTAGACTATAGGCTCAACAACCATGGAAGAAGACAAGGAAGAGAAGGGCCAAGAGAAATTTTTTGGCGTTGACTGTAAGGAGATTGTGGATTATTAGTGGGTCATGTTAGCCATCAGCAAATTTTTTCATAAGCAAATGATGGCTAAAACAGTCCTTGAGCCTTCAAGAGATCATTTTCATAGAAAATCATTCATTCTTGAAGGCTATTGTTCCCTAATTGTTGTTCCTTAAACTAATGTGCCTTAAAAACAGTGTTGTTCCCTCCAAAACTGTTTCCTAAACAACCCTATTTTCATCATTTCATCCACTCTTTTGGCCCTGATTTCATCCTCCATTTTCCCTGAAAAAAGGCTCCTTTTCTCTCCTTCATTTTCCCTTCCTTCCCCTCATAAACCTTCAAAAATCCCTTTAAACCATAAAACTCTTTTTTTTGGTTTAAAAACCTCCTTCTCCTTTCTATCGGAACCTGAAAAAGCTCAAAAAATCCCTTTTTGGGCCTAAAAACCAACTTTTTTCATTAAATAGACTTAAGCCCCCGTGGGCTTAGCTCCCAGTGCTTTTCTACATATTACCCTGGGTCCGTGACCATCGGCTATAGGCCTTTAGACCCTTTTCGCTATCAGAGATCGTTCCACCCCCTTCTTTCCTTTGAAAATTCATCTTTTCCTCTGCGCGATGGTTTCACCTCCGCATCAATCTCCACCGTTGATCTCATAAACCCAATGGACATCTGTGAATCGCCTCATTGCAAATCGGAAATCCTACAGACTCGCATCCCTTTCCCTTTCTCCTCTGTTGATGCAATCCCTCGACTCCATCTCAGCCGTCTATTTCCTCCGAGATCCGACGACCATCGCTTTCCTCTATCGCATCGGTGCTTCCCACCGCATCGCTCATCGCTCATCGACGATTCCTTTTTCATACCCCCTGATCCTCTCCAGCGCCGATATGCGATGCCCCGCTCGGATCTGGGCCGTTGATCTCTATCCAAATACAACGATCCTCTGTCTCTCACAATCACCGCTCTCATCAGCATCAACCATCAGATATTTCCTGTTCCTGTGTGCCAGACCCTTTCCCCCTCTGAACTCCGATCCACCGATTGAATCTCCACCGTTGATCTGATCTGTTATACCCAGATCTAACGGCCCACATTGCTCTCTCATTTCAAAATCCACCCATCCTCTTTTTAATCTCCCTCGTCGATCTAATTTTTAGATCAACGGCTCTCGCTCCTTCGCAATTTCTAAATTCATTGTCCCCAGACCCTCTTACCCTAAAAAATCTGATCTCCCGAGTCAATATCGACCATCGATCTTGCTGATCTGACGGATCCTGTTGATCCTCCCCTTTAAACCCCATTTGACCATTTTTTAACCCAGCGTAAAGGATTTTTCAAAGAGCGCTGATTTTGCTGATGTCACCCTGGCCCCACCATTTTTCTCCACCAATATTATCCCCCTTCACGCTCATTCCTAATCATTGATTTGGATTACATGTATCTAACGACCCCAAATATTTTTCGCGCCCGTTTTCCCCAAACCTTACCACCATGCATCTTCCACGTGAAATGGGCTATTTTAAAAGGCCACATGTCCCGTTTTGATTAGATCATGTTCCCTCTAGTCTAAACCGCTTACTGCCTTCACCCCATGCAGAAACCGCTGCCGATTTCGCAAAACTGCCAATATGTTTTGTGCCCAAACTCAAATTTAAAATCTGTTTATTCAGGTTTTTACCATAGAAACTCCTTCGCTCGCATTTCATCCCTTTTGCATAAGCTCCTCCGCCTCCACCAAGCCTCTGTCAGCAATTTAGCCCAAAAGACGCAGGATTTTGTAATTTTTATTGTTTGTGCAGGTTTCATGGTGGTTTCATGGCATAAAGCCCTCCCACAATCACTAAAGGTGACAGAGGCCGAGGGTGACGATCCTCAGAGCCCCATAAAAGCAAAAAAGGGACAAAAAAGGGGTCGAGCTTCATGTTCTTTCCGGTGTTTCATGAGCATTGGTTAAACAGTGAAAACCCTCCAGCGTATAAAGAAAGAGCCTATCAGCGAACAAATGAAGTTAATGAAGATAAGTAAAGAGTATTGGAAATTAAACATAAGGGATTAAAGCGCAAATTTGAAGATCAAAATACTTAATCCCATAGTTTAAAAGGAATAAAGCATAGTTTAAAGACAAAAGGCCCGAAAAACAAAAAATATGATTAAAAGAGGCCTTAAAGCTATATCAAATGCATAATTCAGAGTTAAAGTGACAAATCAAGTACTAGTCAACAAAAGGACCACCTTCATATTGCCGGATCATTGAAGCAATTAATCCCCAGAAGGCCAAAATCACCACCTACAGGATTATTTCCTCAAAAGAATACACAGTAAATTCACATTCAGAGATATTTTGCCAAAGACAGCTCAAAATTAATTTCCAACCTACCAAAAGCCCCCAAAGCCAACAAAAGTGAATGAAGTTGATGAACTTTAATGTAATAATCAATTAGCAGAGTTAATTCATGTCATCCCTTCTCCATTTGGCCCTTCAAAGGCCGAGAAGCACTTACTCTGCATTAATTGAATACATAGACCTTTCTTTCACTCCACATCCTTGTTCTTTTATAAATAATTCTCTAGAAGACAGTATAGGGGTTGGTATCTGGATATCTATTGCATGTAAATAGCTTTTGAAGTTGTTGTAGCTCTGTTTGTAATTAAAGACACATAAGGTGAGATGAGAAGTTTGAAGCTGTAGAGGCTCATTGGACTTGAAGATTGTAACTGTTTTGAACATCAAATACAAATAGATGATTTATGGGATCTTGGTCTATGTCAATGGTGATGTGTTTCTCACTGTAAATTGTTTTTTTCTTTATGTTTTCATTCTTTCCACTATTATATGATAAAGAACAACAAATATAGATTAGGATTTACTTATGAAGTACCCTAAATCTTACTGATAAATCTTTATCCTTTATGTTTTCTTCTAAATGTGTTTTGAAGGTAATTCAATAGAGTATAACTAGTGAAGTGCTCGTTAGCCCACATTTCCAGAGTACAACTTGAGATTTTGTCTTTAAAAGTTCTTGATAAGTTTTCTAATTAAATATTGAGCTAGAGAAGTCTATGGTTAGCCCTGTCCTCTAGTTTCTTCTCCAATAGTTGCTTCGAAAAATTCCCTTAAGAGTATGTTGAAAGTAGGCTAGTTTAAAAGTACTTACCTGATCTTAGACTACTTTTTATGTTTATCATGAATGTTTTCCCTTTGAATATGCTGAAAGCAGGCTAAGTTAAATGTCTTTACTTGATCTTAAGCTATGCTATGTTCTTTAAATGTTTTTTCTTGAAATTACATCAGAAGCAGGCTAGTTTCGAAGTACTTACCTGATCTTATTTTTGTTCTCCCCTTAAGTACATGTCAAAAGAAGGCTAGTTTAAAAATACTTACCTGATCTTAGACCGTTCTCTATTTCTTCATGTGTTTTACTTCTTTCACTCGATTTCTTACTATTTCATTCCATAAAATCAACTTAAAGAGATCCTTTGACATAGATGACTTGCCCCATGGACCACACTTGAACCTTGATGTGCAATTAAATCCTCTTATGACTCCATATCCCAATGGATTGATGTTGTTCCTTGCTTGTCTTATCAACTGAAACATTCTTTCAATTACTTACACCTTCACCCTTCATATAGACTTCATTCATCTTCATGTTATCCTGCGCAACCAAACAAAAACAAACAAACTTGTTATTCATAACTAGCCTAAAATAATACTTCAAGCCTTAAAGATCATATCTTTGAACACATTCATAAAGAGATCCCTCTCTAAATCTAGGATGGCTAGATCCTCAAATTCCAAAGTGGTTTTGATGTAGGCTCTACAACGTTTGTACTTGCCAATCTTGCAAACTACAGAGACCTAACATACTGGTGACCATACTGGGGAATTTCTGAGAAAATTACATTTTATACATCTTTAAGACCTCAGAAGACCCAATTTTTTTTAGATTGGTATGTAAATCAATCAATGGTGGTGGACCATAAGACATTTTATCTCCAAAAGAGCTAAAAATTTCCACCTGGTGACTCCACTGGCCCCCAGTAGGCCTATTACCCCTCCAGTATTTGTAGACTCCTTTGGGAATGCATTGAGCAAACCCAATCATACTGTTGGTAGACAGCAAAATTTAAATCATCCACCTGGCGACTCCACAACTCTCAAAAGACCAAATGAATCCACTGGTAGAAGACTCTGAACTGGTTCACCAAATACAGTGACCCCTTTTCTGATTTACAAACATGGATTTAGATATAGAACCAAGAGAAAAATGGTTGGCCATGATGGAAAAAATGTTATACAGGTTTTGAAAGATAATGGATAGGTATGAGGCTAATTTAAATATTGATGATCTAGAGTAGCCCATGCTTTTTTCAGATCTAGAACAAACTTAACCACTACAATACCTAGACAATGTGCAAGATATGTATGATGATCAAGACTTTATAGAAGATGATGAGCAAGGTTACAAAGAAAACAATGAAGAAGGTTGTCAAGAAACTCCTAATTGCCTCCCTACATCCTGTACTATGCTGTTAAGATAACTTCACGACCAAATTTCAAATACTAATAGAGAGCAGTACTTTGAGGAAACAAGTAGCCACTTAGAAAACATAGAACCTAAAATAGAAGCTAAATCAACACACACAGGGACTCTCCCTCTATGTTATAACTCATTTCAGATTTTAAGAGAAGAGTGGCATCCTGATAATGTAAAAGAAACAACTCATGAACCTTATATGCAAACTGAGTATCATAATAATCATGAGGAATTGTTTGAAACAGAAGAAGATCAGGAAACAATAGAAAATCCTCAAATTTTCGCTACAAACTCAAGTGAAGATCCCCTAGAAGAGGCTCAAGAATAAATCCAGCCTCAAAACCAGTTAACACAAGAAAACGAGGACCGTTGTTCCTCTGTCCATGATGAAAAAGAAATCCCTCTTTTGATAGAAGAATAAATTGATCAAATATTAAACAAACAACCAGCCCTCCAAATTTCATCTGAACAAAACACTTATTCTCATCTACCTACTAAACTGGTTGTCTTGAAAAAGAAATTAAGCTTGTAGAACAACTTAAAGAAAACCAAACTGATAACCCAATATGCTTGATTGGTGAAATTTTTTATACTAATGATTGTCAAATTTTTTATCAGTCTGATGATGATGATCAGCTTCAAACAGAAACTAATCATGCAGGGAAATCAACAGTTGATTGGTGTCATGAAATTCAGTATCATCAGCTTGAAAGTAGAAATCAACCAATCCATTCCATCAGAAATAGCTTTCACATAATTGGGAGTCAGAAATTTATCAGTTGTAATGATAAGGTTGAGAAGAAAGAGGAATTTCTTGAACATGATGAATATGAATAACCTTCTCCTGAAATGGTTGAGGTAATCAAAGAGACCCCTACTCAAGAATATGATGATCTATTCACAGAGTATAGTCCACTGAATCAGAGCATACCAGGACTACAAGAGGACAAGATTTCCAAATATGATCAGTCCTCTAGTTCAGATAATAATGAAGATGAGGAAGATTTTCTTTCTCAAAAGGAATCTTGATCTTGATCTAGTGGAGAAAAAAGTAATCCTAGTTGAAAACTATATTTCAAATACTCACAATCAGGTATTATTTCAAGATCCCTATGCTGATTTCTTGAATACATTTGAAGAAGGGATAGAGATTGTTAGAAGCAGTATATTAACAAAAGCAAGAAATTTTTTAATACTCCTACTATAGAACAAGTGAGATGGGAGTGGCCCTGTCTGTCCAACATGCTCAAAGAGATGAGAAAGGACCAGTCATGGAATCATCTGATTGATTGGATGTATTGGAAAAAAGAATTTACCAGCTAAACATGCAAATATTTCAAAGTTATATTAGATTAGGTATGAAAGAAATAAAGCTTAGTCTATGAGAACTTAGTTAGTTTTTTGTTTTCTATTTTGAGTTTGAAAAAAAGAAAAAATACAAAAAAAATAGAAAAGAGAAAAGAGGGCAGAAATAAAAGAAGAAAGGTACAACCCCATACCAAAAAAAAGAAGAAATCTGAAAGTGTGCAATCTTAAATGCCACTACTTAAGAAAACACTGCTATTTCAGTCATATACCCTAATCATGAGTAAGATAGATTTTAATTTTTCTGCTGATAGATTAGTGAAGAAGATTTGCCAAATTGTTCAATATTTGCTTATTAGTAGATTAGATTAGGATAGAAAGAATGGCTCTAATCAAACCAAAATCTTAGCCAAAGAAAATAAAGAATTGGTTCTAATCTACTCAAAAAATTGAACCAAAGGAAGAAAAGGACAGCTCAAAAAGATCAAAACCAGAGCTGCAAAAAGAATGAAGGATGTTTAAATTTTCAGATTTCAAGCCTTCATAGTTTTTTTTTAAATTTTTGTAAATAAGGTCTATGTGCAGCCTGTACATATAGCCATAGACAGCATGGCAAATAAAACAGCCTAATCCTAATTTGACTATGTTTAAATTTCTGTTTTTGAAAATAGAGAATAAAATCTGCCAGACAGTTTAATCCTGGCAAATAGTAGCTTAGGTAGATAATTTATGAGTTCAACAGTCTAATCTGAACTCATGGAAGAAATAAGGGTAGATTTAGATTAGTTCTTCCTGCTTTCAAAAGAATAAAATGTTGATGTTTAAGGTCTGCAAGTCCAAATGCACCTTCTGAAGAAAAAATGTTAGGAAGTAGGCTGTGTAGGTAGAATGATTGGGAAAATTTATTTGTTGATATGAAATACTAATAATATGTTCTAAAGAAGCATAATAATTGAAGAAGAGGTTGTCATGGATAAGGGAACAAGTCTGTGCATCCTAGAGAATCAAAATCTTAAGTTCTTGACACCTCCAAGGAGCTGCCATCCGCAAGTGGAGCCACTGTGAGCCATCAGTAAATTTTGTCATAAGCAAATGATGGCTAAAACAGTCCTTGAGCCTTCAAAAGATCATTTTCATAGAAAATCATTCATTCTTGAAGGATTTTGTTCCCTAATTGCTGTTTCTTAAACTACTATGCCTTAAAAACAGTGTTGTTCCCTCCAAAATTGTTTCCTAAACAGCCCTATTTTCATCATTTCATCCACTCTTTTGGCCCTGATTTCATCCTTCATTTTCCCTTAAAAAAGACTCCTTTTCACTCCTTAATTTTCCCTTCCTTCCCCTCAGAGACCTTCAAAAATCCCTTTAAACCATAGAACTCCTTGTTTTGGTTTAAAAACCTCCTTCTCCTTTCTATCGGAACCTGAGAAAGCTCAAAAAATCCCTTTTTGGGCCTAAAAACCAACCTTTTTCATTAAACAGACTTAAGCCCCCGTGGGCTTAGCTCTCAGCCCTTTTCTCCATATAACCCCGGGTCTGCGACCATTGGCTATAGGCCTTTAGCCCCTTTTCTCTATTGGAGATCGTTCTGCCCCCTTCTTTCCTTTGAAAATTCATCTTTTCCTTCGCGCGATGGTTTCACCTCCGCATCAATCTCCACCGCTGATCTCATAGACCCAACAGCCATCTGTCGATTGCCTCATCGCAAATCGGAAATCCTACAGACCCACGTCCCTTTCCATTTCTCCTCCGCCGATGTGATCCCTCAACTCCATCTCAGCCGTCTTTTTCCTCCGAGATCAGATGGTCGTCGCTTTCCTCCATCACATCGGCGCTTCCCATCACATCGCTCATTGCTCATCGGTAATTCCTTTGTCATACCCCCTGACCCTCTCCAGCACCGATATGCAATGCCCCACTCGGATCTGGGCTGTTGATCTCCATCTAGATCCGACGGTCCTCTGTCTCTCACAATCACCGCTCTCATCGGCATCGGCCATCGGAGATTTGTTGTTCCTGTGTCCCGGACCCTTTCCCCCTCCGAACTCTAATCCACCGATTGAATCTCCCCCGTTGATCTGATCTGTTATACCCAGATCTAATGGCCCACATTTCTCCCTTGTTTCAAAATCCACCCATCCTATTTTTAATCTCCCCCGTCGATCTAATTTTCAGATCAACGACTCTCGCTCCTTCGCAATTTCTAAATTCATTGTCCCCAGACCCTCTTACCCTCAAAACTTCAATCTCTTGAGTTAATCACGACCGTTGATCTTGTTGATCTAACGGATCCTGTTGATCCTCCCCTTTAAACCCCATTTGACCATTTTTTAACCCAACGTAAAGGATTTTTCAAAGAGCGCCGATTTTGCCAACGTCACCCCGGCCCTACCGTTTTTCTCCACCCATTTTATCCCCCTTCACACTCATTCATAACAATTGATCTGGATTACCCGGATCTAACGGCCCCAAATATTTTTCGCGCCCATTTTCCCCAAACCTTACCACCATGCATCTTGCACGCGAAATGGGTTTTTTTTCAAAGGCCACGTGTCCCGTTTTGATTCGATCACGTTTCCTTTGGTCTAAACCGCTTACCGCCTTCACGCCACGTGAAAACCGCTGCCGGTTTTGCAAAACTGCCAATCCGTTTTGTGCCCAAAGTCAAATTTAAACTCTTTTTCTTCAGGTTTTTACCATAGAAACTCCTTCGACCGCATTTCATCCCTTCTTCATAAGATCCTCTACCTCCACTGAGCCTCTGTCAGCAGTTTAGCCCAAAAGATGCAGGGTTTTATAATTTTTATTGTTTGTGCAGGTTTCATGGCAGTTTCATGGCATAAAGCCGTCCCACAGTCACTAAAGGTGATAGAGGCCGAGGGTGATGATCCTCAGATCCCCATCAAAGAAAAAAAGATACAAAAAAGGGGTCGAGTTTCATGTTCTTTCCGGTGTTTCATGAGCATTGGTTAAACAGTGAAAACCCTCTAGCATACAAAGAAAGCGCCTGTCAGCGAACAAATTAAGTTAATGAAGATTAGTAAAGAGTATCAGAAATTAAACATAATGGATTAAAGTGCAAAGTTGAATATAAAAATACATAATCCCACAATTTAAAATGAATAAAGCACAGTTTAAAGACAAAAGGCCTGAAAAACCCAAAAGATGATTAAAAGAGGCCTTAAAGCTATATCAAAGGCATAATTCAGATATAAAGTGACAAATCAAGTACTGATCAGCAAAAGGACCACCTTCAGATTGCCATATCATTGAAGAAATTAATCCCCAGAAGGCTGAAACTGCCACCAACAGGATTATTTCCTCAAAAGAATACACAGTAAATGCACATTCAGAGATATTTTTCCAAAGACAGCTCAAAATTAATTTCCAGCCTACCAAAAGCCGCCAAAGTCAACAAAAGTGACTAAAGTTGATGAAATTTAATGTAATAATCAATTAGCAGAGTTAATTCATGTCATTCCTTCTCCATTTGGCCCTTCAAAGGCCCAGAAGCACTTACTCTGCATTAATTGAACAGATAGACCTTTCTTTCACTCCACCTCCTCGTTCTTCTATAAATACTTCTCTAGAAGACAGTATAGGGGTTGGTCTCTGGATATCTGTTGCATGTAAATAGCTTTTGAAGCTGTCGTAGCTTTGTTTGTAACTGAAGACACATAAGCTGAGATGAGAAGTTTGAGGCTCATTGGACTTGAATATTGTAACTAGCTTGAACATCAAATACAAATAGCTGATTTATGGGATCTTGGTCTATGTCAATGGTGATGTGTTTCTCATTTTAAATTGTTATTTTCTTTATAGTTTCATTCTGTCCACTATTCTTTGATAAATAATAACAAATATAGATTAGGATTTACTTCTGAAGTACCCTAAATCTCACTGATAAATATTAATCCTTTATGTTTTCTTCTAAATGTGTTTTGAAGGTAATTCAATAGAGGATAACTAGTGAAGTTCTGGTTAGCCCACATTTCCCGAGTACAACTTTAGATTTTGTCTTTGAATGTTCTTGATAAGTTTGCTAATTAAATATTGACCTATAGAAGTCTATCGTTAGCCCTGTCCTCTAGTTTCTTCTCCAATAGTTGCTTCGAAAAGTTCCCTTAAGAGTATGTTGAAAGCAGGCTAGTTTAAAAGTACTTATCTGATCTTAGACTGCTTTTTATGTTTATCATGAATGTTTTCCCTTTGAATATGATGTAAGCAGGCTAAATTAAATGTCTTTACTTGATCTTAAGCTATTCTATGTTCTTTAAGTGTTTCCTCTTGAAAGTACATCAAAAGCAGGCTAGTTTCAAAGTACTTACCTGATCTTAGATTACTTTTTTGTTCTCCCCTTAAGTGCATGTCAAAAGTAGGCTAGTTTAAAAATACTTACCTGATCTTAGACTGTTATCTATTTCTTCATGTGTTTTACTTCTTTCACTCCATTTCTTACTATTTCATTCCATAAAATCAACTTAAAGAGATCCTTTGGCATAGATGACTTGCCCCATGGACCACTCTTGAACCTTGCTATGCAATCAAATCCTCTTATGACTCCATAGCCCAATGGATTGATGTTGTTCCTTGATTTTATTATCAACTGAAACATTCTTTCAATTACTTACACCTTCTCCCTTCATATAGACTTCCTTCATCTTCATGTTATCCTGCCCAACCAAACAAAAACAAACAACCTTGTTCTTCATAACTAGCCTAAAATAATACTTCAAGCCTTAAATATCATATCTTTGAACACATACATAGAGAGATCCCTCTCTGAATCTAGGATGGCTAGATCCTCAGATTCCAAAGTGGTTTTGATGTACGCTCTACAGCTTTTGTACTTGCCAATCTTGCAAACTACAGAGACCTACAGGTCCAATCAATGCCCACCTTTTCTTCATGCTCTTCCACCATTTATTCATGCTCATGGGGATTGACTAGTGTTGGATTGCTAGATGGTGCCAAACATTGTGGGTTCAATTCTTCTATGCTATTGATAATACTCGAAAACTGATTTGAGTCTTCCTCTACAGGAAAGAAGAGGAAATAAGTGGTTACGCCATCTCCATATTCAACATAATTATCACTTGTGGCATTAAACGTGAATTTAAAAAAAAAAAATTGATACTTCCTTCCAGCGATACATGAGTTTGGGTAGCCTTGGTGTGCGTGCACCTTTCAATTTCAAAAATATTATTTTCCATTAGGGTTTCTGCAAACCCATCAAATTAGGAGCAATAATGCTTAACTTAAATCTCTAAAAATGGCACATCCAAATATGTCGTCTTCTTCACCACTACTATCACTACAACCGACAACCTCGTGCCTCATATATCTTTATATTTGAATCTATGAGAGGATAGATAGATATGATTGATTAATCATTGATTAATTAAATTTGTTGGGAAGCATCAAATACCACCACCAATCCCTATGGTTGTTATGAAACCAGCGCACAAAATAAAAAAAAATATAGATCAAGGACATAGAAATCAACCTCTTTGAGGGGGAAACATCCCTTACATTACATAAAATGAACAATTCTTGGATGATACAAAGGACAAAACCTACTTTATATATATAATAGTTTAAGGGGTCACAATATAATCAGAGCATACATGACAATAATAATGTAAGGGCACAACAATACCAATAGTTGGCTTCTATGGGACACAATAATAACAATATGGGGACTACATGGTCATAAAAATAATAATAAGGGGGCTACAGTTAGTATTGTAGGGACCTAACATGCCCCTCTCCTTCAAAATATTGTTCTCCTAAATGCTTGAGTAGTTCTAGATACTTCTGTATAAAATTACCATCCTCCCATGTGGAATCTTCAGTAAGTAAGTTCTTCCACTTGATGAGATAATCTAAAATTGATCGATTTCATAGCTGTCAAGTTCTTATTTCCATGACTGCTTGAGGTTTCAAAATGATTTTTCCTTCCTCATCAAGTTTTGGAAATATTGTTTGAACTGGGATTTTGTCACCTATAACCTTATTTAAGCATGAAACATGGAAAATTGGATGCACTCAGGAAGATGCATGAAGTTCCAATTTATATGCCATACTACTATTGCAACAGCTTGTAAGGAACATTGTACTTTGGAGATAATTTATTATCCTTCTTAGCTTGCTTGAGGGACATTTTTTGTATGGTTTTAGTCATAAAAATACATAGTCACCTACATCAAAACTTATTTCGTTGTAATTTTGATATTCCTGTTGTTTCATTCAATTCCCCACAAAAGTTAGGTTATCCTTTAAGAGTTGGAGAACTTGTTGTTAGTGCTTGATGTGATTTTCCACTACTTGAACCTTATAATTTTATCTTAAATATGATGTGATGGATGGTATATGATATCCATAAGGTGCCATAAATAGAGTCATTTTTGTTTTTGTGTGGAAGGAAGTGTTATTCCACCATTCAACCATAGGTAACCACTTCATCCATTTATTTTTTTATCAGATACAAAGCAACGAAGATATTCTTCCAAACATTTTTTCACTATCTCAGATTTCCCATCAGATTGAGGATGATAAGGTAAGCTATGAGTTATTTGAGCACCGAGACAAGAAAATAATTCCGTCCAAAAATTTCCACTGAAAATGAAATTTTTATTGCTTACAATAATATTTGGGTTTCCATGTATCTTTTTAATTGTTTCAATAAATGCAGTAGCAAATATACTATTTTAAATGGATGAGATAATTCACAAAAAAGTGGATACTTGGTAAGTCTCTCAACTACAACCATGATGGCACTCTTTCCTTAGGACTTGGGTAAACCTATCATAAAAACCATTGAAAACTCCTCCCAACATTGACTTGGAATTGATAAAGGTTGTACTACACCCAAGTCTTAATTGTCTCAACTTTATTTTTTTGGAAGACCAAACTTTCTGCCACAAAGTTTTGAATATCAAATTTAAGGTCATCCCAAAAAAAATATTTCTTGACCCTATGGTAAGTTCTTAAAAATCTTGAGTATCCTCCTAAGGGAGAGGTGTTCAATTCCAGAAGAACCTTTTATTTTAGTTTGGAATTATTAAAAGGATATAAGTGATATTTGTACCATAATGAATCATTTTTCAGCTAAATCTATGATATATAATAGGATATTGCTACAATGTCTTAATGAGTGTCCACACTTCTTCGTCATTCTTCTCTTCCTCCCTTACTTCGGTTATCCAATCTGGTCAGATAATAGAAATGGCACACAGTAATGCTTACACATCCTCATCATTCCTTCAGAATGCATCTGAAAAAACATTTAGATTCCCTTTTTTTTTCTAGATAATTTCAAAGTCATAACCCAGCATCTTTGTGAATCATTTTTGTTTCTCTTCTTAACATATTCTTTGTTCCAAAATGTATTTAAGACTATCATGATATGTTTTTACCTTGAAGTGTCTTCCCATTAGGTAAGGTCGCCATTTTTTTAGTGCATGTAGTATTGACAACATTTCCTTTTCATAAATAGGTTTCTGTAAATACTTTCCTCTGATTTGACAAATTTCAAAAGAAATGGATCTTCCTTGTGGCATTAAAATAGAACCAAATCCATTTCGTGAGGCATCACATTCCACAATAATTTTTTTCGTGAATTTTGATGTAGCTAAGACCAGTGCTTGGCACATTGCCTCTTTCAAATGTTCAAAGGTCTTAGTTACTTCTAGAGTCCAATAAAATGCAACTTTCTTCAGTAATGTTGTTAGATGTGCCACTATTATACCATAATTGTTAACGAAATTGAAATAATAACTTGTTAACTTGAGATGTAATATATGATTTCATTTACATTGAAAATGTTATAAAATTACTATCAACAAGGGTTTTCATAGAAACCAACCACTTTGATTTTTTGTGCTAACACATTTTTATATAAAAATCAGTCTTTTTTGGTTCATTTTCTATGCATATTTGTCCCTCCTTTTGTGCGTTTATCAGTGGTATGTTTTCGAAAATTTCTTTATAATAATTGTGCAACATAAAATCTACAATATTTTAAATTCGTAAGGCTTCGAATTACTGACTAGTATGCTCTTAATTAAAGATGATTTTTAATTTTAGAGAATTGATATTATATAATGTTTTCTTATACATTACTTCATATTTCTGTACATATTTATCTCCTTTTTAGTTGTTGTTTTACTTCTTATTGTAGATATTATTGTTAATAATACAAATTCTCGTAAATTCTCTCTAAACAACGACTAATTCCTAGAGCATTAAGCAACGAGAAATATATCCCATTATCTCACTTTCTGAGTGAAATTCGAAAGAGTTGGTGAGTAAAATATAACTACCCTCTCATCAACAACTAGTCGGATAAGAAACGCTACTGATATACTATATATTTCTATGTTAATATAAGCTATTGATATACTATATATTTATATGTTAATCTAAATTTATTTTATTTGGAAAATGGAAGAAATTCACGAGTACTGATTACAATATAGCAATACCAACATAAGATACTATTATACTATATCTCTGTGTTAATCTAAATTTCCTTTATTTAAAAAAAAAAAAAAAATTCACAAGTGCCAATTACAATATAGCAATACCAACATAAGGCACCAATCAATAATTCTCTTCACCTTATTGCGCCAAGAGCCACATTCTACAACCCATTATGATGTGTAACTGTGTTCGTCTGTCATCAAAGTTTAAATTTTACTTATGTCGGCCAAACTAAAATTTTTGAAATATATAAAAATAAAAACAATTAATTTAAATTTTCTATATAGCCATTAAAATTCAACGTATATGATAAATAACTATTAAACGCATAATATAATTGTATTGGAGAATTTTTATCTAAGAAACCAATTAAAAAAAAACTAAATACAATTATCTTATGTGTTTAATAATTATTTTATCATATACATTTAATTCGACTCAATCATAATTCTACCTTTAACAAAAAAATTCACCACATTAAAATTCCAAATAAGGTAAAATTTTAGACACTTTTAGGCATTACTAAAATCAATACCATTTCTTAAAATAAAGTAAAAGGTTAATTTTATTTTAATTATTTATTTGTAAAATTAATATTAAAAAGTAAATCACATCTTATGGATATATTAAAATCTTGAAAAACATAAATTTCTGCATCAAAGTTGTAATATTTGAAAATTTTGTTATTAAGACATGTAAAAAATATCATTAAATGTAATATTAATATTATAAATTTAATAAGTTAATATTAATACAATATTACATTTTTTATATTATAATATATATTAATATATCATGATATATATAAACTCTAGATATATATGGGAAGGAATAACAAAGACAAAGTGATAGAGTAGGAGAGATAGAGGGAGTGACAAGGGAGAGATGGAGAGAGTGAATATGTTTGGGCGTGAGATAGAGGGATAAAGAAGGAGAGATAGAGAGAAGAGGGGGGCATAAGGACAGACAGTGGCATAGTTAGAGGGTGGAGACAGAGACAAAGACGAAGAGATGAGGGGGAGAGAGATAGAGAGAGAGAGAGGAAGAGGAAGAAGGAGGTAGAGATATATTAATATGGAGAAAGAGTGTGTATGTTTTTGGGGTTATATAGAGAGATAAAATGTATATAAAGAGAGATAGATATATATATAGAAGGTGAAGAGTCAAAAAAAGAGAGAGATAGAGAGAGGGAGAGATAGATAGATATGGAGGGTGAAAGCATGTGTGTTTGGAGGAGGGTGAGGGGGGGTTATATAGAGAAAACAAATAACTAGAGAGATAGAAGGGGGGAGAGAGGGAGAGAAGTAGAAGAGAGAGAGAGAGAGAGAGAGAGGAATAGGGAGGGAGAGATATATAAATATGGAGAAATAGCGTGTATGTTTTTGGGGTGATATAGAGAGACAAAAGATATATATATATATATATATATATATATATACCCACAAAACATACACACTCTTTCTCCATATTTATCTCTCTCTCTCTCTCTTATATATATATATATATATATATGAAGGGTGAAAAGAGTGAAGAGTAATTCTTGCACTGGATGCATTTATTTCATTGTAGATGATGATTTCTAATCCTATTTGACTAATTGCATTAAGGGATATAAACTAAAGGATAAGGGAGAGGAGGAATGAATAGAGAGAGAAGTAGAGGAATGAGAGAGAGATAGAAGGGTAAGAGAGAGAGAGATGGATACAGAAATGTGGAGGGGGGAGAGAGGGGTAGGGATAGAAGGGGAGAGGGAGGGGGATAGTGACATGGTGAGAGAGAGAGAGAGAGAGAGAGAGAGAGTTGGGAAAAAAATGACTTGAGAGAGAGAGAGAGAGAGAGAGAGTTGGGAGAGAAAGGACTTGATAGAGAGGAGGAGAGAGGGAGAGATGGAGAGGAGAGATGGGGGACAAAGAAATACATACAAAGAGAAAAGTGGATTGAGAGATAGGGGGGGAGTGAAAAGGAAGAGATAGAGGGAGAGTGTATGTTTAGCGTGATATAGAGAGGAGATAGAGGGAGGGAAAATAAATATATACAAAGAGAAAAGTGGAGTGAGAGAGAGAGAGAGGGAGAGTGAAAAGGAATATATGGAGAGAGATTGTGTATCTTTAGGGTGAGATAGAGAGACAAAGGAGGAGAGATGGAGGGAAATATAGATATAGATGGAGGGGAAGAGAGTGAGGGAAGAAGAAGTAAATACAAAGAGAAAAGTGGAGTGAGAGAGAGAGAAGGGGATTGAAAACTAAGAGATGTAGAGAGAGTGTGTATGTTTAAGGTGAGATAGACAGACAGAGGAGGAGAGATGGAGGGAGATATACATATAAATGGAGGGGGGGAGAGAGAAGAAGCTGTATTGCACTAAATGCATTGAATTCATGGTAGACGGTGATTTATAATACCATTTGGTTTCTTGTAGTAGATGCATTTAGTTCAGTGTAGATGTTGATTTCTATTGATATTTGATTTCTTACACTAGATACATTGATTTCAGTGTAGATGTTGATTTTTAATTTTATTTGAATGTTTTCACTAGATGGATTGAATTGAGTGTGTGTATGTTCTATTTCTATTTTATTTCTTGCACTAAAGACATTGATTTCAGTTTAGACATTGATTTCTAATTCTATTTGATTTCTTGCACTAGATGTAATGATTTCAATGTATATGGAGATTTCTAATCCTATTTGATTACTTCCACTAGATTTATTTATTTAAATGTAGATGGTGATTTATAATCCTATGTTATTGCTTGCACTAGATGCATTCATTTTAGTGTAGATGTTCATTTCTAATCCTATTTGAATGCTTGCACTAGATGCATTGATTTCAGTGTAGATGATGATTTATAATCCATTTGATTTTTTACACTAGATGCATTTATTTCAATGTGGATGTTGATTTATAACTTTATTTTATTGCTTTCACTGGATGCATTGATTTTAGTATAGATGTTTATTTCTAAAATTATTTGATTTCTTGTACTATATGCATTGATTTTAGCGTAGATGTTGATTTCTATTTTATTTGATTGATTGCATTAGATTCATTGATTTCAGTGTAGACATTTTCTAGTCTTATTTGATTGTGTGAATTAGATGCATTAATTTTAGCGTAGATGATGATTTTCGATTCGATGTAACTTAATGTGTGATGGTACACTAACTTAAAGTGGTTGGATTAAAAATTTGCATTGATTTAAAAAATGATATCTAATGTGCACTAATTTCAATATAAGCACAAAAAAATTATTGACAATGTGCATTGATTTTTGTGTTACAGTAATTCAACATATTAATATTACTAAGCAAGAGAGACATTGTATGATGTTTAATTGAATAATTTATGATATCAGTTCTATCCTTTTCAAAAAATTGATATGAAAATATGGAAAAACTAACAAATAATGTAAACATTTTGTAAATGTGAACACTCATTAGGTATAATTCAAAATTACATTATTTCTTGACTTTTGCAAAAAAAAATATAGATAAAAGAAAAACATCAAAATATTTTGAAGGAATAAATTATTTGAAACATTACCAATGGAACAAATGATTTCAAGAGTAATATTGATGCAGTAAATTATTAAAACTATTAAGAATTATTGATTGTGAAAAGTTGTGATACCTAAACTTAGATGAAATAAATTTGTAGTATCAATCCTCTTGTAAACTATTGACAAAATTATATCACTTGTTCATCACCAACTAATTACTAACAGGAAATTACATACACATATAGAAATATAACACAACAATTGTAACACTCACAAACATTACCATCCAAATTAAAACACATAAACACACCAACCACTCAAAGATTACATTATCATATAGAAATATAACACAACAATTATAAAATTCACAGGCATTCCATCCAAATTCAAACACATAAACATACCAACCACTCAAAGCATCCAAGCGTAGAGGTACAAACCATTCAAGGTAAGCAACAAAGTAAAAAATAAAGAAGAGAACGCTATATTCATGTCAAACTAAAAAAAAACATAATGCAGATTTCTAAGTATGAAGTTTATCTCAAATATATACATTAATGGTAATCTAAAATTGTGTCATTTTTGTTATTAATTGGAACAAGCCTAGATTTATTTAGCCCTATATTTATTATGCCCTAAGAGAGATCAAATGCCTCGAGGTGAAAACATTTTCTCAAATTCTACACTCCAAAAATAAGGTTTGCACTTTAAACAATTTTATCCTCTGGACACACGATAAATCTAGAATTAAATTAATCTTATAAATGAGAAGAAATGAAGGGTTTGGTATTGGCATGTCGCGTCTCTCATAATACTTTCATAAAAGAGAGCCGTTAACACCAATTGTAAATAGATAATCCTAGTGGAAGGATGACATAGTATTGATTGAGATGTTTTGTTAGCAATGAGATGTAAGAATACAAAGGGTTAGGAATATAAATAACGTTATAATAGTTTTCTCTTTCATTAAAAAGTTATTTTAAATATTTGTAAACTAGAGTGTTATATGAAGTGTGCATTTATCAATAAAGAATCAATTTTGAGGAGAAAAAAGTTGGAAATAATTATATTGTTTGTGTATTAATGGAGAAAAGGTTACATAGTTGTAACGTATCTCCTTAGTTTAGGATTTGTTCCTAGAATTTAGGAGTCTGTTTACAACTTCCTGATTTCTTGTGATGTACTTAAAGATGTATTTTCTGATTAATGGATGTAGAGTGATTTCTCCGTTTGAGTGTAGTCTCCAGGTGCAGTACTCACTTGTGAGCTACAACTCCTTCTTTTCAATTTTGTGTATATTTTATCTTGGTATCAGAGCTTAGATTGGGTGAGCGTGATTTTTTAAATCGCCTTTGTGGCTAAAAGTGCCTTTGTGGCCGCATGTACATGGGAGCTTTGTACTCGGTCAAGCAGGTGGACTGCAGTAACACTTGGCTCACTGTCTCAGATGATTCATTAATCTCTAAGCAGGAGGGGGTCGGAGTGCTTTTTCCGCTGACAGTCGCAACGAGAAGCACAATCAGCGCGACTGTTAGGTGTATACCCGCGCCAACGTGCCAAATCATGAGATTGGCGTGGAAGCGCACGAGATATCCGCGCCAGTATTTTTCCTTGTGAATTTTTTGTTCTGGGCGCAGATTTTTCGCGTGGAAAGGTGCCACCTCACCTTCTGTGGAAGATCTGCAATAAGTTGCAGATTGAAAAAGTTGTGAATTTGTCCAGGAGAGGCAGATCGAACCAGTTTTGTGGTCATCTTGTGAAACATCAAATTTTCCAATTGGAGGCAGATCGAGATTGTCTGTGCATGGCGCATTGAACACCTGATTTACTCAGGGGAGCAAGAATAATTTGCAGATCTGTCTGATAGTGCTAGATCTGAATCGAAGATACAGTTGGTGGATCAAGAGAACTAGCAGAATAGAGGCAAATCGATTGTCAGGATCTAACAGGTATTGATTTTTGTTTCTGATCGGTTGGGTAGATTAATTTATTTTTAGATCAGTTCAAAATGAGTAACACTATGGAATCATATCTCCACGATTCTGGAAAACTTGATGGATCTAACTTCACCAATTGGAAGTTTAAGATATAGACCTTGCTTGAGGGTGCAAATGGATGGTTTATAGTTACAGGTGATGAGTAGAGACCAAATTCAATCACAGGAGTGACTACGCAGGAGCAAGATTGGGATAAGAGAGAAAATAAAACAAAATTTTTGCTGAAGATGTCCGTCAAGGACAACATTATCCCACATATCAGAGAATGTAAAACGTCCACTGAGATTTGGACAACCATCAAAATTTTATATGAGACCCAGAACACAAATCGGATTATGGCACTCAAAGGCAAGCTATTTTCAATGAAGATGGATGAAAGTAAGACCGTTGCTGCATTCATTGCACGAGTTAAAGATCTGAAAGACGGATTGGGAGACATTGGAGAGAAGGTGTCTGATTCCGATCTCGTCACAATCATGCTGAATGGGATGAGGGATGAATTTCAAATTTTCATCACTGGATTGGCGGCAAGGGAGAAATCTCCCACATTTGAAGAACTAACATGGATCTTGCTGCAAGAAGAGGAGCGGTGACAAAATTTGAAACCGCAAAGCGATGATCTTGCTCTGATGGCGAAACGACAATTATTCAGAAGGAAGCTACCACAACAGCCACAATAGCAGAGAGGTGGAGGTACATCGCATAAGAGTCTGTATAGAGGTATGTCTGTAAATAATCCTGTAAGAAGATGTTATTATTGTGGAAAAAAAGGTCGTATACAGATTGAATGCCTTAAGAAGCAGGAAAATGATGCAAAGAAAAAGCAGGTGAAGCATAGAGGATACTTGGTTGAAGAAGATGAAGATCTTAGCCACGAATTTTGATTGTTCACAGCTGACTGTGCCCTTTCAGCATCTAATGAGGACGACATCTCATATGTCGATTCTGGTGCATCCTCTCACATGATAGGTAAGAAGGAATATTTTGAAACTCTTGAAGAAAGTACATATGGATCAAAAATTTATTTAGGAGATGATAGTGGATACGAGATTAAAGAGTGTGGGGATATTCCGGTAAAGTTACCAAATGGTGACATTACTTGTCTTAAAAATGTTTTATATGTACCCGGGATTAAGAAAAATTTGATATCTGTCTCCATGATAACTGATCAAGATATGCAAGTCGAATTCTTCAAGACTCATTGTGTCATAAAGGATTGCAGGAAAGAGATTGTTGCAACAGGCATGCGTGTAGGGAGCCTATATAGATTAGATGTAAAAAGTATGCCACAACAAGCCATGGTTGCAGCTGGATCGACAGCCAAGAAACTCTGGCACTAGAGATTCGATCATCTGAATTTGTAGGACCTCATGTTATTACAGAGAAAAGGTATGGTCGAGGGACTCCCTGTCTTTCACAGTACTCAGTTAAATTGTGATGGATGTGCCTTAGGAAAAATGCATAGAGAAGAGTTTCATGTGCATGATAGAAGGAATGAAAGAGATATCCTAGAACTAGTGTATACTGACATATGCGGACCTATGCAGACGAGGTCGCTAGGTGGTGCATATTACTTTCTTTTATTTACTGATGATTGCACTAGATAATCATGGGTTTATTTTCTGATTAAAAAGAGTCAGACTTTCCAGTACTTTATAGAATTTAAAACCTTGGTGGAAAAACAGTTAGGAAAAAGCATAAAAATTCTCCGCTCAGATCAAGGGGGAGAATACAGGTTAGGGGAATTCATGAAATTCTGCAGATCTCATGGGATTGTTCAGCAATTTATAGTGCCTCACACACCACAGCAGAATGGAGTGGCAGAGCGCAAGAACAGAACTTTAGTGGAGTGCGCAAGGAGTATGTTACAAGGTAAGGGTCTATCTAATAGTTTTTGGGCAGAAGCTATTAACACTGTTGTCTATTTAAAGAACAGAATTCCTACCAAATGTCTTGGCTTCAAAACCCCCTTTGAAGCATTATATGGACTCAAACCAGCAGTAAATCATTTGAGAATATTTGGTTCAAAATATTTTGCCCATATACCCAAAGCTGATAGGAAGAAATTAGACCCAAAAGCTATCAAATGCATCTTTGTTGGATATGACACTGAATTTAAAGCATATAAGTTATTAAATCTTGAGTCTCATAAGATATTTGCAAGCAGGGATGTAGTATTTCATGAACAGGTTCAAGAAGGAAAGGATGATAGTGATGATGATTGGCACATTCCATTATTGATGGAGGAAGGCAGCGAGGATGAACGAGAGCAGGAGCAGAAAGAAGAGCAGAAAGAAGAGGAGGAACAAGCTGATATAATCAATAATGCAAGCCCAAATAAGTCTGAAGCAAACAAATTTGAGGTAAGTCCCCTACCAAGGAGATCAGGTAGGAAGACTCAAATACCATCCAGATTGAAAGACTATGCTTTGATGTCAAACATCTTAAACATTATAGAGCCCACAAATTATAAAGAAGCTAGTCAATTTGAGGCATGGAGGGTTGCAATGAATGAAGAGATTGAATCTATTATTAGAAATAACACTTGGGATTTAGTTGAACTACCTAAAGTTAAAACACCCATAGGATGTAAATGGTTGTATAAACCTAAAATGAATGTAGATGGAAGCATAGAAAAACTAAAAGCTAGACTGGTTGCAAAGGGGTATTCACAGCAAGAGTGAATATATTTTGATGATACCTTTGCTCCTGTAGCAAAATTAAACACTATCAGAATGCTTATTTCTTTAGCAACAAAACACAATTGGGAGCTACACTAGCTAGATGTTAAGTCTGCATTTTTAAATAGTGAATTGAAAGAAGAAATTTAATTAGTACAGCCTAAAGGGTTTATTAAGAAGGGGTAGGAACATCTTGTTTGCAAATTGAAAAAGGCACTATATGGCTTAAAACAAACACCCAGGTCTTGGTATGAAAAGATTGATTCTTTCTTTTTACAGCATGGTTTTCATAGGAGTATGAATGACCCAAATTTGTATACCAAGTACAATAAATAGGGGAAGATTATTTTGATTTCTTTGTATGTGGATGACATGATTATAACAGTCAATGCAGATAATTTGATCAAAGAAATCAAACGGCTGATGGCACAAGTTTTTAAAATGAAATATCTCGGAAGTCTCTATCACTGTTTGGGATTGGAAGTATGGAGAGATACTGGACATAATTTTCTTCCTTAAGGAAAGTATGCCAGAAGTCTGCTGGAAAAATTCAGCATGGAGCAGTGTAGATCAGCAACAATACCATTGCAGCAGAATTTGAAATTGTGCAGTGACGATGGCACTAAGGAGGTGGATGCCACTAAGTACAGACAGTTAGTTGGGAGTTTGATATATCTTACAACAACTAGACCAGACTTGGCATACTCTGTTAGTATACTGAGCCAATTCATGTCTAAACCACTTGAAAGTCACTGGGTTGCAGCAAAAATCATGTTGAGGTATCTTTGTGGTACTAATAATTATGGTATTTTATACACTGACACATCAGATGTTACTCTAGCAGGTTTTTCAGATTCAGACTGGGCAGGTAACCTGGATGATCGAAGGTCTATCACAGGTTACGCATTCAGCATAGGATCCGGGGTCATAGCATGGAGCAGCGAAAAGAAAAGTACTGTAGCCTTATCTTCATGTGAAGCTGAGTACCAAGCATTGTGTGCAGCCACATGTGAAGCGATCTAGTTGACAAAACTTCTCACTGATGCAGGAGAAGAACAGAACCAATCAACTTCCATTAAAAGCAACAACTAGAGCACCATTAAACTAGCATACAATCTAGTGTTTCATAAAAACACCAAACATATTGACACTCAGTTCCATTTTGTTAGAGAGAAACTACAGTCAAAAGAAATCTTTGTTGAATATTGTAAAACTTGTGACAATATGGCTGATATTTTTACTAAGCCTCTTGCACATATAAAGTTTGAATTGTTTAGAGGGATGTTAGGAGTTCGGGATAATCCTTTCTCCATTAAGGGAGGGAGTTAGAAATAATTATATTATTTGTGTATTAATGGAGAAAAGGTTATATAGTTGTAACGTATCTCCTTAGTTTAAGATTTGTTCCTAGAATTTAGGGGTCTGTTTACAACTTCCTGATTTCTTGTGATGTACTTAAAAATTTATTTTCTGATTAATAGATGTAAAGTGATCTCTCCATTTGAATGTAGTCTCGAGGTGCAGTACTCACTTGTGAGCTACAACTCCTTTTCAATTCTATGTATATTTTATCTAGAAAAACACATCATGGTGAGAAAGCAATAAAGAATTCGTAAATGGTAACTGATTAACGTCATCATGATGAAAACACAATAAAGAATTCGTAACTGGCTAACGTTCTCAACGAGTCACGCAAGCACACTTCCGCGTTTAATCGTGAGTGGAAGATAGGTAGAGACGCTACTATATAGCAACTTACAAATGCGGGGACCAATTATGTTGATGCCACATAAATGATTACCAACGATTCCTATTGACAAACGCGAAGAGGTTGTTTATGCTATCATTTCAAGGGAAAAAAAAAATGTACGAACAGGTCAAATAAAACTAAATATTAAAGATCTCCTAAAGTACTTAAACATCTTCATCTCTTTCCAAGCATCCTCATTATAATACTTCAAAAAAAATCATTTGAACTAAAAAAAACCTTGCCCGGATTTTGGGTTTAAATAAATGAACATATAAACTTACAAAAGAAATTTAGACAACTTTGGCATCGTTGTAAAGGCAATACTAGACATTTTGGCATCGCTGTAAATGCACGGCACTACTGGACATTTTAAAATTCATTACGAACAACTGTTTTACCGATAAGAAAATCACACAAGATGATCCCCTAATGGCGCAACGGTCCCCTATACACTATGAAAGTACATACATTGTCATTAACCTTCTCAATCAATCAATGGCTCTCCATTTGAAATAGGAAATAAGTCAAGTCGGCGGTGAATATTGATGGATCGTTTGACAACTGATCTTATAAATAGAATACTAGAATAAAAAATTGTGCACTAGTCAGAAAGTTAGGCTGAAACAATTGATCTGGGTTCACAGTGAATGGAGGCAGAGGCAGAAATTAAGTGGGCAAAAGTATCCCGACATTAGAGAAAAGAAGGACAAACAAAAAGCGAAAAGCAAGAACCCTGGTCCATTTTTTCTGCTTTAATATGTCGACAATATTCAAGAAATACATATATTACAGTGTGGAGAACATCACGTGATCTCGATATATAGACGTGCTAGATATGTTTGTTAGCGAAGAAGAATTTCTTAAAACAACCTATTGGCACTACTTGATATTTTTTATGAGTCCACAGTATCTACTGAAATGTCCAGCTTTAATGAAACAACAGGTGCGGATATTGACGTCTGATCTTTACTTGGTTTATCCTTTAACTATTTGTTTTTCTTCAACATGTCAGAAAAAAGTGATTTCTACTCTTTTAACTATTTTATTCACGGGCAAAAAAATTATATATAGAGCACTCCCCGAGGAAGGAAAACATCTAGTTACGCCCTTATGTGGGACGAGCATGAGAGAATCAATGACATATGAACTTACAATATACTACATAGAGTATAATACAATTGTTTTTTAATTTGGAGAGCGGGTCCTCCATTCACGATTTGTTATTTATCCTCAGCAATTCGGCCATCCATATAGATTGGGTTCTAGTTACAGTCAGTGGAAACACTTTTATGAGACGTTAGTGAAGTAAATGTTAAAATAATTTTTTTAATGTTTTGTACGTTTTTAAAGTCATATTAATATTTATTTCGAGGGCTGAATTATCAAAGGAGCGGTCTAGCAATGCAACAGAATACCCTGGGCTGCAGTTTTTAGCTCGTAATTTTTTTTTTAAAAATCAGGTAGTTGGAGTGTTTGAATTGCATTTTTTATGGTGGAAATGGATTGAGCACTATCAAAAACACTTAGGGCACCCAAAATAATGAAGTTTAACAAATGTAAACAAGATTTTGATAAATCTTTGTGAGAATTTTTCAGAATCTTACGAGAATTTCTGGGTTATTTTGTGGGTTTTTTAGACTACGGCATTATCAAATGAGAAAATCCCACCCAAAAAAGCATAGCTAATCACTCAATTCTTGGATAGTATATATTCCAAATTGATTAAACTAGCAATTTCTCCTAAAGCTCCAAAGGTACATTGAAGGAGATGAAAATTTAGGAAGATCATTTAGAAAAAATAAATCAGTAAATATAAGAACTCTTATTTATAATAGAGTAAAGAGCTAGTTCCTCATTTCCCAAGCCACATAATGAATTCTAGTGCAATATTCCATTAATACATTCGACCCAACTTAGGAATGAGGCTAATGTTCTTGCTAAAAAAAACACAATGTGTTGGATTGGATTACGAAGAGAAACCTTTTAAGCTTAAGGGAATTTTCCATTGCAACATTTGGTTATCCCTAGAGTAAGATTATTGATGCAAAAGCACACAGGTAAATAGCTAAATGACCACAAAATTTATAATATTTCGTTATTTAATTCTTTGAGTATAAGGAATTTGTTGGTTTTTATGTTGCCATCCAGAGTAGGGGAAATTGTGAAGATAAAATGGATGAGTTTTGTGAGACCACAAAGACTTATTGTTATCTTGACAGCTATAAACAATTTAGTGACACTAATGTTGTTGGCAATGCTTCAACATCCATCAATTCGTTACAATCATTAATGTTGAAATGTTTAAGGTTGGACCGAACACAATGAGGAAAGGAAGTTTTATTTATTCGTTTCCTCTTCAACTCAAGTGTTTTGAGTCCAAGCATGGAAGAGAACTTCAATCTATGCACCTTTCAAATATACTGATGCCCAATTTCTTCCTTCGATCTTGTCCACACTCGAAAATATAACTTCATCTAGAAAACAATATCAATTTAAAGATTGTTTGAATTGGTGACAATTGTTGGCATATACTCTATTATTGTATAGTGCATTATCAACGTTGTGCATTATTTTGACTATCCAACAAAGTCAGGTAAACATTTCAAATTGAAGTAGTGAGACTGTAAATTCCTTTAGGCTAGTTAGGTCACTAAGAAAAAATATGTAGCATTTACAACAAATTCAAGAAAGATGGTAGCTTTCTCAAAGCCAAGGACTTTGAGAAGCTAATATGTTGCAGGTTTGTTATGTTTCCAAAAAAACCTCATAATGATATCATGTTGCTTGAAGCCTAAAGTTTCTCAAAGAGCAGAGATGAAAGACTTCCTTTTCTAATATTAATATTTAAGCATACTATGTCAAAAGAAAGACCAATCAAGTCCCTCAATAGTGAAGATGCATGAGATTTAGTCTTAAATACTAAATATTACATATGGATATTTACAAATTCCTAATTTCGAAAGGTGCCTATAGAAAATTCTAAATGTTAAATATTATATATGACTATTTTCAAATTCCTAACTTTGAGTTTAAATTTTTTTTAATATTGAATATAAATTCTTTGAAAATGACAATTGATAGAGAAATAAGAAAGTCTTGTCACTTACCAAAGTGGCTCATAGAGCTCCTATTGGCCCATGATCACTCCAAGGAAGTCATGAAACCTGCAGCTAAGGTTGCCAACATTAGAAAGAGTTTTGAACATGAATCACAATAGTGGTCAGCCGCCAAAATAACATTCAACCTTGTCCCATCCATGCAAGAGTAAGAACAAGTTGATGACTAGAGCCATGGATTTATGGATCCGCTTGTTGTGATCTAATAATTTTTCTTCCAAAAGTAGGGCCTTTCCGTAAAGATAGTCGATAAATTTTGTGAGCACAACTTACATTGGAGTGTAGGCTAGGCAACCATGGAAGATGACAAGAAAGAGAAGGGACAAGAGAAAGTTGTTGGCGTCGAGTCTAATGCGATTGGGGATTATTAGTGGGTCTCAGAAATGTCCAGCTTTTATTCATGCTCTTGCACCTTTTATTCATGCTCATGAGGATTGACTAGTGTTGGATTGCTAGATGGTGCCAAATGTTTTGGGTTTGATTCTTGTATTTTATTAACACTAATTGCCATGAGGATTGATTAGTTTCGCAGGTTGGATCGCTAGATGGTGCTAAACATTGTGGGTTTGATTCTTCTATCCTATTAAAAATTCTCAAAAACCAATTTGAGTCTTCTGATGTAGGAAAGAAGAGGAAATCAATGGTTACACCATCTTCATATTCAAGATAATTATCACTTGTGGCATTAAAGGTAAATTAAAAAACAAAACAGTGATATTTCCTTCCAGCGATGTGTGAATTGGGGTATTCGTGGTGTGGGTGCACCTTTCAATCTAAAAAATATTCTTTTTCCATTAGGGTTTCTTCAAAAACCTCAATTAGGAGTAAGAAGGATCAACTTAAATCTCGAAAATGGGACATACAAATATGTCATTTTCTTCATCACTAATATCACTACAAGCGACAACCTCGTGCCTCATATCTCTTTGGATTTCAATCTGTGAGAGGATAGTTATATATGATTTCTTATTCGTTGGTTGATTCAATTTTTTGCGAAGCATGAAACCCCAACACCAATCCCTATGGTTTTTATGCAACCAACTCAAAAAATAGAAGAAAAGATAGATCAACAACCTAGAAATAAATGTTTTCGAGGGGGAAACATCCTTTACATTGCATAAAATGAAAAATTATTCAATGGTACAAATAAAAAAACCTACTTTCTATATATATGAGTCTAAGGGGTCAAATTGATTGATTTCGTAGCTGTTTGATTCTTATTTCCATGACTTCTTCAGGTTCAAATATGATTTTTCCTTCCTCGTCAAGTTTTGGAAATTTTGTTCGAACCAATATTTTTTCACCTATAACCTTATTTATGCATGAAACATGGAAAATTGGGTGCACTCATGAAGATGCAAGAGGTTACAATTTGTATGCCATAGTACCAATATTTTTACAACATGTTGTAAGGACCATAGTACTTTGGAGATAATTTATTGTCTTTTTTGTCTTGCTTGAGGGACATTTTTTTGTATGGTTGTAGTCATAAAAATACGCAGTCACCTACATTAAATCTTCTTTCATTGTGATGTTGATGTGGATTTTGTTTCATTCGATTATGTGCCAAAGTTAGGTTATCCTCTAAGAGTTGTAGAACTTTTTGTTGATGCTCGATGTGATCCCCCACTTCTTTAGCCTTAGAATTTTATCTTAATGATGATGTGATGGACGGTGGATGATATCCATAAAGTGCCATAAATGGGGTCATTTTTGCTGCAGTGTGGAAGGAAGTGTTATATGACCATTCATTGAGAGGTAACCACTTGACCCATTGTGCTTATTTATCAAATACAAAGAAATGAATACATCCTTCCAAAAATTTGTTGACTATCTCATTTTTCCCATACGATTTAGGATTATAAGATGAGCTATGAACTAGTTGAGTACCCAGACAAGAAAATAGTTCCATCCAAAAATTTCTAGTGAAAATAGGATCTTTGTTGCGTACAATAATATTTGGGTTTCCATGTAGCTTTTGAATTGTTTCAATAAATGTAGTAGCAACTATACTGGCTTTAAATGGATGAGATAATGCAAAAAAGAGTGCATACTTCGTAATTCTATCAACTACCACCATGATGACACTATTTCCTTCAAACGCATATTGCTCCATATGTAGTATCCATGTTACCAGATCCTTGCCATCAAAATTCCTCATATCGATCTTTGGAATATGGTGGGTCTTAAATCCAACATTAGAGTCTATGAAATCATGCTTAACATTTATTTTGTTATCATCATGAGTTTCATATACTACCTTTTCGCCATTAGGACTCATTTATTGTAGCAAATTAGGACTCATCGATCTTAGATTCCATGCCATTCTTTAAACCATCCACATATTTCTCCAAACCATCAATATTGGTCTCATAATTGTGATATATCATGTTGTACTTCTTCCTCTTCATGCATCATAGTAGAACTTTTAGAGGGATTAATTCGTGTGAAAATTTTTGTGGGAGGAATTTTAGAACCCAATTTTGATATCAATGCTTAAATATTCCCTTGGAATCACTTCAAACTAATTTTTCAAACAGAAGTTATGCAATTTTAAAAATAACACATTTTTCTTCCTTTTGAGGATCTCGATATTGAACCTGAAGTATCTCTGTGATTATGGATCCCCAAGATTTGAAATTCAGTCGTATAATATCCATGTCAGTGTTATTTCCAATGCCACAAGTGAGACATAATTTGGATTCTTAAAGATAAAATTATGCTCAATATCTCGCAATGACCTAATTATGTACCAGTCCAGTAGATCGAAATTGTACGGGGTGCTTTGTGTCACTGTTTTGACCTTCGACCCTAAAATTTATATACAACAAACTATAGGCTGTGCACTTTTAACCACCTTTTAAAAAATTAAAATTTCATTTTTGAAACGAAATTCATGACGATTTTCCCTTGGTCACCTGTTTGAGATGAAAATATAGAGCCTGCAAAACCCCTAACTTCCTTAGATCATATCTCTGAAAATATAGCGAACAAAGATTTGAAATTCATACATGTGGGTCACTAGTATTTCTATTCCATGTGGTTTGAATTGCATCTTCTGAAGCTTCTTAGAAAAATTTTATATCAAAAATTCCTAGATGACATGTTTGAATAAGTGAAACCCTAGAATCCAAATCTTTGATAGCAAATTTTATGATAAAAACTGAGAATATAGAAGAAAAGATAGATCAACTACTTAGAAATCAACATATTCAAGGAGTAAACCTCCTTTACATTACATAAAATGAACAATTCTTGGATGATAGAAATGAAAAGCATACTTTCTACATATAGGAGTCTAAGGGGTCCCAATATAATGAGAGCCTACATAAAAGTACTAATGTAAGGGCACAACAATAACAATATTGGGCTTCTATGGGGCACAAAAATAACAATATGGGGACTACACTAACAATAAAAATAACAATAAGGGGGCTACACTAACAATAAAAATAAGGGGCTACACTAGTATTATATGGACATAATAACGGCTTGCATCCTCAGAGACTTCATGAGCAATACAAAGATGATACCAATGTGTAGAAAATCCACATATATTAACATGGTCTTGTAATATGCTAAAAACAAATAATTGAATCTATTGTACAAATTTCATAAACTAATTATGATTGCAAAATTACATGAAAATGAAAGAGAAAGAATAAAAATAACACAACACAAATGTTTATCAAGGGAAGGCCTTAGCTAAAAAATCCATTATCTTTGTATTGCATAAAGTGAAGAACATGAAACAATGCAATGTTATTTGTCTTCGTGTGAAAACTTTGCACTATCTCTCACTCTCTCACGTTGATCCTGGAAATGTTTGTCTAATATTTAACCACTTCCCTACACTTGACTGACCAACCTTACTTATGTATTCCCGAGGGAATTGAGCCCCTTTAATTATGAAATTCCAACTAATTGATTGTGCAACACATCCAAGGCATCCTAACGACCTCATGCATGACTTGTACAATTTTCTAATTATGTAGCTGATAGTCCACTTCCCTTTAACTCCAATCTCAATTGGGTCTTCCTTAGAACTTACATGAAACATCTATTTATAAATAATTATGAGTTATTTTATTAATCATTGCATGTGAATTACATCATATTTAATTCACTAGGCCACTCACTAGCTCGTCTCTTTGTTAGAACTAGTCAAACTGATTTTAACTTAAACATTTGAGTTAACTAATTACAACTCAAAAAAAATTGCAACTGGACCCCCTAAAACTTAGAGTGAACTCTACATTTGACCGCCAAATTGAATTGACTAAGCTAACTAAGCCTTCTAGACTTAGTTAACTCACACAATCTATCATGTAATGTGGAATTATAATTCACTTCTAAGTTAATTAAGGGAAAATTAAACTAGAATCCTTCTAGGTGCCATTTTCAATATTTCTTATTTAAATTTTCAACACCCCCTCTCAACAAGAAAGGAATTCAACTCTATACCAATTTGGTACGTTTGGAATGTCCTAGACTCAACATTTCTCTCTATTGTTGTTTCTACTGCAACTTATGAAACTGAAAAGCATCCAAATTGAATTAGTATGATGCATATGTCATTAGTGTCTCTGAATGTTACTAACTATTGCACTTTCTACTGAAAACTTTGCATTGTTTCTAACTCTACACTATGTCATCTGCACTGCTTCCAACTCTGCTCCATTCTCTATTATATGACTACTTATAATTTTTTCCTTTCTCACTTTGACATCTGACTGCATCAACTGCGATTGATCCATTATGCTACTATTGACTATGGGATCTCATATAAAGGTAAAGATCCTTGAGAAAATACATCTCAGTGGACCCTACCCAAATTTCTTCACTCTTGGGACTATTGTCTTACATTACCTCGCCTCTCACCTGGAGGTCTAGATGCATGTAATCCTTCTACCCACTTGCCTCAAAATTCCACCCTACTCGAGGTCTCTTCTTGAGTGGATTTTGCTATCACCTACATATTTGGAACATATGTAGGGACAACAACAATGCAAAGTTTTCAATAAATAGTGCACCAACCAGGGAAAATTTTAGGAGCTAATATTCGTAGATGGACTAATTTTCCATGTATTTTCCAAAAAAAATATTCGCCAATTCCCATTTTTTCCTAAAAGTTATTCGCCCAAATTTTATAAGAAAAAAATATTCTACCTTAAAAATTACCAAAATTTTATAGAGGCTATATAAAATCATTTCAAGTTTGAATAGTTTTACTAAAATAACACCAAGACTTTTATAGTTTTCATATTATGGATTTTCCAAGATTCGCCAAGGTTTCAAATCCTTAAGATAAATTTGCATCCTTAAAATTTTCCCTCTCACCAACTAGTAGCAGTCAGAGACTCAGAAGACAGATGTATCATACCGATTTATTTTGGATGTTTTTTCATTTTTAGGAGTTACACGAGTAAAAAACACAAGATAAGTGTTATATGAAAACCATTCCAAAGGTATAAGATCAAGATAGATTTAATTCCTTTCTTGTTGAGAGGGAGTGTTGAAAATGGCAAAAAGAAATATTGAAAATGGTACCCAAGGGGGCTTCTAGTTTAATTTTCCCTTAATTAAATAGGAAGAGAAATTTTAATTGCATCTCATGACAACTTGTATTAGTTAAGTCAGTCAGGAGGACTAAGTTAGCTTATAAAATTCAATTTGAGGTCCATAGAGGAGGCATGTACAGTTATCCCATGATTTTAAGGGGTCTAGTTACAGTTATTTGTGTGTTTTAATTAGTCAAGTCAATTATTCGAGTTAAAATCAGTTTAACTAGTTCTAATTGAGAGGTGAGATAGTGAGAGGTCCAGTGAATTAAATCTAATTTAATTCACATTCAGTGTTCAATCATATTACTGATATTTCACTATAAATAGTTGTTGCACGTAAGTTCTAAGGAAAGCCTAGTTCAGATTGGAGTTAAAGGGAAGTATACTATCAGCGGTATAATTATAAACTTGTATAGGTGGTGCATGCAGTCAGAAGAGGGACTAAAATATATCATTCCTTAATTATAGAAAATGCCTTTAAAAAGAGGAATGAAGGCAAAAATTTAATCATTATTTTCATGAGCATGAGTTGGTGATACGAAGCAATCGGAAGCACAATTTTGTGTGTGGATATTTTGAAAGAAAGGTGGGTCAAGAGAAGCTTAGGCAGAGGTTGGTAGTGAGACAATCAACATAGTGCATAGGTTTCTCAGGAAGAGAAATAACATTGTATTTTTTCATGATATTGACTTTATACAATATATAGATAGTGGGGTTTTGAGTAGTTTCTTTCCCTAGATACATATTATGTTGTGCGATTTATTATTTCTTTCTCTTACTTGTTATGTGATTGTGCGATCATGTTTTGTTTCTAAAAATTTGTAGATGCATTCAGTATTTTGTTTTAGTACATTACAAGCTCAGATTGAATCCTATTGTTATATTTTCTACACTACCATCTTCATTTTTCATTATGTTCCTTTCAATGTTACAATACATCTATATACATTAACCTTGGATTATAACATAACCGTAGTTCCCTTGACCAGACCTACAAAATAACATGGAAAAAAAAACATCATTCCCAAAATCATGTTCTCAATCGATGCACAGAGTCATAGGTAGGTATGCCCATCTAATATAGAGTCGAAAAAAATTTCCCATGGTGCTTCCCGAGACCCCGTGGCAGCAAAGGGGGAATGACCGCACCCCCTCTTACCCACCGCATCGTGCATGGGGATATTCATGGAAATAATATAACACACACCCAACACTCATAAGAAACCTTATATATTTATGGAGTAGCCACAATTATAAAATCAGAGAGGAGACCAAGTGGAGGAATCTATTAGGGTCCTATAAGTATCGATTCATAATTTGGAATTGACTTATGATAGTCTTGTAAAATATGTACATACCTTGCTTTCTACAAGTTGTTTTCCCATATTTTGTAAAAAATAAAAAAATAGAAAATCAAAAAGAGGGTAAAAGTCCTAAAAGAAAGATCAGAGGACTTAAAAAATATAGACCCCAAAAGGAAAAGATGAAAATAAAACATGAAAGTGTGTGAGTCCAAATGCCACTACTTTTTAGTTTTTTCAAATGATTATGGAAGAGTGTCAATAAATGCCATAATCCATGTTGAGTTAAACTGTTTAATCTTAACTTTTCATGTTTTTCAACTTCCATGTTTTAGATAGTGAATAAACATTAGTCAGACAATGTAATCCTGACTAATCAGTAGATAGGTAGAGAATAATGAGGAGCTCATCAGTTTAATATGAGCCCTCGGATGAAATAAGGTAGAATTAGATAGTTTTATGCTTTCAAAAGAATAAAATGTCTCAAGGTAGAAAGCTTAAATGCACCTGCTAAAAGGGAGAAAAAATGTTAGAGTAATGTTGGGTAGGTAGAAATAAGTGGGAAAAATCATGTAAATATTCTTCACTGGGAAAAAATCACTAATTTCCCTTCCCCTGTAAGTCTTCAATATTCTACACTTCCAGTCAAAGAGGCTCTGAGAATTTCTCTGACTTCTGTTGGGATCGGACCCAAGGCTTAGTGACTGGATAGTGGAAAAAGTTGAATTATTATGATAAATTCCCCCTCAACAATATTCATTCATCATTCATACCTTTAATTCATTTTCATAAGTAAAAGCTCCTTTTTTACTTAATGATACATAAAAACCCATTTGATTAACTCCCTTCATTCATAAAGCATACAAACCCTCAAAAAACACTCTATCCTGAGTAAAAGTGGTAAAGTTATGACATAATAAGCTTTGCTTTAAAAATTTTCACTTTACTTAGTCATATAAGTGTATTTTGTGTATTCCTTTCTCCATGTCATATTAATTTCTAACTTATGCTATTAAATCCCTAAAATTACCTTATCCTACCTATATAATTCCTTTTATGTAAATATCCCCCTAAAACCCACTATTATATAGTTTTTAGACCAAAGTTAATATGCACATGTCGAATTAAAATCCCAAGTTATACCCCCTTTGGTCTAAAACTAACATTAACCTAATATCCCGCCCCCTATGGTTATAGACCTTTCAAAAAGTCTAAAAATATATAATAAAATAAAAATATTGTAAAAAGGTTTTTTATACATACCCTGTGTATTTTCAACACGCGAAAGCATTACACTACCCATTACATTATATCCTAAGTATTGGAATGCACCGCGCCTTTGTAAATACATTTGCTATCTCACCCTGCCTAGATTTAAACCTTTTTCTCTTTTTCCCTTTATATAAAACCCCACGTTTTATATAAAATTAACCCAAGATTTTAACACCCCGACCCGCATATATAAGTTCTGCTTATGTAATATTACCCTTTATCATATAAAAACATTGATTTAAAAAAATGCATTATACAAAGGTTTTATTATATTATCCATTGCCCAGCACATATTATTTAAACCTCGATCCCACATCCATTTGACCGCACCTTCCCTTCTAATCCTGGCCCTTCGCTTCAATCTTTTAGATCCGACGGTGCAAGATCCCTATCCTGCCTGTAAACCAAACATTCACCCAAAGCCAAAATGGATGCGAAATGGGTGGTTTTCCAATTTCCACCTCCTTCAACGTGGCGCAAAACTATTCGATCACATTTGTTTTGGAAAATATAGCTTACCACCCTGAGCCAACGCGAAAACCATTGATGGTTTCACATTTTAAAATCAAATTTCTGCCCACCATTTGATGGGACCTGCAATTAATGCATTTACGATGGTTGAATATCGAAGTTTTAAACCTTTATTATACCTTTTTTAATGTATAGTTGTGTATTTCGAATTGAAAAAGAAGCTCTAAATGACTGTATTAAAACCTCTCAACTGTGTTCAAGCCCTTGTTTATCAAATTCAAGTTTAAAACCAGATTTGACCATAGATTTCACTTTTAAAGACCATCTAAACCACTTGATGCACCAGTAAGCCGAACCCAACCTTCCTTCGACCTCAACATTTCAGAAACCCTTTCAAGCATTCAAATACCTACAAATTAAAGGTGTTTTTCGATAGTTTAAAACCCTGCACAGTCAATTCTGAACTATTCTTAAGCAAAACAATCTTTCAAATATAAAAATTCACTGTGAAAATTCCCTAAAAATGCCCAAAACAGGCCAAACCCTCGCAAATTTTCCCCAAAAATTGATGTGTCCATAAACACCCCTGTAAAAACTAAATTACCTCAGCTTACAACCTCTAAAGGTCAATTCTTACACCAGAAAAGGGTTGCAGGACTACAGATATCCTGAAAATGCCTTTTTATAGTCCAAATTATTCAGAAAACCCTCGTTTTCTGTCTTAAACCAGTTTGCATATCCAAAAATCTTAATTAATCAAAGAAATCACTTGAAGACTATCTTTGCCTATAAATTGCTAAAATTATCCTTTGTCTAAAGAAAAAAACTCCCTGGTAATTTCCTAAGTTGTGGGATTTGAACTTTTTGTCTAAGAACACTAGGGGTAACCACAAACCTACTTTAAATCCTAGGATCTAGCCTTCCTAGAATTTAGAGAGGGCTCTCTCTTTAAGATTTATCTTTGCTTTGATTTATGTTTTTAGGCTAGTTATGATAGAACAATTGGTTTTGTTTTTAAAATTTTTGGTGGGTAAAAATAACTTAGGATTAAACTAGGGAGAGATATACTTGTCCATTGGGCTATGAAGTCTAAGTCTAGATAGTAGTACTAGAAGGCAAGGCCAAAGGGTACAAATGTATTCAGGGCAAGGTAGATAACACTCAGAGATTTGGGGAAAGGTTTTTTGATGAAATGGTATGATCGGGATAAAGGGCAATAAAGGATCCTTTAATCCGGAAAATGGAAGGAGGCAGGGGTCAAACGGGAGTAGGAGAAATTAAGAATTCCTAACACCGGAAATCAACAAAAAGCATTTAAATGGTAACTAGTTAAAGACAGGGAGTAAAGGACTATCCTGTAGTAATATTCCTAGTTACTCATTAAGATAGATCAAACACATAATGAATTGCATGAAACTCAGAAAAGAAACAATGACAACAAGAAATATACTTCACTCTTCAACTTATCGCATGAATCTTGAATTATGATGCCACTTAATCTTTGTCTAGTCTGCTACTTTGAATTCAACACATGAGAGCCTCTAAGGTATCAGCAAAATTCTATAGTAATCTTAGCAATTTTATTCCACACTTAACACTTCGAATATAGAAGTATTTATACAAAATGTTGTTTACAAATATCCTAGAGAAATGTAGGAATATCTTTAGAAAATATAAAATATCTTCACAAAATAAGAGGGACAACTGCTTAACAAATTAGCAAGCTGTCCTCTTATCCAAAATATATAGAACAACTTTATCTAATAAGGAGCTTTTTATTGAATAGTTGTCCTGCTTGCTGGTTGTTTAGGAAATATCTTTGTTTGAGTTGCCTTGGATGACACACTTTCTTATGATACTCTTTAACGCTGCCTCTTTAAGCACTGATACAGTTTGACTGATTTTTCACTCTTTACTACTAAAAAATATGTCTTATTGTAGTAAAAAATTAGTTGATTGTTTCTTTATTTCACTGTTTTTGCTGGACTATTTTTAGTGCATTTTTCTTCACTGTTTTACCTTTTCACTGTTACATTAAATCTGTGAATGCTTGCCATTGCTTTGCATTTAGAATTTTCAAATTTTTTAGCTTTCTAAAGTTCTCATCGGCATCTGTATATTTGGCAAAGGTAGGTTTGGAAACAAAAATATGCCTAATCTCATGCTGAAGAAAAAGCAAGTCTTCAAAATATTGAAGGATGACCTTTCCCATATGAGTGCCTTGTGGCAGTGGTTTATTAATTTGTTTTTTTGCAAACTCTCTTATCTTCTTATCATAATATTTTTGGGGCATTAGTTTCTCATTAAAGACATGAATGTCTGGCAAGCCCTTCTTTCTCAAGTTTGTATACTTCACCGTAAACTTTTTTATGGACATATTCATTGCTCCACACTTCTCTTCTAGGTTGTTCATCAAATTTTTCTTGGTCACAACCTTCTTGATTTGTAATATTTTTTCAGTTCTATCCTATACCTGTAACTCTTCTAACTCTTCTATGTTCTTACTATTCAAGAAATTAATGAGTTTTAAAGCCTGTGATGGCTTATCAGCTAACTCATCCTTGGTTTTCTGAATCTTAGTTTGGGCTGCCAACAGTAAGTCTCTCTGCTCATAGATGTCCTAAATTGAAGGCCATTGAGAATTTATGGCTTCAATAATATTTGTCCAAAGATGATTATTGATGTAGGAAATATGTTCAGTAAATGTTAACTCCTTTTGTAAATTCTCTATTTTTTCTTCAAGTTTTATGGCCTTCTCCTCATGATTTTTAGCAGTCATCAGTGCTATTTTGTAGGAGGCTTCAAGACTTCGAATTGTCTTTTTCAAGCTATTTATTTCATTGGTTTTCAAGGACATTTCTTCCATAGCTTTCACTATATGAATTGCTCCATATGTTTGTTATACCTGAGTTGTTGAAGAATCTGTGGCTAATGTAGTAGCTAAATTCATCGACACTGCAGTTGTCGATGGCTCATTAGGTGCTAATTTTTCTCCCAAAGTAGAAACCACAGCTGAGGTAATTTCTGGTATAACTGTAGGAATAATTTGAGCTTCAGTTTCCTTTACAGTTTCTTTCTCCATAAAAATTTCATCCATTTGAGTCTCCATTTCTTTAATCTAAGTAGTTAATTTTAGGATCAACTGCATCATCTCTTCTTTTTCTGTTTGATCCTGAAGTATTTTTTTGGTTTGTGGGTGCTTACTTTGAGGAAGCTTCAGCTGTTTCCTCAAAGCGGAAATATCGTCATTTTTCTTTTTAATCAAAACTTCAGCATCCTTAACATCTGAGGGATCAATTCCCACCTGCAAAACTAAGTCTTCTAAGGCCTTAATCCTTAGATCTTTGGCATAAAGGGATCCCTTATCCAGTTTCATTTGATCCTGCAGGTTAATAATGGTATTCTGCAACTTAGTAGCACTCATAGCCTTTGTCACCACAGTTGAATATAACATTTTAGAACTATGTCTATGGAATTCTATCTGGTCAAGCTCATGAATGTTTTCAGTATCTACCTCAAACTCCATATTTTTGTAATCTGCTACTGTCTTTGGGGTTGAAGTAGTTGTCTGCAGGAATGACATAATCATTTTATTTGTCAAATAGTCCAAGGCTATTAGTAGCCTATTTTGATTCCTTTATTTTTTCTTAAGAAACTAAGAGTAAATCTCAGATTTGATTTCTTCATTCTTTTTCTTGATTTTCTTGTACTTTTATTTGAAATCTAAGTCTTTTTCCTCAGTTGTCTATGAGGAAGAAGCATTCATATTTTGGGATTTTTCAGTCATCTGAGTATCTTTTTATTTAGCTGATGTTTGTTCCTTTTCAATCTCCACTAGAGTCTCATTAACTATCACTGTGGCTTCATCATTTTTTACCTCAGGCTCATTTGTATCCTCAACATCAATTATCTTTTCTTTTCCTATGGAACTAAATTTGAGCCTTTTGTTGTAAATCAGCTTGAATTTTGTCTCTGTGGTGGTCTCGACTGTATAAGTTCCTTCATCTCTGCCTCTTTTTGATTAAGTTTCAGGCTGTTTTACAACTACCAGAGCTTGTGTAGTATCCATTTTTTCTACTAGCTCTACCTTGACTGTTGTATCTATCATAGTGTTCTCTAACCATTCTGCCTTATTTGAAAACTTCTCAATTTCTAGCTTAGGTTCATGTATAAATGGTGTAAGTTTGAATTTAACCATTAAATTACTCAAGATCCCTTAACGATCATAGTTCCATGGAAATCTCTCCCTGAAATTTAAATCCTACTAACATCTTGGTGATTTCATTTTCTGATTCTCTGTTATTGATGATAAAAGGCCCAACTTGATTTTTAAGCTTGAATTGGGTCTTTTTCTTGGCAGCTAAGAAGTTGATGGAGTCAGAATTTAGAATTTTCCTTAAGTATTCCAATGCAAAAAATCTCATGCACATGTATTTTGGAAACTTATAAGGTAATAAGTTTGAGCCAAATATTCTTATCTTTGTGTGTTTTTCATAAAGAAATCAATCTCCCATATTATTTTGTTCTGATAACTGCAATATTCTTTTCATGTCTTCATTTACTCTAGGCTGCTTTTCTTTGTATAATATATTCATTGCTGGCTGGAGGAATAGGTCTGAAAAATATGTATAATTGAACTCATTGCGTTCTTTCCTCAGCAAATAATTCCAAAAGATGATGGACAGAGGATGGCCCTCTAAGTCCATTTTTTGCAATGAAATTGGAAAATTGTCTGCTTGGAAGAACATAAACGAATGAAACAAGTATAATGAGTACCTAAACACCACTTTAGTGGGTATTTTGGTGAATTGGTGATGAATGCTATCAGCTATGAAATTGGCATAATAAGAAATGAGTGCAAGGGGTTGACTTGGAGATAATGTGGATAGGAAACCAAGAATGGATTCATCAATGAATCCATCTGTGAAATATCCCAGTGTAAAAAACATGGAAATGATATGCCTTGTCCCTTTAGGAAATTTGGTAGTTGAATAAGGAGGGTTCAATTTAGGGATGTCAACATGAGCAGGCATAAAGTTCTGAAATATCATAAATATTTTTGGGAAATCCAAGCTTAAGTATAATTGGCTTAAATATTCAATAGAAAGGCGAACTAAATTGGGATCAGATGGTAATTGCAACATTTGATTTATGGATTCTGTTTTGATTGTAGAAAGGACCTCCCTGTCTGCATTAACAATACTTCTTTGTTCTGCTACATAATGCTTTTGACACAGTCTGACAAGGTCTTGGCCAGGATGAGTCAAAGGAACTACATATTGGGGCAAATGTGTCTCCCATATAGGTATTTCCTCTTTATCAAGGTATTTATCATAGCAGAAATTGTGGATTTCCAAAAGGTTAAATTCTATCACAGGGTCAGCAATCTTGTAATCCATATCAGTTAATGGAATGGTTTCTTCAGTAGGTACTGGTGGCTGAAGTGGATTTACAGACATAGTGGTTTTAGCAGTAAGTGCAGGAGTACAGTTAATGGATTTTGATGCTTCAGATTTGGGAGGCTTGGATCCACTAGGTCTAATAGGCTTAGAACCCCCAGCTTTGGCTGTCATCTATTTCTTAGTCATTTTTGAATAACTAATGCAAGCTTAAATTTTTTTCTTGTACACTACTACGAACTTTTATTTGTGCTCCAATATTTGACATCTGAGAGGATCAATCGCTACTGATACATCCTGCTACTGTGTATTGTGGTCCCTGTAGCAATGTAATGATCCATGAGACAAGCCATCTCAATGGACCCTACCCAAATTTATTCTCTTAGAATTTTGACTTCACATCACCCCACCTCTCACTAGGAAGTAGGGTTGCATGTGCTCCCTCTTCCCACATGGCTCGAAATTTCTCCCTATTGGAGGTCTCTGCTTCAGTTGGTGTCTCCATTCAGTCTCCTCTCTTCTTCTCCAATTGTGGTTGTTCCACAAATATCTGAGGCTTATTATGAGGCTGCATGTTGAGAGGTAATTTATGCTCCCTCTCACCCACGAAGACTCTAAAATTTTCTTTGATTCTCCAATATTCACATGCATCTGGTACCTCAAGTGCATGCAAGTTCTTGACTAGTCCAAGTTGTAATTGTCCTTCCGTCACAATTTTTTTTGAAAAAGAGATGGTTTTAAATCAGAGATATATCCATCATCCAAACTTAAATTCATGTGATTTTTTTTTTCTAATTTTGGTGTTTTTTTGCAATGAATCCATATATGCTATTTTTATTTTTTTTTGCAAACAAAAAAAATCAAATCTACTCTACAAACTCACTGCACAAAAAATTCTTACTTTGATACCATGTAGAAAACCTAACAATAGGATTCAATCTAATTTTATAAACTACTAAAACAAAATACTAAATCCTTCTATAATTTTTGGAAATAAAACATGATGACACAATCACATAAAAAGTGAGAGAAATAAATAATCAATCGCACAATACAAGATGTATATGTTGAAAGCAACTTCTAAAAACCCTGCTATCTATATATTGCATAAAGTTAAGATCGTGAAACAATACAATTCTATTTCTCTTCCTAAAAATCCCCCGCACTCTACTGATTGTCTCACTACCAACCTATGCCCAAGCTTCTCTTGACACACATTTCTCTCACAAGCTCTATGCACAAACTTGTGCTTCTAATTGCTTGGTCTCACTAACTCGTTCTCACCAAAACAATGATTAAAATTGTGCCTTAATTCCTCCTTTTAAAGATAATTCTCTCTAATTAACTAATGATTTATTTTAGGCCTTCTTCTGACTACATGCACCACCTATACAAATTTCTAATTATACAACTGATAGTATACTTCCCTTTAACCCCAATCTCAATAGGGCTTTCCTTAGAATGACATTTAACAACTATTTTTAGCGAATGATTAGTTATGTGATTGATAACTGAATGTGAATTAAATAAAATTTTATTCACTAGACCTCTCACTAGCTCATCTCTCAGTTATAACTAGTTAAACTGATTTTAACTCAAATAGTTGCGTTAACTAATTACAACTCACAAATAACTGTAACTAGATCCCCTAGATTCATGGGAGAACTCTACATGTCTCCTCTTTTTCCCTCAAATTGAATTTCCAAAGCTAACTAAGTCTTCTTGAATTAGTTAACTAATACAGATTTTCATGAGATGAAATTACAATTTCTCTTCCAAATTAATTAAGAGTGCCATTTTCAATATTTCTTGTTTCCATTTTCAACAGGTAGTCTCGGTTTTGGGATCTAGGGAAAATATTTGTGTATATCTATTTTTTTTTATGCTCTCGCTATTGATTATTTTTATATTTTAATAATTAGTTTTTCGGTAGTTTTGTACATGGTTAAAACATACACTAAGGTTGCATGTTGAGAGGTAATTCATGCTCCCTCTCAATCACAAAGTCTCTAGATTTTCTTTGCTCCTCAGACCGTTGCATGCATCTTCGACCTCAAGAGCATATAGGTTCTTAACTCGCACATCGATTTGTTTCAACTGTCACGTGGTGATGTGTCTAAGGAAAACATTTCCTTTTCTAAATATCACATCATAGCCACAACCTTCCAATACCGCTACATAAATAAGATTCTTCTTTAGTCTTGGAACAAAAAAAAAAAAATCTATGAGTCTGAGAGGGGATCCAAAATCCCTCTAAAAGGTAAATATACCTATTTCGATCATGTTATACATCCTTTCATTTCCAAACTCTATTTTTTGTTTGAGGTCTTTCTCCTCCAAGTCACTAAAGACATATTTATTCCCTGTCATATGGAACGAGGCACTACCGTGGAGATACTACATGCATCCCATTGTAGTGCTTTCCATGCATGCAATGAGATTAAAATGAAGTTCAAATTGTGAATCTAGAGCATCACTTGTTGTCGCAACTACAAGCTCCTTTATTTCCTAATTTTTTTGACATTTCATGGCATAGTGCCCGAACTCGTGATAATGAAAACACTTGATGTTGGAAAAGTCTTTATTATTTCCCTATGCACCCTAGAACTTCCTTCCCTTGTATTTATTCACTTTTCCAACTAATGAAAAGTACTATTATTTGTCTTTGGAATAGGTCCCGCCTTTGGTGTTCTGCCTTATCTCTTCTTGTACCAAGTCAGACCACAATCACTCCCACTCTTGTAAATTCTCCCTCCCATTTATCGAATCCTTGTAGCTATCATAGCTCTTAGGGAGGCCTAGAAGCACTAGGCTCACCAAATCATCTTTGGTAATCATAACACCAACACTTCCAAGCTCATCTAAACATTGAGTGAACTTCTTCAAGTATTTTGGTATTGTTTCACCCTCCTCCATCTTGATTTTTATGAGCTTGTACTTTAGCCCAAAATTCCTGTGGTCATTGTTATTATGAAAAAGATATGTTAAGGCCTTCCAAATAACATATGGAGTTTCATTTCCATGGAGGCTCAAGATAATATGATCTTGAAATCTTAAGAAAATCATTCTCGCCTTTGCTAGATTCTTCTTCCATGCATCAATATTTTGGGCATTTGGTGGCGTGGGCTAGGCAATATCATTTTCTATGAATTCCTTCAATACGTTTTCCTCCAACACTGTTCCATCATATCCTTCCAATTTATTTAATTCTAACTACCCTCTAGGGCATATTCGAGTCTCAATCCACACAAATACATCATGATTTGTTGCTAGTCCTGAAGAATAAATCTACAAATTCGATTCACCTATTAAAAAAAAATAGTATTCTTCTCCTCTATTGTGATCCCTGTTGTGATACCATGTAGAAAATCCACATATATTAAACTGATACTGTAATATGCTAAAACAAAATACTTGAATCAATTCTACAAATTGCGGAAACCAATTACCATTGCATAATCACGTGAAAAAGAAATAGAAATAATATAAATCACACAACACAAAGATTTATCTTGAGAAATACATAGCTAAAAATCTCACTATATATATATATATATATATATATATATATATATATATATATATATATATATATATATATATATATATATTTTATAAATACAGTAAAGAAAGATGAAAAAATACAATGCTATTTCTCTTCCTGAGAAAACTCTACACTATCTCTCACTACCTCACATTGAGCTTGGAAAGTTTGGTCTAATATTTAACCACTTCCCTACACTGAAATGAATAGCCTTGGTTATGAACTCCTGACGGAATTGAGCTCTTATTAATTAGTAAATTCCAATTAATTGATTGACCAACACATCCAAGGTGTCTTGATGACCTCATGCATGACATGTACAATTTTTTAATTATATAACTGATAGTCTACTTCGCTTTAACTCCAATATAAACTAGGCATTCCTTAGAACCGACACGCAAAATCTGTTTATAGTGAATTATAATTTATCTTATTGATAATTTCATGTGAATAAAATCATATTTAATTCACTCAACCTCTCACTAACTCATCCCTTAGTTAGAAATAGTTAAACTGATTTTAACTCAAACAATTGAGTTAACTAATTACAACTCAAAATAAGCTCGAACTGGACCCCTTAGAACTTAGAGTGAACTCTACATGCCTCCAATTTTACCCCCAGCTCGAATGGACTGAGCTAACTAAGTCTTACTGACTCAGTTAACTCATACAACTTGTCATGTGATGTGGAATTACAATTTACTTCTAATTTAATTAAGAGAAAATTAAAGAAGAATTCTTTTGGGTGGCATTTTCAATATTTATTTTTTTCATTTTTAACACATTGTATTTAATTTTATGGAAAGTGAAAAACAGTGTTTCAAACACCAATTTCCCTCAAGAACTAGAAGCATTTTTAGTTTCTTCGGTGCAAATAATCATTACTAGATTTCTGGTCAATATCAACAGTGGGATGACACTCACACAAATGTATGAATGGTTTATATGCACATAATCTAATGGAATAAATTTCTTCTTCTTCTTATTTGCAGGTCCAGGCTTGTTTTCTGCTCTATACGTTGTGTATAAACCATGCGATGTCATGCGCATGATCAAGTTTATTAATCCTGACACTGCATTTTCCACCCAACCATCTACCTGCAATGTTCACTTTTTTATGTATGCAGTGTTGAGATTCAACAAGATGATGAGCTTAGTGAAAGGAGTCGCCTTCACTAAGTGGGCTCGCAGGCTATTTTTGGCGCAAGTCTATTTTTTAGACTATATCTATTTTTAGACATTTCGATCATATTCTATGAGTTATCAAGATGCTATTTTTGGATGGTTGGTCAAGTTGGAAAAATATATGGAATTCCATTTTTAGACATATTGGGAGGGGTCTATTTTTAGACTACCAGTCTAAAAATAGATATGTCGAATATTATTAGCTCTTAATAATATTTGGACTCTAAACATTATCTTATTCTCTTAGAGCACTTCAGTTCAGTGCACAGATGTGGCACAACAGTTGACAGAAGGAATTACACTATTCCTGAGGGTTTACTGGAGCTATTGCATGGAGGACTCAGTTAGAACTCAAGTGGCAGAGTTTTGGTGGAGTTAGAGAAGTAGTTGGTGGAGTTGTATTTATTTTAACTCAGATAGACTCAGTTGAGCTAGTTGTATCTAGTCAAACTGATTGATACACTAGTGAGAGTGGAGTGAATTAATTATTTAATTAATTCACTAAATAATAACTCATTAATCAACTGAATACTACATCAGTGAACTACAGTGCATGGCAGTTTCAGTGGAGACCAGTGGAGAGATAGGTGAAAGGGCAAGTGTGACTATCAGTTGTGACTATAGTGATGCATTGATTGCATCCAATACTCAGTGGAGATGCCAATGAGGATTGCGTGAGAAATTTTGAAGAAATTCGAACTCATTTAGAGCCATTCTTCAGTAGGGATTTCACATTAGAGGTAGGCTAGCAGGTGGACAAGATCGGTGCATGGATTTGCAAGATCGGGCCTGATTAGTGTGTAGCGGTTGTATTGTACTGAGAGCTTGATATGATCAGATTTGTATGAGGATTGTTAGATGATCTCTATGAAATATAGTATATACATATAGTTGGGGTTTTCAGCTTCAGGCTTTCCCGTTAAACAACTGTGTTAATGTGTGTGAATTTTTATTGTTTCATGTGTGCATTGCAATCTTGATTTAATTTCCGCAAATGATTAATGGTGGAATAGATTTTGTATTTTGCATGAAGTTAAAATAGTGTGAGATCAGGAGAATCTTGGACATATAACACATAAGTTATATAATTTCTACATGGTATCAGAGCAGTTGATCATTGGAGGAGATTGCAATTATTGAAGTGGTTGAGTTTTGTGCTGGTGGAATTCGAATTTGCTGCAGTGTTTTCTTGGTGTCGAAGTTGAGCATTCATTGAAATGTCTTTCAACGGATTGCGATTGGAGTATGCCCTTGATGGGAGCTCAAATTACATAGCATGGAAGGACAGGATGGAGGTGTGCTGGATGATAATGGGTTGAAGGATTGTTGGCGTCGATATTCGAACCCTATTTCTAGCGACAAGGGTAAATTGTGACTTGACGTGATGGGCAAAATATGAAAAGTGTTATAGTGTCAAAGGATTCTGTTGGAAGGTGTGAAGGACCGCATTGTGTCCAGCCTTCACGGTAAAGCCACTCCATTCTTAATGTGGAAGGCTTTGAAACACTTGTTCCAAAGCAGAAGTGACCAGAGGATGTTGGTGCTTAAAGACAATCTTAGAAAAATAAAAATGGAGAAAGGCGACAATATACCAAAATACCTCACGAAGTTTTTCCACTGCAAGGATGAGCTGGGAAGTGTGGGGGTTACTGTTGATGAAGAATACTTGGTGATCTTGGCTCTCCTTGGGCTTTCGAAGAGTTGGCATAGCTACGAAGACTCTGTCAATGGACGGGAGAAATTGCCAGGATGGGAGCGACTTTGGTCGGATCTTGTGTCGGAGGAGATAAGGTGGGGTACCAGGGATGGATCTTCATCGAAGAATGAAGATGAAGAAAATTTCACTTTGGCTGCCAAAGCTTAGAAAGTAAAAGGGAATAAATCCTCCAAGTCCGAAGCTAAAGGCAAGAAGCAGGATTTGTCCAAGGTGAAGTGTTTTCATTGTCACCAGCAGGGGCATTTCGCCACTAATTGCCCACAGAAGAAGAAAAATAAGAGCGATGCTGGTTCTGCAATAGGAGAGGCCTTAGCCTCACAGTTTGAGATGGATTTTTCGTTGATCTCATGCTTGGTTTCAAGTGTGATGGGATCGGTGTGGTTTCTTGACAGTGGTGCATCTTTCCATATGACCAGAGACAAAGATTTTTTTAGTGATCTGGATGAAAAGGATCCTAGAGTGCACATCGAGATGGGCGATGATGGTAGATACAATGCGACTGGTATCGGGACCATTTCCTTTAAGAGGGAGTCTAGTAAACCATTCATATTGAAGGATGCCATGCATGTTCGAGGATTGAAGAAGAATCTGATCTCTGTGGCGATGTTGGAAGACAAGGGTTACGATGTTTTTTTTAGCGAGGGAAAAGCCTTCCTGCGCCATAAAACAACTAGTCAAACCAGGAGGATAGGGATTTGAGTCAGGCAATATTTATCAATTGCAGGTAGATGGCTACGCATAAATTTCAGGAAAAGAAGAAGGAGTGGTGAGCCTAGATGAGGGCGAATTTTGGCATAGGAGATTGGGCCATCTTCACCGTCGCGCTTTGAAAATTTTGCAGCATATTTCTACCGGGCTTTCCAAAGGTACACTTGCGCAGTCAGATCAGTGCAAGGGATGTACTTTGGGAAAATTTGTGAAGACCACTTTTCATGAGAAGGATAGTCGTGCCTCTATGATCCTTGAGATAATTCACAAAGATGTGTGTGGACCTTTCTCGGTTGCTTCAACAACAAAGCACAGGTATTATGTGATATTTTTTGATGAATTTTCTCGTAGGTGCTGGATCTTCTTCATGCAGAAGAAGAGCGAGACATACTCAAAATTCTGTGAGTTCAAGGCGCTTGTTGAGAAAGAGTCGGGGAAGTAGGTGAAAGCTCTAAGGAGCAATAATGGTGGTGAATACATCTCTAGCGAATTCAAAGACTTCTGTAGCAAAGAAGGAATTCGAAGAGAACTCATAGCGCCTCATAACCCATAGCAGAATGGGGTTGCAAAGAGAAAGAACAGAACGATCGTGGGTGTTTCACGGGCGATGTTGCATGATCAAGGCCTTCCCATACACCTGTGGGCTGAACCATGCAACACTGTGGTTTATGTGCAAAACCATTGTCCTCATAGAGTACTTGGCATGAGTACACCCGAAGAGGCATTTTCTGGTAAGAAGCCTGATATCTCTCATTTGAAGATTTTTGGCTCACCTGTTTACATTCGTGTGATGAAGGATGCCAGGAAGAAGCTTGAGCCGACCGCAGAGGTTGGGATATTTTTGGGGTACAAAAAAACACCCCAAAATTATCATGTGTATTTGCCAGACACTTCGATGACTATCGTGGGACGGGATATCAAATTTCATGAGGAGAAATCCATGAAGTTGTCGCTTGAGAGGGAGCCACATTTGCATGCAGAAGAGGAGCTACTTGTTCCTAAAGATGAGCCTCAAGATGTGGATCAGCCACAAGAGGAGGTTCATGGAGTGGAAGAAACCACTCATGCAACACCAAACATCAGAGAAACTAAATCTTGATGCAGCGCAGAATGTAGGAGCTCCTACATCATAGCGCAGATAGAGACATTCACTTGAACGATTTACTAGATACATGGCTCTGATGAGCAAGTGTATCGTGATGGAGCCATCCTCTTTCGACGAATCTGTGGAGGAACCCGCATGGGTAGATGTCATGGTGGAAGAGTATGATTCAATTTTCAGAAACAGTGCATGGGAGATTGTCCCAAGGCCGGAAGGGAAATCAGTGGTAGGTTCGAGATGGATCTACAAAGTGAAGCAAGATGCTGATGAGAGCGTTGAGAAGTATAAGGAAATATTTGTTGCCCGGGGCTTCTCACAGATCGAGGGGATCGACTATGAAGAAACCTTTGCACCTGTTGCAAGGTATTCTTCCATACGAACCATCCTTTCTTTCTCAGCGCAAATGAGTTGGCACATTCATTAGATGGATGTGAAGACTGTGTTCCTCAACGAAATCATTGAGGATGAGGTGTACATTGAGAAGCCTGAAGGATTCGAAATCTTCAGTAGAGAGTCGCATGTGTGCAGGCTCAAAAGAGCACTACATGGGCTAAAACAAGCACCTCGTGCTTGGTACACATGGATAAACAATTATTTCACTAGACTTGGTTTCGCCAAGAGTGAGGCGGATCCAAACCTATACCAGATTGTGGTGGAGGGTAAGCTTTTGATCATTGTGATTATGTAGATGATTTAATACTAACGGGTGATGAACTATTGATACACTCATGCAAGGTAGATCCTGCAAAGGAGTTCAAGATGAAGGACTTGGGCCTCCTTCATTATTTCTTGGGATTGGAAATTTGCAGCAGAAAGGTGAAATGTTTGTGTCTCAAGGAAAGTACGCCTGAGAGATATTGGAGAAGTCTCACATGCAAAGCTGCAAGCCTATCGACACTCCTCTTCCTGGTTTTTGGAGGAAATAGGATGCTACATCGACAGAGGTAGTGGATGCCACTGTTTATCGACAGTTGCTTGGTTCTCTCATGTATCTAGTCAATACACGACCAGACATATGCTATGCCGTGAACCAGCTTTCACAAGCGATGGTGAAGCCTACCAAGCTCTTTTGGAAGGCAGGCAAGCATGTCCTGAGGTATCTCAGGGGCACATCTAGGTATGGATTGTGGTACAGATAGTCAGATGAGGTGAAGTTGCATGGCTTCACAGATGCAGATTGGGCAGGAAGCCCAATGAACATAAAAATCACATCCGGAGGGATTTTTAGTATCGAATCTACAAAATTTTCTTTGTACAACAGGAAACAAAGATGCGTGGCACTCAGTTCAGCGGAGGCCAAGTACATGGTAGCAAGTTTGGCTACATGCGAGGCTATATGAATGAGGAAGATCTTGGTCAGTTTGTTCGGTTCTCACTTAGATCCTACTGTGATATATTGTGATAATAAGAGTTGCATTAAACTCTCGGTTAATCTAGTATTTCATGATAGATCTAAAAATATTGACATCCAGTACCATCATATCAGAGATTGTGTGCAGTAGAAGATCATGTTGCTTTCTTACATTCCTACGGAGGATCAAGATGCAGATATTATGACGAAGGCACTCACCAGGAGCAAATTCGAATACCATAGAGATAGGATCGAGGTGGCAGATAATCCCTATCTTGTTGAGAGGGAGTGTTGAGATTCAACAAGATGATGAGATTAGTGAAAAGAGTCACCTTCACTAAGTGGGCCAGCAGGCTATTTTTGGCGCAAGTCTATTTTTTAGACTATGTCTATTTTTAGACATGTCGATCATATTCTATGAGTTGCAGGATGCTATTTGTGGATGGTTGGTCAAGTTGGAAAAATAGATGGACTCAGTCTAAAAACAAATATGTCGGATATTATTAGCTCTTAATAACATTTGGACTCTAAACATGATATTATTCTCTTGCAGCACTTCAGTTCAGTTCATAGATGTGGCACAACAGCTGATAGAAGGAATTACGCTATTCCTAAGGGTTTACTGGATCCATTGCATGGAGGACTCAGTTATAACTCAAGTGGCAGAGTTTTGGTGGAGTTAGAGAAGTAGTTGGTGGAGTTGTATTTAGTTTAACTCAGTTAAACTCAGTTGAGCTAGTTGTATCTAGTCTAACTGATTGATACACTAGTGAGAGTGGAGTGAATTAATTAGTTAATTAATTCACTAAATAATAACTCATTAATCAACTGAAGAATACATCAGTGAACTACAGTGCATGGCAGTTTCAATGGAGACCATTGGAGAGATAGGTGAAAGGGAAAGTGTGACTATCAGTTGTGACTATATTGATGCATTTATTGCATCCAACACTCAGTGGAGATGCCAATGAGGATTGCGTGAGCAAGGCTGGAGAAATTCGAACTCATTTAGAGCATTCTTCAGCAGGGATTGCGCAGTAGAGGTAGGCTAGCAGGTGGAAAAGATCAGTGCATGGATTTGCAAGATCGGGCCTGATTAGTGTGTAGCGATTGTATTGTACTGAGAGCTTGATATGATCAGCTTTGTATGAGGATTGTTACATGATATCTATGACATATATTATATACAGATAGTTGGGGATTTCAGCTTCGGGCTTTCCCGTTAAACAATTGTGTTAATGTGTGTGAGTTTTTATTGTTTCATGTGTGCATTGCAATCTTGATTTAATTTCCGCAAATGATCAATGGTGGAATAGATTCTTTATTTTGCATGAAGCTAAAATAGTGTGAAATTAGGAGAATCTTGGACATATAACACAATAGTTATATAATTTCTACATGTAGAATTAGTATTATCTATGGGTTACTAGCATGGAATATGTTCAATACAAACACTTCAATGTCCTCCATAACAAACCATCCAATATTATATTATATATAAACAAAAATAAAAATACTCTTGCAGAAACAACCATGGAAGTGGAAGTAGAGGAGGACCATCAAGGCCAGGGGAAATTCGTTGGCGTCGAGCATAAGGCGATTGGGGAGTGTCAGTCGGTCTAAACCGCAAGATTCTATAGTGTAACATTGTAAAAAATAATTCAACCGAGTATGATGGAAATTGAAATATCTCATTAGCTAAATCTACCCATCCCAAGCCAACAGAGGAACACCTTCAGTGTAAAAATATATGCAATGTGTTAATCGAAAACATGAAAACATACATATTAGTATTGTGGGTGGATGTAAAATTTATATATTACATATATTATAACATTATTATAATTTATTTATCAAACTTATAGTGGGTAGTTGTCACTCACTACTCTTTTCCAATGCAAGCCGACCCATCATTATTATTTAAAGAAAACTATGCCACCTGAAATTACCAGCTAGTGGGACAAGCTTTTAACGAAGCTGAAAAGAGACAAACTCTTAATCAAACAAAAATAATTTTGGAACATACACAAATTTATATTTATTACTATAATACTAATAATTTTATTTTGAAATTATGATAAAATTAAATATAAAATTAATATGTAATGTATTTTTATTTAAAAGAAATGATCTCCCTGTAATAATTTCACCACTCTTGATTTAAACATAGGTATGTATGTTTTCAAACTTACATTTTGATCATTTATGTAGTAACTGAATTTATCCATTCACGGTAAATAAATTCAGTTACTACATATATGATCAAAATGTAAGTTTAAAAACATACATACTATATGTGAGAGTGTAAACTTTTGTGATCCATATCATATTAAAATAAATCTTCTAGGAAATCACATGAGAAATTTTAGAACCGACGTGTTTCGAACTATTGAATGTAGTTCATCATCCTGATGATGAACTACATTCAGTAGTTCATTATCAACTGCATTTAGTAGTTCGAAACGCGTTGGTTCTAAAAGTTCTCATGTGATTTCCCGGAATATTTATTTTAATACATACTTATGTTTAAATCAAGAGTGGTGAAATGATTATAGGAAGATCATTTCTTTTAAAAAAAAAGACATTACATGTGAATTTTATATTTAATTTTATCATGAGTTCAAAATAAAATTATTAGTATTATAGTAATAAATATAAAATTGTGTATGTTCCAAAATTATTTTTGTTGAGAAGAGAATTGAAATTCACGGAGTTGAAATTTTTTAAAATAAAAATAAATTGAGAAGAGAAAAAAAATATAAAGTTAACAAGTATTAATATTAAATAATTATTTAAGATTATTTACAATATATTACTTAATGTTTTTAATAAGCAATTAGTAATGATATACGTAATACACATAAATTTAATGTTTTTTGTATTAAATTAATAATAAAAAAAAAAAAGCAACTTCAAATTAGCACTATTATAACTATTGAAGCTTCTGGAAAGAAAAAGAAGAGTTTCTACATGTTTCTAAGAGAGTATCACCACTTTAAAGATACTTAACATGCATCCCAATACTTGTTCCATAAATACTTCAATATATATCAAATTAGCACTATTATAACTATTGAAGCTTCTGGCAATAAAAAGAAGAGTTTCTACATGTTTCTAAGAGAGTATCCCCACTTTAATGATACTTAACATGCATCCCAATACTTGTTCCATAAATACTTGAATATATATCCAATACGAAGTGCAATGAGCTTGCCACATATGATAATAAAACAATGTGCAAGAAATAGAGATCACATTGTTTTCAAAATACTTTGATACGTAGGGTTAATTGTGTTGAAACCTCTTTTCATGGTGCAAACATAATAAATTTTATTATAGATATTAATAATCAAGTCCATGGACATGGTATGGATGGACGATGGAGTTAAAGTTTGTACCAAATAAGAAACTAATATTGATATTGTTAGTAGTGCAAAATCGTACAGGTAGAAGACATTAGAAAATGTGAAGCGGAAGGTATAAATAAAGATTTACAGGTAAGATATACATTACAAGAACTAAAAATTTAAATTTTCTTAAGGTTAAGCAGGAAAATTTTTGGACCGCACATAGGAAGCACTGGTCCTGGGCGATCATTGTCGCTTTTTCTTTGATACTCGTGAAGAACATCGTGTCTATCCCTCCAATAGTTGTGCGGTCTTGAGGACGCGGAATGTCACCATCCAAGACCACTTGGCACACTTGGAGAAAAAGATTCTGACTCAACCTAGAAAAGTATAGTCATCTTTGAGCCACCATGAGGCTTTAGTGCAACACACAAAGGAATCATACCCGCACTCTTGTGTCACCATCCATCTTGTACCAAGAGAGGGAGGGAAATTTTGAAATTTGTCTATAAAATTCAGCTATGGGGAGAGAAATAGGAGACATTGTTATGTTGGCCAAATATCTCATCAGCAAACCAACCTGTGTTGTCCAGCAACAAGAGGATTGGAAGGATTTAGTTGTTGGCCACCCAATACCTCAATCCAAGAGAGAATATTTCACCATGTGTCCATCGATCTACCATCCTTTCAGAGGGAAGAGAGGCTTGCTGAAAACTTGAGGGGAAGAGACACCCTTGTCTTGGATATTGGAGCTTCGTAGCTTGAAGGATCCACTACAAGAGATTTATCATTTGATCCTCTACTACTACCAACACCTAATAAAGGGAGATAACTCTCCATTATTGATTTATTAGCTTTTTTTCTCTATTGAGCATGTTTCTTGTGCATGTTGTTTTTTTTTGTTTATTTATTTATGTAGCATGCTATGATTCCATTTACCTTACCTTATTAGATGCTAAACTTGTTCAATTAACATTTGAAAAACCACTTTAACCTATGACTTGGATGTAAGTAATCAATCTCCCTACTCAACATAGTGTATATTGTCTGCCCATGCATCAAAAACACTACCACAGGAATGGCGACTCCACTAGATTATTTCTTTTGAGTTAACGATTGTTGATGCAGGTCCTCTCTCCTTCTCAGACTTTCTACAAAACATTCCCCTTCTCACTCTCAGCACTTTTCAGTCACCTTCTGTGAGAAATTTGGCTGAAGGAAGGAAAATTTTTCCAGTCTCTTCCATCCATGCACATTCTGTATAGACAGGCGTGTAGTGTTCCTACCTATGGGAAGATAAGCCACGCGGTAGGAAGTAAGCCCAATTTTCAATTATTTTTCTCATTATTTTTTCAGTTGTAAGGTGTTTGCAACCCCTAAGAAATTTTCCATCACTCTCCTTTGATATTTAATGACTGGTTAAGAAACGTATTTTCTAGAGTTCAACCTAGAATCTTAGTTTTAATTTTACTTTTTTTATATTTGCAAATCACAAGCAGTTTAAGTAGGGGGAATTAAGTGGCCTTCAATCCACATATGTCGTCCGAACAAATTATTTGCTAATAAAAGATACAAAACACATAGATCAATTATAAGAAAAGTAAGTGGCCCATATATCCACATATCCTTAGCTAATTCTTGTTTTTTCGCTTTTTTTTCATTATATTTGTTTATTTTTTTCATTAGTAATCGAGACCAGGACCAAACAGTCGCAAATAAAGTAAGTAATATTTGCCACTCGTGCACCTTACGGTGAGCCTGGGTATGCATATGAACACTTTCCTACAACAATTTTCCATCTCCCTATAGTGCAAACTTAGTCTAACCAGGCAAGGTGCAAGCAATTCATAATCCACCTATCGTTTATTTTTTGCAAGGAACATTCACACATAGGGTAATTTGACAAGGAATGTAAAGGATCGACACATATCCACATCTTATAACACTTGTGATTGTACACTCCAAAGCACACATGAAGCATCAGTAAGCATTGGATCAAAAGGCACCCAGTGTGTTTGGACCTTTATCCTCTTCTTACACTTGCTTCACTAAAGGAAACCATAATAAAATTGAGACTCTCAAAAAAATATTCACTAACCGAACTCACTAAATTCTCCCCATAGGGGCCACAAAAGAAATTATAGTTCAGGTTAGGACCATCAGGGGTAGCCATCTAATAAGCTGCTGTGGTCATTCTACATTTTGAAAAATAGATGTTAACTTCTTAGGGAACAAAATACTCGAGCATTACCAGAGACCCGATTTAAAGGAGATGAAGCTTAGGCATAATGCACGCGGTACTCTTTGGGGCTACATGACCCATCTAGTGCTGAGTACTGGTAGATGAATACCAAGAAGCTCAAGACTCGAATGCGCACGTGGGATGATGTTACTTAGTGGAAAAAAGTAAGGCAGCATTCCCTATATGTGATAGTGTGGGCAGCACTAGATCCTCTTACAATAACCTTGGTCGATTCTTTGGCTACTGGAAGGCATCACCAATTCTTTCGGGACGTTAGCCCCAGTACCCATGCGAATACATCTTCTCAAGGCCCAGTTACATTGAGGGTTTTAGGATGATTAGGTCTATTTAGGATTTTTTTGAGTATCATACACAAAAACTACCAAACCATATTTTTTGTGCTTTCTTGATCACATAACATTAAAATAATGGAAAACCTACATTTTATTTTTTCTCTTTATTTTATGCATAATATCGTATTTTCTTTGATAAAAATCTTCCTTCCCTCAGCAAACTGAGAATAATACTAAGACTAAACTAGTCAAAACCATAACGTACCAAAAGTGACCTTGTCGATCTAGACATTTCTTGGACCTCCCCCCATTAGAGGGAGGTGTTCTAGGTATTTTTACATTTAGGTCTCAAAGTTGACAAACCACCACCCTTTTCGATTCATCCTTTATCAGGGCATATGTGATTTGAAACTTCCAAGGGACTCCCCAGACCACACCAGTGGAAACCCAAGCGGGGTCACCACACTCAACTCCTCCCACAACCCCTAGAGGAAAGAGGATCACTACCCCTTTGGGGAGTTAGCAAAACATTTCTGTAGGCATGCCACAACGTAATATTCCCCAGGCACCCCCCATGAACCATCACACCCAGAAAATTGTGTTTCCATAGTACATAGTGGAAATGAATACTTAGTTACCTTTGTTAGCCTCACTGAATCTTCCAGACCTTAAAAAGATAACTAATGAGCCCATTGTACATAGCCTTAATTAGCCTCCCATTCCCATGATATTCGAAGGGAAGCAAGTGGAAGACGCTGGAAATCATATCATGACTTTTCACCTATGGTGTTCGTCCAATAGTATCATTGATGATACTATTCGACTGAGTTATTTCAACGCACCCTAATAGGACCTGCAGCGAAATGATATGTCAAGGAGCCTTATGCTTTGCATGGAACCTTTAATGTTGTCACTTCCACGTTTCTCACTTATTTCCAGCTACCTATCCACCATGACTCAGGGATGGAATTTCTAACTCATTTTAGGAAAACGCCCGCTGTCCATATATCATAACATCTGCACGAATGGTGGTGATGTCGTAGTTTGTGTAAATCCAAACTCGACGATAGAATATTGTTGGAGTTATTTTTGAAAAATGTCATAGCATAGATCTCAAAAGACGTGTTGACACAGAAACCTACCTCCGAGGAGGACTCCATAAGAAAATCTCGGCAACTTGAACTCATATACACCCAGTCAGGATATATATACAACGTCCTGCCAAACATCCCATGCTTGCAAACTTATAGAGAGTTACGAGGCGTGTTGAATACTATAGACGAATTGACTAGGTCATTGAACCAAGGTGACTTAGGAAACACTACCCAATACCCAATATATTCGTATGATTCTACCAATAACGTAACGCATCCTAGCTACCACTAGAGTCAATTTACACCTTTGTGGAATATGATAAATAGGGTGTCACCATATCATCAACAACATGGAGGCTTGTATCCTCCCTCGCAAGGGAACTAGTACTCAGCTAGGAATTCTTAAAAAAGAGATCCCCCCCAGCAATATTACAACAACCAAGGACATGGAAACCTATATTCTCCATTCCCCACACAAAATCCACCATCGCAAAACAATGCAGGAATGAGCCTAGTTGAACCATCTCAGGCTCAACAGTGCTAGGCATACGATAAGGAAAATCACAATAACCCTCCTATCGTCGTGATCTCAGTCTGGGGAAAACCCCAACCAACATTAAAACTAGGAGCCAAATACCAACTCCCAAGAGAAAAATAAGAGATCCAGTATAAGGAAAAAAAAATATGTTGAGAAAAATACTGAGAGGGGGGGTGAATCAGTATTTAGGGCTTACTCAAATATTTTTACTTTTTCTTACTTCAAAACCCATACGCTACTTTCCTGAAGCCAAATTGCATATACACGCGGATATCCTTAATAAAACATGCATATGTCCAGAGATCTTATTATGCAGATAATTCTTCACTTATATCATTCCATCATTCATTCATTATATGTTCAGTTAACAGTAAATAGTGCAGTAATAATAGAATAAACCATCACACATAAGCATCACACATGAACACCAGGATTTTAGGTGGAAACCCAAGTCGGGAGAAAACCACCGCTGCCGTTGTCTCAGCCTTCAATATTTTATTATAAAGAAAACATCTTACAACTATGTACTGGCGCAGACTCATACCAGTACGCAGGCACCCACCTGCTCTCGTTTACCAGCCTCTCCTAGAAGGGAGCTACGACCCCCTACTCTCGTTTACCAGCCTCACCTGGAAGGGAGCTGCAACCCCCTGACTGAAGGCTACAACCCTCAGCACCACCATGGACCACATTTCATCAATTTTCATACTGGATCAATAGTAGCATAATCAATATTCGAACAACCCAGATCATCATAGTAGTATGACAGGAGAACAGATCAGACATTCCTTTCTGCGCTTTTTCTTCACTGAACCTACGTATACATCTGCGTATACTTCAGCAACTATTTCAAAACAAACTTCTCATTTTATTCATGCTCTTGCTGAATCCAAACCGCGTATATATCTTCAAACATTGTAAGGAAACGCAATTCTTCAGAATAGATATATATCTCAGATTTTACCCTTCGCTTCAGATACATATTCGCCTCATCTCATTCCACAAACAGATCTAGAAAATACGAATACATTTCAGATCTAAAGATCCCTCTTCATCATTTTCTTCATGGGTGCATTATTAATTCAGATCAATCATTTAACTGTTACCCATTCCATATGGATATACTTCAGAGTGAAGTATTCATTAAAACTCTAGACACTTACCCCCTTTGCATTATGTTTTTCTTCTCCTTATATAGATTTTGCCTTTTTTCAATACCATGAGTCAAAACTACGAACCGTTAATGGTATTCCTGGACGGGGTCACAATAGATAATCCAGCGTATTAAAAATTGAGCCAATTTAAATTGAAAACCCCAACCTTCGTTCTTCCATGCATGAATCGTCCCAAAGGTAGTATTTTATCTCCGCAAAATAATATTATTTCAATTCGGGGGCTTCCTTCATACTTCATAATAAAATTTTCGAATTTTATAACTATAACTCCTCTGACTATTTTAAAACTTTACACTACCCCCGTAACATTAAATTTAATCAAATTCAATGAGCTTTTTAACCCGAACTTCAATTCTCAACCAAACTGGATTTCAATATTTGACCTTGGGCCCACATCGCAGTCGGCAGATCGGCAGTTTCAAACAAAAAATTGCGATTGCGATTGAACAACCAGATGCGATGACCATATAAAACATGGCTCATAGAACAGTCGGGTCCAAACTTTGAGCAAATGCAATCGGGGCACACAATAGAAAAGTTCCGATTGCGATCAGGACACGGATGCGATTTGCACATATTAACTCCATTTCATAATGCCATCGGGTCTGCCAATTTCAAAGTGCAATCGGGCCCAACACTTAAGAGCTTTCGATTATGATTGAGAACTCGGATGCGATTGAACTATGAACTATGGCATATAATCGGATCGGGTCCGGCCTTTGATTGGAGCATATTTCAAAAAGGCCTCCGATCAAACCTTGTGATTTGAACTTTGCGATTTCCATTAAAACATCGCCACGTGGTCAAGTGGACCCACAAGCCTCGGCTGTTGGTGGGGGCGATTTATAATATAACATTGTATTGTGTACAACCGTTCCACTGTGGAACACTGCCACATCCACAAGACATTTGGTTTATGATTCATATATATTGCGATTTGCGATTGCGATTGGAGCGCATCGCATCGCAGAACTCCATATCAACAAGACACTGCTTCACCAAAATAACTTGCGATTCCGATTAAGAGCTTAAGTGGTGGGGACCACTTGTCCCGCCAAAACAGAAATAAAAGACTGCCGCCTGTTTAATTCAATTTTCATTCATTTTGGTTGTTGAGGGCTTAAACTCCCGAAATAACTGTCTTGAAAACTCTGTTCCTCCGTAAATTAAATCTACGGGAATATCTTCGTTCCACTGTTAAAACGGCTCTGCCCATCACCATAATCAACTCTCTTCTGGAAATTTCAGCTGCGGCCCATGATAATTAATTCACCCTTAAATTTCTCCCGTATTTCTTGAATGCGAGTTGCTGTTCAGCAGAACTATGCTGCGCCTTTTTACTCTTTTCTCCCATTTTGTCTCTGATCCTTTTGATCTTCCTCTGTTAACCTTTGCCAACAATCTCCTCCTTAAACAACACACTGCACCATTGTGGATTTACTTCATTAATAAGTAGGATTTTATCAAGCACAACTTCATAAAATAGGTTGCCATCAACTTTATCAAGTAGGTTGCCATTTTCATCAAGTAGGTTGCCATCTTCATCAAGTAGGTTGCCATCAAGGACAACACATTGCATCATATTGCCAACAATCTCCCCCTTTGGACTTGATGGCAACCATGATGGTGTTTGATCACCACAACAAATAGATACATCAAATACCATGATACTCTCCCCCTATTCAAACACCATGATAATCTCCCCCTTTGACATCAAGGGCAAAGGGCGGATCAAAACCAAAACAAGGTTTTTCTTCACATGTAGAAAGAAGAGCTCTTGTAGATCTGATGTGTACTGAAGGTACCATGCTCCCCCTGAGTTCATGCTGAATTTTCAAGCATATTCTTCAATGAAGTACATGACTCTATGACCTTTCCTATCACCAAGGACTTATACTTACATCAAGGATCCAACCAAGTGGATTTACATATATGACTCAGCTACCCAACCAAGTGGGTTTACAAATTTTAACAAGCTCTTACAAGACTTAATATAACAATTTACATCATAGGTCTCATCATGACCCTTTTCATAAAAATACAGAAATGACTTATACAATCAAGATCAAAGAATCTCAAGCATGAGATCAGGCCACAAAAAATAATTAGAATGCCAAGAATGCATCCTTTCCTTATGACCAAAGCTCCCCCTTAGCTTGTGCATCCTGAACACTTTCAACAGAAAATCGTTAAGGCATCTTCATCCAATATCAGAAATATGAGAGCTGAAACATCACCAGAGATACCAAACAGTACTGCCGCTGTGTTTTCAAATGTCATCCAATAATTGTAGCATAAGCACGTCAGTAACCAAGCCTTCCAACTAATGTTTAACCCTTCGGACTTTATAAACTATCCAACGCTTTTAAACAAATTGACCTTTGATCCGGGGGCCCATAAATATAATCAAGTCCGCTTTCCAGATCGACGGTATATATCGCTTTTAGCCATATTTAATTTAAACCATCTTGGTTGAGCCCGCAAACATTAAAGTGAAAAGGACCAATTAAAATAATTCGAACTGGGCCCACATATATGATCAGTGACCCAATCACATTTCCGCTCGTACCTTGGTTAATCTTCGCGCCTTTTCATTATCGTCCGTGCCTCTTCATCAAGCGATTGCCGTCTGATGGCTTCTTTTTAGATCGACAGCGCAAAAGTAGTTTTGCTGGCCGTCTTGGGTCGATTATTAATGTGCGAAGGACTATCGTTATTGTGCGCTTGGCAGTTTTGCAGGGACGCATGTCAAAACCTCTATGGATTCGTTGTCACTCCACGAAATACCACGTATCAATGAAAGGTGGTGCGAAGAAACCCATGGTTTCGCTCCAACCCGTCGTCACTGTTCCTCTTGGTCACGGTTCCGTTCTCCATTCCAGGTTCCGTTTGCGTGTATATATGTGAATTATGCCCTTTATATGTAATTAACCAACTGCTCCATATCTAAAGCAAAACTTTGATTTAAGTATTCTTTCTCCGGTTATATATATATATATATATAATGTGTCCTGTATATACAGAGCGCATCCGAGGCTCACTGTACCATCAACCCGATATCGTATACAACAGCACAAATCTATCCATTCTTACCACTGCATCTTTATACCTTCCATACTCCCAGTCACCGAGTTTCATATCATATATTCAACGACTATATATATAACTCCATTGTTGATTGTATTAACATTGGTTCTTCGAACAAATTACAGAACCGGAGCATCATTAATCCCATCCATTATGCAGATTCAATTTTCTGAGCCGTGACTGAAGTATATACAGTAGTTAACACAGGGACAGAGTGCATAACTATAGAGTCAAACATTCTTGCGCATGCACAGGGATAGATTATCACCAGAACTCAATCATACACAGGATTTCTAACCTCTTTGTCCCTATTTCTTTGACAGACACTGCAGCTCTATAGCTCAAACTGTAGATGCATTCTTTCTGTTGCATCTTTTGAAGCAAAAAGACCTCAAGAGAGAGGTCATATTTTAGAACCATCATAATGCCAACAATGCATTGCTCCCCCTGAACTTATGCCACCTGTACCTGTCTTCTTTACATCAGATGCACTGTTAGAAATAAACACAACTCAAATTATCAAACCTATCATGGGAATCATCATACATTGCTCCCCCTGTGATGATACATTCCTGATTCCTATAGTGTATCTCACATCACTCCTGCAGTCATTATGATAAGTAAATTTTTTTTTTTAGAAATAGATGACTGCAGTAGGGTCAATATTCCCTATGTTTCTGATCGGTCCTCGTTCTTTTTCCAAATTTGCTTGAAATTTCTAATTGTGTGCTGGAAGTTATCCAATTTCTCATATTTGTTCATCCTGCATTCCTTTTCCGCATGTCCATACTTGTTACAAGCATAGCATCTCATGTGACCAGAGAAGTAAGCATAAGGATCATAGTGTATTTCTCTATTCTTCCTTCTATTGCAATCAGCTGATTTATGACCATACTTATTGCATGAAAAACAATATCCCTTGAAGTAACTAGAGTACCTTTCTGAATAGGATATGTTTGATTGTGACTGAAATGATCTGCTCCTGCAATTTGCTGCAACATGCCCATAATTATGACATTTAAAGCATTCAACATTATTGAATAATTTCCTTTGAGAGTTCATGATTATCGGTTGACCTTTTGTTTCTTTCAACACTTCAGGTTTTGCAATGATATCCTTTGAATCTTCAGCACTTTCTTATGAACTAGATTCTCCTTTAACAGTTTCAAGAAAACCAAGACCAAATTTAACAGAAGGAGACCTTTGACTACTAAGAATATTGTCCAGAATCTTAGTACTATCTTGAAACCTCAAGAGTTTATCTTTTTCTTCTATTTTACCTGTGAGAATGTTTACCTCAACCTCCAATCTTTGGCATTTCTTCTTCATACTTTCTTCAACCCTTTTTCCTTCTTCTGTTTGATCATTCAGTTTGAGAATCTCTTCTTTCAACTCATTTTCTTTTTCTTCGAATATTTGTAGAAGTTCTTCATTCTTCTTGTTTGAATTTTCCAGATCTTCTTTGAGAGAGATGATTTCTGCTTCAAGTCCTCATTTTTCAAATAGAAGTTCTTCATTCTTCTTATTTGATGCTTCGAGATCTTCCTTCAGAGAGATGATTTCTGCTTCAAGTCTTTCACTCCGATTGGTTGCTTCATTCTGCAGTCTTTGATATATTTCTATCTGTTCCTTCATTGTTTCTATCTGTCCATTCATTCTAGAGATCATATCTTGGTAGATAGATTCCTTCCTTTTAAATGGATCTTCATCATTAATTTTGAGATTTGCTTCTAGACCATACTATTACTTTCACTAACTTCACCATTGCATGCACAAGAAAGTGAATCACAAGAACAACAATCAGTACATGTTTCATCTTCTTCATTTTCTGCTGCACATCATTTATGAGATACCTCCTTTTGAGTAGCCTTCTTCTTTTGCTTCCTTCCCATTGTGACAGATCTCCTTCAAGCGATCAAGCTTCTGCAGAAGGACCTCCTCTGATACCAATTGTTGAGAAAAATACTGAGAGGGGGGGTGAATCAGTATTTAGGGATTACTCAAATATTTTTACTTTTTCTTAGTTCAAAACCCATATGCTACTTTCCTGAAGCCAAATTTCATATACACGCGGATATCCTTAATAAAACATGCGTATGTCCAGAGATCTTATTATGCAGATAATTCTTCACTTATATCATTCCATAATTCATTCATTATATGTTCAGTTAACAGTAAATAGTGCATTAATAACAGAATAAACCATCACACATAAGCATCACACATGAACACCAGGATTTTAGGTGGAAACCCAAGTCGGGAGAAAACCACCGTTGTCGTTGTCTCAGCCTTCAATATTTTATTATAAAGAAAACATCTTACAACTATGTACTGGCGCAGACTCATACCAGTACACAGGCACCCACCTGCTCTCGTTTACCAGCCTCTCCTGAAAGGGAGCTATGAACCCCTACTCTCGTTTACCAGCCTCTCCTGGAAGGGAGCTGCAACCCCCTGACTGAAGGCTACAACCCTCAGCACCACCATGGACCACATTTCATCAATTTTCATACTGGATCAATAGCAGCATAATCAATATTCGAACAACCTAGATCATCATAGTAGTATGACAGGAGAACAGATCAGACATTCCTTTCCGCGCTTTTTCTTCACTGAACCTGCGTATACATCTACGTATACTTCAACAACTATTTCAAAACAAACTTTTCATTTTATTCATGCTTTTGCTGAATCCAAACCGCGTATATATCTTCAAACATTTTAGGGAAATGCAATTCTTCAGAACAGATATATATCTCAGATTTTACCCTTCACTTCAGATACATATTCGCCTCATCTCATTCCACAAACAGATCTAGAAAATAGGAATACATTTCAGATCTAGATATCCCTCTTCATCATTTTATTCATGGGTGCATTATTAATTCAGATCAATCATTTTACTGTTACCCATTCCATACGGATATACTTCAGAGTGAAGTATTCATTAAAACTCCAGACACTTACCCCCTTTGCACTATGTTTTTCTTCTCCTTATATAGATTTGGCCTTTTTTCAATACCACGAGTCAAAACCACGAACCGTTAATGGTATTCCTGGACGGGGTCACAATAGATAATCTAGCGTATTAAAAATCAAGCCAATTTAAATTGAAAACCCCAACCTTCGTTCTTCCATGCATGAATCGTCCCAAAGGTAGTATTTTATCTCCGCCAAATAATATTATTTCAATTCGGGGGCTTCCTTCATACTTCATAATAAAATGTTAAAATTTTATAACTATAACTCCTCTGACTATTTTAAAACTTTACACTGCCACCGTAACATTAAATTTAATCAAATTCAATGAACTTTTTAACCCGAACTTCAATTCTCAACCAAACTGGATTTCAATATTTGACCTTGGGCCCACATCGCAGTCAGCAGATCGGCGGTGTCAAACAAAAAATTGCGATTGCGATTGAACAACCGGATGCGATGACCATATAAAGCATGGCTCATAGAACAGTCGGGTCCGAACTTTGAGCAAATGCAATCGGGGCACACAATAGAAAAGTTCCGATTGCGATCAGGACACGGATGCGATTTGCACATATTAACTCCATTGCATAACGCCATCAGGTCCGCCAATTTCAAAGTGCAATCGGGCCCAACACTTAAGAGCTTCCGATTATGATTGAGAACTCGGATGCGATTAAACTATGAACTGTGGCATATAATCGGATCGGGTCCGGCCTTTGATCGAAGCATATTTCAAAAAGGCCTCCGATCAAACCTTGTGATTTGAACTTTGCGATTTCCATTAAAACATCGCCACGTGGTCAAGTGGACCCACGAGCCTCGGCTGTTGGTGGGGGCGATTTATAATATAACAATGTATTGTGTACAACCGTTCCACTGTGGAACACTGCCACATCCACAAGTCATTTGTTTTATGATTCATATATATTGCGATTTGCGATTGCGATTGGAGCGCATCGCATCGCAGAACTCCATATCAACAAGACACTGCTTCACCAAAATAACTTGCGATTCCGATTTAGAGCTTAAGTGGTGGGGACCACTTGTCCCGCCAAAATAGAAATAAAAGACTTCCGCCTGTTTAATTCAATTTTCATTCATTTTGGTTGTTGAGGGCTTAAACTCCCGAAATAACTGTCTTGAAAACTCTGTTCCTCCGTAAATTAAATCTACGAGAATATCTTCGTTCCACTATTAAAATGGCTCTTCCCATCACCATAATCAACTCTCCTATGCAAATTTCAGCTGCGGCCCATGATAATTAATTCACCCTTAAATTTCTCCCATCTTTCTTGAATGCGAGTTGCTGTTTACCAGAACTCTGCTGCGCCTTTTTACTATTTTCTCCCATTCTGTTTCTGCTCCTTCTGATCTTCCTCTGTTAACCTTTGCCAACAATCTCCTCCTTAAACAACACACTGCACCATTGTGGATTTACTTCATTAATAAGTAGGATTTAACAAGCACAACATCATCAAATAGGTTGCCATCAACTTTATCAAGTAGGTTGCCATTGTCATCAAGTAGGTTGCCATCTTCATCAAGTAGGTTGCCATCAAGGACAACAAATTGCATCATATTGCCAACAAAATATTTTGCCATATGTGGTGAATACAACAATTACACTCACCATTGTCCTGAAATCCATGAAATGAAAAAAACTCAGGGTAACCTAGGACAAGGGGGATCTGTCCAACAACCCACTATAATTCAAGAGCCTTTCCCCCACCAGGGAGTGGTTAACACAGAAAAAAAACCACCCCAAAATGATACCGATGGCGGCAACCATGAAATTTACATGACTGTCGAAGAATTACTCTTCCAAAATATGAATAGAAACTATGATACCACCCCACACACCAAACCATTAGGTACAAGTATGAATGAAACTATGACACCAGTGACCATATCCAACGTACCTATACAGCCCCTTCTGAAAACAGTCAAGGGGCCAACCAGGCATGTAGGAAATCACTCCAAAGCTGCTCATAGTTACAATATAGTGAATGATTTAGCACAATCACCAGTTTCCATGTCAGCCTTGGAGGTCCGACAATCATGCCCAAGAAAATGGAAAGCCCTACTTTCCACATTAGTCGCAATCAACCCTTCTGCTTCATGCCTAATGGCTTTTGACCTAGACAAATAAAGCCCCAGGATTCCTTCTCTAGTCAAATTCCATATACAGGTGTCAGTCCGAAACATCAACATACACCGATGCGTCATTAACAAAGGAGGATCTACATGCATCATGTCCAAATATGTTTGGGAGAAGTTGGGATCACTTGAACTGAACCATTTGACATCATGCTTAGAGCATATGACGGTCGACGTTCAACCCGTGTCATTGTATATTATAATCTTCCTATAAACTTGTTCAGAAAGATAGTACTTATACACATTGAAGTCTTGGATACATAGCTCGACTATAACATACTCCTCAGATGAAGTTATATGTATGCCATGACTACAATAGCATCCACGGTTTTGCGAGTGATGATGTTCCCCCATGAAGATCAAAGCATCACCTTCGACTAGCTTACATACTATGATAAGAAAACCATAATGGATCTCGATGTCATTTTACCTTACGTCGACTCAACTAAGGAAATTTCTTACGCGGTATCAAGAATTTGGCCCAAGCCAATTCAAAACATCATCGATCCTAGGATCACTCCTATAAGATCCCCCTCTAATACCAGAGGGAGTCCCAGAAAGCACGGGGGCATCAGTGTGCATGATTCTCTCATCAAACACCACAACCAGCCTGAACATATAAACTAGTAGTATGGAGATTGAAGCCACTGGCATGACATTCCTACCCTGCGCTATTTTTCAAACCCCATTTTTATACCCACCACCTAGTTTTGTGTCAAATAAATTCTTGGCAACTATAACATTTCCAAACATGGAATTCATAATAACAGTATGGTTTTTGGTCCCACCTATCATGCTAGGGAGTCCTGGCATCACTTCTATAGGAACAACCCCCATCACTCCTTAGGAGGCCAGAGCGGTTAGTGAAACATCCTTAGCAGCACTAGTTAACGAGACCATGAAAAAAAACAAAAAAAGGAAGAAAGTTGAAAACCCCAAAATACCTATGGCATTGCAACCTTGCACATTATGTGATATTGTAGGCCATCATACCAATATTTTCTCAAAGTTAGATGAGTTAAAACCTCTTCTATACACTGGAATAAATATTGCAACCTCTATTTCCCATAAAAAGGAACAGGCCACGAAAAACCAAAAGAAAGCGTTGTGCACCAACCATGCATGCACCTCATGCGACAATTATGGGCATTATACCCACCATTTTCTAGATATTCCATGATATAGGGATGCCCTGGAAGCCCTAGAGTAGTCTTACCAACATGACCCCTTATATCCACACATGCAAATGGACCAGGGATATCCTAGAACCATACTGTATCTACGATAGGAGCCTACATCTGTCTCATATATAGGCACCACGATGGACTAAAGACAGCAAACAATGGCCACTAATCACACCCAAGTTTGTGCATTATGCGATGAGATAGACCACATACTCACACAATGTCCTAAGTTAAGGGCTTTCAACCATTGGTATCAGGTCCCTCAAGTTGCCCAAAGTAGCTTAGTACGACATCGACGACATACATGTTATATTGGTCGGAGTAACCACCACGTGAGTCGTTGTCCACATATCCCTCGATTCTAGTCTCTATTGGATTTCATGTGACACTTCATCATTGAAAACCCAGAATTAGCTGGTTCTCACATGGAATCCGCAAATAATGGTACAACTCAAGGGACAGATTCAACAAGGACCATATTGTATATTTCCAAGGAGAGATGGCCACTAGAATGACCACCTCCCCCTCATAATCACCCTCAAGGATATCTCTGTGCACTCTTTGATGAAAGAGATCATTTGATCGCAGACTGTGCAACTCTAGAGATTTTCCAAAGAGAGTGTCCAGTGAACCCAATATACTACGACAACTTACGAACAATCTAGTATTGATGTCGAGTGTGTTCTAGAAACCACCTGATTCATTGTTGTCCCTACATCTCCCAATTTTGTTCAACACTAAATTGCTTACTCTAGGCCATAGCACACCTCACCGCAACCTACAAATTGGAATCATAATCCATGGAAAGTTCGACAACTCAAGAAAATGAAGCAACCAAGACCATTTCCGTTAGGTCAGTAGAAAAATGACCAACAAGGGGGCAGGTCAGCACCCCACATCATCATCCATGAATAAAGCTAGGCTGCACATTATGCGATGCCCACAATCATTTAGTCGGCCAATTCCCAGATTTAATATATTTCCGCAAGTGGTACCCAATTAATCCAACAATCCAATGGGAATGGGCAACCAAAGAGAAACAATATGGTCTATTTTGTCAAGACAACCATCAAACTCGAAATTTTACTTACATACCTCAACTTTGAACTTTGTTAAATTTCATATGCTCATTGGTTTCCCAATACCCATGTTAGTGCCAGTCTTTACATCATGTCACCAGTGATCAGTGGGCTCTTATCATGTCGTGTTAGGGTATCATAATCAAATTTTGTAGTTTCAAATAATTTTTCAAATAAAATTTGATCATTGGTTCTTGTCTAGGTCAGCGCTTCTCCCTCCATTCACTCATGTTCATCATCGTTTCATGAGTCATTTACACCATTATCATCTAGAATCTTAGGTCATTCACCATGTTTTCACCTAGGTCAATGTTTAGGTGTTTTTCATTTCACCACCATAAATGTCCAAATTATGTCAGAAAAACACAAAATAATTGTCAATTAATCATTACTTAAAGGTTCAAGTGCTTCCACAATAGTAAGTGAACATTACTTACCTCTCCTTCAAGTGAATTTCTTCAGTAAAGAGTGGATTCCCTCTTTTAAGGTTTTCAAACTAGTTTTTGGATTGCTAAGATGTTTGGTTGCTTTCAGCTGGAAAACCCATATTTTTATCACATATGAACCTCCATACATCACCTATATTCCGTATGAAATCATTCCATATCATCCATACCTCTCATTACTCCCATTTTCACTCAAACCCTAATTCTCATCGTGCTTTTGCATAAATTCTGGGTTAGGACTATTTTTAGGCTTTTTCCCATATTTCCTTTATCTAATTAAACTAATTCCACTTGCACTATGTTCCTAAAACACTCCCCTATCTCCCCTAATTTTTTCATATTTTTCCCTAACTCCTATCCCCTCCATTTCCCTCCCTAAACTTGCTTCCCCATTTTCCCCCATCTTACTAGATTCCACCCTTTCCTTCCTTCTCATAAAGCTAGGTTTTCTATCATACAAAAAAACACCATGGAAAATGAGTAGAAAAATTAAAACAAAGAAGGGAAAGTTTACAAGTTTGAGTCAGCTCAGAACCATGTCATCATTTTCAGAGTTTTGTGATCATTTTCTAGGGTTCACAATGCACATAGGGACAATTTGGCTTCAAAATCAGTTTTGGAAGCAATGGAGATGAATTTTACAAATGTAAAAGATGTTTGTGTCAATAATAGTCCAAGTAACAAAAAATTCCTTTAGTTTATGCACATGTGTTATGGTTTCAGAGAAATGTTCAAAATAAAGTTCCTGAAGGTCATTTTCTACACTTTTGGACAACCTATCTTGAAATCAAATTTTCAGGGGTTTGGAGAAGGGGTCTGCAGTGCTTAATGACTCCATTTTGTAGCATAAATCCTAAGCTTTCCAACCATACCAATTAAATTTCAAAAATACTCTGCAGAGATATCCAAAATCACTCTCAAAGTGGCGCAACGAATTCGCTTCCCTTCTGTGACCCCTTCGCTACCCTTTTTTGAAATTTTCCTGAAAAATCTCATTTTAGAAATATTGTTTCTGAGAATATTGTGAACCACTGGAGCTGAATTTTTGGAAACTGGATGAGGTTTTTGTTCCTAAAATTGCAAAGAACAAACATCTCTCTCTGTTTTTACATAGGTATTACGGAACGAGAGATACATTCACATATTCATGACCTATTTTTATGACCGTTCAATTTTCTGCTTTAGTCACCTTTTTGCAAAGACGATTGTGGACAATCAAAGATGCATATTAGGAACCGAGAGGACGGTTTTGTCCTAGATATGCTAAATAATAAAACATTCTCTCTATTTTACCAAAAAACTCATGGTTAGAGATATATGACTCCATATTTGAGACCTATTTTTCCTGAAAAACATAAATTTTGCAAAAAATTACACACAGAAAGGTTGTACCAAGGTGCGACCCTTTTTCCCTGGGCATCCAAATGAGCTATTCTCTACATGGATGGATAGATAATGATGTTTAAATGCTAATATGAAATGAATTTTCCATGAAAAAATCTAATTTTGATAAAAAAAAAAACTCAAAACCTCACCTTTTTCATGCTTCTACCACTAAATATGGATTGGAGCGATGCTTCTGAGTGAGGTTGGAAAAATCGAGTTTTGGAGGCCTTCTTGAGGGAATTGTTTTGAGTGTGATGGCTCATTGAAAAATAGATATGTGTAAATACTTGACCCAACTTTAATAATTCAATTTGGACTCCTAAAAGTCAGCGAATAGCAGCTCTTAATTTGTACGACCCTTTCACGACCTTTTTGCTAAATTCTTGTTTTGATGTATTATGGTGCGACCTTTCTACATGCTGGTGCAACCCTTTTTGCTCCTGGTGTGACCCATCTTATCTAGAAACATTTTCATACACTGAGTGACAGAAATTCGATTTCTTGTAATCAATTTAGTTTATTTTAAGTTTCTTAATTAGTTTTTTTCTCACTATATGAGAAAATTTGTAATTAATGAGGAGATAAGCTTTCCTAAACTTTGTCTAAAATCTCGGAAATTGTTTCAAGTATCCTAGTATTTAGGTGAGGACTCATGAAATACATTTATGATGAGCCTTAAACATGATTTTCAATCCTATGAGCTATCCTATTATGTATTTTCCTATATGAGATAGTTTGTAAGCATTTCCAAAGGTTGGATGTTATGGAATTTAGCTTTGAACACTAGTGTACTTTTTGATTTTTGCAGGAATTATAGACATCGTTTGTAGCTATTGTGGTGGGATTCATGTGGTATGTGCTTTAGAAATATTTCTTCTTTTTTCATCATATCTTTGAATTTATTTTACCTTCCATTTCCATTTCCATGTCTTATGCGATTGATTTCTAAGTTTCGTAAGCATAATTCATTGATTCAATGCTTTGTTTTGGAAAATCTCTCACATTTATGCTCATTTTCTTCTGATATAAATGAATTCATGATGTTAATGCTCATTTTGAAACCATATAAATCTACCATATTCACCTAGATACCTTTAAAGTTCTAAAGTGTGTGCCTATCGTGCCCCATTACATCTCTGCAAATCTGATTTTTAGAGCCCTGGCCTAGTTTTTCCTAGACCTAATTCACCATCCAGCACAAAATTCAAATGAAATCAAACCCTAATATGCATATATAGCCTAAAATATTCTTGATCCAGTCAAATTGGTTGTGATCCCATTGAGAGATCCGTCTCAGCCTAGTAGGGCTAGATACTAGGTCAAAGCGGTATGTGGTTACCTTCGCTGGTCTCCTTCTCAGCCTTTGGAGATCCGGTAGAGTGCTAATGACCTAGAAGTAACTGGTTTAACACCAAAGAAGCCTACCAAAATTTTTCTTACCCCACATCATTACCAATACCCTAGGAGGACTAAGACAACCCGTTTTGTAGCAGACATCCTAAGATTTCCAACCATACCAATTAAATCCCAAAAATTCTCTAAGAAGACCTCAAAAATCACTCTCAAAGTGGCATGAAAATTTCAAGGCCATTTTGTGACCCTTTCATGACCCATTTCTGAAATTTTCTATAAAAATCGCATTTTAGACAGCTTTTTTCCGAGAATATTGTGAACAACTGGAGCTGACTTTTGGGAAAATCGACAAGGTTTTTTTTCCTAACATTACAAAGAAAAAACAACTCCCTCTCTTTTTACAGAGGTATTACGGAATGAGAGATACATTAACATATTCACAACCTATTTTTATGACTGTTCAATTTCCTGCTTTAGTCATCTTTTTGCAGAGACGATTGTGGACAATCAGAGATGCATATTAGGAACCGGGAGGAGGAATTTGTCCCAGATATGCCAAATAATAAAAAATTCTCTTTGTTTTACCAAAAACTTCATGGTTAGAGAGATATGAATCCATATTTGAGATCTATTTACCCCGAAAAACCAGAAATTTTGCAAAAAATGACACACAAAAAGGTCGCGTTGAGGTGCGACCCTTTTTCCCTGGGCATCCAACTAAGCTATTCTCTACATGGATGTATATATATTGATATTTAAATGCTAAATATGAAGTGAATTTTCCATGAAAACTTGTAATTTTGATTTTAAAAAACTCAGAAATCTTCACCTTTTTCATGCTTCTACCACTAAATCTGGACTGGCATGACGCTTCTGAGTGAGGTTTGAAAAATCTAGTTTTGGAGGCCTTATTGTGGGAATTGTTTTGAGTTTGATGGCTCATTGAAAAAAATAAATGTAGAGATACTTGACCCAACTTTCAGAATTTAATTTTGATTCCTAAAAGTCAGTGAATAGTAGCTTTTAACTGGTCCGAACCTTTTGCGACCTTTTTGCTAAATTCATGTTTTCACTAAAGAGATATTTATTCCCTATCATATGGAACGAGGCACCTCCATGGAGATACTACATGAATCCAATTATAGTGTTCACCATGCATGCAATGAGATTAAAATGAAGATCAAATTGTGAATCTAGAGCATCACCTGTTGTCGCAACTGCAGGCTCCTTTCTTTCCTAATTTTATGGACATTTCATGGCATAGTGCCCGAACTCGTGACAGTGAAAAAACTCGATGTTGGAAAATTATTTATTATTTCCCTATGCACCCTAGGACTTCTTTCCCTTCGATTTATTCACTTTTTAAACTAATGCAAAGTCTTCTTCTTTGTCTTTGGAATAGTTCATGTCTCTGGTGTTCCGCCTTATCTCTTCTTATACCAAGTCAGACCGCAATCACTCCCACTCTTGTAAATTCTCCCTCACATTTACCAGATACTTGTATCTATGATAGCTCTTGGGGAAGCCTAGAAGCACTAGGCTCACCAAATCATCCTTGGTAATCATAACACCAGCACTTCCAAGCTCTTCTAAACATTGAGTGAACTTCGTCAAGTATTTTGGTATTAATTCTCCCTCCTCCATCTTGATTTTTATGAGCTTGTACTTCAGCCCAAACTTCCTGTGGTCATTATTATTATGAAAAATATATGTTAAGGCATTCCAAATAGCATATGAAGTTTCATTTCCATGGAGGTTTGAGACAATATGATCTTCAACTCTTAATAAAATACTTCTCGCCTTTGCTATATTCTTCTTCCATGCATCAATAATTTGGGCATATGGTGGCGCAGGATGGGAAATCTCATTTTATATGAATTCCTTCAATACGTTTTCCTCCAACACTACTTTCATCCTATCTTCCAATTTATGTAATTTTAACTACCCTCAAGGGCATATTCGAGTCTCAATCCACACAAAGACATCATGATCTGCTGCTAGTCCTGAACAAGAAATCTACAAATTCGATCCACCTATGAAAAAAAAGTAGTATTCTTCTCCTCTATTGTGATATGTGCTGTGATACCATGTATAAAATCCACATATATTCAACTCATACTGTAATATGATAAAACAAAATACTTGAATCAATTATACAAATTGCGGAAACAAATTACCATCGCACAATCACATGAACAAGAAACAGAAATAATCTAAATCACACAACACAAATATTTATCTCGAGAAGAAAATAGCTAAAATCCTCACTATATATATATTTCATAAATAAAACAACATGAAAAAATAAAATGTTATTTATTTTTCTGAGAAAACTCTACACTATCTCTCACTGTCTCACATTGAGCTTGGAAAGTTTGGTCTAATATTTAACCACTTCCCTACACTGAACTGAATAGCCTTGGTTATGAATTCCTGACGTAATTAAGCTCCTATTAATTAGTAAATTTCAGCTAATTGATTGACCAACACATCCAAGGTGTCCTGATGACCTCATGCATGACCTGTACAATTTTTTAATTATATAACTGAGAATCTACTTCCCTTTAACTCCAATATCAACTAGGAATTCCTTAGAACCGACATGAAAAACCTATTTATAGTGAATTACAAGTTATCTGATTGATCATTGCATGTGATAAAAATAATATTTAATTCACTCGACCTCTCACTAACTCATTCCTCCGTTACAAATAGTTAAACTGATTTTAACTCAAACAATTGAGTTAACTAATTACAACTAAAAATAATCTCCAACTGAACCCCCTAGAACCTAGAGTAGACTCTACATGCCTCCAATTTTACCCCCGGCTTGAATCGACTGAGCTAAATAAGTATTATTGACTCAGTTAACTCATATAACTTGTCATGTGATGTGGAATTACAATTTACTTCTAATTTAGTTAAGAGAAAATTAAACTAGAATCCTTTTTGGTGGAATTTTCAATATTTATTTTTTCATTTTAAACACATTGTATTTAATTGTATGGAAAGTGAAACATTGTGTTTCAAACACCAATTTCCCTCAAAAACTAGAAACATTTTTAGTTTCTTCGGTGCAAACAATCATTACTAGATTTCTGGTCACTATCAACAGTGGGATGACACTGGTGCAAATGTATGAATGGTTTATATGCACATAATCTAATGGCATAAATTTCTTCTTCTTATTTGCAGGTCCAGGCTTCTTTTCTTCTCCATACGTTATGTATAAACCATGTGATGTCATGCTCAGGATCAATTTTATCAATCCTGCCACTGTATTTTCCACCCAACCATCTACCTGCAATGTTCGTTTTTTGATGTATGCAGAATTAGTATTATCTATGGGTTACTATAATGGAATTTGTTCAATACAAACACTTCAATGGCCTCCTTAATAAACCATCCAATATTATATTATATATAAACCCAAATAAAAATACTCTTGCAGAAACAACCATGGAAGTGGAAGCAGAGGAGGACGATCAAGACCAGGAGAAAGTCGTTGGCGTCGAGCGTAAGGCAATTGTGGAGTGTCGGTTGATCAAAAACAAAATATTCTAGAGTGTGACATGCTAAAAGCTAATTGAACCGAGGAGGATGGAAATTGAAATATCTCATTAGCTAAATCTACCCATCCCAAGCCAGCAGAGGAACACCTTCGGTGTAAAAATATATGCAATGTGTTAATTGAAAACATGAAAACATACATATCAGTATTGTGTGTGGATGTAAAATTTAAATATTACATATATTATAACATTATTATAATTTATTTATCAAACTTATAGTGGTTATTTGTCACTCACTACTATTTTCCAATGCAAGCCGACTCATCATTATTATTTCAAGGAAACTATGCCACCTGAAATTACCAGCTTATGGGACAAGCTTTTAACGAAGCTAAAAAGAGACAAAGTCTTAACCAAAAAATAATAATTTTGGAACATACACAAATTTATATTTATTACTATAATACTAATAATTTTATTTTGAAATTATGATAAAATTAAATATAAAATTAAGATATAATGTATTTTTATTAAAAATAAATGACCTCCCTATAATCATTTCACCACTCTTGATTTAAACATAAGTATGCATGTTTTTAAACTTACCTTTTGATCATATACATAGTAAGTGAATTTATCCATTCATGGTAAATAAATTCAGTTACTACATATATGATCAAAATGTAAGTTTAAAAACATACATACTTATGTGAGAGTGTAAAATTCTGTGATCCATATCTTATTAAAATAAATATTTTGGGAAATCACATGAGAAATTTTAGAACCGACGCGTTTCGAACTACTGAATGTAGTTCATCATCCTAATGATGAACTACATTTAGTATTTCGAAACGCGACGATTCTAAAATTTCTCATGTGATTTCTCGGAAGATTTATTTAATACATACTTATGTTTAAATAAAGAGTGGTTAAATGATTATAGGAAGACCATTTCTTTTAAATAAAAAGACATTACATGTTAATTTTATATTTAATTTTATCATAAGTTAAAAATAAAACTATTAGTATTATAGTAATAAATATAAATTTGTGTATGTTCCAAATTTATTTTTGTTGAGAAGAGAATTGAAATTCACAAAATTGAATTTTTTTAAAATAAAAATAAATTGAGAAGAGAAAATAGAAAAGATAAAGTTAACAATTATTAATATTAAATAATTATTTAAGATTATTTACAATATATTACTTAATATTTTTAATAATTAATTACTAATGATATACATAATGCACATAATTATTTTATTTTAATTAAATTAATTAAAAAAATAAAAATAAAACACAACAGATTATCACTATTATAACTATTGAAGCTTCTGGTAATAAAAAGAAGAGTTTCTACATGTTTCGAAGAGAGTATCCCAAATTTAATGAAACTTAACATGCATCCCAATACTTGTTCCATAAATACTTCAATAGATCTCCAATATGAAGTGCAATGAGCTTGCCACATATGATAATAAAACAATGTGCAAGAAATAGAGATCCCATTGTTTTCAAAATACTGTGATATGTAGGGTTAATTGTGTTGAAACCTCTTTTGATGGTGCAGACATAATAAATTTTATTACAGATATTAATAATCAAGTCCATGGACATGGTATGGATGGATGATGGAGTTAAGATTTGTACCAAAGAAGAAACTAATATTTATATTGTTATCAGTGCAAAATCGTACAGGCAGAAGACATTAGAAAATGTGAAGCGGAAGGTATAAATAAAGTTTTACAGGGAAGATATACATTACAAGAACTAAAAATTTAAATTTTCCTAAGATTAAGCACGCAAAGTTTTGGACCGCACATAGGAAGCACTGGTCCTGGGCGATCATTGTAGCTTTTTCTTTGATAGTCGCCAAGAACATCACGTCTATCCCTCCAATAGTTTTGCAGTCTTGAGGACACAGAATGTCACCATCCAAGACCACTTGGCACAGATGGAGAAAAATATTCTCACTCAACCTAGAAAAGTACATTCGTCTTTGAGCCACCATGAGGCTTTAGTGCAACACACAAAGGAATCATACCCGCACTCTTGTGTCACCATCCATCTTGAACCAAGAGAGGGAGGGAAATTTTGAAATTTTTCTATAAAATTCATCTATGGGAAGAGAAAGACGATACATTGTTATGTTGGCCAAATATCTCATCATCAAACCAACCTGTGTTGTCTAGCAGCAAGAGGATTGGAAGGATTTAGTTGTTGGTCACCCAACACCTTAATCCAAGAGAGAATATTTCACCATGTGTCCGTCGATCTACCATCCTTTCAGAGGGAAGAGAGGATTGCTAAAAACTTGAGGGGAAGAGACACCCTTATCTTGGATATTGGATCTCAATAGCTCGAAGGATCCACTACAAGAGATTTATCATTCTATCTTCTACTACTACCAGCACCTAATAAAGGGAGAAATCTATCCATTGTTGATTTATTAGTTTCTTTTCTCTATTGAGCGTGTTTCTTGTGCATTTTGTTTTTTTTTTGTTTCTTTGTTTATGTAGCATGCTATGATTCCATTTAACACATCTTATTACATGTTGAACTTGTTCTATTAATGTTTGACAAACCACTTTAACCTGTGACTTGGATGTAGGTAAGCAGTCTCCCTACTCAACATAGTGTATATTGTCCTCCCATGCATCAAATGCACTACCACAAGAATGGCGACTCCACTAGATTCTTTCTTTTGAATTAATGTTTGTTGATGTAGGTCCTCTCTCCTTCTCAGACTTGCTACAAAACATCCCCTTCTCACTCTCAACACTTTTCAGTCACCTTCTGTGAGAAATTTGGCTCAAGGAAGGAAATTGTTTTCAATCTCTTCCATCCACGCACATTCTTTTTAGGCAGATGCACAGTGTTCATGCCTGTGGGAAGATAAGCCACTCGGTAGGCAGTAAGCCCAATTTTCAATTATTTTTCTCAATTTTTTTCAGTTGTAAGGTGTTTGCAGCCCAAAATAAATTTTCCATCACTCTCCTTTGATATTTAATGACTTGTTAGGACACTTATTTTCTAGAGTTCAACCTAGAATCTTAGTTTTAATTTTATTTTTATTTTTTTTCAAATCACAAATAGTTTAAGTATGGGTAATTAAGAGGCCTTCAATCCACATATGTCATTTGAACAAAAGATTTGGTAATAAAAGATACAGAATACATAGATCAATTATAAGAAAATTAGGTGGCCCATATATCCACATATCCTTAGCTAATTCTCGTTTTTTCACTTTTTTTGCATTACATTAGTTTTTTTTTTCATTAGGAATCGAGACCAGGACCAAACGGTCGAAAAGAAATTAAGTAATAGTTGCCACTCGTGCACCTTACGGTGGGCCTGGGTATGCATATGAACACTTTCCTACAACAATTTTCCATCTCCCTATAGTGCAAACTTAGTCTAACTAGGAAAGCATCTCATAATCCACCTATCGTTTATTTGTTGCAAGGAACAATCACACATAGGGTAATTGGACAAGGAATGTAAAGGATCAGCGCATATCCATATCTTATAACACTTGTGATTTTACACTCCAAAGCACACATGAAGCATTAGTAAGCATTGGATCAAAAGGCACCAAGTGTGTTTGGACCTTTATCCACTTCTTACACTTACTTCACTAAATAAAACCCTAAGAAAATTGAGACTCTCTAAAAATATTCATTAACCGAACTCACTAAATTCTCCCCAGAGGGGCCACAAAAGAAATTATAGTTCAGGTTAGGACCATTGGGGGTAGGGATCCAATAAGCCACTTGGTCATTCTACATTTTTAAACATATATGTTAACTATTTAGGGAGCTTAAAATCCATCTATCCTCCCACGAAACAAAATACGCGAGCATTACCAGAGACCCGATTTAAAGGGAATTAAGCTTAGGCCTAGTGTATGCGGTACTCTTTGGGGCGACCTTACCAATATAGTGCTCGGTACTAGTAGATGAATCCCAAGAAGCTCAAGACTCAAACGCTCACGTGGGATGAAGTTATTTAGTGGCCAAAATTAGGGCATCCTTCCCTATAGGTGACAGTGCAAGAAGCACTAGATCCTCTTACCATAACCTTCATCGATTCTTCGGCTGCTGGAAGGTATCACCAATTCTTTCGGGACGTTTTGCATAGTACCCATACAAATACATCTTCGCAAGGTCATGTTACATTGAGGGTGTAAGGATGATTAGGTCTATTTAGGATTTTTTTGGAGTATCATACACAAAAACTACCAAACCATATTTTTTGTGCTTACTTGATCACATAGCATTAAAATAATGGAAAACCTACCTTTTATTTTTTCTCTTTATTTTATGCATAATATTGTATTTTATTTGATAAAAATGTTCCTTCCCCCAATAATCCAAGAATAATACTAAGACTAAACTATTCAACACCATAACATACCCAAAGTGACCTTGTCGATCTAGGCATTACTTGGACCTCGCCCCATTAGAGGGAGGGGTTCCAGGTATTTTTCCATTCAGGCCTCAAAGATGACAAACCACCACCCTTATCAATTCATCCTTTATCGGGGCATATGTGATTGGAAACCCCCAAGGGTCTCCCAAGACCACAACAGTGGAAACCTAAGCGGGGTCACCACACTCAATTCCTCCCACAACCACTAGAGGGAAGAGGAGTGCTACCCCTTCGGGGAGTCAGCAAAACATTTCTCAGGGAATGCCACAGGGTAATATTCCCTAGGCACCACCATCACACCCAGAAAATGGTGTTTCCATAGTACAAAATGGAAATGAATAATTAGTTACCTTTGTTAGCCTCACCAAATCTTCCAGATCTTAAAAAGCTAAATAATGATCCCATTTCACATAGCCTTAATTTGCATCCCATGCCCATGAAGATCCATTCAAATATACCAAAATTTGAAGGGAAGCAAGTGGAAGACCCTAGAAATTACATCGTGACCTTCCACCTATGGTGTTCATCCAATAGTATCATTGATGATACCATTCGACTGATATTATTTCAACGCTCCCTTATAGGGCCTGCAGCGAAATGTTATGTGGAGCAGCCTTATGCTTCACATGGAACCTTTAGTGTTGTCGCTTCCATGTTTCTCACTTATTTCCAGCTACCCATCCACCATGACTCAGGGATGGAATTTCTAACTCATTTTAGGAAAACGCTCGCTGTCCATATATCAGAACCTCTCCACGAATGGTGTCGACGTCATATTTTGTGTAAATCCAAACTCGAAGATAGAATCTTGTTGGAGTTATTTTTTAATACTATCACAGCAGAGATATCAAAAGACATGTTGACATAGAAACCTATCTCTGAGGAGGACACCATAAGAAAAGCTCGTCAACTTGAACTCATATACACCGAGTTAGGATATATTTACAACGTCCTGCCAAACGCCCCATGCTTGAAAACTTATAGAGAGTTACCAAGCGCGTTGAATACTGTAGACCACTTGATTGGGTCATTAACCCAAGGTGACTTAGGCAAAACTATCCAATGCCCAATATATTTGTATGATTCTACCCAGAACGTAATGCAACTTGGCTACCACTAGAGTCAATTTTCACCTTGGCATAATATGGCAAATATGGTGTCACAATATCATCAACAACAGGGAGGCTTATATCCTCCCTCACAAGGGACCCAGTACTCAGCTAGGAATACTAATGAAAGAGATCCCCCCTAGCAATCTTACAAAAACCAAGGACATGGGAACCTATATCCCCTGTTCCCCACAAAAAATCCACCACCACAAAAAAATGCAGCAATGAGCCTAGTGGAACCATCTCAGGCTCAATAGTGCCAGGCTTACGATAAGGAGAACCACAATAACCCTCCTAAAGCCACGATATCAGTCTAGGGGAAACCCCAACCGAAATTAAAACCAGGAGCCAAATATCAACTCCCAAGACAAAAACAAGAGATCCAGTATAAGGAAAAATCATTCTTGTGGCAAATGTGGTTAATATAGGCATTACACTCACCACTGTCCTAAAATCCATGAAATTAAAAAAACCATGGACAAGGGGGATCTGTCCAGCAACCCACTATAATACAGGAGCATTTCCCCCACTAGGGAGTGGTTAACACACAACAACTACCACCCCAAAATGATACTGATGGGGGTAGCCATGAAATTTACATGACTGGCGAAGAACTACTCTTCCAAACTAAGAATAGAAACTATGATACCACCCCACAACCCAACCCATTAGGTACAATAATGAATGCACCTATGACACCATTGACCATATCCAAAGTACCTATACAACCCCTTTCGAAAACGGTCAAGGGGCCAACCGGGCATGTAGGACATCACTCCAAAGCTTCTCATAGTTACAGTATAGTGAATGATTTAGCACAGTCACTAGTTGCCATGTTAGCCTTAGAGGTCTCACAATCATGCCCAAGAAAATGGAAAGCCCTACTTTCCACATTAGGCACAATCAACCCTTTCGATTCACGCCTAATGGCTTTTTACCTAGACAAAGAAAGCCCCAGGATTACTTCTCTGGTCACCTTCCAAATATGGGTGTCAGTCCAGAACATCACCATACACCGATGCATCATTAACGAAGGAGAATATACATGCATCATGTCCAAATACATTTGGGAGAAGTTGGGATCACTTGAACTGAACCATTCGACATCATGCGTAGAGCATACGATGGTCGAAGCTCAACGCCTGTCGTTCTATATCATAATGTTCCTATAAAATTGGTCGGAAAGATAGTACTTATAGACATTGAAGTCTTGGATGCATAGCTCAACTACAACATACTCCTCATATGAAGTTATATGTACGCCATGTCCATTATAGCATCCTTGGTTTTTTGAGTGATGATGTTCCCCCATGAAGATCAAAGCATCAACATCGACTAGCTTACATACTATGATAAGAAAACCATAACAGAGATCGATGTCATTTTTCCTTACATGGACTCAACTATTGAAATCATTTACGTGGTATCAATAATTTGGCACAAGCCAATTCAAACCATTATTGATCCTTGGACCATTCCTAGAAGACCCCCCTGTAATACTAGAGGGAGTCCCAGAAAGCACGAGGGCACCAGTGTGCATGATTCTCTCATCAAACACCACAACTAGCCCTAACATAGAAACTAGTAGTACGGAGACCTAAGCCACTGGCATGAAATTCCTACCCTACACCATTTTTCAAACCTCATTTTTATACCCACCACCTAGTTTTGTGTCAAAGAAATTCTTGGCAACTATAACATTTCCAAACATGGCGTTCACAATATTAGTATGGTTTTTGGTCCCACATGTCTTGCTAGGGAATCTTGACATCACTTAGACAAGAACAACCCCCATCACTCCTCAGGAGGCCAGAGTGGTTAGTGAAACATTGTTTGCAGCGCCAGTTAACGAGACCATGAAAAAAAACAAAAAAGAAAGAAATCTGAAAACCCCAAAAAACCTATGGCATTGCAACCTTGCACATTATGTGATATCGTAGGCCATCCTACCAATATTTTCTCTAATTTAGATGAGTTAAAACCTCTTCTATACACTGGAAGAAATATCGCAACTTCCATTTCCCATAAAAAGGTACAGGACATGAAAAACCAAAAGACAACATTGCACACCAACCATGCATGCACCTTATGCGACAATTATGGGAATTATACCCACCATTTTCCAGAGATTCCATGATATAGGGATGCCCTAGAAGCCCTACAGCAGTCTTACCACCACGACCCCTTATATCCACACATGCAAATGGACTAGGGATAGCCTAGAACCATATTATATCTATGACAGGAGCCTGCATCCGTGTCATATATAGGCACTATGACGGACTAAAGAAAACAAACAGTGGCCACTCATCGCACCCCAGTTTGCGCATTATGCGATGAGCTAGACCACATAGCGACACAATGTCCTAACTTATGGGATTTAAACCATTGGTATCAGGTCCCTCAAGTTTCCCAAAGTAGCCTATTATGACATCGATGACATACATGTCAGATTGGTCGAAGTAACCACCACGTGCGTCATTCTCCCCATATCCCTCGATTCTGGTCTCTGCTGGATTTCATGTGACACTTCATTGCTGAAAACCTTGAATCAACCGGTTCTCACGTGGAATCCACAAATAATACTACAGCTCAAGGGACAAAACCAACAAGGACCATATTGTATATGTCCAAGGAGAGATGGTCACCAGAACGACCACCTCCCCCTCATAATCACCCTCAAGTATAGCTTTGTGCACTCTTTGATGAACGAGATCATTTGATCCTAGACTATGCAACTCTACAAATTTTCCAAATATGGTGCCCAATCAACCCAATATAGTACAACCACTTACGAAAAATCTAGTATTCATGTCGAGTGTGTTCTGCAAACTACCTGTTTCATCATTGTCCCTACATCCACTAATTTCGGTCAACACTAAATTTCTTACTTTAAGCCATAACGTATCTCAACGTAACCGACAGATTAGATTCATAATCCATGGAAACTTCGACAACTCAAGAAAATGAGGCAACCAAGGCCATTTTCGTTAGGTCAGCAGAAAAATGACCAACAAGGGGGCAGGTCAGCGCCCCACATAATCATCCACGAATACATCTAGGCTTTTCATTATGTGACACCCACAGTCATTTGGTCACCCAATGCCCAGATTTAAGATCTTTCCGCAAGTGGTACCCAATTAATCCAGCAAGCAAACAGGAATGGAGAACCAAAGACAAACAATCTAGTCTATTTTTTCAAGACAACCATCACACTTGACATTGTACTTACATACCTCAACTTCGACCTTTTTTAAATTTCATACGCTCATTGGTTGCCCAATACCCATGTTAGTGTCAGCCTTTACATCATGTCACCGGTGATTAGTGGGCTCTTATGATGTGGTGTTAGGGTATCATAGTAAAATTTTATAGTTTCAAATAAAATTTGATCATTGGTTTTTGTCTAGGTCAGTGCTTCTCCCTCCATTCACTCATGGCCATCATCATTTCATGATTCATTTCCACCATTATCATCTACAATCTTAGGTCATTCACCTTGTTTTCACCTAGCTCAATGTATAGGTGTTTTTCATTTCGCGACCATAAAGGTCAAAATTATGTCATAAAAACACAAAATAAGGGTCAATTAATCATTACTTAAAGGTTCAAGTGCTTCCACAATAGTAAGTGAACATTCCTTACTTCTCCTTCAAGTGAATTGCTTCAGTAAAGAGTGGATTCCCTCTTTTAGGGTTTTTTAACTAGTTTTTGGATTGGTAAGATGTTTGGTTGCTTTCAGCTGGAAAACCCATATTTTTATAACATATAAACTTCCATACATCACCTATATATCGTAAGAAATCATTCCATATCATCCATACCTCTCATTACTCCCATTTTCACTCAAACCCTAATTCTCATTGCATTTTTTCATAGATTTTGGGTTAGGACTATGTTTTAGCCTTTTGCCCGTATTTCCTTTATCCAATTAAAATAATTCCACTTTCACTATGTTACTAAAACGCTCCCCTATCTCTGCTATTTTTTTCATATTTTTCCCTAACTCCTATCCCCTCCATTTCCCTCCCTAAACTTGCTTCCCCATTTTCCCCCATCTTCCTAGATTCCACCCTTTCCTTCCTTCTCATAAAGCTAGGTTTTCTATCATACAAAAAAACACCATGGAAAATGAGAAGAAAAATTCAAAAAAAGAAGGGCAAGTTTCCAGGTTCGAGTCAAATCAGAACCATGTCATCATTTTTAGAGTTTTGTGATCATTTCCTAGGGTTCACAGTGCACACAAGGACAGTTTGGCTTCAAATATAAATTTTAGAAGCATTGGAAATGAATTTTACAAAAGTAAAAGATCTTTGTGTCTATAATAATCCAAATAACAAAAAATTATTTCATTTTATGCACATGTGTTATGGTTTTAGAGAAATGCTCAAAATACAGTTCCTTAAGTTCAATTTCTATACTTTTGGACAACCTGTCTTGAAATCAAATTTTTAGGGGTTTGGAGAAGGGGTTTGCAGTGCTTAATGATTCCATTTTGTAGAAAACATCCTAAGCTTTCCAACCACACCAGTTAAATCCAAAAAATACTATGCTAAGACCTCCAAAATCACTCTGAAAGTGTCATGATGATTTTGCGCCCCTTCTGTGACCCTTTCGCGACCCTTTTCTGAAATTTTCCAGAAAAATCTCATTTTAGACATCTTTTTTCCGAGAATATTTTGAACAGCTAGCGCCGACTTTTGGGAAACTAGACAAGGTCTTTGTTCCTAAAATTCCAAAGAAGAAACACCTCTCTCTGTTTTTACACAGGTATTATGGAATGAGAGATACATTCACATATTCACAACCTATTTTTATGACTCTTCAATTTCCTTCTTTAGTCACCTTTTTGCAAAGACGATTGTTGACAATTAGAGATGCATATTAGGAATCGGGAGGAGGGTTTTGTCTCAGATGTTGCAAATAATAAAAAATTCTATCTGTTTTACCAAAAACCTCATGGTTATAGAGATAAGACTCCATATTTGAGACCCATTTTTTCCGAAAGCCCATAAATTTTTCAAAAAATGACACACAGAAAGGTCGCACCGAGGTGCGACCCTTTTTCCCTGGGCATCCAAATGAGCTATTATCTACATGGATGGATAGATAATGATGTTTACATGCTAAATATGAATTAAATTTTCCATGAAAGCTTCTAATTTTGATAAAAAAAGAGAACTCAGAAAACCTCACATTTTTCATGCTTCTACCACTAAATCTAGACTGTCGCGACACTTCTAAGTGAGGTTGGAAAAATCCAGTTTTGGAGGCCTTCCTGTGGGAATTGTTTTGAGTTTGATTGCTCATTTAAAAATAGACACATGGAGATACGTGACCCAACTTTCAGAATTCAATTTGGACTCCTAAAATTCAGTGAATAGCATCTCTTAACTGGTGCGACCCTTTGGCGACCTTTCTGCTAAATTCTTGTTTTGATGTATTATGGTGCGACATTTCTTCATGCTGGTACAACCCTTTTTTCTCTTGCTGTGACCCATCTAATCTAGAAACATTTTCATGCACTGAGTGATAGCAATTTGATGTCTTGTAATCAATTTAGTTTATTTTAAGCTTCTTAATTAGTGTTTTCTTCACTATATGAGGAAATTTGTAATTAATGAGGACATAAGCATTACTAAACTTTGTCTAAATTTGGAAATTGTTTCAACTATCCTAGTATTTAGGTGAGGACTCATGAAATACATTTATGATGACCCTTAAATAGGATTTTCAACCTTATGAGATATCCTATTATGTTTTTTCCTATATGAGATAGTTTCTAATCATTTCCAAAGGTTGGATGTTGTGGAATTTAGCTTTGAACACTAGTGTACTTTATGATTTTGGCAGGAACTATAGACATCGTTTTCAGTTATTGTGGTGGGATTCATGTGGTGTGTGCTTTAGAAATTTTTCTTCTTCTATCATCATATGTTTGAATGTATTGTACCTTCCATTTCCATTTACATGTCTTATGTGATTAATTTCTAAGTTTGATAAGAAGAATTCATTGATTCAATTCTCTATTTTGGAGAAGCTCTCACATTTATGCTCTTTTTATTCTGATATAAATGAATTCATCATGTTCATTCTCATTTTGAAACCATATCGATCTACCATATTTTCCTAGATACCTTTAAAGTACTAAAGTGTGTACTTACCTTGCCCCATTACATCTCTGCAAATCTGATTTTCAGAGCCCTGGCCTAGTTTTTCCTAGACCTTTTTCACCATCTAGCATAAAATTCAAATGAAATCAAAGCCTAATCTACATATATAGCCTAAAATCTCCTTGATCCAGTCAATTTGGTTGTGATCTCATTGAGAGAGCCCTCTCAGCCTAGTACGAGTAGATACTAGGTCAAAGTGGTATGTGGTTACCTTTGCTGGTCTCTTTATTACCCTTCATAGATCTGGTGGAGTGCTAACAACCTGGAATGAACTGGTTTAACACCAAAGAAGCCTGGCACAAGGTTTCCTACCCTGCATCATTACCAAGACCCTAGGAAGACTGATACAACCCATCATCCTTGGAGGGCCCACGGTCAGCTAATAACAACATGTGTTCACTGAAATAAAAATGACCACAGGGTCAGTCAATGTCAAGAACTCAAGAAACTTACTAACAATGTTCACATGGTCACCACCATACCACAGATCAATCTCTCCAATCAGGAGAATATCACCTGCTGCTAATTTAGGATTTTCTCACAATTCTACAATACTTTGGATTGTGAATACCTCCCATGGCTTCAAGCGCCAAGAGTAACATTAAGTTTGAACTCCCTAAAATATCCAGACCAAGCAAGACCAAAGATTTTGAGATTGCAGAAGAAAAAAATGACCCACTTCCCAATCACCTCCGAGCATCCACTTCGGGCAAAAATAGCAGGGTTGGTGCTCACACAATCTACTCATTAAGCACCTTGACACCATGCACCGTTTTCACAAGTCATAATAATGAAATATAGCTATGTCCCTTAATGGAAACATTTCAGCACCTATGTGCTCAACACAGCTTCCCAAAACAAGAAAGTGCAAGTACCCTTAGTACACTGCCGAGAGAGGATGAGTTTTCCCTTGAACAAAACACCATAATGGAAATTATTCCACCATTCAGCATAGATGACACACAAAACCATATATGACTCATCTAATCATGCAGAGGAACCATGCACTAGTACAAAATGGCTAATTAGTTACTAAAAAAAATGACTAAATTTTGCATATAAACGACTAGTTTTTGGTCAGTGACCAATAGTAGCTAATTTACAGTATCTTATGACACGGCCAAATTTTGGTCATTTTGATCTTAGTCATTAATTGTTTGTCTCAATTTTATTGTCTAGTAGTATATTTAGTCATAAATTTGGCCATTAATTTAGTTATTAATAACCACAATTAATTACCAAATATATAACAAAATATATTACTAAATGATCACCCAAGAAAACCAATTAATGAAAAAATAAATTTGAGCAAAATGTTGGTCGTGTTATAAGATACTGTAAATTAGCTACTAATAGTCATATATATGCAAATTTCAGTCATCATTTGAAACCAGCTAATGACCAAAGAAATATGACTAAATTTTGGTCATGTTATAATATATTGTAAATTAGCTACTAATAGTCGTAGATATGCAAAATTTAGTCGTCATTTGTAATAAAAAAATTATCATTTGCAATATTCATTCATCTTTTTTTGGTATTTTCATATTCATTATATAAATGACTATTTTAGTAATTTATATCCATTTCATTTCACTTTCATTAACAATAATTATAAGCAACTAATTTAGTTGTATATTCATTTTATTTTTGTTCATCATTAATCAACATAAAATATTAATTTAGTAGTTTTATATTGATTTTATGTGTTTATTATTAATTAACATAAATTAACTAGTATGATTTTGCAGCTAAATTAAAAAAAAAATGTCATACAATGTAAAATGTTCATCTAATACTAAATAATATCAAGTGAAACTATAAATCATTTCAACCACAAATTATATCATATAAAATTTCAAGTATTAAAATATGAGTTTCCAACTTAATATTGTTTGGAGTACAATTTACACATTAAATATTGTTTCGTGAGTACTTCAAAACATTATCATTGTATTGCCAAGGCATTGTAGGTGACTTCACCAACTCTGAAGACTTGACCATCAATCTCTATGTATGTGTCTTATGTGATATATTGGATCTAGGGGTGCCACTAGACAAGTTCTCTTCTCTCTCTTTAATTTTGATTTTGTCACTCCAATGTTATTTTTCTCCTCTTTCTTCAATTCCTTCTTCTTACCATCAATACTGAGTTCATTTTCCCAAAAATAAAGAAGATGCAATGCAGAGTATAAGACATGAAGGATGATGAACACTAGAATATAAACTAAATTATACTATAAAGGATTTGTATGATATATACCTCAACATCAGAAATATTGTCAGTGTCATTTTTCCCCATAAAAGAAATAAACTTGAACAAGTTTCCTTCAGTGGGCAATAATGGCCACTATGTAGCGATATCACCTATATAAACAAAGAAAATAAAATGTCATCATAGAAAATAACACCTTATTAAACTTAATATTCAACCTTCAAGGAAAGCTTAAGCAAAATCATGAAAACTAAGTTACATGGTAAAAAGTTGAAGTTGTAGATTACTTATAAAACGTGGGAGTGAAAACAAAACTCCTGTAAAATGGTGAAGCTAAGTCTACAATAAAATGAAATGAATTAAAAATGATACAGTAACAAGATAGCCTTGTATACTAGACTCTCTTAAACAAATAATTAGATCTTAAATAGGTTACCATGCCTTAGATTCTAGAATTTAATCTATTCTTTACTAAAGTATACCACATCATTTTCACAAGCTATAGATCAAGATGACATGCATATTGAAATAATGAAAAGGACAAAAAATCCACTATTACGTATATTTGTGGTTGCGGCTATTGTTACCTCGTAGTTATATGAGACCACAATCTTATTAGTCCTCAGTTCATATAATTCATGAAAATGGTTTCTGACTTTTTGGAAGAAATTAACACTAAAGAATACCAGAAATTGTAAAATTGACTTCAATGTGATCATTCCTTTTGGAAGTGCATACAAATTTATGTCTACATTAATGTAACACTTAAATATTAAAATCTAATAGAAGATGTAGCTTCCTTCACAACTACAAGATGCTTTTTAATTGAAAAATTTACTTACCTTAATGTTGCCCGATCACTTCCAATAGCCGATTTAATCATATAATTGGAGACAAACAACTTCAGACCCGGTCTGAGAATTGTAACTATAGCTAAATAAACGACACATTCCATTCTTGATGTCACCAAGGACAAGAAAAAATTAAGAGTCAAATGATTTTCTTCACACGCAGAGTTCGTAATAGAAACTAAAAACATAACAACCAGAGCAGAAGGTCTCATGCATTTAGTGTAGTAGGATTTTAATTATCTATTGGCATAATACATAAATCACATCCATGGAACAATGAGATGATTTTAAATTTTCTTCTCTTACTATCCTACTTAGTTGCTTGTTTAATCCTAAAATTCATCAAATTTAAGAGATAAATATATGTACAGACAATATTACATTCAAGAAGTAAGTCATGCTAGATTTTCAAGCATCAATTATGTTGCATGGCAAGAATCAACATGCGATATACTTATCGAATAATATGCATGTCATATGAGGTAATGCATGAAATTCATTAATATATATAAGAAAATATCATACACCTAAGAATCCCACTAAATCATACATAAATTTCTTTTCATATCCATTAGTAGCCCAAGCAATGAGACGCACATGCAAATTTCACATAGAAGACTAAGGGATGAAGGCACAAGAGAAACCAATAATTTTCCTATGTATTATCATTGGTAGTGTTAAAGTTTCCTTCCATTCAATTCTAATTTATGTATGATAAAAAGGAAGAAGCAAAAAAAGCACAACAAGATGATAGTCAAGTCATTATTAATAATAATTAGTTTCCTTGTGATGCTAATAGATTCAGAATCTGAATCATAAAAGCATGAAACTAGAGAGCACATTCAAAACAAGTATTATTCACTCGCATAGTGTATTTACAATGCATGGCATTTACCAAACAAACTCGATTAAGGGAATGACAAGCAACATGCAATTTTTAACAATTACTTCAATGTTTTAAAAGGAATTTCTAATGTAGAATCTAGAACATATTTACCTTTCAAAACTGTGAAATACTGAGTTAAGGTGACACATAAGAGTCAATAAATCATTTCAAGGGAATTATGGAAATTTGATCAAATAACTAAGGTTGGACATGAAAATATTTCACAATAAAAAGTATAGCATCTTTTTTGTTCAAAACTTTCCAAAGTGCATACTTGACACATGTTCTTCATGTAATCAAAACCCATCACAACATTTCAGGGACTTCATTTCTTATTCCATAATGGAATGTATACAATCCCCATAGATCTAAACCTTATCTTATTGCCATTTTTCACCTATGGTTTACTTGAAATAAAAAAGGATTCAGGGAAACCCAATCAAAATTTATCCTTATAGTGGGAGCACTTTGGATTGGAAACATATATGTTCTCTATTACTGGCTTCAAAATTTCAGTTGTATTCTCATTGGTTCTGATTTCTAGAACAATGCTTCCTCTTCAATTGGTGAACAATTTTAGATTCAAGGAATGTAGAAAATCAATATAAAGTCTAAACACTTATTACTCTTTCAAATTCAGAAATTTTTAAATTGGAATAACACAGAATGATATATATAAATAAAGGAAAAAAATAAAGGCCACAAGTTAATTAAAACTTAGGCTAGTTATTGTGTTAGGCTTTGGGTTAGTGCTCACTATTTATTTTACGTTGGTCGCCCTTTTTTGTTTTATTTTAAAAAATTTAAGACCTATTATTTTTTCTAAATGGAGGGTTGTTGGTTATGGGTATATGGTGCCCAAAAGTGCATGATTTTATGGGCCAATACTTCATTAGAATACTTTATCAGGAAGAGAAATCCCCCGACTACCTTGAGGATTGCTCAGCATCCCTAGGATAGTTGATGGATGTCAAAGAAATTCCTCAATCATTCTTGGCGTAGGGAAAAATATCCCATGCTCTATAGGAAAAATCCCATAGAAAGAGGATGTTTCCTCCCATAAACCATAATGATGGATATGGGTCCTCGTGCTACCGAAAATAAAACAAAATATGTCATAGATAATTTCCACTAGATGATTTGTGCAAATTTTGTGATTATTTTAGTTAGTTGAATGCTTTTCTAATTAGGAAGAAACTGTAGGATTTAATTGAGATTATAGTACTTTAACATGCACAAATAACATTCACAAACACCACGAATAGGTTTTTGTAAATATAAATTAATTTATTTGAGATGAGGATAAGATTAGTTGGAGTTTTAAAAAATCATCTCCTGAGGGAACATATTCTATAATATATGATAATATACAATTTCAATATGAAAATCTATGTTACACTATTACTGTGTATTTTGCATCTAGGATTCTTAAATAATATCAATGCAGATGTATACAGTGGAAACAAAGCATAGAGCCAAAAAATCCACAGAGGGAATAAATTTTGGAGACATGACCAAATGGATACCATAAACTTTAAAGTGCAAACATTATTGTAAAAAAATCTTCAAAAATAATGTTAGAAAATATGTTAAAAGAAATATCCTCACTTTGTCATTGGAAAGCATTCAAATAGACCAGTTGTTGGAATAGACCCACACAAATTATTATTGGGAACCTCCAAGAAAGTGCAAATAAAATCATAACATAAACCACTAAGTGTTGAATTTCCATGACCTTGGTTCTAGGATAGAGTCTTAAAATGATTGATGGTTCCAAACCAAGATTCTCAATAGAACTACTTTTCACAATGAAATATAAGCATCAGTAAATAATGCATGCATAGAATAGATAATTTTTTACAATTTTCAACCCAAATTCATTATATTAAACAACATAAAATACAATAGTCTAGGGCTCTCGTACTAGGGATAACGACCGTTAATTATCCATGAGTACAAGACAGAAGTTGGGGCTTGGTGTCAATATGTCGATGACCAAAATTCCATCAAGAAGATACTCTGACAATTTGGCTAATGCAGTCGACCCTCTCCACTCATCTTGTTCATACCCTCTACCTACCTGATCCTTCAGCTCCCGATATGTAGCTCTTGCCTCTATCAATACTCCAAGTCCATCTAGTCACTGAATCTCGGCTCTCAATATTATCACTAGTTGATCGTTCTTCCACCAATGCATCAACACATTGATACTCTTGCTAAGTTGTTCACATCTCCATTTGTGAGAAACTCTTGATCTGCCCACCACTTCTTCTCATCTACATAGGGACTTCATCCCACTATGGTCTTCCTATATTGCACTGGTGAATACCAACATAGGGCATAAAGGGCTGCCACCTATCACTCTGAGATGTCAATCTCCCATAGTTGACACATGCTAGGAGGAGTACCCATCATTTTTTGTAGAATTCCTTCTCCACACACAAGTCTCGGGCTCCACAAATTTCTCCTGGATTATAAAACCCTTAAGCTCCGAAAAATACCACTCAAGGAGCTACCTTTGTCGATCAAGGTGTTACACATGGGGCTCCAACTTGGAAACTATCACATTGTCCTCAAGCAGACCATAAGTGCCCAATCCACATTCACACTTGGTCCACACTGAAGCTTCCCTCCAATAGTCCACGAGTGAGCAAGTCCACATTGTAGAATCTACCCTAGTTAGGGCATCCAACACCTAGGAAACCCTTACACATGACTTTATCATATTTTCAAGCTAATAAAATTTAAAAAATATCCGACAACATGAATTGGATAACACATATTACAACTAACTCGCACTACCTCATTAGATTTATAGAACTTTTGATCAAAATACCACACCTTATTTGTTCTATTGGTCACACTAAGATCTCCTTCACCACTATTGAGAACATAGTGTAGTCATAATTTTTTATCAGAGAAAGTATTAAACCAAAAAGAGGAAGAAATTTAGTATCATTGTAATTTTTTTTAATAAAAATTCAATAACAATAATGATAATCATTTATATGTCACAAAACCATGCAGATTTTTCTTTCACCGTAAAGTAGTAACACTTCCCTAGATGCATATTTTTAAGAAAAAGAAGAACTTGCATACATTTGAGTATAAAGAAACCATTCACCATGGTCCTCATCCTCCTCATAACCACCAGACAATGTTATAGAGTAAGTGCCATAGTGAGGATGCCCATGAATACCAACAACATAAGGAATATGAGCAACACTCTCTCCCAAGGCTGTGCTTAGAATACCATGTAAATATACAAGAAAAACAACAAGTTTTAGAAGCTCCTAAATTTCAAAAGAAGTTGAATATTGCACAATCGTATCAGATGCAACACTAAAAACTCTATCAAAATGTTCATGTATTAATTCAAAAATAAGGTCATCATTAGAATACTCTCTCTTAACTGATGGCAAATACTCCCCTAAAATTTGTCGGGATCAACTGCTCCAAGATCCCCAAGGCACTCTTCACATACCAATTTAAGTCTTTGGCTTCTAGTGTCGTTGAATCCTCTGCACATCCCCCACATGATTCTTCATGAATTTCATTCACATTATCTAGACTAGAAAGTTGGGAAGCATGGAAACTCAAGTAGTTTTCCCCCTAGAAACTGCCTGTTCTTCACTATCAGTTATTCTAATATTTCCACCATTATATTCAAATGTATAGTATATTGATGTTTCTCTCTCTCAAGACATGGCATAAGTGTAGCCAATACCTGAGGAGAGAAATATTTGAGACTTGAAGGATATACTTGAGAAACCTTTGAATGAATAAATTATACAAATGAAAACCTTCATATTTAAGACTCTCTTTCTCTACAACATGCATAAGTAAAACCATAATTTTTGGTACAAATGCACTGAGATGAGGACCAATCATTTCAAACAATTTTTCCAAAAAATTCAATGCTTGATTTTGTAATGACAAGTAATAACACACAACATTTTATTATCAATACATAATTGAAAAGTCCAACAAGGTAATTCCATAAAAATCCTAGAAGATCATATGATCCAGTGACAAGTCAAGCCACCTATTAAATCATCTCTCGAAACTTTGATAGCCTTTCATCAGTATTGTCACTATGCACATCCCTAAGGAAATGTACAAACTATTCAATCAGAACTCGCAATACTCTAGTATTAGATAATCTATGGGCTTCATGGAATTTCATTACAAGAAGCATTTCCTTTGCATTTGAGTGAAGAAATACAAATGATGGAGCGTTGTGACACCATTCCAGCAAAAAAACTGGGAAAATTGTATTTAACTATGTTTCCAATTCATGAAAAGTAGCTAATGCATGTCAATTCTGATGTTTTAAAACTACAAGATTTGGAATAACTATAGGAACTGTTGACTGGATGAATCGATCTTGCGGACAAGATCGATCTCCCTAGTGTCAGAAGACAATCTAGAAACAAACAAAAAACTAAGTTTATCTTTCTCTAAATATATTCATTTTACAAATAAATGCTATGAAGGTGTCGATCCTACCTTATATCCAAATTCTTATTTGTAGTCATAAAGCTTCCGTTGCATCAGTATTTCTTCTGTCACAACAATAGTCCTTCCATCGCAACAAGAGTTCTTCCATCGCAACAATAGTTCTTTCGTCGCAACAAAGTGTCGTCTTTCGTCACAACAAAGTGTCGTCTTTAAAAAGACCTGCAATCACAAGAAATAAAATATTAAATAGCACCTGTATAAAAAATAATTATAAAACATACCTATCATATTGATCAAGGAATCTATGAAATAAATGATCAAATGATAGCTTATTGAAATAAAAAATCGAACGACAATTTATTGAGAAAAACAAAACTTGATTGTATTAATCTTAAAATAACAGAAGAACCTTACAACCTTAGCCTTGATGTTTGAATAGGCCTTCCTGGGGTCCGAAGCAGGAGTCTCCTCTACTTTGATAAGTCTTGCACTCTTCCTCCAGGAGCACATAGAGGTATGTGATCTTTCCTCTCAAAAGCTCAACAAAAAGAAGTCTAAATCTCAACAGCACTTCAACTCAATCACACATAAAGCTCGAACTCCCTTTGAGGCTACCCAATGCCTTTTTTTATAGAGTAGATGAGGAGGTTAGGGTTCCACCTTTGAAGGGATAGAATCCTTCTTCAAAGGGATAGGCTCCTCACATCAAGGGATTAGCTCCTTAAGGTGTGGGATTCATGAAAATTATTAGAGCGTACTCATCTCCGAAAAATATCATATAGAACCTTCTAGAATTGACCTCAGATCATATTTTTAACTTTTGTTTCTCGCTTTTTTGACTTTTGAGGGGGTACGCAGGCATAACACTGGAAAACTACGTTCTAAAACGTAGTTTCTCTTTACATTACCTGCGTACCCTAGCCAGGAACGCAGGTAAGCCTCACATTACCTGTGTACCCAGGGTTTTTGAGCTTTTTAGGGTTTTTTCTCCTATTTTAGGGCTTGAAATGAGGAGTAAAGGATGTAAGACTTGTAGAGGAGGTATGTATGAGTGTTAATGAGCTCATACAGTCAGCAGAATGTCAAGGTGACAGTTTTTAAGTGCAACAGATTGCCCCCTAAAGTGCGAAGTCTGGAATAGATGAAGATGAAGTCTGTTATATATGAAGAGTGAAGTACTTTATCATTTCAAGGATCATCTTGTGGACACCCCGGTCGGAACCTGTAAAAACATTCAATGAAAAATATATATATATATATATATATATAAACATATCATCCCTGAGGTAGGAATTCCCATACTCAGATCAAAACTAACTAGAAAACTGATTTAAACTGTTCTGATACAGGAATGATTTTGAATACATCAACAATATAGACATATGTAGACACAGCGTGGACACAAACATATGTTTATGAATAGTCTTCTGTATAAATGAATAACAAAAATTCCGCACAGCCTAGATGGTGGAAACTAGATCTAGGGTCTTGATTTCTGCTTCTCGAACCAGTACGATTCTATCCATGTGAATGAATGTGTCAAAGTCAAACATGGTAGAAACCACTTGATTACCAGTCAATAATGTAAAATGTTAACAAGTGCGAGAGTAACCACCAGTAATTTCAATGGCTCTCAAAGTACTTAGTACAATCCATGAAATGTGAATGAATGAGCTGAAGTCGAACATGTCACGTTATCATTCGATCGAAGGTCAATGATGCAACTTGTCCTCGAAGGCGAGAAACCTGCCATTGAAGCATGAATATTTCAAGGTACTGACGATTTCTAGATCAAATTCCTAGATAAAGAGCTGTCGTCGATAGAAAGTGATCCATCATAGGAAAGCCCACAACATGAAATCATAGATCAAGTTTTGAAGAAATATATTGGCCAGGACTGACTCAGGGATGGTCAAAATGGAAGACAAATATTTCGCAAATGAATGGTTTGTTTCAACTTTCCTCTTGAACACATAACGACACTGCAGATGGTTTGGTGACAATTGACCCAAAGCTAATACCTAGAAACTGGGTGAAGACATTCAATATGGTTTGATTAACTATTAGGCAAAGGATTTTCCCAACCCAGGTGAACAAAAGTGTCGTGTTCAAGAGTGGTTAACGATTTTCCGAATAATCAAAATGTAACAAACAGGTTCATTTTTCTCTCTTTTCCCCCACCATTTCTGGCAAGTACCTCTTTATTTTTGACAAGCTTGAGGAGGATAACATTTGCTTGTTTATAAGATCATCCTTCAGATGAGTCCAAATTAGTTTAAGATTCAAACCCTAAGAAGCAGTGGTTCGTTCCTGCTTAAAAATTGAACAAGTCCTTTACTGTTAAATTTTAACGAGTCCAGTATAGGAGAACCTCGGTGTTTTTTCAATTTTAGAGAGTCAGAAGAAAAAACTTAAGACTCCATGGGGGTACTTTTTCGTAAATTTAGTCTCTCGAGCCCGAAAAAGGATAAAATAATGCAGGAGAGAACTCTATTGACTATAATTAGTCAACGTATACCTTTTTCGTAAATAGTCCATTTCAGTCCGTAAAAGGGGTAAACTTATACTGAAGGGACGATCATTCATTTACTTTAACGAGTTCAAATAATCAAGTGCTTGACAATATTTTCAATTTTCGAGAGTCTGAAAAGAGCTAAAAGAGGACTCCAAGTTTTCGCTTTTTCGTAAATTTTTGAAAGAGTCAGAAAAAGTGATAAAATTATGCTCTTTGTTGAAGAATGATTAATTTTCCCGAAAAATCCAATTTTCTGCACAAAAACTCGAAACAATTACACATACCTATTTAAGATAAATAAAAATGTTTTCAAAAAGTACCTTTTGAAAGTGAAAAATAAACAAATTAAAAATTCATTTATTCGAAAAAACTTATAAAAATGACTTTTCTAACTTCATTTTTACTATTTGAATTCAGAGTGAAAAAGTAAGGGCTTTTGGATAAGAAAAACTTCCTGTGAAGATTCGGGAAAATCCGTTTTTCGAAATCAGAAACTGTCAGCTCCAAGTAATCTGTATAAATTCTAGACCATATAAGGGCCCAAGTTGATCTCCTGATATGGCTAGTGATAGGTAGGACACACAGGACCAGTGTTTCTTGTTTTTCGACCACCGGCTCGAAGTCAAATTGGAGGAAATATATTTTTTGACTGGTTTGTCCAAGAGGGGCGGACAATTATCTCTATTCGGGACTAGACCAGGTGGGAAGTCTATTGCTAGTCTGAAAGAAGAGTTTTGCAATGGTTTAGTAGACCCAAGGATAAACGGATAGATATCAAAACTATTATCCGTCCTGAGTTCAAATTTATTGTCTTCACTATTACTAGACTGTACAGGAATGCAGCATTACGTGTTTCCAATCTCATGCTGAGGGCATTGAGATTGTTAGATTTCTGTCGACATATTTTCGTTGGTTGAACAACCAACTCTTTTTCGTTAAGGACTTTCATACGCTGGGATAGACTACCGCGGAGACAAAGACATGGCTTTTCCTCCAGGAGAGTAATGAGATGATTCAAGTAAAAATCATTTTCAACACTTTCTAAGTCCTAAATTTTTTGTATTCTAAATTTTAAATCATCGAACACAAGACGATATATAGTTCAAAACACACTTCTATGCTATGATATATCACTATTACTGACTATATGTGTACATGTTATTGAATGTTGTTTAATTTACTGTTTTGATCATTGCAAATGTCTATTTATCATACTATAAGAAACTGCATCTGCTAATGTATTTAAATGTCTCTGAATATGCTGATATTCAATGTAATCAAATTCATGTTCCAAGAGATGAACTCTGAAAAATAACCTTAATAACACCGAATTCCTAATGGCATACACCCTGTTAAGCTGTAATACAATGAGTTCAGAGTCCAACCTAACAATCAAACTCCGAATACCAAATGAGATGGATTCAGATAATAACTCAATCAGTGCACTATACTCTGCAATGTTATTCGTTGTTTGACTGAGGCTTACCCCATGAATAGACCCTAACTCGTTAGAGGGTGAATAGATAACCCAAGTTGCAGAAGAAATGTTCCGTGTACTACGACAAGAACCATCAACAAAAATAATGTAGGTTTGAAGAGACGTCAACATCTGCAATATCAAGAGTAAAACTCAGATAAGTAGGAATAGCGACAAGAGCACACTCTAAACTAGGCATGCTTTTCTAATCTAAAACACACCAACAGTAAAGAAACCAATCTAATCAAGAATCTCCACACCAAATTTAAGCATAATATCTCTTCAGATAAATTCCATTTCTGGGTTTATCTAAAGGGACATCATCGAAATCTATCAGCTCGTAGGCCCCTTTTGCCAGCTTTCGCTTAACAATGAAAGAACCATGCCACATAGGACAAATTTTCCATCCCCTAGCTTATCGTTGGCTTGATCGTACACTAAAACTAGGTCTCCTTCTGAAAAAATACGAGGGGTAACATTTCTATCGTACTGAGCTTTTATTCGTTTAACATGAGCTTCGTTTGCTAATGCAGCATTTCGTCGATTCTCATCTAGTTGAGCCAAGTACAAAAAATGCTTCTCCTCTTTAGACGTAGCTGGAAGTAATTCTATGGCTAATTTCAAAGACGGAATTTTGTATTCAATAGGCAACACAACTTCCAAACCGTAAACCAGTTGAAAGGGAGTGAAACCAGTTCACGTTTTTACTGAGGTCCGATATGCCCAAAGTGCTAAAAATAACATGGAATGCCAATTCGACTTATGAATACCAATAATTCATCTGATCATAGTGACTAAAAATTTATTGATAGCTTCAACCAGACCATTAGCCTGCGGGTAATAAGGAGTAGAACTATCGTGGTGCAGGCCAAGTTGATTTGTCAGTTCAGTCATCATGATATTTCGAAAATAACTTCCATGATCTATAATAATGGCTTGAGGAACACCGAATCTAGCAATTATATGATTGAACACGAAAGTTGCAGCAGTCTTGCCATCTGCTGAAAATGTAGGCATCGCCTCGGCCCACTTAGTAAAATAATATACCGCTAGGATAATATATGCATGCCCCCCGGCCAAGTGAGGGTTACATGTAATAAATTCAATACCCCACTTTGCGAAAGGACTGACAAAAATTATAGGGTGAAGAGGAGCGAGTGGTGCATGCATTTTACGATCAAAGACCTGACAATTGTGGCATTTCCAGACTGCATAGATACAATCTTTGAATAACGATGGCTAGAAATAACAAGCGCACAATATCTTTTGGGTTGTGGCATACCCAGACATATGACCACCACATGCTCCAGAATGGAAATCATTTAAAACCTTCTCAGCTTCTTCATGAGTAAGACAATGTCAGAAAACAGAATCCGCTACATGACGATAGAGTGTATCACCAATAATATTGTATTGTTTGGATTGGAAATGTATTTTCCGTTGCTGAGATCATGAGATTTCAGGCCGCAAAATATTGGTTTTGGAGATAAACAATAATATCCCCATACCAAGGATCAAGATTACTGATAATAAACAAGGATTCGTCCACAATGGACTGGTCTGCCATAGTTTCATTATTAGTAGATGGGAAATCACACATCAGTTCGACAAAAGCCAAATATTTATTTGCCTTGGATTTTCCAAATTCCAAGTCAAATTCCTACAACATAACAATCCATTTGGAATACTTGCCCCCTAGCAATTGTTTGGTCAAGATGTACATCATAGGGTTACAATAAGAAATTACCGTGGTTTTGCGTAATAAGATGTAGTGTCGAAATCGTTGGACAGCTTGAACAGCTGCCAAGGAAAATTTCTCCACATGTGTGTATTTGATCTCGGTCGGATGCAGATTTCGACTAAGATAGTAAATCACATGTTCATTGTTGAATTCATCTTCTTGAACTAAAACCATCCCAATGGTGGAATGAGAGGCGACGAGGTACAAAAAATAGTCCTGGTTGTAGTTGGGAGGATGCAGTAACGGTGCATGGGTCAATGCGTGTTTGAGTGCATCAAAAGATCGGTTAGTGATCTCATCCCATAAGAATGGAACGTTTTGTTTCAACAACCTGGTAAAACCCTTTTTTTGCTTGGCGTAGTTAGGAATGAACCAACTTAAAAAAATTTCTTTCCCCTGCAAACTTTGGAGTTGGCGCAGAGTCGAAGGAGGAGGTAGATTGACAATAGCTTTGACCTTCGACGGATCAATGTGAATGCCTACTTTTTAAACAAAAAATCCTAGTAAGCAACCCAATTCTACACAGAAAACATATTTGTGTGGATTCAGCCGAATTCGATAATGCCTACATCTCATAAAGATAGCTCGTAAATGAGTGAGATGGTCGGCCCTATGCGATGAATGAGCAGGTAAATCATCGAGATAAGGCTGCACAATGTGCTTAATGTCATGAAATACGTAAGACATGGCCCTTTGAAAATTTGCCCCAGCGTTCTTCAATCCAAAAGGTAGTTTTCAATAAGCAAATGTCCCCCATGGGCAAATGAAAGTTGTTTTTGGCTGATCAGCAGGGAGTATGTTTATTTGATTGTAACCAGAAAAACCATCCATAAAGGAAAACATTTCACTGCCGGCACAATCATCAATGATTTGATCGATATAGGGGGTTGGATAATTGTCTTTAGGGCAAGCTCGATTAATATCCCTATAGTTGATACATACTCGTATCGTTCCTTTTTTTTTTGTTAACAAGAACAATATTCGATACCCAATCCATTAACAGAATTGGATAAATGAAACCTACACAAAGTGATTTCTCAACTTCGGCTTTGATAGCAGAAGATTTTCATGGATCTATCTGACGTAAGCGTTGTCGGACAGGTTTGGTATCCGGGTAAGTCTTGATTTCATGTACAACAATTGCCGGATCGATTCCTGGCATTTCCTCATATGACCAAGCAAACACATCACGAAATTCTTGAAATAGGGCTTTATATGTTTGGATTTCATCGTTCGTACAGCAAGCACCTATATGAATGTTTTCAATTATTCCTCGCTTAGCTGAAATGTCAATAAGAATCGTTCGAGAGATATTTTCCAAATTGAATTCAGAATCAGAATTTTGCAACGGATTCTGCGGTTCTTTGACATGTTCAACAGTAAAAATAGAAGCGAAATCATTTTCGAAATGATCCAGCTCAGGTAAAAACGAAGATCGATGATGTAGATCTTCCCATGGTAAATCGTCAACAGACATAAGTTCATGAATCTACTCATCAGTATGAACAAGATCGGGAAATGTCGTTGTGGCTGAGCTAGATATAGAAAGTGATTCCTCATGGATCCCATTCATTGGATCAGTTTCAGTTGAAGAAGGATCGGAAAGTGACTGTACAGCCTGATATGAAATTTCAAAGGGACTCAAAGTCATCGTACCATCAAATGAATCCAACTCGGAATCAAAAGGTATGATCCAAGGATCATCAAACGTAATATTATTCGATGAAATCACATGAATATTTGCAACAGAAGGTGATACATTAGGAGTAGGAAAGGAAAAAGTTCCTAGTAAAGAAGAATATTTAATCAAATTTATGCCAACATCCTTGTAAGGGATAGTTTTTTTACCGACATGCTGGATAGTTTCTGTAGAGGCTGGATCGGATGAAAAATAAGTGAGCTGATCTATTGCAACGATATTTCCTTGATGTGGAAACTTGATAAGCCAAAAGACCGATGAAACAACAACAGTCATAGCATAAGACCAACTGCGATTGAGGAGAAGGTTGTAATCTAGAGGAGCATCAACCACCTCCACATCTAGATTTACCATTTTTCCTTCGACCCCTATAGGTAAAGCCTGCAAAATACCGAAAGGATGGAACCCTCGGCCATCAAAAGCCTTTAGAATCATCGGAGACTTATTGAGTGTAGGAGAACCAAGCGATTTCCAACACTGGATCGACATAATACACATAGAAGCCCCTTCATCAATAACAGTCCGAAGGATCGGTCTGTTTTTGACTAAAAATGAAATCTGGAAAGCCATTTGATGAGGTAGGCGAGGTGTAATATTCTATAAATCGAAGATTATAAGGTTTGAATCCTGAATATCAACAGCTCCTATGGCAGACAAAATTAATTTACGCTGTACTGGGCACGATTGCAACACTTCCAAAGAAGACATTGCTGAAGGGGAAATAGCTAAGTCCTCAACAATGTTGTAATTCTGAGCAGCTCTCGCATGTGGATTGAAATTTGATTTACAAAGTACACCTTTCGTAGGTGGTTTGATTACTAATTCTGGATTTGGTTTCTCGATCTGTAGCGGATCAGAAATGGGAGGAGGTGTAGTTGATGTGTTTGAATTAGAAGATTCTGCTTATTTACCACCAATAGGATTTTTACTACCATAATCTTGCGATCGCGTTGGAATCCTCACATGAGACATCATCATAATAGGTTCTTCTAAGGCATTCGAGGTGGAACCAATCATCTTACTGTCTTGAGTTGGAAAAGGATCCTTCAAGACAGCAGGCTGTTGAGAACCTTTAACGAATTTTGAAACCTCTGCTTGATGTGGACATTCTTTAGTAAAATGATCCTCGTCACAAATGAAACAAGGATAGCGAGGTTTGTGTTTTTCGTCATTAGATTTAGTTTTATTTGCTTTATCTTTTGAATTCATTTTGTTTTTATTCTCCCCCTTATTTTTACTTCCAGATTTATATTTGGCCGTAGATGACTCTACGACATGAATGTCGGAAGAAACTTCAGCAGAAGATTCTCCTGTCGGGGAATTAGGTAAAGTTATTATAGGAGAAGAACTCTTTGAATATTTCTTCTTGCTTTTAGTATTAATTGTACCAATCATACCGTCAGTGGCATGAGACCCTGAAGGAGCTACAGTTATTTGACCTTGTTTTGGAAGATCGGGGATTTTTTCATGTAAAGTACCTGACTGCGTATAGACGAGGTCAAGATACTGAGCTTGAGAAATGACTTGCTCCTTAGTAACAACTCTTTCCTTAGCTACATCTTCAGTGATTTTGGGTAATAATGATTTAACAAACCATTCCGCCAAAATTTGATCCGGAATGTGAAATTTCACTAAACGCCTTCTCCGTCACCATTCATGAATATGATTAGAAATATATGTGGATGTGGATTACTTTGGAAAAGTCAATAGTTCTGTGCCATTATTGTATCGGAGAGGCAACTGAATATGAGTTAAGAAAGTAGTTGCTAACTGACTAAAATTATTAAAAGAGCCTCGTGGTAACTTAATGTACCATTTGGCGGCAAGAGCAATAAGAGTTCGTTGAAAAAGATGTAAGCGAATTGAATCATCAATTATCGAATTAGACGCACACCAAAGGTGATAAGTCATAACATGTTTTGACGGATCCTCTCCTGAATTACCCTCAAATTTCGGTATATCACTAGGCAACTTATGCGGCATTGGCAGTCAGTATGGATAGTAGAAAATTGGATCATTTATAAGGCGTGTCAAATCAGGTAAATCCAAAGTTGCAATAAATGGTAACTGGTGGTTAGGGTCACGAAAACCTTACGTAACAAGAGAAGTTCCGAGAGGAGGATACCCAGGATGAATGGGAATTAGATTTGCATTAGGAATGGTATAACCCCCCGGGAAACCAGGACTAACTAAACCAAACTGGGGTTGTTGAGGCTGTTGATAAGTATAGCCAGGGTACGGTTGATACTGATAAACTGGGTTTTTTGAAACGAGACCGAATTGATATTGTCCCTGGTACGGTTGATACGTGAATTGTGGTTGACTTGTGAAAATCGTACTTGTACCAGATTGTCCTGCAGGTATCTGGACTGAAGTCTGAATTTAAGGTCCTGACTGCGGTACAGAGACTTGAGGGATTTGCACAGATGCAGGGATAAAAGAACTCGGAGCTACAGATACTCCAAAAATAGGTGTTATAGGTTGAACAAATGTTGCAACAGTTGCAGCAGTTTGAGGTGGAGTTTGAGGTGTACTAGGCCTAGACTGCTGAACAAAACCAGGTTTCAGGGATTTGAATAGTAGGCTGGATAGGTTTCTGGGTTGAACCAGAAACCAAAGGCTGTCTAGGTTGAGTAGGCAACTGCACATTAGGTTGCATAGTCTATTGAATTTTGGATGGATCCCACACCATGTTCATTCCGGGGTATTGTCCCGCAGAAGGTTTAACATAAGGACCATAACCTACTTGAACGTAGGGTTGATAATTAAGAGGTAAATTTCTATCTCCTTGTAAAAATGATTGAACAGAAGGCGGCTGAAAACCTTGAGTTGGGTACTGACCTTGAGGTTGATAACCCTGAGGCGCGTACTGAATCTGGGGTTGATAAGGACCTTGAGGAACATACTAAGTTTGGGGTTGACCTTGGGGTATGTACTGTCCTGAAGGTTGATAACCCTGTGGTATGTACTGTCCTTCTGGTTGTTCTCCAAAATAATATTGTGGTACAGTTTGTCCTGGGAAAAAATTACCCTGTAGTTACCCCCTAGGCAGTAATTGATTGCCTTGAGTTTGACCCGCAGGCGGTAACTGACTGCCTTGAGGTTGCCCCTCAGGCGCTAACTGACCACCTTGAAGTTTCCCCCCAGGCAGTAACTGACCACCTTGAGGTTGAGGATTCGGAATATTACCATACATCATAAATATTGTCTTTGCATTCGACGTTTCAATTTTAATTCCATTAATACCAGGTGATAATACTTGTTCAATCGGTCAAGGAGTTGCTCCTGAGAAAGTACCAGAAAGAGCCTGATACCCCGAAGGAACAGAAGGACCACCGTGTAAAAATGCTTTCGGTGATTGGGAAAACATAGATGACTCTCCTGCCACGATAGATGAAGGATAATAACCTCTGGGCGTAGGATGAAATGGAATTCGAGGTGGAGAAAAAGCAAGACCCGAGTTTTCTAAAAGGTTTGTCAAAGATAGATACCAAGCGTCGCTCCTAATAGGGCTATAGAAAATGGATTCATGCTCGCTAAGATTCAAAGACTGAGGGGATTCGGGAAGAGATATCTCTTTGTCTGGACTAGCAAGTTCTTCAATGGAAATGAGGCCAGATGGAAGATCATCAGTAATAATACTTCTTACCCTAGGTGAACCAGGATCACTAGAAGTTGGAGTATTAAATCCTGAGGATGTTTCCAAAACAGAATATTCAGTGTCAGGCTCAAAAATTTCAGGTTCGTTAGCTAGTTCACTGGAAGGAGAAATACTGCCAATAACTTCAGAAACTGAAATCTGTTCTTGAATGTGTTATGTCGTGGGTATTTTATGATCAGGATGAACAACTATAGATGAACTTCCAATTTCTGTTGATTTAATTCTACTGCTACTAGATGATACTAGAGCATGCAGCCCTTCAAGCTAACTTGGTGTATACTCAGGGGGCTTCCCCTGAAGTCTCTGGGATTGTCTCGGTAATTCTGCCACGATTAAATATTAATCAATCACACGTAAAAAAATAAAATTTCAATAAAAACACCTAAAGTCTCTAAAGAAACAAGTAGTTGAATCACACGCCTAAAAAATCTAAGAGTTCAAACCACACACAAACAGTAACTTCCCATACTAAAAACACTAGTTGGTGAAGAAATCTAACTTAGTAGAAGTTTAATACAGAAAGGGTGGTTGGAACAGCTACCCCGACAACCTGCTTAATGAAACAGACTGGCACAAGTTTCTTCACAAAACCATCTCGAGTGAAGAGAACCCCCCAGAGAGTCCAAGTGAGTCTATTCGACGTCTGCTCCAGGTACAGTGAGATCTTTCCTTCACCGTCACCTTAGGAAATAATCTTAAGCTTATGGACACTAAGGTTACCAACAGTAACAAATACAACTGGGGGAACATTCTACGATCCGATTCCATGCGCAAGGGTAGAGTAACAAAGCTTAATCCCCTTGAAGGCTCCTCGACATGGTCAATCCAAGGTTTACCAACAAGTGACCCCAGGCTCCTCGACAATGGTTAATCCGAGGTTTACCGTTTGTAATGCACGCAGAATCTTCTATCTTTCCCAATGAAATAGAATTTATTGTCTCAAAGGTTTAGACATGATCTCGTGATTAACTCCTTTACGAGAAGCATCCCAGATTGTACCAATTACAATTGGATTTATTTCCTACCACAAGATTTATCTACTTATTTGTTTTTACTATCTTGGAGAGTTAATTACTCCCTACTCCAAGATACTAGCCTAAGATATATTGGTGATAAGAGCCCTAGAAATAAAAAGATTACTAGTTCAATTTTAATTAAGCTTTGTTTTTATGGGCTATTCTTTAATTCAATAGGTATGGAAATGAAAGTTTGATGGTGTGAAGACTCGACTTCCAAAAAAAAACACTAAAAAATGCACCTAAAAATGATAATCAAATCGTTTTTCCTTCAATGAAATTCTAGCTAAAGAAAGAGTTCGAGAATGCAATTCTTTTAAGAGACAATTCTTTCTTTAGACATGAAGAATAAATGGAAGAAAATATTTTTGTCTTTTCAATATGAACTCAAAATGAGACAAATAATCAATGCTCACAATAAATCCCTATCTCTTTCAAGACTCGAAACTACAAAAAAAAACAACTTTCCTTCAAAAGAGATCTACAAATTCTTAAAAGCACTCAAAACTATGAAAACTAATTTTGAGATCTACAAACTTTAAAAATATAATTGAATTAGAGCTTTAAATTTTTATTTTAGAATGTTTTTCTTAGTTTTTCAGTAAACTAAGGATTCCCAGAAGATTTATATTTAAAATGTTATGGATCACAGAAGCTTGCACTCTCAAAAACTAAGGATTCATTTACCCAGAATAACAAATAAATAAAAAAACATCCAGATATGTTTTCTAAAAATGAAATTTAGAACTTATAACGAAGTTGGTCCGAAGATTTACAAAGAGAAAACTAGATCTATTTCTCAAAAATAATGAATTGCACAACCAAGTCAGACTCATCAAGAAGATAAAAGATACCAAGGTGATCTAAGGCACTTTTAAGCTTCTAGCCTTTGGGTCACTATAGAGAAAAAGCGAAAAACACTCTAAAAATGAAAAACTTCTAGAAAATCATTCAAAAAAAAAGCGCTATGAGACTCATTCACAAGAGATTTCCGACAGAAAACATACAAATTTGGGTAGATACTAGGAATCCTAAATTTAATCTAAAATAAAACTGAAAAATGAAATCTAAGTTTTTCAAGACTTTTAACAGGGTCTGCAACGATGTGTGGTCCCTAGAAAAATTCAAGAAAAACAAAAAAAACTTCAAAAATTTTCAAAGAAAAGTAAATCTAAGTTTCCCAAGCCCGTACAAATTAATAAAAAATCAGAAAAAAAGAATTTTCTCAAAAGACAATCTAGCAACAAACGAACAACTAAGTTTATCTTTCTCTAAATATATTCATTTTACAAATAAATGTTATGAAGGTGTCGATCCTACCTTAGATCCAAATTCTTATTTGCATTCGTAAAGCTTCCATCGCATCAGTAGTTCTTCTGTCGCAACAATAGTCCTTCCGTCGCAACAAGCTTTCTTTTGCCACAACAATAGTTCTTTCATCGCAACAAAGTGTTGTCTTTCGTCGCAACAAAGTGTCGTCTTTAAAAAGACCTGCAATCGAAAGCAAGAAAATATTAAATAGCACCTGTATAAAAAATAATTATAAAACATACCTATCATAGTGATCAAGGAATCTATGAAATAAATGATCAAACGAGAGCTTATTGAAATAAACAATCAAACGACAATTTATTGAGAAAAACAAAACTTGATTGTATTAATATTAAAATAATAGAAGAACCTTACAACCTTAGCCTTGATGTTTGAATAGGCCTTCTCGAGGTCCGAAGCAGGAGTCTCCTCTACTTTGATAAGTCTTGCACTCTTCCTCTAGGAGCACATAGAGGTATGTGATCTTTCCTCTCAAAAGCTCAGCAGAAAGAAGTCTAAATCTCAATAGCACTTCAACTCAATCATACATAAAGCTTGAACTCCCTTTGAGGCTACCCAATGCCTCTTTTTATAGAGTAGATGAGGAGGTTAGGGTTCCAGCTTTGAAGGGATAGAATCCTCCTTCAAAAGGATAGGCTCCTCACATTAAGGGACTAGCTCCTTAAGGTGTGGGATGCATGAACCTTATTAGAGCATACTCATCCCCAAAAAATCTCATCTAGAACCTTCTAGAATTGACCTCAAATCCGCTTTTTAACTTTTGTTTCTCGCTTTTTTGACTTCGGAGGGGGTACGCAAGCATAACAATGGAAAACTGCATTCTAGAACGCAGTTTCTCTTCACATTATCTGCGTACCCTAGCCAGGAATGCAGGTAAGCCTGACATTACCTGCGTACCCAGGGTTTTTGAGCATTTTAGGGTTTTTTCTCCTATTTTAGGGCTTGACATGAGGAGTAAAGGTTGTAAGACTTGTAGAGGAGGTATGTATGAGTGTTAATGAGCTCATACAGTCAACATAATGTTAAGGTGATAGTTTTTAAGTGCAACAGAAACCATCTCCTTAACAATATCTACACTTGGTATACCCAAAATGACCTCTGCAAATTCACTCTCATAACTACGCATGTGACAATCCTAGTTTTAAGTATTCAAACGACTCATCTCTAATCCCACCAAAATTGAAAAGGATTGATCTGATTCCTCCCTTCTATTTAAAACTAGCAGAGTTATGTATTAACCTAGCAGTATTTCCTCTTACCCAACTATTTGAATTGACAAGTTGATCAATCAATAAAGCAAATGAAAAAAAAACAATATCCATGGACATCAACCATTTTCGTAATTTCTGCTACCGTTTCCAACAAAGTCTCAAATACATATAGATCCTCGGTGGCTTCCCAAGAATGTTTCCAATATTCCAAGGATATTTTCTTCTTTTTTTTTGTTTCATGCCTCATCATCTTCAAAAAAAATATCCATTACACTATTCTCAATGGAGTAATGGATTTTGAAGAAAAATTATCTCCTCACAACCTTGTTCTCATAAAGTGTAAGCATATTGAGGAATTTTATTTGTTACACCAATTTTTGGTCATATAACCTGTTACTATTAGATGGACTAAAGTACACCATGTAAGACCAATTTTACCATAGTAAAATTGCTTTCACTATGAAAAATAAGTTAATAGCCCATAATTTATTAAGTTGTTTCTGGTCTAAACAGGAAACCCCATGAGGAATAATTGAATAAATCCTTATTTGTTTGATTTTACTCAAGGGATAATTACTTAAACCATTGTTTAATTAATATTCTTGCTCATATTTAACCCAAAATAGGAAAACTAATTAGATAAATCATTATTTACCTTATTATTTTCTAGGAATAATTATTTAAAACATTATTTAAATAATATTCCTTGTTAAATTTGACTAAATCATTTATAAATAATTGAATAAATATCTATTTATTTAATTATTACTCAACCAAATTCTTAAAATAAAAAATAAATCATTTATTTATTTATTATTTCTAAATAAATGGATTTGACCAAATTCAAATGCCTTTTCCCTCCAACAAAAATAATAAAATATTCCATAAAAGTTTGATCTAGATTTGGTTAATAATATTTTAACTATCCACTAGTATCTAGACTAACCCAATATTTTGTTATAAATAGAAGATTTTTTTCATTCATTCGCTACCTTTTGTTGCCTAAAATATCACTCTGGATCTATAATTTTGTTCTGACTTTGATCCTCCATCATTGTCACATTTTTCTACTTCTTGCTTGTGAGCTCCCTTTGAGTTTCATTTTGTCTAGTTTTTCTGCACCATCAAGAGATATATATCTTAGATATAAAGAATTAAGGACATACAATAACCCATCCCATTAAGGGGGACTGGTAACATCTTTCTATGTTCCCTTCCCAGGTGTCATAATACAAAAAAATCTTCAAAAACTATTGTATTGTTCATTGGATGCATGGATCAACTCTTGCTTATTATTTGTTGTTTAATGTCTTTAACTGCATACGTATGGATTTTTGTAGCACTTATTATAATTACTAATTGTAGATCTAAGGAAATTGACAACCATATTTTATGTTAGCATTGTTTAATATGTACTACTAAAGTGAGTTTTTTTCGTACGCTTGCGATTGAAATTCATACTAACAACTGGCGACTCCACAAGGGTTTATAATTACGACCTTTGTCAATTTCCAGATCCTTGCATGACCAACTGCTTCAACCCCTAGGGTTTCTCTTGAGCTTCTTATTTTCATTTTCTTGGTGTTTTTTTTAACCTTTAAAACCCTAAAACAGTAAAAATTCTAACTTTCATGTGTTTTAGGGCCCTATGCGCAGGTGACAGGTATCAGCCGGAACAAATATGACACTTTTTTTCTGAAATCTACTCCCAAAATAGCCAAAAGTACAGTTCACACATTTTGGGCCAAAAATTATGACCTCAGCTCTCATTTAGCGGAAAACAGCCTGAAATCTTTGACCTCAATGGAAAACCAGTCAAAAACTGCGACCTGTACTTCATGTGGGAGTTTTTCTATGAATTTTCTGGGTTTGTTTGGGCCACTGTTCAGGATTGTTTAACCTCCCTCTTCACCCATCTTGGACCAGTCTTGCTTAGTTTTACTCGTCGACGTAGGAACCAAGCCCCTTAGGGATTCAGTACGCTTCCACCTTTTAAGGAGGAGTTTAGCTGAGGCAGGTCTTCTGATATTTCAATGTTTTCAGCTATTTTTTAATATCTAAACTTGTACTTTCATATCCATTTCATATAGGTTATTTATCCATCAAAAAAAAAAAAATCATTTTTGTTTGGTTCTCCTTTAGGATCCCCTCTGTTTCCCTTCAGGTTGTAGCCTTTCGACACCTATTTTTCAGCATTTTTCCCTCTGGTTTTTCGCTATTTTCTGCACCCCTTTCCAGCATATTTGACCTTTATATCTCTGTCCCTACCAAATTTAGATGCATTAGCCATTTTTTTTGTTTTAAATGGATTTCGCCCACCCATAGACTAGTTGTTGGGAAGCCCTCCTCCTTGGGTTTAAATTGATGCGTCTTTAGCTATTTAATTTTCTATCGCATTTAGTTTCCTTTACTATCATATTCAGATTTATTTACAGTTATACAACATATTTTTTATTTTTTTCTACACACGTCTGGACTTAATTAAAATTAACACACTTATCACATACACACACACACTAAGCAAATAGTTCCTAGTTTACACCACCAGGCCAAGACTGAAACATTGTAATCAATTGATCCTGCACCTCCCTGCCCTTGTTCCTAAAACATTGTAATCAATTGATCATGCACCTCCTTTCCCTTGTTTGCCTCTCTTTCTTTGTGTGATCCGTGTCTATTTTCCATCAATGTGCCCCCAAGGCATTTATCTCGGAGACTCCAAGGCCTTCATCCTCAATTTTTGTTAGGAAGACATACTCCTCTGCGTAGGGTTCGAGTTCGTCCTCCACCGATTCCCCATTCTGACTTTGATTCTTGTTCTTCAGGTTCCCCTTCTGGTTCTATCCCCATATCTCCTCCACCTTTCACCTTCATCTTGTCTGGTTCAAGACCTAACACTAGTGGCAACCCCGACCCTAATGCTTGGAATGCTACTAGTGGTGTCGTAATATGAACTATTTTGGCTACTCCCTTGCTTCCTTATATGTCAGGCCTAAGCCTTCCCGATTTTAGCCAGTTGTTTAATGACCCCATACACCATGATCCTAGTTGGCCTGCTGTGCCAACAAATCTTCCTGCAGACATCCCCAAAATTGAAGGAAATGCTGGAGAGGATCGTACCAACCATGTTCATTCTTTCCACATGTGGTGTTATTCTAACTCCATCATCGACGACTCTATCTGCCTTCAGTTATTCCAGGATACATTTAATAGACAAGCCTCTAAGTGGTATCTCGACTAGGCCTCCTCCTCTCATACTACTTTTGCGACCCTTGCCAGGGCTTTTCTATCTTATTTCCATCTTCCCCTTCATTATGACACTGGTACCAAACTCTTGACCTATTTCTGTCAAACTTCTACTACCCACCTATCTGACCATATTCAAGAATGGCGGAGAAGAAAGAGCCTATGTCCAGCCCCTACCTTCGAATACCATGTCTACATGGACTAGTTTCTCAGATCCCTTTTGCCTACTATTGCAAAAGATGTCGCATATCACTTTCCTCAAACCGAGGAAGCTACCCTCCATATTGCACTAAAATATGACTTAATCTACGGATGGTCTAGTTATGTTTATACCATCTCACCCGATCTCCCTAGACCTAGTGGTGCTAATGCACCGAGGGCATCCCATGTCGCCGACGGTATCATTGGATCCCTTTCAAACCTGTACACTCATCCTCCCATGGGTGATGGTTTCCCTCAGGGAGGGGTCATCTCCTCCATCACTTTTCCCCCGCCCGACAACATGTATATAGGATATGGCATGCCTCCTCCTTCTACCCAACCTGTTTACCCCACTATTTCCCAACCTCCCTATTATCAATATCCGCAGCTGGTGCTCCATCTCGTCCAGGAAATGAAACCAAAACCAATATTCCCCAGGTAATCTAGGAAATAATCCCCAAAGGAATACATCTAACACTACAACCGAGCAATAGGGCGCTCAGCCCAAGCAGGACAGGCCTATTCGCATGAATAAACCTTGTTCTTGTTGCGGTGTCTATGCTAAATATACCCATGATTGTCCTCTTTTACCTCAAATGCATCAGATGTGGGAAGCTTAAACAACATCCTGAGGACAACAAGCCTCCCCTTCAGTTCCTCCTAATGTTTCCCATATCCGACCAGTTGTGTTTACCAATCCTTTCCCCCAACCAGTATATGTGGCTACCCAACCCCCTGAAAGTCAGGTGGCCACTCAAATTCCTCCATCTGGTACCTCTGATTACCAAATCCTCATGATGAATTGTGACCAACCCAATACCTTTGATTACCTCAACCTTCAGAGTCAGTCCCCTTAGTACAACAAGCCCTCCACTACGTCTTCTATTGAGCCCCTGTCTTCAGGTCCTAGAGAGCCTCTTTCGACACCCAATGGTCCTTTATAGATCCCTTAGCCTAAGGCAGAGGTTCATACCAAGATCTCGAAGGGACCATTACACTTAAACGCTTCCTCTGGTAAAGCAGACCACTCCAAAAATACAGTAGATGAACTGGCGCAATCCCCTACCACCATGTCAACATTGGAAGTCTTCCAGTCATGCCCTTCACAATGAAAATCTCTACTAAATACCATGGGCACTGTGGCTCCTTCGTATGATAATTTTATTTTCTTCGATGTTGACCGATCAGAACATCTACCCCTTCCTGCATTCGTCGCCTTCCAAATACCTGTCAAAATCTGGAATGCGAATCTCTCCCATTGTATCATTAATGAGGGGGAATCCACCTGTGTGATGTCTGCTTCTGTTTGGAAGCAGCTTAGATCACACGAGTTGGCCCCTTCCACTATCACCCTCTGTGCATGGGATGGCCACTCTTCTCAACCCCTTGGCATGTTCTGCAATTGTCCTATTGCTCTTGCGGGAAAGACTTTTTGTGTTGACATTTAAGTCATTGATGCCCCCTTAGACTACAAAATTTTATTGGGTCATAGCTAGACTTATGCAATGTTGGTTGTCCCATCTATGGTTCACCGTAAGATGTGATTTCCTCATAATAGAAAGATCGTCACCATCGATCACTTGACATATCACGAAATGAAGTCTCACACCTCCCCTGAGTCCATTATCTCTTCGGTGGCCAATAAACAAATAGTCGAACCTCTGACTAGTGTTTCACCTAGAGTCTTTCAATAATCCTCTTTTCTTGGTTCTTTTCCTCGTCTCCATCCTCCTATATCTTACCCTAGCTTTTTGAATGTTTGCATGAAGAAATCATCTTGGTCCAAACTAAAACAAACCGGTTCGACTAGTCAGCAGCCCCGCTCCCTACAACCTACTCCTAGTACATCTACTCAACCTTCAGGACCTCCTCCTCCAGGTTCCTCATCTTTAGTTGGTGTCCATGATCCTATCTACCCTACTAGATTGGTTCCCGCTAGCCTTAACCATCTCGAAGCTATCTCGCTTGGCCATTACCCCTTCGATCAGATATCGTTTCTTGCTCCCTCTCCTGGAGTATTTTTGGTACCTTTTATGGCTACCATATCTCTTCCTAACATGAGCCTGGGGATTCCAGCCTAGTACATTGATCCCCTAGCCACTATCTCACCTCGTCGGCTCAAATCTTATACCACTTTTACGCTAGTCCAACCGATCACCATGACCCCTCCCTTTTATTTTGTGCCTTAGCCACCACAACAAGACCCTACTCCTATTCCAAAAGCCTCAGGTGAGGGGGCCAAAGCATGCAAGAAGGCACCTAAGTACACGGCTTCCCAGACAACCCCTATTCCTCCTCAGCCTCCAAAGCGTACCCCTCGTTTGTTTTGTGTGATGTTGTTAGTCATGCCACCCATAACTATCTGGAATTGCCTTGTATGAAGCCCATGTTACATGTCGTGTTTCCTAATTCTAAGGTCCCAGAGGTCCCTGTTCCTTTAATGACTACAGCCATGAAATCAAATACCATACACACAAACCACCCCTGTGCTTTGTGTGAGCTCCATGGCCACTATAACCACCTTTGCCCCCACCTCAAGCACTACGATGCCTCTTTCGAAGTAGTTCGAGAATACAAGACTGAATAAAATGATTCTGCCTCTCTCTTACATGCGTAGTATGCTTCGGCCAACCTTGAACATACATCTGCTCCCATTGACATTCCCCCTCCCGATGTCGAGATGATGGATCCTTCTGTCATCATCCTCTACCTATCATCATTTATGAGATCCACAGTGGAAGACCCCTCTTTTGTTTTGCCTAACCTTCCTTTAGTGATAACCCTAGGCTCAACATTAGTGGATCCCTCATCTACTTATTTTTCTGTCACCCTCCATGAACATGCACATGTAAACCTTCTTCTCATGATGATGAGTCAGTGAAGACATCATGGAAGATTTTTCCACCGATGGCTTCATGTATGTATCCCATAAGAGGAATAGCACCATCCGTGTCTACGGTGACTTTCACGACCTGAGTACAACCTGCCCTCAAGGCGGTTCCCCTACGCCATCCCCGTTTGAGTGTCCAGGGGGTAGAAGTTCTACCCATAACACTCCCTCTAGTAGTGCTTGTTTGATTTCTACCTTGCATTGAGGTTTCTAGCATTGTCCATCGTCCTCTCATTTATTATCTTGTGGCACCTTTTAGATGGATGCCCCATCCACACGGTATATCAGTTATGATGATGGTGCAAGTTGCTACTCCTGGAATCTAACCTCGACATCCTGGGCCATTTTCACACCCTTGCATTCACTTGTCCTCACTAACGACGTATGCATTGGTATTGCCACCAATAACCATGCTGAATATGATGCAGTGATAGGTTTATTATCCTATGCCCTTTACCGTCACACCCTTCACCTTCATGTTTGTTTATATTCTTTACCTCCTGTCATGCAATTGAATGGTGTTTATTGTGTGCATAATCCTATCCTTTTTAGAAGATATTTACAAGTGAAGCTTTTGATTCGTGAATGTGAAATCATTACATTCAATCATGTACCTAGAGCCCAAAATCATTATGTATATAGCATTGAAAACAATATTCTAGACTCGCATTTATCACATGCATTTAACACAAGACAATAACCATACACCATAAACCAATCCATAGATTCCATAATATTTGTCATTCAAAATTTTTTATAGTCCATTAACTCTGACACATATGACATGCCCATAGCATGTTACAAAAAACCAAAACTGGGGGCACCTCATTCCCCTACATATAATCCCTATCTGGAGGATGCTAGGCCAATGGCTTTGCTCCTGTAGCTCATACATCATGCATCCCATGTCAAGGCATCACCATGTGCCGCATGACTCCTTGCCACTCTGAGGGTAGCCCAATACATGTCTCTATGTATTAGTCATCAAGGTCTTGCTAGTCGCGCTCTGAAACACCAGTAAGAAACCTCTCACATCTACGACGGATGTCCTCCAGGAGGGCCATACATCCTCATTTTGCGGTCCCTTCAATCCACTAGGTGTTGCAGCCCCTGATACTACAGGCCATCCCATATACCCATCTAGTTTCACCAGTGCTATATATGCATACCAAAATTGAATGAACCAGTACCTAATACAATATTCTCAAACTCTAAAATGAACCTAAAGATAAGAAACTTGTCACTTACCATCTAGCCCCCATGCTCGACTTGGCGGAAGTGGCGATTCTAGGTCCCCATGATAGTTCATCGCACTATAGGCATATTCGTCTATATACAGTGGCATTTGATCCCAATGCACAAAGAACTTAGGTCGGAACATGCGTCCAACTATTCCACCTCCCCCTCTACATAGTAGCTACCCCCGGCAGTGCATCCTAGGCTCTTGGAGGCCTCCATCTTGGATCTGTATACGAGGCCAAAGTGTCGGTATATTCTCAAAGAAGAGAGAGAAAAGTACTATGCCATATGTACATTCATGGCTCACCTGCCGCTTGCATAGCGACAACTGTTGTTTCAATGATGACAGTATCATTTGGGCCCACCCATAGTAGGTTCCACTCAATAATCCCTCAACAGGCATCATCTAACCCCAATGATGTGGTGGAGTACCTGGTTGTCCAGGATCCGTAGCACTGCTGCAGCCACAGTATGAGTCTCTAGCCTCTCTAGATCTCTGATCCGTATCTATGTCCCTTCGCATGGACACCCCATCGATAGTGGCACTCTACAAAATACATGATGTTGTTCCCTCTCAGTAACACTGGATGTGTGTTCCCCACCATCCCCAGTGGGGGGAGACCAGTTAGGAAATATATGTCCTAGATAGTCAACTCAATGTAGGGCCCCTGCACTATACATATCTCATGATCCAGATCCGAATAACTGAAAATCCAAGCCAACAAGGGCTCTCCTGCTCTCATCAAAGGGTTCTCCACTAGCTTCAGGACCCCAAATCTAGCCAATGCAGTGCGAACTACCTGATCCTTCCAAATCCCAGAACGTAATGTGTCCAGGTCTCTCTCTCTCTCTCCAGTTGATCCTCAAATCTACCATATCTACAAAAAACGATCATGTTTGTCAGTGTAGAGAAAGAAATACTACATCATAACCATAAAATCCCAGCTGTTAACCAAAAACAACACTAAAAACCCCTTTCCTTGACACATCGCACTTTTTTGGACATTCCTGGGACAATTCATAGTTTTCTGCCCAATACTTGCTACCCAGGTCGCATAAAGGCCCCAAAAAGTGTGACATAGCCGTAAAGAGGAGAATGGGCCTTTTACTGAGGTATGGGTGCCTAAACTAAAATTTTAATCCACTGAATTAAAACAGTATGGTTAGGCCTCTTACCTGTAACTAATGGATATCGATTCCAATAGTCGGTCTGCTACGATCGCCACAAGAATTAGGGCCTTTTCTCCTCTCTACATTCGCCACATCTGCACTTGAAAATGAATCAAATTAGAGGGAAAATGCCTTATTGAAATTGAAACCACGTATTTTTCTTTTGCCAGCTACTACCAAACTGTAGTTCCATTTGAAAAACCGTAAACACTGTTGGAAATCTCCTACCGAGCTGTCAAATGGGTATCCTTTTATTTTTCATGATTTGATAATTCACCCAGAGACATTTTTTCCAAGAAGGGTCACTTCACCACTCTTCAAAATTGAATTTCTTCACTTGCAACACTTGTACTTGGGGCACCACTATGCCTTCATACTTGTCCATGCTCATGTCTATTATTTTCATGAGTAACCATCTTGTACTCATGTTTTTATGGTCCCCATCCAACCTGTTCTATGTGGCAGCATCATCGATTCACCCTTATTTAGAGCATCCAAGTTGAGTCATCATCGCATCCATGGAGTCTGTCCTGAGTCCCTTTTTTATCTTTCCACAGTCTTCCATCCTTCATTTCTTTGTCCCTCTCTCATGTCACACATTCTGGCCCTCAGTCATATAGTCCCCCATCCCCTCTGGAGTCGAGTCAGTAGTTGCCAGGTCATCCATTCCTTTTATGCTCTAACAAGGGAATTCGTCACCCTGCTACTCAATACCCCCATTTCCACCATCATCCCTGGTTTCAATCTATCAGTGACTCTACTATTATCCCCCATGCCTTAGTTGAGGATCCCTTATTGCGTCACCCATGGCGGACCTTATTTTGTCGACATCTGCTTATTCATTCCAGAAGACAGGTTTAGAGGGCAGCGTACCTTGGTTTCCGCTTCCACTCTTTTTTGGTACCTCAAATCAGACAAAGGGGCCCTTTTTTTCCTTTGAATTGATTATTTCTCAACTTCATCTCCTTACTACATGATCGAGATCTGTATATTCAATGTTATAGTGATTCAGCAGGTTGTACCAGTGATTCCCGGGTGTGTGTGAGATGTTTCAGACCTCATGAGGGGGTGGCCCCTCAATTAGCCCCCCACATGCCCGGATGACCTTTATACTACACCCTTGGATGAAAATCTATAGATTTGATGGTTCCTGCCCCTGCCACTTGCAGCGTCTATTTAGTTTGCATGTATCATTCAGATTTGTTAGAGCCCTCTTCTTTTTTACAGGGCTTCTTTGGTTGTACTTATATCTCATGTACTCATATATTATTGTATAAGTCCTGGTGGTTGTCCCAGGCACAGTATGTATGTGGGATTCATTATAATTTTTTTATCTGGCTCATGTTTATGCCGACATGTACTATATAGTTCAGTCCCATGTTTACTAGACACACCATTATTCTTTGTACTTTGTTATCTCGGCAGGCATAGGTATGCCTCCCCCCGCCTCATGTAGAAGAGGTACTCACTCAAAAAAGAGACTTGTCTCACCTGTAAGTCTCACCTCCTCACAGTCTTGTCCTCACTCGCTTAATTCTGCCTTATATTTCTCTCTATCTAACTCCCCTTCGGTGCCTAGTGATTGAGTTCTTACAACGTACATTGGTCATACGATTAGCTCCTAATGCTAGCACGCTGGGGGGCAATATGTTGCACCAATTTTTGGTCATCTAACCTGTTACTATTAGATGGACTAAATTACACCATGTAAGACCAATTTTACCATAGTAAAATTGCTTTCACTATGGAAAATAACTTAATAACCCATAATTTATTAAGATGTTTCTGGTCTAAACATGAAACCCCAATAAGGAATAATTGAATAAATCCTTATTTTTTTATTTTCCTCAATGGGTAATTAATTAAACCACTTTTTAATTAATATTCCTGGTCATATTGAATGCAAAACAGGAAAATTAATTAGATAAATCATTATTTATCTTATTATTTTCTAGGAATAATTGTTTTAAGCACTATTTCAATAACATTGCTTGTTAAATTTGACTAAATAATTTATAAATAATTGAATAAATCTCTATTTATTTAATTATTACTGAACCACATTCTTAAAATAATAAATAAATCATTTATTTATTTATTAATTCTAAATAAAGGGATTTGACCAAATTCAAATTCCTTTTCCCTCCAACAAAAATAATAAAATATTCCTTAAAAGTTGGATCTGGATTTGGTTAATAATATTTTAACTATGCACCAATATCTAAACTAAATCAATATTTTGTTATAAATAAAAGGGTTTTTACATTCATTCACTAACTTTTGTTGCCTAAAATATCACTCTGGATCTATACTTTTGGTCCGTCTTTGATCCTCCATCATTGTCACATTTTTCTGCTTCTTGGTTGTGAGCTCCCTTTGAGTTCCATTTTGTCTGGGTTTTCGGCACCATCAAGCGAGAGAGATCTTAGATCTAAAGCATTGAGGACATAAAATAAACCATCTGATTGAGGGGGACTAGTACCATCTTTCTATTTTCCCTTCCAAGGTGTCATAATACAAAACATTCTTCAAAAATTCTTGTCTTGTTCATTGGATGCGTGGAGAAACTCTTGCTTATTATTTGTTGTTTAATGTCATTAACTGCATAAATTTAGATTTCTGTAGCATTTATTCCGATCAGTAATTGCAAATCTATGGAAATTGATAGCCATATTTGACATTAGGGTTGTTTTTTATGCACAACTAAAGTGAGTTTTTTTCGTATGCTTGCGATTAAAATTCATACTAACATTATCCACAAAGGTTTTGTTCCCCGAATACCACTTTTGATTGTATGGCATAGAAGACGATAAATTCTTCCTACAATAGCGACATGAACTTTCTCTAATGATTCACTAAAAATAATTCGAGAAAAGAGGGACTGACAAATACTAAAAGAAAACTCTAAGAGGTGTATTATTAAGTACGTCTTTCCTTTACATCTGATATAAAGTTACATTAAGGTCACTTTTCCCCGAGCTAGCTTAAATTTTTTTATCACAATGAGCACAAAATAATTCTTATATAAGAACATCTATGTTTCCCAAATTCACTTTCAAACCAACATTTTTGTAGATTTGACATAGAAATTCTGTTACATAATTGGTTGTTAAAGGAGTAGAAGATAAACATGAAATGTATCCAATATCATGCACTCCAATTTCACGAAATTTGTCATATTCGTCTTCAACAGCAACTTCCAATCTTCTACATATGGTTGTAATAACATCATAGCTAGAGTCTAATGCAATAATTGGCCTAGATGAAACATATTCATCTTGTAAATAAACAATCTGATCTTTCAATGCTTAGTCCAAAACCTCAAAAATGTTTTCACTCATTTCTTTGATCCCTATCTTAGGCAACATACTGATAATTCTGCACTCTCTCTTCTTGGTGATATCAGGTTGGATGTCAATATCACAAAATAACCATGGAATTTTTAAAATTGACAAAAAATTTTATGTGCTAAAAAAATATTTCTCTGTTTCTTGTATTTTGAAATGTCTCACAAAATACACTTCGCATTGAGAAACTATTTAGTTGTACACTTAACAATGCATATAGGGCATATGGCATATAAATTATTAAGGAAAGCACCCATGGTCGAATCATAAATAGTGGTACATTGAATATACAAGCTTCTTGATAGGAATTACTTTTGTCTCTAGTGATGATGATGTTAAATGTATAAATTCAAAACAATTCCTTTGTAATGTACCATCTCCTTAAGCAAGTAAACTACAAGATGCAGAGATGAACGATGAGCTAATAAGGCCTTCTACTTGAACCATTGTTTCGACAAGGAATCTATTCATAATTTTCAACATCCAAGAGGAAAATGGTTGCTAGTGTGCCTTTCCTGTAAGATCAATTAGAATACCCACATTCTATAGCGACTTGGAGAAAGTAGGAAGGGCACATAAAGGTGTTGGAGAGATGCAGATATAAACTTCGGTAAAGGACATGCCAAAGCATGTTATCGACAAAGCAGTAGAAATTGTGATGCTGGATTCAGTTGTGTAAAATGCTGCAACAGATAATAGGTATGCCACAGGGTAATTACATCAAGTCCATTTTCCAGAATAGGAATCCATTACCAACCTAGCTGCTAAGGAAGCATGTCTGGTTGCCCAGGCATAAAATTAATCTATCTCAAAATTGAGAAGTGTGACTCCTTCACCAAGAACATAGAATCGACTAGATAAGTAAGCCATTGGCTTGAATGGACTAGATAAGTAAGTTTTCGCATGATGTGAAAAAATAGTTTTGGAAAAAATTTGGAAATTTTCTATAGACAAAAATAACTCTCAAGCATGGCAAGAGAATATTGATGGACATCTTCTAGAGCCTAATGAGTTATGACAAAAAGACCTAAAGCAAATTTCATGAAAATTTTCAAAGTAAAAAAATAAAAGCAAGACAAAGTTCATGTAGGCTCAGAAATCCAAACAAAATGAAGAAGCCCCATAGTACTTTGAGTTGATCGGATGTGGAAATTAAAATCGCGTAGGGGGATTGTTTTCTAGCTCAACACATCACTACTTACAAATCAACAAATTTATATAGATTGTAGCAAATATTTGTGGACATTTTGATGTGTTTTTACAAACTTGAAGAGGCCAAGCCACTAGTAAATAGATGATAATTTCGAACGAACTATACTCAGCATTTAGAAAAAAATAAGGTAACATGAAATATAGTAGTAGTTGCACATGCATTATGAGTGTTGAGTGATCAATTTTTCTACCTATGAGAAGAAGGTATGACTATATCTCATATCTATTTCAGTGTTCAAGTCTTTCTTGCATCTCTACTTATAATTCAAATACCTTTTTCAGAATTTTTCATTAATGAGAAAAATTGATATGTTGGCTAGACATATGATTATAAGGCACTCACAATTTCAAAAAATATTTTCACGATCATTACCTCTTTGAGGAATTTTTTAGTCAATGGATAGGACACCTTATATCAAATGAAGTCACCTTGCACACATTTCCAAGCTATTATGATGAGGATGTCCACTCATTGATAATTACTTCCTCTTATCCTTTGTATATTGTACTTATACCTTGGGATTTTCCAAATGGAGCCTTCTGCATTTAATATTGATGGAAAGTTCTACTGATGATGCCACAAGTGCCACTTTATTGGAGTATTGCAAGGTGTTTTTGCATTCATTCAAGGTTTTAAGAAGGAATCCACTTTGGAGGAGGCCACATAATCTTCTAAGGAGGATTCATTCATTTCTATTGAGCAGATACATGGTCAACCACTTGGAGGAGGAACCGCACTTCATGGTGCCAAATTTTTAGGATTGTTGCAAAACCAACTCCATTATCATGTTATCATTGACTTTTATCATGGAGTTGGTTGCTTGAGAGAATTATCGTAGTCTTTTTCTAAAATAATTTCATGATTTTCCTTGGAGTAGAAGGGGATCTCAACATCCTATTTATATCTTTATTATAGAGTTGTTGAGGAGGTTTAAATGGTAATATTTTATTGTACTCCTTGCTGAGAATATTGAAACTAGAAAAAGGTTGAACTAATAGCTATGAGCATGCTTACAGTGCTTCAGTTACAAAAAATGACACTATAGATGCTAAAAAGAAGTGGTAGCAACAAAATTTCAAGGGTTTGGAATAACACTAGCCATTCGAAAAAGCAAGAAGGGGATACAAACATTGAAGATCATTTTCCAAAACATTCAATAGGTGAAAAGAAAAAAATTCTTGGACAATACAATTTAAATTTTTTTGATGTATTATTTGGTATGGGTTGACATGAATTAGATGTATCCTTATTTTCTGCAATTTATCAATCAATGGTTGCAATCAAAACCTTGGTACTTGTCAATAAGTATTGTACTCTAAATTTCCTATCCTTGTTACTTGGTAGAATGGATTTCATTCACATTGTAGATGGGAGCCTTTTGAAGGAAAGGGAGATTCATATTTTGTGTGGTTATTATTTTTTCAAAAACAAAACCTTTGTAGAATTCCAACATAGACTGTGAAGTGTGTGGTATATGAATTAATTAGATAGTGTTACTTAATAGGGAAAATTTATAAGCTAGTGTAGTATGGTATTTGAAGATGACTCATACAACTTTTCAAAGGAGGCTATCAGCGACTATGGTATTTTACTAGCTAATTGACTACTCATGTACATCCAAAAGTTTTTCATAATCACTCCAGGTTTGGTTTTCTCTCTTACTAGCTGATTGACTAACCCTTTACATCCCGAAGTTTTTTGAGCAGCACCCTCTAGAGGAAGCTAACACATGGGATGTTAAAACCTTTATTGATAAATTATTGCACATTCATAGAGGAGCATTTCCTTCCAAGGGATATTTGGATACTTTAAAGATTTGACTGTTAGAAATTAATCCACTTTAAAGAGTACCCATCCAAGGGTGAAATGAGGTTATTAGAGGATATTTTAGGAAGAAAAAATCATTTTAAGGGTGATCGTGGATGTTGTAAGGATGATATGTCGAAAAGGAGACCACTTAATGGCATAAGAAGCTAAGAAGAGGGTAGCACTCAACTTCACAAGGGATATGGAAACCATATCTTAACAACTCAACCACTAAATGAGATACACCCTATATTATGATGAAACTTGGTAATATTGACGATTTCCAAAAGGTGCCATATAGAAGAGCACTACAACCTAAGCCAAATAAACTTTTTTTGATGCTTTATTGTTATTTCTTTGAAGAAAAGATGAATCCATAGCTTTCTAATGTATTCTCTATAACATTTTATTAGAAATTTACCAGTAATACAGACTATAAAAGGAGGAGCACTATTGATCTACAAATTGAATTAATGTGGAGGAAAACCCCCATAGGCCAATTAGAAATTCCTTTGCAAGAAAAGGAGAAAATGCCCACAATAGATTTATGCTTCCATCATTGTCTTCCTTTCTGTAGGTTGGATTGATGTGCCAGACTTCCATAGTAATCTGCTAGTGTACCCTTTTTATCTGTAGGTGCTACTTTTTGCCACAGAAGAAGGATTTGGAAGTGATGTTTTAAAACATTCATGCTGGAAGAGAAGCACACATTCTAAGAAGAAACAATTAGATGTTTCCAGCATAGATTTGTAGGTTGAAACAGTGGTTTGGTTGCATGCATTTCCAGAAATTTAATCCTGGTCTAATCACACATTTTTCAAGGAACAAAAGTAATTATGTCAACATAAATTTCAAGGAGAAATTTGCAGGTCAAAGGCACAAATTTCGAGGAAGGAAATTATGATCAATGGTATCGATTTCAAGGGACAATGGTCTTTCCATGGCATCAAACTTGTGGCGTTGGTTTCAAGGACAGTGACAATTTTCTGAGTTGAGAAAGTTTGTTAGTTGCACACATTCCAATGTACTGATTGTTTGACATTCAACGATTTTCAAGGAAAATGGCATGTTTTCCTAGAAAAAACAAGGAGAGATAATTACTTTGTGTGATGTAATTAATGTTGTAATTAATTAGCTGAGAAAATAAAAATAAAATCCTCCTTCAAACTAGCTTTCCCCTTTCAGGTTCTTCCAAGGTCTGAGATTGACCAAAAACTAGAGTCAAAAAAATTATGTGTCTGTTAGTGTGTTTTGTGCACACATGTATGAAATCACCCAAAATTAAGGGGTGTGGTTTTCCCTCTTAAGTTATTAGTCACAGGAATAAAATATATGGAGTCAAGCAAGTTAGTGTAACATTATAGAACATAAACATACTAGATAGAGAAATAGCTTTCATATTCAAACATAAACATTAAACTAAAACTAAAACAAATAACACAAAAGCTCTAAATAGAGTCAAAGAACTTCAATAATCCAAATGGCAGTGCTTACGTCTCCTCTTATTGAGTGCTGGTAGGAAATGAGGATGAATCTTTAACCCACTTGCCAAGGGGCCCTTAAAACTTGGGTTCCAAAGTCCTTATGCGAGGATGTATTTACTTCTGAGCTACCTCGGTGCAAATTCTCCCTCTCTCTACTATGGTAGACTAAAAGTGTTGGATGGCCAACAAATTATTCCCCTCTATCTCTACTCCAGATCACACACTTCTGGTATTTCTTAGGGAAACTCTAGCCAGCATAATAATTTTCTCTCAATTTACTCATCTCTTGGTGGCCTTTTGTAGAAGAATTCAAATCCTCCTTCCCTCTCATGGTACATTGTGGATGGTGACCCATGAGAGGGGGTTGATTCCATTGTGTGCTCACCTTATGTCCTAAGGAGGCTTTGGTGGTTGTACTTACGTAGATTCAAGTATGGAATCAATGTCCTGGAGTGTGCTTTTTGTGGTCCCAAAAAGTGACTTTCGCCACTCCTAGGATTGCACACTTTTTGGGTCAAAAGGCGCGTAAAGGCACACTTATCGAAGGATTAATTTTGAGCGCAAAATCATTTATGACTAGTTAAAATTTGATTTTCTCCTTTGAACTTAGATATTTTTAAATACTTCCAGATCCTCTAATGTCTTTTAGCCCTATAAATCCTTCTTCCTGACATTAAATAATGTCACGTTTGCTTGTACGATTTTCCAGTGATAACAATGTGTATGAGTAAAAAGGTAATGGTCGCCTAGCAATGTTTCTTTTGAATTTTATATTCATGTTATATCACAAATTAAACATTGGATTTGGGCATTAAACATGATGTCTAAAACAAACTAAAACCGAGTGGGGCTACAGGACACACAATAATTATCAACACTAACTAGTGGGTATTGTGGCTCTGTTGCTCGAAGGCTTTGTCTACTAAGAACACCGAATAAAAGGATGTGGGGGTCCAAGTAATGTCCTATAAAGCAGTGGCATTTGGAATATTGGATGAAAATTTCCAATCTCATGAACAATGTTAAGCATTATTGATCCAGGTACCAAAAAAATATGGAGAGAGGGTTTTGATATTAACTAAAAAAGTTACATAACCATCCCTATATCGCATAGTATATAAGACAAAAAGAAAAAATGTTCCATATCAATATATTCTATATGAAAATTATAAAATCCTATTATCTTGAGGAATCTATTGTTTAGCCTCCACGACAGCCTATGTAACCCCACTCAAAACAAGCCCAGAGATATCTTAATTAGAGTGCATGCATCTAGTGTCACAACAAGGGGATAAAACAAAGAGGACATGTCTCTAAGAAATGCATAAAAAGTCATCTTAGACTTTAATCATCCTAGTGGGTCAAGCAAATAGACCTAGATATATTACTTGTATATGTCATCTATGATGAATGTGTTCATAACATGTTTATTCAAAAAAATTTGTCCAAGAATATCCAAAGTATACCTGAAAAGATAGAGGAAATCCATCAGCCAAAATGACCATAGCAAGAAATGAGATCTTTAAAAACCAAAAACCTTTCGTTGTGGAAGAGAAGCATGAATTCTGACAAGGAATAAGTAGAGGATTCCATACATATTTCTAGGTTGAAAAGGCGGTATGGTTACATGCATTTCCAAACATTTAATTTTGTTCCTATAGCCCAATTTTCAAGGAACAAGATCATTTCTGTCAGCATGAGTTTCAATGAGAAATTTGCAGGTCAATGGCACAAATTTCAAGGAAGGAAATTATGAGCAGTGACATGAATTTCAAGGGAAAATGGTTTGTCAGTGGCATGAAATTAGTGGTGTCGGTTTCAATGACAGTGATGATTTTCTAAGAAGATAAAGTCTGTCAGTGGCACACATTCCAAAGTAGTGATTTTTGGACAGTGAACGAGTTTCAAGGACAATGGCACAATTTCCTAGACAATAACAGGGAGAGATAAGTACTCTGTGTGATTTAATTAATGTTTTAATTAATTCTATGAGAGAAACAAAATATAATCCTACTTCAAATTGGATTTCTTCTTTGGGGTTTTTCAAGGTTTAAGATTGACCAAAAACTAGACTCCAAAAATTTGTGTGTATAAGTAAAAGAGTAGTGGTAGCCTAGCAGTGTTTCTCTTGAATTTTATATTCATATTATATCAGTAATTAACCATGGGATATGGGAATTAAACATGGTGTGTAAAACAAACTAAAACTGGGTGGGGTAACAGAACACAAAATAATTTTCTACACTTGCTAGTGGGTACTGTGGCTATGCTGCTCGATACCTTTATCTACTAAGAATACCAAATAAAATGATGCAATGTTCCAAGTAATGTCTGATAAAGGAGTGGCCTGTGGAAGATTGGAGTACCAATTCCAACCTCATAAACACTGTTAAGAATATTTGATCCAGGTACCAAAAAATTATGCAGAGAGGGTTTTGATATTCACTAAAAAGGTGACATAACCATCCTTATATCTTGTAGTATATAATACAACAAAAATAAAAAATTCCGATCTCAATATATTCTATATGACAATTAGAAAAGCCTATTCTCTTGAGGAATCTATTGATTAGCCTCCATAAAAGCCCATGTAAACCCACTCAAAACTAGCCCAGAGATATCTTAGAGTGAATGCATATAGTTTCACAACAAGGGGATCAAACAAAGAGGACATGTCTCTAAGAAATGCATAGAATTTCATCTTAGGCTTAAATCATCCTATTGGTTCAAGACAAGAGACCTAGATATATTACTTGTATATGTCATCTATGATGAACATGTCCTTAACATTTTTATTCAACGAAATATGTCCAAGAATATTCAAATTATACTTGAAAAGCGGGAGGCAATCCACCATCCAAATGACCATAGCCAGACATGAGACATTTGAAAACCAAAAACGTTTCATGCTGGAAGAGAAGCACAAATTATGAGAAGGAACAGGTAGAGGTTTCCAACGTATTTTTCTAGGCTAAAACGGTGGTCTAGTTTCACGCATTTCGAGACATTCAATCCTAGTCAGATAACCCATTTTTCAAGGAGAAAAATCAATTCTGTCAACATGAATTCCAAGGAGAAATTTGCACTTCATTGGCATATATTTCGAGGAAGGAATTCTTAGCAGTGGAATAAATTTCAAGCGACAATGGTCTATCAGTGGCATGAATTTTTTTGTATTTTTTTCACAGACATTGACGATTTTCTAAGCAGAGAAAGTCTGTCAATGGCACACAATCCAAAGTAGTGATTATTGTACAGTGAATGACTCTAAAGGGAAATGGAAAGATTTCCTAGACAACAACAGGGAGAGATAAGTATTCTGTGTGATGTAATTAATGTTGTAATTAATTCTCTGAGAAAAGAAAAATAAAATTCTCCTTCAAACTAGCTTTCCCCTTTGGGATTTCTCTAACGTCTGAGATTGACCAAAAACTAGAGTCCAAAAATTTGCATATAAGTAAAAGAGTAGTGGTAGCGAAGCAATGTTTCTTTTGAATTTTATATTCATGTTCTATCAAGAATTAACAATGGGATGTGGGAATTAAACATGATGTGTAAAACAAAATAAAATTAGGTGGGGCTAGCCGCTATAGGACACACAAGAATTTTCTACACTCACTAGTGGGTATTGTGGCTCTACTACTTGGAGCATTTGTCTACTAAGAACATTGAATAAAAGGATGAAGTTGTCCAAGTGAAGTTTGATAAGGTAGTGGCATGTGGTAGATTGGAGGACCACTACCTTCCTCATGAACAATGGTAAGCATTGTTGGTCTAAGTATCATAAAAATATGGAGAGAGGGTTTTTATATTCACTAAAAAGGAGACATAACCATCCCTATATGTCATAGCATATAGGACCAAAAAGAAAAATGTTCCATCTCAATATGTTCTATATGATAATTACAAAATCCTATTCTCTTGAGGAATCTATTGTTTAGCCTCCACCAAAGCCTATGTAACACCACTCAAAACTAACCCAGAGATATCTTAGAGTGCATTCATCTAGTGTCACAACAAGGGGATCAAAAAAAGAGGGCATGTCTCTAATAAATGCATAGAAGGTCATATTAGGCTTCAATTAACCTAGTGGGTCAAGCCAAGAGTACTAGATATATTACTTGTATATGTCATCTATGGTGAACGTGTTCATAAAATGTTTATTCAACAAAGGATGTCCAATAATATCCAAATTATACCTGAAAAGAGTGAGGCAATCAATAAGAAAAATGAGCATAGCAAGACACGAGACCTTTGAAAACCAAAATTGTGATCCCACCCAATAGGTGTAGTCAAGGCCATATGTTCAAATTGTCAAGTAAGAAAAAATTCCACTTTGTACAGCTCTATTTGGGAAGATAATTGCAGCACTGAATTCCCCTTTTCAAGAGGACCAAAATCGACCTAAATATCATCGAATCTGGTTAACGAGAAGTATGATTTTTAATTTATGTTTCTCTCACGTAAAATTAACAAGGTGTGCCTCACCTATATATCGGCTCAATAAACCCAAAATTCAGGTCTCTTCAATCCCACTAAGTATTATTTACTGAGGTGCTCTCAGCCTCATTTCAATCATCTATTCCATGACTCTTCTCTCTGAAATAGCCAAAGATGATCCTCAACAAAGAAAGAAGGTTTAGAGGTCATATTTTGTGGGCTATGTTCCTCTGGAAGGAGGTCAAGGTATTTTGGGCTATCATAGATCTTTTCTGGGCCAATTTTATTTTGTTTTTCTTAGCAAGATCTCTCAGACCGGAAGCCACATTAGTTGAGGGAAATTTTGGTTATGTTCTGGATAGTTTGAAGTAGGGTTCTTCTCCTTGAAGTTGGTCGCATTCCATAGAAGCTTTTCTAGGTGAATCGCAGGTGTTATGTCCCCTATATTAGGAGGTCGTATGCTGGTATGATTTCAGGATGGGCAGTGAACCGAATAATCTTGAATTCTAAAGGTTGCAAGGCATATCAAAGGGCTCGAAATAGCCCTGGTCAACAGAATAATGTGGGATACTTATCTTCAATGGAAGCCACCATAAAGGAAGGATTCTAAGAGCAGTGCAAGAGGTTTCTTGAAGCCTGTCATCAGACCCTAACAAAATCACACGAATGTTAAGCCTCTACAGTAGTAAGCCTCAAGCTTATCAGGGCTCAATTTTCCTATTCAAGAACATCATTCTTTTGGACCATCTATTTACCTAGGTCCTAAAGATAGTGACATTGAATCTTCAAATTAGCAAGTCAATTTTGACCTTGAGATAGTGTACTCTCTATTTGTTGAAAATTTGATATTAATAATAAGAAGATTTGATCAAGGGTTTTCCCCATCTCAAATTTTTTCCCTGGTTTATGCCATATTCATGTGTCCTCTTGTCTTGGCTTGTCCTTTGTATTATTTATTTATGTTCTTGCATCAATATGATAATAATCGTTGTGATTACTTCTAATAGCATTAAATAGATGATTGGGCTATATGAAAAATTGAAGTAACTGCCCTTAGCAGAAACATGCTAATTAAAAGTTAACGTAGTATCATAGCTAGGTGAGGTCAAGCCCAAGCAAGAGTAATATCGATCACTAATTTTATCTGGGCTCTTTTCTCGTCAAGATCGGTCATATAATTTTAATGATGGACTTTTATGAGGCTTGTATGGATCAGTTCGAAGTAAAATTTCACTTATCTATGGCGTCTTCACATGTTTAGCTTAGAGACCATGTCTGCATGGCTTGCAAGAGGGTCCTATCCTCACATAGCATAGATTATTAATTTTTCATGGCTTGGATAATTAACCACGCATGGAACATGATATTTCTAAGAAAACTTTGTTATGAACATGAATGAAATAATTTTTGATACCTCTCTGAAATATCCTTGGCCTCTATGGAGATCAAGCTACATCATACAAAAGGATTTTTGGGAATTTTACTTGCATTTGTTTCTGTTGTGTTATGGTCGCTTGTTGGTTTATTGGAGGAAGGAAGTCTCCTCCCTCTAGGGAATCGTTGTCTAAATAAAAAGGTTATTATTTTAGCCAGAGGATATATTTTACTTATTGGAGGACTACAAGAGACTCAGGGTCAATAGAGGAGTTTTTAATTACATCATGAAGGTTTATTAAGCAATCATTATGCATAAATTCTATTTAACTATAGAAATAAACCTCTTATATATCTATCATGGTGTTTAACATATGATGCAGGCTAAAAACTATAATCTAAACTAAGACTACATCTGTCGTTAGGTCACTTGATATTTCTTGCAGCCCTAGTCTTGGAAACTAATTATTACATCTGCGACATGAAGGAACAAAATGCTTAAAAGTAGCTTTTGTTCTATGAGTCCTGTTAGAGGGGTCGGTGATATGATTTTTCAAGACCAGCAAATATTAATTCAGTAGTTCGATCTTCCTTTTTTAGCCCTAAGCCTTATCCTCTGAAGTCTCAGGCTCCCTTTCTGGAAGGTGTATTCTTATCTCTACAGCTTGTTGTCATGAAGAAGAAAATTTGAAGACTATGACCTTATTTATTAATATCTTATGTTCAAGTTCATGAGGCATATGTGAAGTCAATTATAATCTATATTTCCTTAGCATAACTACAGAGCTATGATAATTATAAAAATCCAAAGCTAGATTATCTACTAAAAATATTCGGCTCGAATCCTCAGTAATTCATATAAAAGTTACGTGCCTAAAGAAAAGTCGACTACATGTTTAAAGAATTTTCACATATATGTTTGAGACCTCTATTTGAGTTCACATAAAAGGGTTATTTTGAAGCATCTGAAATCTACAACACACAGTGAATTTTGTCATTCAAACCTACATAGGTATGGTTCATTTTCTTTAAAGTTTTGTAACCATCAATCATATAGTGTTTGTTTGGAATCTAGATCATAGTAAAGTGAAATAATTCAGTATATACTATAAACCTCCAAAAAAAAAAAAAATTGTAAGTTATATTGAAGCAATAGTAAACAGGTTTCCAAAACACATATTTTGGGATTTATAGAATCTTAAAGTATTATCTAATCCTGTTTATTATAGAAATAGAAGAACTTGAATATTTGGTTCTTTCACATTTAATAATATCTCTTTGTAGCATTTATCCTTATAAGTTGAAATATTACGAGAGATAGAGGCACAAAGTAGTAGCATATATTCTCAGGGAACCAATTGGTCTACATAGATAATGTATCAAGTCTAACTGGGGAATCTACATATCAAGGAAGTAATCTATAGGAAGACACTCTAAAAAATTTTTATAGTAGTATATAAGATATCCAATAAAAAAAAAATTGGTCAAGTACCATCATTATTAGATTTTTCAATCCTAAAAGGAGCTTGACTTACTTAGGTGAAAATGGTTCTATACTGATATGGAAATCTGTCGGAGCATGTGAGAGAGGTCACATGTGTATTTATGTGGTTTGGTTTGATATCATATCATCTCAAAGATGAGGAGGATATTCATGAAAGCTTGGAGGTCCAACTAAAGAAAGATTTCGTAAGGAGCTATATGGATGACTTTGGCACCTAGATCAAAGGAACAATGACAAGAAAAGTAGCAGGTTGGAGATATCTCAATGATCATGATTTTGGTAGGTCACTTTCCCTATATTTAGGGGGATTTATGGACTAGGCATGTTGATAGGATTGTAAGGATGCAAATATTGACGATATATTATTAATTACCTTCTCATTTATCAATGTAAGAGGGAGTTGAATTTTGAATTCAATATGGAAGACCTAGCATTGATTCACTATTCCCTGCACTTAAAGGTCTGATGGTAAAGTTGATCATATCCATATGTATATGTTGTAGGATCCCTGATCTTCTTGATCAAATACATTATTAGTCATATGTCTAGCTATGAAAACTCTGAGTCACTATGTATGAGCCTCTCATACTGGAAAAATGCTTATTGAGATATCTCTGTGATTCTATTAACTATAATTTGAAGTACACTTCTAAGATTCCATTTTCTGATGTTTGATCGATTGATAGTGCGATGAATAAAATAAGACATCTATTGCTTTATCTGTAGATTTGAATGCTCTAGAAGAACTATTGAGGTTGGTTATATATAGCAGTAATCTTGGATTAATATTAAGTCATTTTAGTTAGATCTTCAGTGAGCCATTTGTGCACACCTTTGTTGTATATTGTAGAAGAAGATTCTGAGAATTCAATATTTCACATACCACTTTATATGGTACATCAAAAGGACTGACCTATTTTATGACATATTTAAGCGGGAAAATATCATGATGAGCAGGTTTTCTAATGAGCACTGTGCACCCTAAAAAGAAAATTTTATGTTGTGGTTTCCCTAAGGAAGAGGGATTAAGATCAATCAAATATTTTATTCATCAATATATGTAAAAAGTAGAGGATTACTGAGTGATTTCAAGATCTATGTTTGAAATAAATATATTTTCTATATACACATCTATATGTTTTTGAATGAAGCTATCAGACTCCCATTGATTTGGTCTTGACTTTTAGAAATCTACTTGGCACTATTCCTTGTATGAAGGGATACTCAGCCAATATTGAACATTGAGTTCTAGGAGCTCCTGGAAGCTAGTGGTACTTATTGAGTTATGAGCGACCATAGGGTGAGTTTTTCACCTTCCCCTATTATGGAGTCGGTTACAGTGTGAGTGGTTCACCTTCCCCTGTAATATCCCTTGGTGGTTGGCATGTTTGTAGGGTGAGTGGCTCACCTTCCCTTACAATTGTGGACACATTTGTGTAGGGAGGGTGGTCCACCTTCCCCTACAAATGACATATGCATAAGATGATTGTTTCCCCTTCTCCTATGGCATATGAGCAGGATGAATGGTTCCCCTTCTCCTTTATATACCCCAGTGAAATATGCATATAGGCATATGTTGACATGTCAGTGGGACGTGGTTCATCCTTTCCCCACATGTAGGATGTTTATTCCATACGACATGTGGTTGAGATGTCGATGGGATGTGGTTCATCCTTCCCCATGTGTAGGAACTTTCCTACTATTGTTGGTTTTCATTATTTTAGGACGTGGTTCATCCTTTCCCTATTATTGGTGATTTTCATGTCTCTAATATGTGGTTCATCCTTTCCCTAGTCTCAGTGTTTTGCATGCGTGTAGGATGTGGTTTTTCCTTTCCCTGCGATGATTGTGATATGTGACTATAGGAGCTGGTTCGTATTCTCCCTACGTGTGGTTATGAAATGTATTTTTAAGATGTGGCTCATCCTTTATCTACGTTTGATTATGACATGTCTTTGTAGGATGTGGCTTCCTCTTTCCCTACGAGTGGTTGTGAGAAGGATGTGATATATTCTTTCCATGTTGATATTTTTGCATCATCGAACCCTTGTAGTCTAGGATACATGGGAAGTACCTCTCATCTAGCCAATGAGTTGGGAAAAGTGGTTTGGGACCATATAAATATTGATGGAAATGTATATTGTCATAATCCCTATGTCTAGGATGAATGACGTTTCTTAAACTTGATCAATTGGGATCAAGTTCGATTGGAGTTCACCCTTTGGTTATGTGGATTGACTTTTGTTAGTGGACAGTGGTCAGTTCTTGTGACTCACTCTCAATCAATTCTTCTTTATTATTCATATTAGTGTTCAACTGAGCATAGCAGAGATGAGATACTTATATGGTTCATGACAACAACATGGCATGACGATTGATGATGGATGGATTGTTAGGTGGAATTCTCATTAGTTGATAGGGAGTGTTAAAATTGGAGAGTAGGGGAAAATTATAATGTTTACAACTCATTTGGGGAATATAATTGCAGCATTGAATTCTTCTTCTTTAGAAGACCAAAATCAACCTAAATATCATCAAATTTGGTTAAGAAGAGTTATGATTTTGAATTTATGTTCCTCTCATGTAAAATTAACAAGGTTTCCCTCTCCTATATGTTAGCTCAATACACCCAAAGTCACATCTCTTCAATCCCACCGACTACTATGTATTGAGGTGCCCTCAACCTGATCTCAATCATATATCTCACGACTCTTCTCTATGAAATAGCTGCAGATGATCCTTGACGAAGGCAGATGGGTTTGCACGTAATCTTTTGTGGTCTATGTTCCTTCGGCAGAAGGCTGAGCTAGTTTGGGCTATCATAGATATGTTCTGGGATATTTTATTATTTTTTGTAGACTGATATCTCTCATACAGACAAAGACATTATTTAAGGAATTTTGAGTTATGTTTTGGACCATTTGAAGTATAGTTCTTATCCTCGAAGCTGGTTGCATTCCACAAAATCTCTTCCAAGTTAACCCGCAGGACTTATCTCCCTTAGATCAGAAGGTATTATGCTTGTATGATTTTAGGACAGGCCATGAACAAAATTATCTTGAATGCTAAAGGTTGCGAGGCATATTATAGGGTTGGAAACAACCCTAGTGAAAAGAAGAATTTGGGCTAATTATATTCAATGGAAACTATTAATCATCAGTAATTTTTGCTATCTATAGATGACTAAATATTGGTATAGATTTCTAAAAACAACATTCTTTGAACATTGTGAGTTTTAGAAATCTCACTGCCTTCATTATCATTAGAGAATATTTCTCACCATCCTATCATTTTTCCATTCCATGGTCACCCTTCCACTCCTAAAAGACTCCTTACAGGCTTGTGCCACTCATCTGTCCTTTTTCCCACCTATAACCTCAACACTCTATTTTGCCTTTGCCTCACAACTCCATTTGACATCTAGGGTTTACCTATATCCTAACTCATTCCCATGACTCACCAGGTTCCTCAAGCATTGATGGTCTAAAAACTATCTATGTAGGCTCTTTAGATAAATCAACTACATTGGTTTTTGGATCTTAATTACACCACTTTTTTGATACTCTGTTTTTACACTTGAAGACTCCAAAACCAATTTTCAGTCAAGGTCAAGTCAAAGAGCCCCTCACTAGGTAAATTAGGGTTTCATAGGGTCCAAGGTCATCATCTCCAAAGAAGACTACCATTTAGCTTCAAAGTCTACACATAAAGTAATGGGCTAGCTTGACACTTTTGTAGAAGTGTTAAGAGGCCAACCAATAGAAGAAATTTATGAGGTAAGAGGTCTGCTACTCAATGATGACATCTTGCAGCAAGGAAGACAAGAGAATTAGGGTTTTATCTTGGCAGTCCAGCAAAGTGCCAACAGAGTGAATAAACTGCAGAAATGGCATAGGGAAGGTAAATGGTAAGTCAAACTCCATAATGACAACCAAGAAATATGATTTGAAAGGGGGTTCCTATGTGCAAGAATCCAAAGTTTTCCAGGGTAAAATGTCTCACTCTTTCAAAGAACAAGGAAAAGAGTACCAGTGAAGGGAGAATCAAATTATCATTTCAGTCACCTACACTCAGTGATCAAAAAGATGAAAAACATTTTTTTGAGTTCCAAGATCGAAACCAAAGGTGATTATAAAATTGATGATGTGAAAATGAGTATTTCAATCTTTAGGAACAAAGGGAAAGGGCACTTCAGTGTTTTATGGCACCTGCAAATCAGAAGTGGCCAAAGAATAATTCGGATTTATGCAGGAACACAACAGAATACACATATGACCACAAATACAAATATGCAGTGGAAATAACACTTCATTTCATTAATATCAAAGAACTGAAATTTGCTTACATACAGAATGGAAATAAACTAGCTAGGGTGCTGGTAGTGAATCTCTGAGAAGAGATGTGGTGACTACAAACCTCGGAACTGTGTTACAATGAAGATCGAGGGCATATTTATTATTTATAAATGGTGGAGAGCTCTAAACGTCCAAAAACCTAATCGTAGGAGATGAAGCACCAAAACTATGGGCCCCGTTTGGGTAAATTGGTGTTTCAACTTCTCGGGGACATAACTTCGGCATACGATCTCCATTTGATGCATATGATACATCGTTAGAAAGATCTATCCAAGGACTACAACTTTTGCCCCAAATATAAATTTTGGAACAAAATCATATGCACCGAAAAAACGATGCCAAAAAAATTTCGTTTAGGGCCTCAAAAAGGCTTCGGAAGTTTAGGACCCGAAAAACTACTAAAAATAGTAAGTTATACCGAAACTAAAAAACTGAAAGAGACAATGGTGGGGCCCCAAGTGGAATAGGCGGGTGGCCACCAATATCCACCTAGATCATTCCTCCCCCCTTAGGAAGAAATGGTCCCCATTGCGTTGAGTTCCTCCATGAGATGAGGAAACTTCTCCTGAACTTGGTCCTTACTAAACCACTTGCCTTGGTGCAGGAGTTGGATAGCTTTGAAAACCCGATACAGTTGGATCTTCCGTTGGCAAGTGTTCTTGATTTTCATGTCCATGATACAATCTATGGTGGCCTATTCCATGTAGTATGTGTTTAACTCTTTTGGTGTGAGTTCTTCTGCAATGTCAGAGGTGTCCAGTAGAGGTGGGAAGTAGGGACGAAAGCGGTCTACATTGAATATTGGATACAGACCAAGGAATGGTGGAATACTGAGCTCGAATGCATTGTTCCCTGTTAGCCATCAGTAACTTTTGTCTTATCAAATTATGGCTAAAACAAGTCTTTAGTCTTCAAGAAACAAATTTCCTGCAAAATTTGTGACTTCTTGCAGCCTCTTTTTGTCCCTTGTCCAAAAAAGTCTGTTTCCCTGATATTTTCACCTTCAAAATCCTGATGTTCCTGAAGAAATAACTATTTCCTAAAGGTTCAATTTTCATCATTTCATTCCCCCCCATTTCATCTTCATAAAATGCCTATATCACACATTTTCCCCTTTTATTCATCCTCCATTTCCCTCTGAAAATCCCCTTTTTCCTTCTCTTCACCCTTAATTTCCCTAAAAACACCTTCTAAAAATCCTTTTAAACCATGAAAACCCCCTCTTTTTGTTTTAAAAACCCCTATTTTACCTATCGGAACACTAAAAAACTCAAAAAAATCACTAAAACCTTGTTCAGCTCTTTTTATTAAAAAACAGGTTTTAAGCCCACTCTAGCTTAGCCCTCAGTTCCTTCCTGGTCATATGACCAAGCCCCATGACCTAGTGCTTAAATTATTTACTCTAGCCCCTTTCTCTCCACCTCGGGTCACCTTATCCCTCCATTGGACCCTGCTCTTCCTTATTCTTAAAGCTCACGTCCCTTTATATATTTTCCCCTGCCTTATCACTCCACGAACCCAGCCCTGCCATTAATCTTTAAAGATCAACGACCACCATGCTTCCCCTTTTTTCCCCAAATTATTGATATCCTTTCACCCCTATAATGAACCCCCATCATTGATCTGTGAAATCCAACGGCTCTCGACATCCAACCCCATCGAGGCCTACCTACCATTACCCAGCCATCGCACCCAATCGTTTCTTGCCACCTAGCTCCCACTAAAACCTCGCCCATGCACCTTTCCCATTGCGCTCCTCTCCCCACCATTGGATCTGCCCCGCCTCATCCAACGGTCAACATCGCGTTTCGCATAACTTTTTCTGCTGGGGTTTAATGATCCAAAATAACGCGAAACCGCTGGTTTTGGAAAAGCCACGCATGCCCTTTTGATTGAATCACATTCCCTTCAGGCAAAATCGTTTACCACCTGAAAGTCGCACAAAAGCCGCAGACGGTTTTCGCAAAACCACCAAGCTATATTTTGCACCAAATATAGTTTAAAATCCTGTTTTCATGTGTTTTATACATGAAACTTCTCCATACATGCATTCGCTCTGCCTCACCGCTCCTTCCGCCTCCGCTTGACTTCTGTAAGTAGTTTGCCCAATACACGCAGGGTTTTATAACATCTTTTGTGGTTTTTTGTAGGTTCGATGGTGAATTTAGGGCCAAAAGCCCTCCTACAGTTCATAACAAGACAGATCCAAAAGGTGACGACCTTCACGATCCAAACAGAGGAAAAATCACGAAAGAAAGGGAGTTATTAGGGTTTATTTTCACGGTTTGACCAGTGCTTCACGAGCATTGGTTATATTATGAAACCCTCCCACTTCGATGAAATCCTCCTGTCCACAGCAAAGGGAAAATATAGTGAAGCTTGAAGATAAAGGTTAAAGTCAAAAATCCTGGAGATTAAATACTTAACCAATAATTTAAAGATTGATATAGAGGATTAAAGGGAAAGTCAGCGAATACTTAAAGTTAAGAGGGTTAATTCATAATATTGAAGGATTAAAGGTTTAATCCTACAGTTTTAATATTAAAAACATAGTTTAAAGGTGAATGCAGCCAACAGAAAAGGTTTAAGGGCTCCGAAGATGATTATAAAGGCCCAAAAGCAACATTAAGGCCTAATCAGGGTTTAAAAGTGATAAATTATGACAAAACAGTGGGAGGAAGGTTTTAAATGCCAAATCATCAAAGTAATTACTCCTCCAAAGATCACAGATGCCACCTACAAGTTCATTTTCCTCAAAAGAATACAAATTGAATGCACAGTCAGAGATATTTGCCAAAGACAGCTCAAAATTAATTGCGAGCCTACCAAAAGCCTCCAAAGTCAACAAAAGTGACTGAAGTTTATGAAAGTTAATGTAAAATTAATTAAAACAGAGTTAAAACATCTGATATATTCTCCATTAGGCCTCCCAAAGCTGAGAAACCATTACTCTGAATTAATTTCACAAATAGACCTCCTTCTTACTCCACCTCCTCAATTTCACCTATAAATATTATGTTAGGAGTTCATTATTATTTTTGGTTGAATACTCATTGAATTTAAATAACTTTTGAGGTTGTTGAAGCACTGTTTTGTAATTGGAGAAAGATAGGCTGAGAAGAGAAGTTTGAAGTTGTAAAAGACCCACTGGACTTGAAGATTGTAACTGGTTTGAACATCAAATATATAAGCTGATTTATGGGATCCTGGTCTATGTCAATGGTGATGTTTTTCTTACTGTAATTGTTATTTTTCTCATGTTTTCTAGACTGTCCATTTTCTCTAATAAAGAACAACAAATATAGATTAGGATTTAGTATACAGTACCCTAAATCTCACTGATAAGCTTTATCTTTATGTTTTTTTCTAAATATGTGTTTGGGAATTATTTCAATAGAGTGTAACCAGTCAAGGAATGTTGGTAAGCCCATGTCTTGCTAAGTAAAACTTGAGATATTTTTTTTTAATGTCATTTTCATTTGCATGCTAAGTAAAGTTAAACTAGGGAAGTCTATGGTTAGCCTTGTCCTATAGTGTTTTCTCTAATAGCTGTTTTGAAAGTTTCCCTTAAGGGTATGTCAAAATTAGGATAGGTTCAATGTCCTTACCTGATATTAGGCTACTTTTTATGTTCATCTTGAGTGCTTTTCCTTTGAATATGTTGAAAGCAAGCTAGGTTAAAAGTCCTTACTTGATATTAGGCTATTTTTTTTTTTTAATGTTTTCCATTGAGAGTATGTTGAAAGTAAGCTAGATTCAAAGTTCTTAGTTGATCTTAAGCTATTCTTTTCTTTCTTTTGAGTATGCTGAAAGCAGGCTAGGTTAAAAGTCATTACTTTATCTTAAGCCACTTTTTTTTTTTCTTATATGTTTTCTTCTTTTACTACACTTTAATGTTCCATACCATAAATCAACTTAAAGAGATCTTTTGACATAGATGACTTGCCCCATAGACCACTCTTGAAAATTTCTGTCCAATTAAATCATTTTTATGACTCCATAGCCCAATGGATTGATACTCTTTCTTACTTATCCTATCAGCGAACCATTTTTTCAACCTGCTCACAACTTTACCCTTCAAAAATAATTCCTTCATTTTGATGATATTCTACCCAACCAAAACCAAAACAAACCCTTGTACTTCATAACTAGCCTAATATCACATTATAAGCCTTGAAATATCTTTGAAAACAATTATATAGAGAGATCCGTCTCTGAATCCAGGAGAGCTAGATCCTCGGATTCCAAAGTGGTTTTGATGTAGGCTCTGCAGCATTTGTTCTTGCCAAAATTACAAGCTACAGAGACCTAACAGAGTGGAGACCATACTGGGGAAGATATTGAGTAATAGATAACTTCACAACTCAAAATACCCCTATTTATAAAATGAATCAAGTGTCACCAAGACTGGTTATTATTGATTGTTGATGGTGAACAACAACAAAACTTTAAAAACAAGTAAAAATCCTTCACCTGGCGACCCCATTGGTATTCATTAGGCCTGCTGACCCCACTAGTTGCTCCTAAGACTCCACTAGGAAATTTTTATCATAACATCATACCAACTCAGTTAAGAAGAATTTGAGGATTGAGTTTTCTTTAAAAGATTAGTTAGCCTTTAAAAGATTGTCATACTTGGTTCAACTTTTCTCATCATTGGGTCTAAAAACACCACATAGTGGCTTCTAGAAGAGTTTATACTAGAGACTTTCCTGACCCAAATCATCCTGAGATAGTTGATAATCCAGAAAGTATCCTTAGGAAATCTCCTAAATCCAAGACTTCAACTGTTGTCAGACCAATTTATAGAGCTAGTTATGTTCCCGAAAATCTCTCAGCTCTACAAGATTCACAAGTTGACTTAAGAAACCCATCCATAGCTAAGTCACTTAGTGATATGGATCATATAGACTTTGAACCTTCACACTCACCCCAACATAGTGGTGAACATACTGATAGTAGAGAAACCACTCCACCTGACCTTCATTTCATTCATAGCTTTGGTTTTTCTCATCCTAGATTTGCTCAACATTCTATAGTTGTTCCAAATACTTTTGTTATCCATACACCCATTGTACAAACTACTACATTCCATCCTCTTCATCCTTTCATAAACCCTCCACTTGTAAACCCCCCATTTTTTCCACAACCTCCTATCATGGCAGCATGGTATGCTCCTCTAGTCCTACCCTTACCTTTAGCCAATTTTCCACAGGACTATCAATCCAAAATCCCATTATATGATGCTAGTGGTTCCATCACTGCTCAAATACATGTGGACAATATGAATGACTATTTTGATAGAAATGAGATAGATGATGAAACCATTAAACTGAGATTATTTTCTCAAAGTTTAGGGGGAGAAGCAGGAAAATGGTTCAAAGGCTTAAAACCTCAGAGTATTAATGATCTCCAAGATTTCCATCAAATATTCATAAAAAAATGGCAAGTTAGAAAGAACCCTCTCCAAAATTTTTTAGATTATAATAGCTTCAAGAGAAATACTGGGGAAAGTGTGCAAGATTATTACAAAATATTTAATAGTGTTTATAACGCACTACCCCCAGATTTGAAACCTCCACAAGGCTCAACTTTATAAAAATTTCCTGAAGTATTTGATCCTAAAATGGACTATCAGCTAAGAGAAAGGGATCCCTTTGTTGTGAAGCCAGCTCCAAAAATAGAATAAAAGAGATATCAAAGCCTTAGAAATAAGCCACTTCAAGGGGGCAACCTCCAATACATTACATGAATGAAAAATTATTGAATGATACAAATTACAAAACCTCCTTTCTATATATAGAAGTCCATGGGGCCACAATGTAGTCCTAGCCGACCTAAAAATAATAATTTAAAGGCACAATAATAACAATATGGGGGTTACAAGGGTACGGTAATAACAATAAGGGGTTTACACTAACAACAATAAGGGACTATACTAGTAATATAGGGACCTAACATGCCCCTCTCCTTAAAAAAGTGTTGTCCTCAACGCTTGAGTAGCTCTGGGTGCTTCTGTATAAAATTCTCATCCTCCCATGTAGAATCTTCAATGGGTAAGTTCTTCCACTTGATGAGATACTCTGAAATTGATCGATTACGTAGCTGTTGAGTTCTTGTTTCTGTGACCACTTCAGGTTCCAATATTATTTTTCCTTCCTCATCAAGTTCTGTAAATATTATTTTAACTAGAATATTTAACCTATAACCTTGTTTAAGCATGAAACATGGAAAACTGGATGCATTCGTGAAGAAGCAGGAAGCTCCAATTTGTATGCCATAGTACCAATCTTTTGCAACACCTTGTATGGACCATAGTACTTTGGCGATAATTTATTATCCTTCTTAGCTTGCTTGAGGGACATTTGTTTATATGGTTGTAGCCGTAAAAATACCCAGTCTCCTACATCAAAACTTCTCTCGCTGCGATGTTGATATGCATGTTGTTTCATTCGATTTTGTGCCAAATTCAGGTTATCCTTTAAGAGTTGGAGAACCTCTTGTTGATGATCGATGTGATCTTCCACTGCTTGAATATTCAAATTTTCTCTTAAACATGATGTGATGGATGGTGGATGATATCCATAAAGTGCCATAAATGGGGTCATTTTTGCTGCAGTATGGAAGGAAGTGTTATACCACCATTCAGCGAGAGGTAACCACTTTACCCATTGTGTTTGTTTATCAGATACAAAACAACGAAGATATCCTTCCAAGCATTTATTTACTATCTCAGTTTGACCATCAGATTGAGGATGATAAGATGAGCTATGAGCTAATTGAGTACCCAAACAAGAAAATAACTCCGTCCAAAAATTTCCAGTAAAAATGGGATCTCTGTCGCTTACAATAACCCTTGGGTTTCCATGTAGCTTTTGAATTGTGTCCATAAATGTAGTAGCAATTGTACTTGCTTTAAATGGATGAGATAATGCACAAAAGTGTGCATACTTGGTAAGTCTATCAACTACCACCATGATGACCCTCTTTCCTTCGGACTTAGGTAAACCTGTGATAAAATCCATTGAAATCTCCTCCCAACGTTGACTTGGAATGGATAAAGGTTGTAGAAGTCCTGGGGTCTTAATTGTTTCCACTTTATTCTGCTGGCAAACCAAACATTCCGCCACAAACTTTTGAATATCATATTTAAGGCCATCCCAAAAAAAAAAATTCTTCACCCTGTGGTAAGTTTTTAAAAATCCTGAGTGTCCTCCTAAAGGAGAAGTGTGCAATTCCAGAAGAATCTTTTGTTTTAGTTGGGAATTCTCACAAAGATATAAGCGATCTTTGTACCATAAGGAATCATTTTTCCAACTAAATGTATCAGATGTACTAGGATCTTGCTGCAACTTTTGAATGAGTGTCCATACATCTTTGTCCTTCTTCCATTCATCTCTTGCTTCGGTTACCCAATCTAGTTGGATAATAGAAATGGCACAAAGCAATGCTTCCACCTCTTCATTCTTTCTTGAGAGTGCATCTGCAACAACATTAAGCTTTCCTTTTTTGTAGATTATTTCAAAGTCATAACCCAACATCTTTGTGACCCATTTTTCCTGCTCTTCTGATGATAGTCTTTGTTCCAAAAAGTGTTTAAGACTATCATGATCAGTTTTTACCTTGAAGTGTCTTCCCATTAGGTAAGTTCGCCATTTCTTTAGTGCATGCAGTATTGCTAACATTTATTTCTCATAAATAGGTTTCTGTAAATACTTTCCTTTTATTGGACAATTTTCAAAAGAAATGGGTCTTCCTTCCTACATTAAAACCGCACCAATTCCATTTCCTGAGGCATCACATTCCACAATAAAGGTTTTTGTGAAGTCTGGCGTAGCTAAGATCGGTGCTAGGCACATTGCCTCTTTAAGACGTTCAAAGGCCTTAGTTGCTTCAGGAGTCCATGAAAATGCATCTTTCTTCAATAATGTTGTTAGAGGTGCTGCTATTCTCCCATAATTCTTAACAAAATTGCGATAATACCATGTTAACCCGAGAAATCCTCGCAACTGCTTTATGGTTGTGGGGACTTTCCATTCCTTAATGGCTTTAATTTTGTTAGGGTCTACTTTAACACCCTCGTGAGATACAATATGACCCGGATATTCCACCTCTTGTACTCCAAAGAAACATTTGGATTTTTTTGCATATAATTGTTTCTCCTGCAATAGTTTGAGCACCCTGTCAACATGTTCAACATGATCCTTCCAAGACCTACTGTAGATTAGTATATCATCAAAAAATACTAGCACAAATTTTCTAAGGAAGGGTTTGAAAATGGAATTCATGAACCCTTGAAATGTAGAAGGTGCATTGGTAAGGCCAAAAGGCATGACCAAAAATTCATAATGACCCTCATGAGTTCGAAATGTTGTTTTGGAATATCTTCAATCTTCATTCTAATTTGATGATATCCTGAACGAAGATCCAACTTGGTAAAATAAATTGCTCCATGTAATTCATCCAATAATTCATCAATCACAGGAATGGGAAATTTATCTTTAATGGTGAGCTTATTGAGCTCCCTATAATCCGAACACATGCACCATGATCCATCCTTCTTGTGTACCAATACTACAGGAGCAGAGAAAGAACTTTGACTAGGTTGAATTATACCCGCCTCTAACATTTCTGCAATCATAAGTTCAATTTCGCTCTTTTGGAAGTAAGGATATCTATAAGGCCTGATGTTTGGAGGAACACTTCCTGGAATCAAATGAATAGCATGATCATGATCATGAATAGGTGGGAGTCCTTTGGGAGTTTCAAACACCTTGGAATGATTATCCAAGACTTGTTGGAGATCTGCAAAAATAGATGATTTTGATGTTGGAACTTCTAGTGAGCATAATTGTGCAATTATGCCTCATTGTTCTTTCTTTAGAAGCTTTGTCATGAAATTATAGCTTATTATCTTTCCCGGCTTCCCTGCAATACCCCGTAATTCGACTTCCTTTCCTTCTGAAAAAAAATTCAAGAAAAGTTCTTGAAAATTAAAAGCTACCGTCCCCAAAGATTGTAACCATTGTACTCCTAGTACAACATCAGCACCTCCCATAGGAATGGAAAGCATTGTACTATTCAATACATATTCCCCCATGGTTAGCTTGATATTATGGCATTTTCCAGAGCAATTTATAGTTCCTCCATTTGCAACCATCACTTGACATTCTGGTGCTGGGTATAGGAAACAATTTAATTCCTTGGCTACCTTACAATGAATAAAATTATGGGTGCTACTTGAATCAATCAATACTATTACCTTTTTCTTCTTGATATGTCCTTCTATCTTGAGAATTTGAGGAGTGGTAATTCCTGCCAGTGCATTACACGATATGGTCGGATTCATTTCTTCCCCTTCTATGGCTGGTTCCTGGTGCATATCCTCTTCTTGTTCATTTTCTTCTTCCTCTTCACAATCTATGTAAAATAATTTCTTCTCAGCACACTTATGACCTTTAGTGTATTTGCTATCACAACTGTAGCAAAGCCCTTTTGCTCTTTTTTCTTCCAATTTTTGTGGTGTCAACCTTGTAGGTTGTGGAAATCTGGGCGTAGCAACACTTCCTTCTTTATAGAAGTGAGTGGTAGGCTTCCTTGTCGCCATAATTTTACATTCAATTTTTCTTGCCAACCTGAATGCCTTCTCCAATGAATCAGGTTCCAAAACGTGAACTTCATGTTGGATGGTATCCTTTAAAGTACCTATGAAGAGATCAATCATGTGTTCCTCTCGAATATCAGTTACCCTTATAGTCAATTTTTGGAAGTCCTCAATGTGCTCCCCCACTAAACCCTTTTGTTTGATATTTATCAATTGGATAAAGAAGGTGTTTCTCTTTGTATCCTCATAATGTGCTATCATTTCCTCCATAAAAATTCACCAAGTGACAATTTTTTTATGGGAGCAAAGCCATCGATACCATACAAATGTATTTTGTTCTAAATGTAAAGTTGCAATACGTACCTTTTCTATGGTTTGCACATTATGGAGATCAAAATGTTGCTCCATCTGTAGTATCCATGTTACAGGATCCTTTCCATCAAACTTCCTGATATCCATTTTTGGAATATGGTGGTTCTTCCCACCAACATTAGAGTTTATGAAGTCATGATTAAAATTTATTTTGTTCTCATCATGGGTTTCCTTTACTATATTTTCACCATTAGGAAACATTTCTTGTATCAACTTTGTCAAACCTTCCATGTCTTCTTTTAGATCATTCTTCATGTTTTCCATGTTGTCTTTCATTTTTTCATCGATCTTAGCTTCCATGTCATCCATATTAGATTCCATGCCAGCTTCCATGCCATCTATCTTAGATTCCACGCCTTTCTTCAAACCATCCATATTATTATTCAAACCATCCATCTTCGCTTCCATGCCTTTCTTCAAAACTTCCATTTCATTTTTTTTTGCTCTTTGCGAAAGTGAAATTTGGTGCACTTGCTCTTGTAATTCTGATAGATCATGTTGCAATTCTTCATCTTCATGAGTCATAGTAGAGCCTTCTGAAAGCTTAATGGGTGTTGAATTATATTTAGGGGGCATTTTCTAGAACCCAATACTGATATCTATTCTACAATATGCCCTTGGAATCAATTCAAATTGATTCTTCAAACAAGACTTATGCAATTCAGAAAAAAAATACACACCTTTTTCTTGCTTTTGAGGAGCTCTATATTGAAATTGGATTATCTCTGTGATTGCAGCTCTTCAATATCTAAAATTTGACACTGAGGTAGCCTTTTGAATTATCTTTCTAATGCCATAGGTCTGACTTGATTTGTATTCTCCAAGGCAAAGTTATGTCCAATCTCCGACAATGACCTAATTATGGACTGGTTCAGTAGAGCAAACTTGTACGACTTGCCATGTGTCATTGTTTCGTCTTTTAGCTCAGAAATCTATAAAAAAGAAACTACAGTCCATGTACTTGCGACCAATTTTTACAGCACTCCAATCCGATGCTCAGAGAGAGAGTTATGAATATTTTCCCACGATCACCTCTTTGAGATGAAATTCAGGAGCTTGAAAAATCACTACCTTCCACATATCATATCTCCGAAAATATTACGAAGCAAGCTCTAAAATTTTGCGAAGAGTTTCCTAAGGATTTCGGCTTCACGCCCTAAACATTTTAGATTCTGAACCTTCGTAGAAAAAAATTTATAGCGCAAATTCCACAATGACCAGTTTAGATTAAATTGAGGAGCCTGCAAAAAGACGTAACTTCCACAGATCATATCTCTGAAAATATTATGAACAAGCTCTAAAGTTTTGCGACAATGTTCCTCAAAATTTCGGCTTCACACCCTAAAAATTTCAGCTTCTGATACTTTGTAGAAAAATTTTATAGAGAAAATGCCACGATGACCTATTTGGAACAGCGAAACCCTAGAATCCAAAGCTCTGATACCAAATGTTGTGAAGCCAGCTCCAAAAATAGAAGAAAAGAGATATCAATTCCTTATAAATAAGCCACTTTGAGGGGGCAACCTCCAATACATTACATGAATGAAAAATTCTTGGATGATACAAATTACAAAACCTCCTTTCTATATATAGGAGTCCATGGGGCCACAATGTAATCCTAGCCGACCTAACAATAATAATCTAAGGGCACAATAATAACAATATGGGGGTTACAGGGGTACAATAATAGCAATAAGGGGGTTACACTAACAACAATAAGGGACTATACTAGTAATATAGGGACCTACCACCCTTAACCTTAGAAGACATGCAGAAGGGAGCTCTTACTGTGGAAACAAATCTGATTGAAAAGAGAGCTAGAATGAGGACTGAGAAGAGGGTATCATATAGGGATGAAGCTGCACCTTCCACATCTGACTCAAAACTAGAAAGGGTGATGGAGAAGATGATGGAAATAATGAGTGTATATGAGAGAGCTCAATCTAGAGAAAATCAATTAGCTCCTCAAAACATAAATCAATCCCAAAACCAAAATCGGAACTTTAGGAGAAATCAACCTTAGAAAAGACAAAGAGATGTTGATCAATAGATCAAACCTCCTTTCCAAGAAAATTATGTTAATGAAGATGAAGAAACAAATGAACAAATAGAGGATGAGCACATGAACATGTTGGTAGTAAGCAATGAGGATTCTGATTTCATTTATGAAAGAAAACACGGTCTATATACACCCTATGATGGTAGAAAAAAAGAAATGAATACTATGAACCTGACTTTGAAAATTCCATCATACGATCACCTAAACAGTATGACCTAATAAGTAAAAATAATCAAGAAAATCCCAAGAAGAAAACCTCTAAAAATTCTGCCAAAAATAGCCCTGAAAATACTTCTAAAAATACAATAGAAAATCATAAAACAGTGGCTGAAAGTTTTGATCCAAACAAGTGGAAAAACACCCAAATCAATGAAAAACACAATGGTGACCCTAGCAGCACTAGTATTTTAGCTAATGCTCCTGAAAAAACCATTTTAATTGTTGTAAATAGTAGAAATCAGCAAGCTGATTTTGCTGATGAATCAGTGACTAAAAAGGTCAAATCAAACTTTTTGAAAAATCAGATTCCCTTTAGCCTAGAGAGTGAAATTGCCAAAATTAAAATCTCTATCCCATTCACTGAGTTAGTCACTCAAAATTTATATAGATGTCAAGTTTTGAAAGCTCTAAACATAGAAGAAATTCATGATATTGTTAACTTAAATGATGAAACACCAGAGCTTCTATTTGGTCCTAAAATTGAAGGAAAATTTCAAGAAGGAACTACCCCTCCATTCTACATCAGTTTGAACATCCATGATAACATTTTGCATAATGCCATGCTTGATTTAGGGGCATCACATAATCTCATGCCTAAAGTAATCATGGAAAAACTAGGCCTTGAGGTAACTAGACCTTATAAAGATTTATATTCCTTTGATTCAAGTAGAGTAAGATGCCTAGGCCTGATAAAATATATATGTGTTAACTTCGCTCAAATTCCAGCCAAAAGCTTAGTAATGGACATTGTAGTAGCTGATATACCCCCCAAATATGGGATGCTTCTTTCAAGATCATGGGGTGCTAAGTTACAAGGTACTATGCAGATGGATATGAATTATGCCACCATCCATGTCTTCAGTCAACCTAGAAGACTCTATAGGGAAACACATGAAATACATGGTGAGTAACCAAGGAAGACCAGAAAACTCTCCTCTCTATTAAATGACAAATCTGAAAACAGTCATCTTTGGAGCATGAGTTTTGATGGGTCTTGCTCTAAAACTGGTGCAGGAGAAGGCATATGGTTACACAACACTGAAAACAATCATGCTGAGGAGCATTCCTATAGATTAAACTTCCAATGCACAGAGAACATCGCAGAGTATGAAGCTCTCCTTTTAGGCCTGCATTTATTGAAGAAATTAGGGGCCAAAAGAATAAAATTTTTATGGGGATTCAGAGTTGATAATTAGGCAAGTAAATGGGGAATACACTGCTAAACATCCCAGACTTAGAGCCTATAGAGATGATGCCATGGAATTGTTAAAAACATTTGATGAATTCAAACTTACCCTTGTCCCAAGGAACTAAAACATTATGGCTAATGGATTAGCCTTTGCTGCTAGAACTTTTCTAACACCTTATGAAACCAAACAATGCACCACCCAAGTCAAATATAGACCAGCTATCCCGGATAATGAAAAATACTGGCAAGTTTTTGATGGAGATAAACAAATAGAAGACTTCCTATAGTCCAAAAATGAATTTGAAATACCAAACTCAAATTCATATTATGAACAAGACTGTCCTACTGAAGAAAATTCACTTTCTGAAGAAGAAAAATCTCCTGAAATTGCTAATATAAATCTGTTAACCCATGAACCCAAACATGCAACAGAAAATAGCATAGATGTACAAAATGAAGACTTAGAAATGCTGCAATTTAAAGATCACAGCTTGCCAAAAGGACTGGTCCCATTAGAAGGATTGTTTGACTTGAATGATGCTTCCAAGAAGCCAAAAATGGAACCTATTGAAACTCAAGGGGAAGAATCCAACATAGGCAGTGAGGAAAATCCCAAAATGATCAAATTATCTAAAACACTGCCAGCTCACATTAAATTGAAATACATTGAGCTTTTTAAAGAATTTTATGATGTGTTTTCATGGAGTTATAAAGATCTGAAATCATATGATACAGAAATAATCCAGCATAAGATACCCCTCAAAGAAAACCAGAAGCCTTTTAAACAAAAATTGCGCAAAATTAACCCTGTTCAATTACCTCTGGTAGAGAAAGAGATTAGAAAAATGTATGATGCTAGAATTATAGTACCTGTTAGATACTGAGAGTGGGTGTCTAATCTTATATATGTTAGGAAGAAAACAGGAGAAATAAGGATTTTCATTGACTTTAGAAACTTAAACAAAGCCTCATTAAAGGATAATTATCCCTTACCCAAAATGGATCATATCTTACAAAGGGTAGTTGGTTCTAGAAGAATTTCTTTGCTAGATGGCTTCTCGGGTTACAATAAGATTTTGGTACATCCTGATGATCAACTCAAAACAGCCTTTACTACACCTTGGGTTAGTTTCATGTATTTGAAAATGCTCTTTGGTTTAATGAATGCTGGTGCCACATTTCAGAGAGCCATGGATATTGCATTTTCAGAAGAAATAGGTTACTTCATAGTGATTTACTTGGATGACATTACTGTCTACTCTAAAATAGATTAAGAACACCTAATACACTTGAGAAAAGTCTATGAGAAATGCCGAAAATTTGGGTCATCCTTAAATCCAAAGAAAACATTGTTTGGCCTCCAAGAAGGTAAACTTCTCAGACATATCATATCAGAAGAGGGAATAAGGATAGATCCAAAGAGGATTAATGGTATATTGAAAATCAACCATCCTAGAAACATCAAAGAACTTCAATCTTTCATTACAAAGATTAATTTCTTGAGAAGGTTCATACCCAATCTAGCTGAACTCCTTAGAAACATGACAAACATGCTTAAAATAGAAGAATGAGTTAAATGGACCTTAGAAGCAAAGAAATCATTTGAGATGGTAAAACAAGCCCTTACCAAAACACCAGTTCTCATTAGTCCTGATTTACAAAGGATTTCTTCATTTTTTCATTTGCATCAGAACACACAGTAGCTTCTGTCCTATTACAGAAAAACTTGAATGGACAAGAGTAGCCAATTGCATTTTTCAGCAAGGCATTAATAGATGCACCTCTGAAGTACAATATAATGGAAAAACAAGCCTTTGCTTTGGTTAAAGCCCTAAAAGACTTAGTAGTTTACATTTTACATTTCCACATTATAGCATTTGTGCCTCATTCAGTTGTAAAAGACATATTAACCCAAGATCCAAATGGCAACAAAGGAAAGTGGATTGTTGTGATTTTAGAATATGATTTGGAAATCAAACCCACTAAGCTCATAAAAGATCAATGACTAGCAAAACTTATGGCTGAATTCAACTTTCAAGCTCTTGATATAAACATGTTTAATGCATTAGATGAACTAGAGGATTTGACAGCTCCAATTATTGAAGATCATTTTTTAAATTCATCTTGGTATGCTCATATTTTGTATGTTTTTCTCAATCTTAATGTCCCTCCTAGTTTGTCAAAAACAAAGGAAAGATTCTTAAATTTAAAGGCTGTAAATTACTTCATTTTGAATAAATGTTTATATTGGAAAAATGCTAGTGGATTTTTGCTTTAATTTTTTCCTGAGAATGATACAGATAAGATCAAGCGTGAGTTTCATGAAGGAGAATGTGGAGGCCACCTCTACTGGAAGTCAACCGCTAAAAAAATCCTCAAAGCTGTCTATTACTGGCCCACCCTCTTTCAAGATGTCCACAAAATGATTATTGCCTCTCACAAATGCCAAATTTTTGAAGGCAAAAGAAAACTGCTTCCCTTACCTCTGCACCCAATAACTGTTGAATCTCTTTTTCAGCAGTGGGGTCTAGACTTCATTGGGGAAATCCATCTTGCCTCATCTTCCCAACATAAATGGATTCTCACAGAAATAGACTATTTTACCAAGTGGATAGAAGCCATCCCATCTAGGAATGCCACAGATTCAGTCATCATTTCATTCCTTGAAAACCATATACTATCTATATTTGGCTGTCCTAGGAAGATCATAACTGACAATGTTACTACATTTGGATCTAAAAATATGGTGGAATTCTGTCATAAATATAAAATTATATTGGGTCATTCGATAGCTTACTACCCTCAAGGTAATGGGTTGGCAGAGTCATCAAATAAAAGTTTGGTAAACATTATCAAGAAGTTGCTAGAAGATAATAAGAAGTCATGGCATAGTAAGCTAGTACATGCATTATGGGCAGACTGATTGAAAGTTAAAAATTCAATTGGGATGTCTCCTTACCAACTATTTTATGGAACTGATGCAATATTTCCAACCAGTTTAGGAGTGCCAGTCATGAAAATGATCCAAGAAGTATAGTCTGAAGATGATGATATGACAAGAAGAATAAACCAAACTATACATCTACAAGAAACCAGAGAGGAAGTATACATCAGAGCACAACAACTACAAGAAAACATTAAGAAATTGTTTGACAAAAGAACCAAGGAAATTGATTTTAAAATTGGTGATAAAGTTTTAAAATGGGATTCAAGGAGGGAAGATAAGGGAAAACATGGAAAATTTGATAACTTATGGCAAGGCCCTTATCTTATTCAATCTGCTGTTGGAAACAATGCATTATTTTTACAAGAGTTGGATGGAGCTGAGTTTTTTGGAGGTCTTGTCAATGGCAGGATGCTCAAACATTACTTTTGTTAGCTGATATTTTAGTTTTAGAGCTTTTTGATTCATCATATATAACAATGATTTTTGAATTTGAAAAAAGAGAAATAAAAAAACAATACAAAAGAGAAAAAGAGGGAAGAAATAAAATAATAAAGGTACAATCCCATACCAACAAATAAAGTCTGAAAGTGTGCAAGCTTAAATGTCACTACTAAAAAGAGAGCACTGCTATTTAGTCATACAGCCTAATCTCGACTATATAGATTTCAATTTAATGCTGATAGGTTTATGAATCAGATTTTCCAAATTATGTAATCTTGGCTTGCCAATAGATTAGATTAGGATAAAAAGAAATGGCTCTAATCAGACCAAAATCTGAGCCAAAAAAGAAAAGAATGGTTCAAACATGCTCAAAATATGAACCAAGAAAGAATAGAAAAGTAACAGCTCTAAAAGATCAAAACCAGAGCTGAAAGAAAGAATGAAGGATGTTTTTTTGTTTTTCAGATCTTAAGCCTTCATAGTTTTGTTTTAAATTTCTGCAAATAAAGTCTATGTGCAGCTTGTACATACAACCATAGACACCATGGAAAATCAGACAATCTAATCCTGATTTGACTGTGTTTAAATTTCTGTTTTAGAGAAATAGAGAATAAAATATGTCGGACAGTTTAATCCTGGAAGATAGTAACTTAGGTAGAGAATTAATGAGTTCAACTGCTTAATCTAAACTCATGGAAGAAATAAGGGTAGATTTAGATTAGTTTCCTACTTTCAATAAATAAATAAAAAATGTTGATGAAAAAGGTTTGCAAGTCCAAGTGCACCTTATGAAGAATTTTTTTTAGGAAAGTAGGGTGTGTAGGTAGAATGTTTGGGAGAAATTTGTTTGTTGATATGAAATATTGATCATCTTTTCTAAAGCAGCATGATCAGAGAAGAAAGGATGTCAATGGATAAGGCCCAAGTCTACATCCTAAAGATCAATTTCTGAAGTTATTGACACCTCCAAGGAGTTTCTATTCCCAAGTGGAGCCACTGTTAGCCATCAATAAATTTTGTCTCAGCAAATGATGGCTAAAACAAGTCTTTAGTCTTCAAGAAAAAAATTTCCTGCAAAATTTGTGACTTCTTGCAGCCTCTTTCTGTCCCTTGTCCAAAAAATTCCATTTCCCTGATATTTTCACCTTCAAAATCCTGATGTTCCTGAAGAAAGAACTGTTTCCTAAAGGTTCCATTTTCATCATTTCATTCCCCCCCATTTCATCTTCATAAAATGCCTATATCACTCATTTTCCCCTTTTATTCATCCTCCATTTCCCTCTGAAAAATCCCTTTTTTCCTTCTCTTCACCCTTCATTTCCCTAAAAAAACCTTCTAAAAATCCTTTTAAACCATGAAAACCCCCTCTTTTTGGTTTAAAAAACCCCTATTTCACCTATCAGAACACTAAAAAAACTCAAAAAACTCACTAAAACCTTGTTTCGCTCTTTTTATTAAAAAACAGGTTTTAAGCCCCCTCTGGCTTAGCCCTCAAATACTTCCCGGTCATATGACCAAGCCACGTGACCTGGCGCTTAAATTCATCTCTCTAGCCCCTTTTTCTCCGCCTCGGGTCAGCGTATCCCTCCATCGGACCCTGCCCTTCCTTATTCTTAAAGCTCTCGTCCCTTTATATATTTTCCCCTGCCTTATCACTCCACGAACCCATCTCTGTCGTTGATATTTAAAGATCAACGACCACCATACTTCTTCTTTTTCCCCTATTCCCACGAATTATTGATATCCTTTCAGCCCTATAATAAACCCCTGTCATCGATCTCTGAAATCCAATGGCTCTCGACATCCAACCCTACCGGTGCCTACCTCCCATTACCCAGCCACCGCACCCAATTGTTGCTTGCCACTTGGCTCCCAAAAAAACCTCGCCCATGCACCTTTCCCATCACGCTCCTCTCACCACCGTTGGATCTGCCTCACCTCATCCAATGGTCAACATTGTGTTTCACATAACTTTTTCCACCGGGGTTTAATGATCCAAAATCATGCGAAACTGTTGGTTTTGCAAAAGCCACGCATCCCCTTTTGATTGAATCACGTTCCCTCTCGGAAAAACCATTTACCACTTGAAATTCGCGCGAAAACCGCTGACAGTTTTTGCAAAACCACCAAGCTATATTTCGCACCAAATATAGTTTAAAATCCTTTTTTCACGTGTTTTATAGATAAAACATCTCCATACATTCATTCGCTCTGCCTCACCACTCCTTCCGCCTCCGCCTGACTTCTATAAGCAGTTTGACCAATACACACAGGGTTTTATAACATCTTTTGTGGTTTGTTGCAGGTTCTATGGTGGATTTAGGGCTGAAAGCCCTCCTGCAGTCCATAAAAGGACAGATCCAGAAGGTGATGACCTTCACGGTCCAAACAGAGGAAAAATCACGAAATAAAGGGAGTTAACAGGGTTTATTTTCACGGTTTGACCAGTGCTTCATGAGCATTGGTTATATTATGAAACCCTCCCACTTCGATGAAAGCCTCCTGTCCAGAGTAAAGGGAAGATACAGTGAAGCCTGAAGATAAAGGTTAAAGTAAAAAAGCCTGGAGATTAAAGACTTAACCAATGATTTAAAGATTGATACAGAGGATTAAAGGGAAAGTCAACGAATAATTAAAGTTAAAAGGGTTAATACATAAGATTGAAGGATTAAAGGTTTAATCCTACAGTTTTAATGTTAAAAACACAGTTTAAAGGTGAATGCAGCCAGCAGAAAATTTTTAAGGGCTCTGAAGAAGATTATAAAGGCCCAAAAGAAACATGAAGGCCTAATCAGGGTTTAAAAGTGATAAATTATTACAGATCAGCAGGAGGAAGGCTTTAAATGCCAAATCATCAAAGAAATTACTCCTCCAAAGATCAGAGATGCTGCCTACAAGTTCATTTTCCTCAAAAGAATACAAATTGAATTCACAGTCAGAGATATTTGCCAAAGACAGCTCAAAATTAATTGCCAGCGTACCAAAAGCCTCCAAAGTCAACAAAAGTGACTGAAGTTGATGAAAGTTAATGTAAAATTAATTAAAACAAAGTTAAAACATCTGATATATTCTCCCTTATGCCTCCCAAAGGCCGAGAAATAATTACTCTGAATTAATTGCACAAATAGACCTCCTTCTTACTCTACCTCCTCAATTTCACCTATAAATATCATGTGAGGAGTTCATTATTATTGTTGGTTGAATAATCATTGAATTTAAATAGTTTTTGAGACTGCTGAAGCTTTATTTTGTAATTAGAGAAAGATAGGCTGAGAAGAGAAGTTTGAAGCTGTAAAAGACCCACTGGACTTGAAGATTGTAACTGGTTTGAACATCAAATATACACGCTGATTTATGGGATCCTGGTCTATGTCAATGGTGTTTTTTTTCTTACTGTAATTGTTATTTTTCTCATGTTTTCCATACTGACCATTTTCTATGATAAAGAACAACAAATATAGATTAGGGTTTACTATACAGTACCCTAAATCTCACTGATAAGCTTTATCTTTATGTTTTCTTCTAAATGTGTGTTTGGGAATGATTTCAATAGAGTGTAACCAGTCAAGGAATGTTGGTAAGCCCATGTCTTGCTGAGTAAAACTTGAGATATTGTTTTTGAATGTCATTTTCATTTGCATGCTAAGTAAAATTAAACTAGGGAAGTCTGTGGTTAGCCCTGTCCTCTAGTGTTTTCTCCAACAGCTGTTTTGAAAGTTTCCCTTAAGGGTATGTCAAAATCAGGATAGGTTTAAAGTCCTTACCTGATATTAGGCTACTTTTTATGTTCATCTTGACTATTTTTCCTTCGAATATGCTGAAAGCAGGCTAGGTTAAAAGTCCTTACTTGATCTTCGTTTATTCTTTGTTTTTTAATCTTTTCCATTGAGAGTATGCTGAAATCAAGCTAGATTCAAAGTTCTTACTTGATCTTAAGCTATTCTTTGTTTTCTTTTGAGTATGCTGAAAGCAGGCTAGGTTAAAAGTCCTTACTTGATCTTAAGCCACTCTTTGTTTTTCTTATATGTTTTCTTCTTTCACTACACTTTAATGTTCCATACCATAAATCAACTTAAATAGATATTTTGACATAGATGGCTTGCACCATAGACCAATCTTGAAACTTGATGTCCAATTAAATCCTTTTATGACTCCATAGCCCAATGGATTGATACTATTTCTTACTTATCCTATCAGCTGAACCATTATGTCAACCTGCTTACAACTTTACCCTTCAAAAATACTTCCTTCATTTTGATGATATTCTACCCAACCAAAATGAAAAAAAACCCTTGTACTTCATAAATAGCCTAATATCACATCATAAGCCTTGAAGAAATATCTTTGAAAACACTTAGATAGAGATATCCCTCTCTGAATCTAGGAGGGCTAGATCCTAGGATTCCAAAGTGGTTCTGATGTAGGCTCTGGATCATTTTTTCTTGCCAATATTGCAAACTACAGAGACCTAACATTCCCTACAACCTTAGTGATTGTCTACAACCCATATTGGAGTAGTTGAAGCTTGTGGTGGGGTCCGATGAGGTGCTCCTTCTGCAAATGTAGCCACACTTTGTTGCCCAAATGGAAGTTGGGTGGCACCTGATGTTGATCATGTCGTTTCTTGTACTTAGAATTAGCTCTATCCAATATGTCATGAACCTGTTGGTGGATGTGTTGAATTCTCTAGATGAAGTTGTTTTCTTTGTCATCTTCAGACTAGACATGAGCCGAATCGGTCGGAGTAGCTGCAAATGGCATGGCTATGTCAATGAGACATAGTGGCTGGAATCCCAAGCCCACCTAAAAGAGGTTGTGGCCAGTTGAGTTGTGGAGAGCTCGGTTATAACTGTGTTGTACATGGGGGAGGCTCTCATCCCATGTGCGTTGATGCTTTGAATTGTACATGCATAGAATGTGTACAATCATCCTGTTGATGACCTCTGTCTGGCCATCAGTTTGGGGATGGAAAGCTCTGGACTTCGTAAGCTTGGTGTCTAACATTGACCAAACGCTGGACCAAAATGTGTTGAGGAAACTTTTTTCGTGATCTGATATGATATATTGTGGGATCCCAAAGTGAACCCACACTCGTTTAAAGAAGAGTTTAGCAATGTCTTCTACTGTGATATTCTTCTTGCAGGCCGCCATAATGGCCATCTTTGAGAATCTATCGACGACCACAAAAACAAAGTCATTTCCATGCTTAGTAGAAGGAAGGCCTGACATGTAATCCATGGAGATGAATTCCCAAGGTCGACTAGGGGTAAGTAGCGGAGTATAGAGCCCTTGCTTCTTGATGGTCAGTTTGGCAATGGTGCAAGCAGTGCAAGATCTGATGTACTTCCCAGCATCCTGTCGAAGGTTCAACCAATAGAAATACTTTTGCAGTACTAACACTATTTTCTCGACCCCAAATGCCCAGCGACTCAACTATAGTGCCCTTCCCATATCATCTTGGCATGCTCACTTGAAGGAACACAAATGTGTCCTAGGTGACATAACAGTGCATCTTGGAGGTTAAAATTTGGAACTTGCGTACCCCCCAAGAGTGCCTTGTATGTGTGGCTAAATTCTGCATCGCTCTTGTAGAGAAGCAACCAATCAGAGGTCTTGTGCCCACAAGAGTTGAGAACTGTGGTTATGGCCATGATCGGTGGTCAGCTGAGGTAGTCGGCAACATTATTGGTGCTACGCTTCCTGTACTTGATGTTAAAACGAAATTGTTTCAGATATGTGGACCACTTCTAATGGTGATCGTTTTGCAACTTCCCTTGTGTCTATATGAACTGCAGGGGTTGGTGGTCTATGTGGATGATTGTTTCCTTCCCCAAAATGTGATGCTTCCATTGTTGACAAGCCTGCACAATGGAATACATTTCTTTTTCATAAGTGGGATACTTGTGAACTATGTCAGACAATGTCTCACTATGATATGGCACTAGATGCCCCCATTGAGTAAGAATTGCCCCAATAGCATAGTCAGAAGCATCTATCTCAATCTCAAATGGTTGTTGCAAGTCTGGTAATGTGATAACTAGGGCAGAATAGAGACAATGTTTCAATTCTATGAACGCCTTTTGTTGAGATTCTGACCAAAAGAATTTTTCTTTCGCTCCTCCCTTGGTGACTTGACTCAAGGGCCAAGTGATATGAGAGAATCCCAACATGAAATTGCAGTAGAAATTAGAAAGACCCAAAAAGCTACGAAGATCTGTTAGAGTGTTTCGGGCTGGCCAATCTTGAATGACTTGGATCTCGGCTGGATCCACATGCACCCCCCTTTCATCAATAATGTATCCCAGATATTGAACCTGGTTCATGCCAAAAGTGCACTTCTCCAAATTCGCAGAAAACTTGTGTTGTCGTAGTGTTTGGAGGACTTCTCGGATGTGGTGGAGTTGCTCTTCCCAAGTCTGGCTGAAGATTGAAATGTCATCCAAGTACACCACTACAAATGAGTTGGCAAATGGATGCAATATGTCATCCATCAACCTCATGAATGTTGCAGGAGCATTTTTCAACCCGAAAGGCATGATGAGCCATTCGAAAAGGCCCTCCTTGGCTTTAAAGGAAGTCTTCCACACATCAGAGTGTTCGATTGGTACCTGGTGATACCCAGACTTCAAGTCGATCTTGCTGAAATATTTTTCCCCTTTGAGTTGGTCCAGAAGGTCATCAATCTGTGGGATCAGGTACCTATTCTGGACAGTGATCTTGTTTAGCGCCAAATAGTCAATACAAAGTCTCCAATTCCCATCCTTCTTCTGTACCAACACGATCGGGCTCCCACAGGGTGATGAACTTGGCCGGATGTGACCTTTCTGCAACAGCTCCTGAATCTGCCTCTTGATTTCATCATTCTCTAGAATAGAGCACCTATCGATCAGTCCATTGGATAGTGGCGCACCTGGGGTCAGGTAAATGGGGTGCTTGACCTGAAAACATAGAGGCACCCCTGTGGGTGAGGTGAAGATGTCCCCGTACTCCTCCACAACCTTGTCCATTTTTTTTTTCGTGCAGAGGAGCCATGTCTGGAGGTCGTGGCCAGAATCTTCTTCTTGCCCTAGGGGTGGATCATCAGGAAAATAAATTTCCTGGTTTGGGAAATGAGCTTACTACATTTTTTTGCAGTAAGCAAAGAGATAGTGGGAGGCAGTTGTACCTCTAGTATCATGTACAACTTATTTCCCAAAGTAACAATAACAGCAAGAGGTCGAGACTCATACACAACATTTCGCTTCCACAGGTATGGCTGGCCTAATAATACATCAGAAAAATCAATAGGAGCAATGTCACACAATACCTCATCTGTGAAGGACTTGATGCTATAGGGAAGGCGACACTGTTGGATGATGAGGAGATCCCATCCTTGGTGAAGCCACCCGATGGTGTATGGTTGTGGGTGTGCTGTGGTCAGCAAGCCCAACCACTTCATGACATCTGCTAAAATGAGGTTCTTTTGGCTCCCATTTTCGACAATGAACTGTAGCAGGGAACCCTTTACCCACATCTGGGAGTGGAAGAGACGCTTTGCGTCCTCTCGATCTTCTGGTTGCTCCTTCTAGATCTTTGTAGTGCCAACAGTGGTGTTGGGCTCCACATCAATAATCTGCTTCCCTTTATTGTTCCCCTTTTTAGGTTTGGATTCAGAGTCGGAGCATGCATCTAATTCATAAGCACTTATCTCGGCCACCAGTGACTGCTTGGCCCAACACTCACTTGTGTTGTGAGTGGAGCTATTATGGAACTCATACCACTTTCCCATGTCCTTATTTGGCTTCGTGGTGTTGTTCTTTTCTTGTGGCTTTGGCAGGTTGTCTTGGGCCGCAATGCCTTGGCTTTGTCCTTTGGTTTGAAATTTTGGGGCACCTTTCCCTTGCTTTTGATTCGCAGATCCAAAGTCTCACTTCTTATGTTTGAATTTATGCTCAATCTTGGTAGCATACTGGTATGCCGTACCAAGTGAGGAGATGTCGAGGAACTCCATTTCCTCCTGAAATGTATCTGTGCAGACAACTGTGATACTTTAGCACCAAATGTTTCTCTGAATATTTGATACCCAACTTTGTGCGTAGGGTATGGGACATATTCGTCAGCTCATGCACATCTTGATCCCTTTGTTGCCACAACCTGGTCCATTGTATGTACTTGTCCTCATAGCTCCCCATGGGATAGTATTGTTCCTTAATGGCATCTCAGAAATAATTCCAAGTGGGCATGGCTGAGAACAAAGAGGGTTCTGTCTCGTCCTTTTTCTCAGAGCAGGTTTCCCACCAGTCCTTGACATGGGGGATAGCTTTGAGGAGTGAAAAAATAATCTTCTCCCGGTCAGAAAAGTCACGAACCGAGAAATATACTTCTAATAGATTAAACCATCTATCTACAACATCTGCATCTATTTGACCCTCAAATATGGGAATGTCAAAGTTTACTTGTACCTTAAAGGGAGTCGTGCCTCCAGAGTGGCTGCTGGATGTAGATGTGCCACCAGTGGGCAGTCGTTGAAGCATATGGGCAAAGTTATCCATCATCGCATTCCTTTGTTTTTTGAGGGCCTCCTCGAGCAATATTTGGATAGGATCTCCTGCTCCCTCATCTTTCTTTTCTTCCCCCATGGGTGTCCGTTGGGGTTTGCGAGGCTGATCTTGCAAAGGTTCCACCAGATCGAGCCCTAACTCCTTATACCCCGACCTTGTTGGGGACATGCAAGGAAGGATCAAGAAAAAGTAGACCGCTAATACCACTAATCCAAATTTATGCAGGAATGCAAAAGAATACATATATAACCACAAATAAAAAGATGCAGCGGAAATAACACTTCATTTCATTAATATCAAAGAGCTGAAATTTGCTTACAGACAGAATGGAAATAAACTGGCTAGCGTTCTGGTAACGAATCTTTGAGAAGAGATGTGGCGGCTATAGACCTCTAAACTGTTTTACAATGAGGCTTGAGGGCCTATTTATTATTGAGAAACAATGGAGAACTCTAAATGTCCAAAAACCTAACCCTAGGAGATGAAGCGCTAGAACTATTGGCCCCATTTCGGTAAATTAGTGTTTCAACTTCCCGGGGACGTAACTTCGGCATACAATTTCCATTTGACGCGTATGATACGTTGTTAGAAAGATCTATCCAAGGACTACAACTATTTCCATGGTTACCAATTTTAGAACGAACAAATGATGCCCAAAAAACATCGTTTAGGGCCTCAAAACGGCTCCGAAAGTTCAGGACCCGAAAAACTGCTAAAAATATTAAGTTTTGCTGAAACTAAAAAACCGAAAGAGACAATGGTGCGGCCCCAAGTGGAATAGGCGGGTGGCCATCAATATCTACCTAGATCAAAGAAGGTAAAGGGAATTGTTTGAATTCCATAATTCATGTCAAAATAATTTTGTGATGGTATTGCCTTGTGTTTTTAGTCTCAAAAGGTGTCAAAAGCAAACATATCAAGCCCCCGAGATTAAAAAAGGTCAAGTCCACCATCTCTGTCACCTATACAACAAAAATAGTGTAAAAGAGTCAGTGAAAGAGGAAAAGGGACTAGAAGCATTAAGAAGTGGTTTACAAAGGTAAATCAAACACCACATCCCATAAAATTCATTGCACACTTCATAAATCATTGATACATTACAAAGATTTTTAAGTTTCAAAGAGAAGGAAAATTTTAGTTTTCAAGTCAAATTCGAGAAATTTTTCTCGGCACCGCGCATTTAGGGTAGTGATGCGTGCCTGGAAACATGCGTTGCGAGCATGGCAAGGTCGTACGTGCCTACCCAAAAGACCCGATAGGCCCGAGAAGGAGCCCTAGCACTGTGCACCTAGCACAAGGTGCCCGCCCTCACTCATTTCTCACCCGACAGGCCTGGAAAAAACCATACGTGCTACGTGTGCAACCCGACCCAACACCCTGTGCACTTGCTGCATGCAGTCCGACCCAACACCCTGGGTAGGCGCTATGCCTTTGGCCATGTAGGACTTCCAAGCAGCTAAACCATTTAAGCCCCCTCAAAATTGTTTTCAAATTTCCTCCTAGGGTCTTTCAAACATTATTAAGGATAAGTGCCATCAAACACAGTCAATTTCAAGCCCTTTTTCATGATTGAATTGAATGATAAAGAAACCCTAGGAGACTACCCTAAGACTTAAAATTGACATCATTTTCAAGCCTCATTCCATTTGCATATGAAGAAATCAGTGATTGACCAGGGTGCTTACATTAGCAAAGGGCTACCATTGAAGTTTTAGTCTCTCACCATCCCATTCATTTTATTCCTCAATCACTCACCTCACTCACTTGCAAAGATACATTTTTCGTCACCATTCCATTCATCTCAGTCCCATTTGTAGAGATAGGGTTTTCAAAAACAGGGCTATTAAAATGTCAAGAGGAGGGAGATAGTGGCAGTGATTGTTACACCATTTTTTGGTCATCTAACCTTTTATCATTAGATGGACCCAAGTACACCATGTAAGACCAGTTTTACCCTAAGTAAAACTGCTTTCACTATGTTAAAACAGGAAACCCCAAAAGGAAATATTAAACAAACCTATATTTGTTTGATTTTTCTCATGGAATAATTAATTAAACCATAATTTAATTATTATTCCCAGTCACGTTTAACCCAAAATCAAAGAAATTAATTAGATAAACCTTTATTTATCTTATTATTTTCTAGGAATAATTATTTAAACCTTATTTAGATAATATTCCTTGTTAAATATGACAAAATCACCCACAAATAATTAAATAAATCATTATTTATTTAATTATCTTTCAACCACTTCCTTAAATAATTAAATAAATCATTATTTATTTCATTATCTTCTAACCACTTCCTTAAAAAGATAAATAAATCATTTATTTATTTATGTTTGAAAAATTAAGGGATTTGACCCAAGTCAAATACCTTTTCCCTCCAACAAATATAATAAAAGATTTCATAAAAAGTGGATCTAGATCTGGTTAACCCATGCACCAAGATCTAGAATGACCCAATATTTTGTTATAAATAGGAGGGTTTTTCCTACCATTCTACACCTTTTTTTGCCTATTAGATCACTCTGGATCTATACACTTGGTCACCATTTTCTGCCATTTGCTGTAAGAGCTCCCTTTGAGTTCCATTCTTTGTGTGGGTCTTCTACACCAACAAGAGAGAGAGATTTTAGATCTGAAGTGTTGAGGACTTTCAAGAACCCATCCCATTGAGGAGAATTGGATACGCCTTCTTGTTTTCCTCCCAGGTGCCCGATTAATACAAAAATTCTTTCAAAAATTGTTCTTGTCTTGTCTATTGGTATATGGAGCAAACCCTTATTTTTCCTGCTTAATGTCTTTCCATGTATAGATCTGGTTTTTGCAGCTCTTTTATGTTCAACTAACCGCAGATCTGAAGATATTGGCAACCACTTTTGTTGTTAGGGCTATTAGTTATGCGTAGCTAAAGTGGTCCTTTTTCGTACACTTCGACAAAGGATTCATACTAACAAATGGCGACTCCACACGGGTTTTAAATTACGACCGCTGTCGTTTTTCATTTTCCTGCATATCCAGCTACTTCAGACCCTAGGGTTTCTTTTCAGCTGTTTATTTTTCCTATTTTCATGTTGTTTTTCTCACATAAAACCCTAAAACATCAAAATTTCTAACTTCTGTGTGTTTCTGGCCCTATTGTGCAGGTAAGCGACACCAGCCGCAACTGAGATGGCAACTTTTCTGAAAATCTGCCGCTGAGACAACCGGAACGGGGGGTCGCACTTTTTGGCCCTAAACCTGCGACTTGGACCTCCAGGTCGCACTTTTCAGCCTGTTTCCTACGACCTGCACTGAAATCAGGTCAGAAACTGCGACCTGCCATTTTTTCAGTGCTTTTTCTGCAATTTTTCTGGGTTTTGCTGCAGCTTTTGTCAAGGCCTTCCAGCCTTTGTCTCAGCACGCCTTGACCAAGTTCTAATATTTTTTTACTCATCTAAGTGGGAACCTAGCCCCCTAGGGCTTTAGTACCCTCCACTTTTTGTGGAAGAGTTTTAGTTGTTTCAGCCGTCTGTTTTTCAGAGCTCCAGCTTCCCTTTTTCCAGATCTGTTACCTCCCTTTCAGATCCATTGTAATCAACCTTTCTTCCTTTCAAATCACCTCTTGTCGTTTTGTTTGGACCTCTTTTTAGGGCCCCCTCCTTGCCCCCTCCGCTTTTTGCTGATTACCTCCCTTTTTCTAGCCACCTTGCCTCTGTCTCTTAGCTGTGATCTGCACCTCTTTCCAGCAGTTTTATCCTCTAGATCCATGTCCCTTTTGACCCTTGATCTATTGGCCTCTTTTTATGTGTGTTTCGAATAGATTTTTTCCCTCTTTTAGAGTATTTTTGAGAGACCCGCCTTCTTGGGTTAGATCGATGCATAGTTAACTGTTAAATGTTCTGTTATTTTAGCAATCTATATTGTTCTCTGCAGATTTCTTTTCAGTTACGCAGCACACTTTTTCTTGCTCTCAAAACGAAAAGGGTTTAAAAATTAAAATTAACGCACATCACACACTGACCCTAAGTGAAGAAGCACCTGGTTAACACCGCCTGGCAAAGACTCTAAAATCAATTGTCACTGCACCTCATCTGCCCTTGACATTACTTGATTCTGTCCCTTTCTGCCCTTGTCGGTTTCCTTCTTCCTGTCATCATTGCGCCCCCAAGGCGCCTTTCCCGGAGACTTCTTGGCCTTCATCCTCAGTTTCCGGTTGATCGACCTGCTCCGCACCGCCGTCGTCGAGCTAGTCCACCTTCGAGTCCGCACTCCGACTCCTCTCCTGATTCATCGGGTCCTCCTTCTCCTCCTGGTTCTCCCCCTGTCACCTTCACTATGTCTGGTCCAGGGCCTAACGCTAGCGGTTCTCCCGGCCCCAATGCCGGCCCTACTACTAGCGGAACCGCCACAAGCACTACCCCGGCCACCCCTGTGCTGCCGTACATTGCAGGCCTCAGCCTCCCCGATTTCCATCATTTGATCAATGACCCCATTCACCACAATGCTAATTGGCCCGCTATGCCAACCAAGCTGCCCTCCGACATCCCTAAGTTTGAGGGCCTTAATGGAGAAGATCCAACCAATCACGTCCGATCTTTCCACATGTGGTGTTCCTCCAATTCCATTACCGATGACTCCATCCGTCTTCGTTTGTTCCAACGCACGCTTACCGGCGAAGCTTCTAAATGGTATGTCGAACAAGCCACCTCTACCCATACCACCTTTGAGACTCTTGCCCAAGCCTTTTTGTCATATTTCCAGCTCCCTCTCCGATATGATACTGGCACGGAGCTCTTGACTTCCTTTAAGCAATCCTCTTCAACACGCCTTTCCGCCCATGTTCAGGAATGGCGACGAAGACGGAGCTTATGTCGAGCCCCTCCCTTTGAAGATCGGGTTTATATGGACTGGTTCCTTCGCACGCTTCCCGCTCCCATCGGCAAAGACGTCGCCTCTCACTTTCCTCAAACTGAAGAAGCCGCCCTCCAAATAGCCTTGAAATATGACCTGATCTACGCTCAATCTGGTTATGTTTATACCGTTCTTCCTGACCTCCCCAGGCCCGGTGGCGCTAACGCCCCGGGGGCATCTCATTCCGCCGACGGTATCGTTGGAGCTCTTTCCCATCCATATGCTCAACCTCCTGTGGGCTATGGTCTCCCTCAGGGAGGGGCCAGCACCTCAAGCACTCTTCCCCCTCTCGGGAGCATGTATCCAGGATACGGCATGCCTCCTCCTTTTTCCCAACCTCCTGCTTACCTCAATGTTTCCCAACCCAACCCTTACCTTTATCCACAGCCTGGTGCGCCAGCTCCTCCAGCATATGCGCTTCCATCTCCCTTGCCTCCTCCAAACCCACAAGAACACTTACAGCCCCCTCCAGGGCAAGTATTTGCACAGCAGGGCGCGACTAATCCCCCTTCTTCTCAAAGAAGGCGGAGAGGCAACCAAAACCAATCTGCCCCTGGTACCCGAGGACCCAATTCTGGTGTGGAACCTAACATTGGAAACCAGTAACAGGGCATTCAGCCCAAGCCGGACAGGCCGCTTCGCACAAACAAGCCCTGTTCGTGTTGCGGTGTTTATGGTCATTACACCCACGATTGTCCCCTTTTACCCCAGGTGCGGCAGATGTGGGAGTCTCAAGCCACATTGCGCGGACAACACGCCTCCCCTCATGCTCCTCCTAATGTGGCCACTACTCAACCAGCTGTGTTTACCGATCCCTTCCCTCAGCAAGGATTCGTGGCTATCCAACCGCCTGATAACCAGGTCGCCACTCCCCCTTCCATTTCTGGTTCCTCCAATTACCAGATCCTCATTTTGCACTCTGATCCTAACCCGCTCGTTGATCTTCACCTTCAAACTCGGTCTCGTCAGTACCCCAAGCCTCCTGATCAGTCTGCCCCCGAGCCTCCTTCTTCAGGTTCTACAGAGCCTCTTTCGACATCCAGCGGCCCCTTACATATCCCTCAACCCAAAGTTGAGGTCCATACCAAGATTCCTAAGGGACCATTACGTCGAAATGCTGCTTCTGGTCGAGCTGCTCATTCGTATAGTATAGTAGACGATTTGGCGCAATCCCCTGCTGCCATTTCCACACTGGAACTCCTCCAGTCGTGCCCTTCCCAAAAGAAGGCTCTACTATCTGCCGTGGGTGCTGTAGATCCTGCTGATGACCAAATGATTGTTTTCGATGCCACTCAATCGGACCATCCTCCTCTCCCTCCTTCCGTCGCCTTCCAAATCCCAGTCAAAATCCGGAACGCCAACGTGTCCCGATGTATCATTGATGAGGGGGCATCCACATGCGTGATGTCCGCTTCGGTTTGGAAGCAACTCGGATCTCCTGAGCTGGCCCCTTCCACGATCACCCTTCGAGCATGGGACGGTCATGCCTCCCAGCCCATTGGCCTGTTTCGTAATTGTCCTATCACCCTCGCCGGTAAGACTGTTTGCATTGACGTCGAAGTCATCGACGCCCCGCTAGATTACAACATTCTATTGGGGTGAAGCTACACCTATGCTATGTCTGCTGTCCCATCCGCGGTCTTTCGCAAGATGTCTTTCCCCCATAATGGAAAGATAGTCACCATTGACCAGCTGACATATCATGAGCCAAAATCTCAGACCTCCTCTGAGACGACCATCTCTTCCGTAGCCAACAAGCAAACCGTTGATTCCTTGACCAGTGTCTCCCCCGGCGTTTACAAAGATTCCTCCCTGCTTGGAACTTTCCCTAACCTTCCCCCCCCTCCTGTCACCGATCCCAGCTCATCGAATGTTTGCATGATGCAATTGTCCCAGGCTGCCCATAAGTGGCCTGCCTTGGCTAGTCAGCAACCTCCTCCTCGCCCTTCGCAACCCGGTCCTAGCCATTCATCTCAGCCAGCCGAACCTCCTCCTTCTGGCCCTACCCCTACAGCTGGTATCCCTGAATCCCTTTATCCTCCTGGATCGGTTCCTCCTGGCCTTAACCATCTTGAAGCCATCCCTCCTGGTCATTTCCCTGCTGGGCAGATCCCTTTCCTAGCTCCCCCTCCCGGAGTATATTCTGTCCCCGTCATGGCCACCCTCTCTCTCCCTAACTTGACCTTGGGCATACCGGTCTGGTACCTTGATCCCCCAGCCGCCACCCCTCCTAGTCATCCCAAGCCCTATATGGCTTTGACACCGGTTCAACCGGTCACCAGCTGCTCGTGCCTCTGCACGGCCTCCCAGGGACCCTGTGGCAGCGTCAGCGGCACAGGAGAGAGGCCCAAGCCATGAGGGCACCCAAAGACAAGACCACCACGACTGACCCGGCTCCTCCTCCGCCTGCAAAGCCTTGTGCTTTATGTGATGTCACCGGTCATGCCACCCATGCTTGTCCTGAGTTACCCCGTATTCAGCCCATGGTGAAAGTCGCGTTCCCCGAGTCTACGGTCCATGAAGCCTCCACTCCTTCTTCGTCCGTAACCAAGAACCCCAAGACTCTCCGCACCAAAAAACCTTGTGCTTTGTGCGGCATCCATGGCCATTACTCCCACCATTGTCCTCACCTGACACATTACCGCGCCTCTTTAGAGGTGATCCGCGAGTATGAGGTTGAACAAAATCAATCCACCTCTCCCATCCTCGCGCAGTATGCTTCAGGCCAGCCTGAGGATCCCCCCGCTCCCATCGACATTCCCCCCCCTGATGTTCAGATGACCGAATCTACTGTCACCATTCTTTACCTATCCTCCTCTGCGAGACACTCGGAGCCTAGCCCATCTGCATCCTCCCCTGTTGTGTCCCTTGACCACCCTTTTCCTACCCATACACGAGATCACCCCACCCGTATCTCTGTTGACCTCCGCAGCCCGAGTCCTCACCATGCTTCCGATAGCCCTCATATACCACCCTGTATGAGTCATGGTCATCCTTCCCCTTGCACTCCCTCCTGTGGTTGCCGCCCGATGACTTCTGCCCACTCACGCTGCCCTCATTGCCTCTCCTTCCCTCATTTTTTGTCTTGTCACACCATTCCGCAGGACCCCCCGTCCACACCCTTTATCGGCTACGCCGACGGTGCAAGTCGTTACTCCAGGAATCTAGCCTCAGCAGGTTGGGCCATATTTACCCCCTTGCATGCCCTTGTTCTTTCTAACGGGGTATGCATTGGTTCTGCCACCAAAAATCAGGCCGAATATGATGCAGTGCGTGGTCTCTTAGCCGATGCCCTCTTTCATCGCATCCTCCATCTGCATGTTCATTTGGATTCCCTACTTCTTGTAATGCAACTAAATGGTGTTTATCGTGTGCATAACCCTGTGCTGTTTAGACGCTATTTACGAGTGAAAATATTGATACGTGCATTTGAAACCATAACTTTCAACCACGTACCTCGAGAACAGAATCACTATGTAGATAGTATTGCAAACCATGTTCTAGACTGGCATTTATCACACACATTTCATACAAGACAATAACATTCATAATCATTAATAAACGATGCATATCCATAATATGTGTCACAAAAACATGTGTTTAGAGTCCATCTACTCTGATACATATGACATGCCCATAGCATGTTACAAAAAACTCAAAACCGGGGGCACCACTTGCCCCTACATACATCATAGGGGGCACCACATGCCCCACCCCTAATCACTATCTGGAGGCTCCTGGGCCAATGGCTCTGCCCCTGCAGCATGTAGATCACGCATAGCCTGACCGGCCATCGCCATGCGCCGCATGAAACCTCGCCACTCCGAGGGTAGACCAACACATGGCTCTATGAACTGGTCGTCTAAGTCCTGCCACCCGCGCTCTGATACTCTGGTCAACAACCTTGCGCATCTATGGCGGATGTCCTCCAGCAGGGCGGCTGCATCCTCATTTTGCGCCGCTCTCGACCCACTTGGACCTATAGCTCCCGACGCTGCCGGTCGTCCCATATATTCGGTCGGTTTTACCGGTGCTATATCTGCATACCAAAAGTCCATGAATTAGTACCATTAATTACTATTCAAAAACTTTAACATGCCCACACAAGAATAGCAATCTGTCACCTACCATCGGGCCCCCAGACTCGACCAGGCAGAAGTGGCAGATCCGGATCCCCACAGTAGCTCATCCCACTATAGGGATAGTCATCTATGTACAAAGGCATCTGATCCCAATGGGAAAAAAACTCTGGTCGAAACACTCGCCCGACCGCCCCTCCTCCTCCTCTGCACAGTAGCCGTCCCCAACGACGCATCCTGGGCTCTCTCGGGCCCCCATCTGGAAGCTGTACACGAGGCCTCAAGGTCGGGATCTTCTCAAAGAAGAAGGCGCACAACAAAGTCCCATATGAGCAGTCATGATTCACCTGCCGCCTGCATAGTGACAACTGTCGCTTTAGCGACACCAACATCATTTGGGCCCACCCATAGTAGGTCCCACCCAGCACACTTTCCACTATCATCATCTGCCCCCCAGTGATGTGATGGAACGCCTGGATGCCTAGGATTCGCAGCACAGCTGCGGCCACTACACGGGTTTCTAGCCTCTCTAGATCCCCGATCGGTATTCGAGTCCCCTTGACTTGGAGTCCCGGTCGACAATGACGTTCCACGAACTCCATGATATGTCGCCCCCGCGGCAACACTGGTTGTGTGTTTCCCACCATCCCCAGTGGCGGGAGACCAGTCAGGAAGTACACGTCCTGGAACGTCAGTTCGATCCTGTGCCCCTGCACTACAAAGATCTCCTGATCTGGATCCCAGTAACTGATAATCCGGGCCAGTAACAGTTCCCCTGCTCTCATCAAAGGGTTCTCCAAAAACTTGAGAACCCCAAATCTGGCCAATACACGGAGGATGCCCTGATCCGCCTGGATCTCTGTCCGTAGTGTCTCCAGATCTCTCTCCCTCCAGTTGACCCGTAACTCTGCCATACCTACACAAACACATCATTTTTGTCAGCGTACAAATCGGGAAAAGCATAACCAAACACCAAAACCCAACTTCCAGCCATAAAACAGCACCAAAACCCCCTCATCTCCCAGGTCGCAGTTTTCTGTTCTTTTCTGGACCAGGTCGCACTTTTTGCCCTGATACCTACATCCTAGGTCGCACTTTTTTCCCCAAAAAGTGCGACCCGGCCGTAGAGATGAAGGAGGGGCTGTTTCTGGGATTCTGGGCCCTAAACTAAAAATGTAATCCATCAAAATGCAAGACAAAGGTTAGACCTCTTACCTGCAACTAACGGATCACGACTCCAATGGTCGGTTTGTCCGCTACGTTCGCCGCAAGATTTAGGGCCTTCTCTCCTCTCTACATTCACCACAACAACAATAGAAAATGAGTGATTTTGGAGGGAAAACTGCCTTATTAAAAGAGAACCCCTGTTTCTTCTTTTGACTGTTGCGACCACACCGTAGCCTCGTTTGACGAACCGTCTGCACCGTTGGAAAGCTCTCACTGAGCCCTCAAATGGGTATCTATTAGTTTTTTGTGATCTGATACTTCACCAGGACACATCTTGTCCAAGAAGGGTCCCTTCACCTCTCCTTAAAATCGAATTTCCTCACTTACAACACTTGTACTTGGGGCACCATCTTGCCTCATTACTTGTCCATGTTCGTGACGATTTTCATCATGAGTCCCCACCTGGTACTCATGTTTTTATGGTCCCCCATTGGGCCTTTTACTGTGTGGCAGCACCATAGAGTCGCCCTTGTTTAGAGCATCCAAGTTGAGTCATCAACGCATTCATGGAGTCTATCCCGAGTCCCTTTGTACCCCACTATATCCCTCCATCCTTCATTGCTTGGTCTCTCTCTTGTGTCGCATATTATGACCTTCAGTCCCACTGTCCCCTATCCCTTACGATATTGTGTCAGTCGCTGCCATGTCATTCATGCCCTTTATGCTCTAACAAGGGAAGTCGTCCATTCGCTACTCAGTCCTTTCCATTTCACCATCATCATTAGTGTCAGTCTGTCCGTCGCTCTACTATTTTCTCTCATGCCTTCGTTGAGGATCTCTCATTGCCTCACCTATGGCAGACCTCCTTCTGTCGACATCAGCTCATTCATTCCAGAAGCCAGGTCTAGAGGGTGGTGTACCTTGGTTCCAGCTTCCACTCTTGTTCGGTGCCTCGGATCAGGCAAAGGGATATCTCCTTTCCCTTTGACTTGATTGTTTCTCCAGCTCCTTTCAGCATGATCGAGATCCGTATACCTGATGGTCCAGTGATCCAGCAACAGCTCTTGATGATTCCCGGGTGTGTGTGAGATGTCTCAACCCTTATGAGGGGGTGGCCCTACAGGTAGCCCCCCACATTCCCAGATGACCTCTTCCTTGCAGCCTTCGATGCAGCTCCAGATATTTGATGATGTTGGCCGTAGCCACTTGCAACGCCTCTTTGATTTGCATGTATCAGTCAGATTTTGTGAGCCCTTCCCCATTTACAGGGGGCATTTGGGTTGTATTTTTATCTCATGTACTCAGATATTATTGTACAAGTCCTGGCTGTTATCCCAGGCACATCATGTATGTGGGATTCCTCATTGTATTTTTATCTGGCTCATGATTATGCCAACTGTACTTTATGGTTCGGTCCCTTGTTTACTGGACACACTATTCTTTTGTACTTTGTCTCGGCGGGCATAGGTATGCCGAGCCTCCCGTAGCCTTGTCCCACCGTACCCCTCTAAATAAAAGAGACTTTTGCACTGCAGAGTCTCGTCTCCTCATGAATCTAGTCTGACGTACTATCTACCTCATTTCTCTCTCTGACATCCCTTTTGTTGTCTAGTGATTGTGTTCTTACAACGTACTTCGGTCATACGATTTGTACCCGACACTCACATCTTTGGGGGCAATCACATTTACACACCATTTTGGTCATCTAACCTTTTATCATTAGATGGACCCAAGTACACCATGTAAGACCAGTTTTACCCTAAGTAAAACTGCGTTCACTATGTTAAAACAGAAAACCCGAAAAGGAAATATTAAACAAACCTATATTTGTTTGATTTTCCTCATGGAATAATTAATTAAACCATAATTTAATTATTATTCCCAGTCACGTTTAACCCAAAATCAAAGAAATTAATTAGATAAACCTTTATTTATCTTATTATTTTCTAGGAATAATTATTTAAACCTTATTTAGATAATATTCTTTGTTAAATATGACCAAATCACCCACAAATAATTAAATAAATCACTATTTATTTAATTATCTTTCAACCACTTCCTTAAATAATTAAATAAATCATTATTTATTTGAGTATCTTCTAACCGCTTCCTTAAAAAGATAAATAAATCATTTATTTATTTATTTTTGACAAATTAAGGGATTTGACCCAAGTCAAATACCTTTTCCCTCCAACAAATATATTAAAATATTCCATAAAAAGTGGATCTAGATCTGGTTAACCCATGCACCAAGATCTAGAATGACCCAATATTTTGTTATAAATAGGAGGGTTTTTCCTACCATTCTTAACCTTTTGTTGCCTATTAGATCACTCTGGATCTATACACTTGGTCACCATTTTCTGCCATTTGCTGTAAGAGCTCCCTTTGAGTTCCATTCTTTGTGTGGGTCTTCTACACCAACAAGAGAGAGATATTTTAGATCTGAAGTGATGAGGACTTCCAAGAACCCATCCCACTGAGGAGAATTGGATACTTCTTCTTGTTTTCCTCCCAGGTTCCCGATTAATACAAAAATTCTTTCAAAAATTGTTCTTGTCGTGTCTATTGGTATATGGAGCAAACCCTTATTTTTCCTGCTTAATGTATTTCCATGTATAGATCTGGTTTTTGCAGCTCTTTTATGTTCAACTAACCACAGATCTGAAGATATTGGCAGCCACTTTTGTTGTTAGGGCTATTACTTATGTGTAGCTAAAGTGATCCTTTTTCGTACACTTCGACAAAGGATTCATACTAACAGTGATATAGAGCCTCAAATGCTATAAATGCAGTAAGGTAAAAAATAGTGCAGAAGACAGTAAGGATGCAAAAAGTAATGGAGAGGATGCCCATGATAAATCAAATATATGAAGGATCAAGGAAATAAGGCAAATATTAGAAAGTCAGAAAAGGGCAGTGAAGAAGATACCAGTGAAGAAAATGCCAACAAGGAGAAACCTTAGAGGAGGAAAATGAGGAAGAAAACCTTAACATTCCTGATGATCCATCCCCTACAACCATCACAAACATAATCAATACATATTTTGGCAATTTTTTGAGTTTGTAGAGTTTTTGACTGTTTTTAAGGGCCAAGGGCGCAACGCCCTTGGTGCTGTACTTTTTCCTCAGGCATCCATTGAAGGAAAAATTGGCTATTTTAGATTCATCAAGCTAATGGAATCATTCACACAAAATTTCAGATCATTTGGAGCAGTTTTGGTACTCCAAAAGGCCCAAAAACATGCAAATTTTCACCTTTTTGCCATGTTTTTAGGGTTGGCGTTGTGCCTTTAGAAATCTTGGGAGTTTTGTTTCTTTGAACAGGATAATGGACACCAAATGAAAAAAACATGGGAATTTTTGGAAAGTAGACTCAACATGATTTCCAACGAGCCATCACAGAGCCCATTCCGACATCGGGAAGGCCTTCAAAACTTAGCTGCAAGTTGACCTATTTTTCTTGTGCAGGCATTGCGCCCTTGGACCTCAAAGTTGTGTCCTTGCAAAAAGGTCAACAAAACACATTGAGATATTTTTGGTAGTTATTGAGGGCCTCAAAGTCAGATTTTTTTCCAAACTTAGGTGTTACGAGATATTTTACATTTATTAGAATAAGATACTTGTGCCTTGGGCCTTACATGGTCTCAAAGGAAAAAATTGATATTTATGAGCAATTAATGGCCTCCAAAACCCTAGTTAGGGCTTTGTCTTTCCTTTGCATGATAAATATTGGATGAGGGGCTCATTGTTAGTGTTGGATGTTGGTTGGTTTTTCACTTATTGAACTAATCATAGGCTCTGAGTTGGAAAGAGTTTTTGGCCTTGGAGCCTTGTAATCCTTTCAGACTGAATGATAATGGAGCCAAGCACTTTGCAGGATTCATGAACATGGAAAATGGTGATGTATTTCTTGTTTTTTTATCATTTTCTTATGTTTTACATGTTGTTTCATCCTTCTCTTGCATCTGAACAGAAGCTTTAGCTTAAGGTATGTTGTCAAAAGTTCATTAAGTATGTCTGCTTCTCTTGCTTTCATGTTTTCCTCTACTAGGTCACTTTAGAGAATTCTTAGCTACTCTTTAAACCCACTCTTCTTGTTTATCTCATGAATGATTCAATGGAGTCAGTGTCAAAGAGTTTTTATGGTTAGCCCTACCCTTTGCATCACTTTAAACATTATTTTTGAGGTCTTTACTTCAAATTATTGTTGATTAGGTTTAGCTAAAGAGGTTTATGATTTTCCATGCACTCTTGCTCATCTTAAATGGTTTCCTTGAAGTTTCTCTATAGTTTTATTAATGAATCTATGATTTCCCTCTTCTTTCATCTATGTTATATGTCATCTTGCATGTTTTATTTTTCTGAAGGTAGATTAGCTGGAGAGGTTAGGAGTTCCCTGCTCTCTAGGGTTTACTTGATTATTGCCTTGATGTTTGATTGCTAGGGTTAGGTCAAAGAAAGATGGTATGTCTTGCCTTTGGTTTTTTCTTCATGCATAGTATTCTTAGAGGCCTTTCTTGTTGTATTATTTGACAAAGGATTCTTAAATGCCCTTTGCACCTACTTTGTTCACAATTTTATATTAACTCCACTCACCTAAGCCTTAAAGATCCATTTAGCACTGTTAACTTGCCCTCCGAAGTACCCTTGACCTATTGTTGTACCTTTCTAAACCTATTCCAGACTCCATAGCCCAATGGTCTAAACCTCTCCTACTCTATCTGTTTTCCTTGACAACCTACCCAACCAATCAAAACAAACAAACAACCCTAATCGTAATAACTAGCCTAAAATCAAAACCCTTAAAACAATCAAGATCACATCCTTTACATGTTTATAGAGAGAGCCCTCTCTGAGTCTAGGAAGGCTAGGTCCTAGGACTCCAAAGGCTGGTTTGATGTTACCCTTCTTCATTTTCTCATTTCCAATCTACCAAATTATGAAGACCTAACATAATGCCGATCACGGTGGGACCTTCTAAGTAACAAGCTTAGAATTCCTTAAAGAATTTAGAAAACCTTTGTCAAATAGTATCTAGTGATTCATCGCCACCTCATCGCCTAACATAATGGTGATCACAGTGGGACCTTCTGGGTTAGTGACAATCTAAGTATTCCTTAGGAACTCAGAAAACCCACAAACAACCTTATATTGGTATTAATTTGTTGATGGTGGACAAAAATTAAATCCTTAAAACATTGAACATCCTCCACCTGGCGACTCCACTGGCCTCCAGTAGGCCTACTAACCCCACTATTCCTCATAGACTACCCTAAGAATGGATAAATCATGATGATGGTGGAAATCAAAGTTGAAACCTTCCACCTGGCGACTCCATAACTCTCAATACACCTAAAGACTTCAATGGTAGACAAATCTAGACTAGTTGAAAAGATACAATGACCCTTTCTTATTCACAAAAATAGATCCAAGGATACAAAGGAGAAATGCTCCGATGAACAGAGATGACATCCCTGGGTTCCCACACAAAATTCATCATATAGACTAGGTTTCAAGCCTACCTAAGTTTCAAAATGAGAAATTGGATGACCCCTTGTTACATCTCATCAAATTTTATATACATGTATCAAATTTTATATACATGTATGGAGGTTAAAATTTGAATGGCATGAGGACTGCCTCGTGAAAATGTTCATGGGGACATTAGAAGGAAAGGCAAGAAAATTGTATGAAGGCCTAGATCTTGGCACCTTGTTTTCTTTGAAGGATTTCCACAAGGTATATCATGAACACTATAGAGAATATTGTCCATCTCTTTCATTAGCTGAAAATTGTTGTGATCAATCTGAACATCTCATACAATACCTTGTAAACATTGATGAAGATTTAGGAAATTGGCATCCTGAAAGCCTATTAGAAGCAGTTCATGAATTTCACTCTCAAAACATCTATCATGACAGTCGAGAGGATTTGGTTAAGGATGAAATGAATGAAGTAAAGGAAGATCCATAAGATCTCTCCAAAGAAACAAGTGATGATTCACCATCTCTTATAGGTGAGGCTTAAGAATATATTCAGCCTTAGCATCAGCCTTCAACAAAGAAAGAGAACTATTGTAGTGTTATCCAAAGAAAGAGAAAAAATGCCTCCTCTTTTGACTGAAGAGGAAATAAATCAAATTCTAAACATGCATCCATCCTCTAAACCTTCATGTGAATAGAAAATTTATATTTACCCTCATGCTAATCTCAGCTACGACAAAGAAGAAAATGGATGTGTAGATCAATTCAAAGAAAATAAATCTGGTAATCCAATATGTTTGATTGGTGAAATTTCTTATTTTGATGATTTTCCAAAGTTTGATCAATATGATGATGGTCATGTTCCCCAAACAGAAGCTAATGTTGCAGAAAAATCAGCAGTTGGTTTGTTGGAGGAAGTTCAGTTGCATCAAAATAGTAAGCAACAAATACCTATTAGCCATGACACTAATGAGGACAGTCTAGAAAACTTGGAGGTAAGTGAAGCATCTCTGCCACTTTATTCTACATAATTTTAGTCCATCAGAAATAACTTTCATGTGATTGGAATTCAACAGTATTTTAGTTTTGATATTGAGGTTGGGGAGGATGATGAACTTCTTGAGAAAGTTGTTAATGAGAAGCCTTCTCCTGAAATGGTTGAAGAAATCCTTTGTGACATAGAACTCTCCTCAGCTCCAGATGTGTAGCCACCAAGTTCCATTGAATTTAAAATTGTAGATGAGGGCTTGGAAATTGATAGTCACATAGGAGTTGTTGCACTTCCTTCTCAAGAATATTTTCTACCAAAGAGTGATCCTGCTTGTCAACATGATGACCTTCACATAGATTTCAGTCTACTCAATCAGAATACATCAGGTTTGTTAGAGGACAAAATTTTTACATGTGATGAAGCTGTCAGTTCAGATGATCATGAGAAAGAGGTGGATTTTCTTTCCCAAAAGAATCCTAAGCTCAACCAAGTGGAGGAAATAGTAGTCCTGGATGAGGCCTATTTTTCAAGTCATCAAGACCAGGTATTGTTTCAAGATCCCTTTTTTGTTTGCTTAGAGACATTTGAAGAGGGAGTAAAACATGTTAGAAGCAGTTTGATGCAAGGTTTAAAGAATATTTTAGGAAGTACAATTCAAAAACAAGTGAGGTGTGGGTGGCCTTTCTATTTTTTCAGCACACTAAAAGCGCTGAATGAAAATCACCCATGGAATCATCTACTTGATTGGTTATATTGGAAAACTAAGTTCACCAAATGAATGTACATCATATGTGAAGTTAGATTAGGATAGGTAGGTGCAAATAAGCTCAACACTATGAGAATTTTCTAGCCTTAGTTTCAGATTGTTTTGTAAGAAAAAGGAAAAACACAAAAACAGAGAAAAGAAGAAAAATAGGGCAGTTTTAAAGAAAAGGTACAACACGATACCCAAAAAAGAGTATTTCTGAAAGTGTGCAAGCCTAAATGCCACTACTATTAAAGAAAAGAGAGTCTTGTTCAGTCATCTAACCTAATCATGACTGAAACATGTTTTAAATTTATGATGATAGGTTGGTGAAAGAGGATTTTCCAAATCATGTAAACTTGGCTTTTCGATAGATTAGATTAGGAAAAGATTATTGGTTCTCAATGGTAAAATATGAACCAAAGGAAAATTATAAGGATACATAACACACTCTGAATCACAACCCTCAAGTTTCTAGTTTTCACTTGTACAAAAATAATGTCTATGTGTAGCTTGTCCAAATTCTACAACCCATGACAAATCAGATTGCTTAATCCTAATTTGGTCATGTTTTAAATTTTCATGTCAGTAGGTTAGAAAATAAAGTTTTTCAAGCGGCTTAATCTAGACAAATGAGTAGACTAGGTAGAGAATAAGAAGAGTTCATTAGCCTAATCTGAGCTTTTATAAGTAATAAGGTATAATTAGGTAGTTTTTATGCTTTGAAAAAGAAAATAAATCAAGGGTTTGCCAGTTCAAGTGCACCCAAGGAAGAAACAATGCTAGGGAAATTAGGATGGGTAGGTAGAAATGAGGTTGAAGGAAACATGTGTTGGCAAAATGTTTCCTATGTTCTAATGTTGTCCTTGATGAAAACTCTCTGGAAAATTATGGTGTACATGTATTCCTAGAGAAGCTCAACAATCTATCAAAAGAATTGTGTAATGACTAGCATAAGATTGGATATTTTTGATATTGTAGGAACTATACGCGGGTTTGTAAAGGCCAAGTCGCGTATTCACATGGATAAGTACGTTCCAAGTTGCGTATGCCTTTTTCCCTCCAAAAGGTTTGATACCAAGGGACATTACCATGGTATTAGCGCACAATATTGAATGTTTTTTTGTCTATTTGATTCTGTCCAAGAATACCATAGGCTGTTGCGTGGTTTTGACTCATGGTATTGGTAAAAGCTAAATCTATATAAGGAGAAGAAAATCATAGTGAAAAGTGTGCATATGTAAGGGTTGTTACTAGATATTTTTTCTGAGATATATCTGCATGGGATGAAATATGTTCTTATTGATAAATCAGAAGTTAAGATGCACCATTGGATAAAATGATGGATCAAGATCTCTAGATTTGAAATTCTTATGTACCTGCATGATTTATTGAAGAAATGATTAGATCTGTGATCTGGCGCATGCTTGCTGAAGTAATGTGAAGAAATATGTGTAAGTCTTATAGATTTGATACGTTCTGCAAAATTCATATTTACAGATCTATACGCTAGTTCATCGTGGTGAAAGCGCGTATATACACGGCTCCATATTAGCAAAAGCACGTATGAAAGTTGGGATTTTCTGAAGCTTGTTGCAGAAGTTCTCTGGTCATTTCTTCTATATTTCTATTGTCTTTCAATGAAGTACTATTGTAGATCTGGGTTGTTTTAATACTGTATATGCTACTAAGTTTTTCATGTAAAAATATGATCAATGAGAAAATAAACATGGTTGATGGTGAATGACTGATAAAGGATACCACATTTCTAAAGATATCTGACTGGAAGCCTCAAATCTGGATCTGGATCTAAGACTGATTACGTTTTGAAAAAACAGTATTCATAGATCTATACATAGGTTGGTGTGAAGGAAAGCACGTATACATGCGGGTTCCATGAAAAAAAGTAGCATATGCATTTTAAGTTGATGAATGTTCAGGGTTGGGTTTGTATCTATATATTTATTTTGAAGTCTGGGTTATTTCTGAGCTCTGGTTACAATGGTCTCACTGTTCTGATTGAATTATTTGGTAAAGCTTATGGTTGTTGATGTTTATGAAGATTCGTGTTAATGTTGTTTGATCCAGTATGAAAATTAATGAAACATGGTCTGCAGTGGTTCTGAGGGTTGAAGCCTTCATTAAGGAATTAGAAGCTTCCTACCAATAGAAGCTAGTGTTCTGATCAGGGGGTTGAAGCTCCCTCCCACTAGAGGCTTGAAAATGATATTAGGGGGTTGTAGCTCCCTTCCAGTAGCAGTTGGAAAATGAGAGAAGGTTGTAGCCTTTTGCAGGTAGATTCCTGCGTACTGATATGAGTCTGCATCAGTACAATATTGTAAATAGTTTTCCATATAATAAATATTAAAGATAGAGACGAAACCAATGATGGTTTTCTCCCGAATTGGGTTTCCACCTTAAATATTAGTGTTCATGTGTGTTTCTCTTGTGTGATGATTTATACTAATGTTATTGCACATATTCACTAATTATCTAAAAAATGCATGACTGGTAAACTGAGTTAAAGATTGTTTCTAAAAAGGTATTCTAATCTGCAAAATTATATCAGTATACGCTATTTTCTTTCATTATATGCAAGTGTATACGCGAGTTGGGCTCATCAAAGTTGTGTATGGAATTCTGTAAAGAGAATGTTAAAATATTTTCAGCAAGCTCTAAATACTAATTCACCCCCCCGCCCTCTCAGTATTTTTCCCAACAATTGGTATCAGAGGAGGATCTTCTAAATAAGCTTAATCGCTAGAAGGAAGATCAACTAAGATGACCAATCAAGATGGGACAACATCTATCAGGCCTCCTCTCTTCAATAGAAACAATTTAATTTTCTGGAAGACAAGGACACGATCCTATATTCAATCTCTTGGAGCAGATGTATGGGCTATAGTTGAAGGAGGTTATCAATATCCAACATCAGTTCCAACATATGCAATAGAAAAAAAGAAATATTAAACCAATGCAAATGCGGTCAATGCATTATTGCGAAGTCTGACTGAATCAAAATTTTTCAAAGTCATGCAGTTGAATACAACGAAGGAGATATGGGAAAAAATCATTCTAAGCTATGAAGGTGATACCAAGGTAAAAAGTGCTAAACTCCAAACTCTCAGAATTCAATATGAAAATCTATGGATGCATAATGAGGAAATCATTGCTAGTTTCTTTTTACGTCTAGATGATATTGTAAGTCGTATGAGAAATCTGGGTGAAACCATAACTAACACTACTCTGGTAGAAAAGGTTAAGATCTCTAACTCCCAAATTCAAGTCAAAAGTGTATGCTATTGAAGAGAAGCAGGATTTACAAACTCTTACTAGTGTTCAACTTCATGGTATTTTGACCACTTGTGAAATGAGAAAAGGAGGTCCATTTGAAGTCAAATAAGATCTATTTAGAGCTACTGCGAAAGGAAAAGAAATAGAAGAACAAGAGGGATTAGGGTATGTTTAAGAAGAAGAAGAGATAAATTTTGTAAAGAAGCTACAACTTGGCACTAGCAAGTTCAGAGGTAAGCTTCCTTTTAAATGTTTTTCTTGTGGAAGAGTTGGTCATTATGCTGCTAAGTGTCCCCATAAAGAAAAACATGAAAAAGGAAAGGAAGTGGCAAAAGGAAATAAGAATCCGTTTATCAATAGAAAGAGTGATTATACTCATGAAGATAGTGATGGGCTATCAAATAGTGAAGAAGGAGAATTTGATCAAGATGTTAGGCTACTCGTGGCATTTGAAAAAGACTCTAGTGAGGCTAAAGATACCTTTATGGATTCTCTAGAAAAAAATGATTTTCTTGAAGAAATTAATCAGCTCAAAATATGTTTCGAAGAAAACAAAATTTCCATAGATACTGTAAAGAATCAACTTACAGAAAAAGAGAAGCACAATGAGAAATTAGAAAGTGAAATAGTAAGTCTAAGAAAGGAAATTGAGAAAGAGAAAACTTTAAATCTTAGATTTTCTAAAGGAACTGAAACCTTAGATGAAATTATAAAGGTTCAACGCTCTCCTTTTTTAAAGACAGGTCTTGGATATATTGGAGAATCCTCTTAGTCTTCAACACCAAGCTATCTAAATGCAGCTAAAGCCAACCTACAACATTCTGTCACTTAGCAAGAGAACAGAGAAACTTCACAGGTAAAGCATGGCCACTTCAATACAAAGAACAATAGTAGAAATATCAATAAGAGAAATACCAATCAACAGGTAAACCCGAATAGAAGGTTTCACAATCGCAGAAATTTATTTTTTAATGGGTAATGTTTCTCATGTCATAATTTTGGTCATAATGTTGTTCAATGTGTTGCATACAAAACCATCATGACTAGAGAAGAAAGAAAGAAAAGAATGAGACCATAATAAAGAAGAATACTTATAACAAATTTTCTCCTCTTTAAAATGAAATTGAATGTGCTTATCGCAATAACTTTGGTCATGGAGAATCTGAATGCAGGAGAAAACTTCAACCAAAAGAGCATGTACCTTCAAATTACAAGGTATGGAGAAAGAAGGACTTACAGGTTGAGAATTGTGGCATAGCCTTATTTGCATAAGGGGAAGAAAATCAATGGTACATTGATAGCGGATGCTCAAAGCACATGATAGGTGATAGAAATAAACTTCTTGCATATAATGCTCTAGAAAGAGAAAAGAATGTTACCTTTGGAAATGATACTCCTACTGTCATTAAAGGAAAAGGTCATGTTTTTATAAAGGAAAAAGTAAAAGCTAACAATGTTATGTATGTGGATGGATTAAAACACAACCTGTTAAGTGTGAGTCAAATGTGTGACCAAGGAAATGAAGTTGTTTTTAGTTCAAAAGAATGTGTGGTACATGAACTTGACACAGGAAAAAAGGTAATAAAAGGAACTATAACACCATGCAATCTATATGTATTGAAAGGTTGCAAAGAAAAATGTTACTTGGGTAAGTCTTCAGAAAATTGGTTATGGCATAGAAGATTGGGGCATTTGAGTTTTTCTCAAATCAACAAGTCAAGCAGACTCAAGGTGGTTCACGATATTCCCAGCATCACTCTACCTGAAAGTACCATATGCAAATCTTGCCAATTCGGTAAGCAAACTAGAGTACAATTCAATGCCAAAGAAGGATCAGCAAGTAAGCCTCTTGAACTCATACATACATACGTATGTGGACCTATGAGGAAAAATTCACCCTGTGGAGAACAATACTATATTCTATTTATTGATGACTTCTCTAGAATGTGTTGGATTGGGTTAATAAAATGCAAAGATGAAGCACTAAAATATTTCAGATCTTCAAAGTCCTGGTTGAAAATGAATTAGATCTAAAAATAAAATGTCTTAGATCTGACCAAGAAGGGGAATATATATTTGATGAATTCTTTGATTTCTGTGAACAACATGGCATAAAAAGATAGTTTTCTGTAGCTAGAACCCCACAACAAAATGGCGTGGTAGAAATAATGAATAGAATAGTTCAACAAATGGCTCGTGCTATGCTTGATGATTCTAGAACACCTGATACCTTTGGGGAGAAGCAACACATACCGCAGTAAATATTCTTAACCAGGCTCATGTTGGTGTGAATAGTGATAAAACTTATTATGACCTCTGGTATGGTAATCTTCCAACTGTAAAACATTTTAGAGTTTTTGGAAGCAAATGCTTTATCAAGAACAATGATGAAAAACTTGGTAAGTTTGAACCTAGTGCAGATGAAGGAATATTTCTTGGCTATTCTTCTAGAAGTAAGGCATATAAATGTTACAATAAAAGACTTCAAAATATTGTTCATGTAATATGCCAAAAGGGAGAATGCAGTAATAATTCAGAAAATATAAGAACTAACAGCAAGATAAAAAATAAATATTAAGTACACATCAGAATATGCAGAAAGAGCTAAGCCATTTTATTATATTGGAGTAGATTCAGTTATGTTGGGGTCTTGTGATTTATCAGATTGTCATACTAAATGACAAGGCAACACAGAACCAGTCTTTAGAGCTCTAGGATCTAGCCCTCCTAGTCTCAGAGAGTGATCTCTCAATATGTTTTTGTATGGATATAGCTTGATTGATTATAAAAGTTGATTTTAGGCTAGTTATTAAGCTTGAGTTTGTTTGATTGTTTGATGGGACATGATGATCTAGGCAGCATATACAGGAAAGGGAAATATCTAAGTCATTGGGTAATGGAATCAAATGGAAATGGTAACAAGTTTGTAGATGAATCAGGGGTGTCAAAGGGAAAATTGAACTTGGATGTTGGATTAAGAAAGTCTTTCAGGTGAAATGAAATGAACATTAAGGGTTTTAGAATGAAAAGCAGAACTAAGGGAAATTAAGGATCCTTAATTATATGTACTTCTCAACAAAGGGACTTAAAAAATTATCTGAACATGAAGAAGTAATTAATAGACAGGGCTAACCATGAATTCTAGAAATTACACTTCAGCAAATAATAATTTCAAGACAAACTTTGAAAATGAAATCTAAGATTTTAGGAACACTCTATTTCATCAAAGATTTCACTTTCAAGGATAAGAAAACATTTAAGATAAATAGATAAATGCATTTATAGAAGAGGGAACTCCTAAACATCCAGGACTGCAATTATAAATATTTTCAAAACAATTATTTGAGCAAGTACAAAGGGTATGATCAAAACAGACCTCTTTGCAAACTTTGGACAACGGTACTTTGAAATGGGACTTCAGAAATAGTGTTTAAAGTGTCAACAAGAAGCAGGCAAAACCATGAAACATCTTGAGGCCAACTGTATTGAATTACTTCTAAAATAAACAAGCTTGAAGGTTGAAAGGCAGTTGAACTTACTCATCAAACATCCAGCAGATGAAAACATAAATACGGTGAAGAGTAAACAGGTCTAAGGTGCTTACAGGAAACATTTCTTAGCCTAAAACTTTTACTCTACTGTAAGTAAGCAGTGATGAAAACATTGAAAATTTAGAATACTTCACCAACAACAAAGCTAAGGGATCCAATGGCAGAGCTTTCGTCATCCACAAACAGGTTAAAACATCCATAGGTTCCAGTAGATCAATTTCTTTTCAATCTCAGCAGAGCTATATATTGCTTCAAAGAGTTATCAAATTCCCCCATACAATGAGTTTGAATGCAGTATTTATGCTGCAAATGAGGAGGTGGAAACATCTAGGTTTCAGAATGTCATAAAGGACACAGTAAATGCACTCCTATCCTTAGAAACCATGCAAGGCATGAGGTAGGAATGTTTCTCAACTACTTATCTATGTTTTAAGTCTATCTTTACTTCCTGAGGATGAAACAACTAAAAATATTGACTTTGAGGCTCCTTTCTGCCTTTTACAATAACTATCTGACAGTTTATAAAATATCTTTTTGTGTAATAACTGTAAATTTTCCCTTTGAGACGTAAGGTAAGTAAAAGGTGTCTTTTTGAGTTTTTAAGTGAATAAATTCTCCTTTGATGCATTCGAGGTTGTCTTTAAGCCTATTTTTCCTTTATTTTATCATTAAAATTTCCTTTCACTGTCTTTTAACACTTTATCTGATTTCTTTGAACACTTTGTTTATTTGTTTTTAACTTCAGAATCTTGTTTAGGCTTTAATTTTTCCTGAAGCCTTTATCATCATCCTTTATACATTTTAAGGATCCTTAAGGCCTTCTGCCTTCTAACTTTTAAAACCATGATTAATCTTTAAAACTCTGTTTTGAGGCTTTGATTGTGCTTTAAGCCTGTAACCTCTGATTTTTTAGCCTTTAAACTTCATCTTCACGATTCCTTCTCTGCAGGTGTCTTTGGCGTGCTGGGGGTCTTATTTGCATAACCAACACCTTTCAAACCACAAAAAGAACTCCCAAATGCTCATTTTTGGTGATTTTGTAGTTACTTTGGGCTTTAGAGGTAGTGATCCTCTTTCCCGCTCCTTAATTAAACCCTAAGAGGGCCTTTTGGCCTTAAAAAACTTCGATCGAACCCTTCAAAACAAAGGAAAAATGTTAATAAATCCTGCAGTGGAGGCTCTACTGCTTTCAGAGGCTGCGTGGGGGCGGAGGAGCTGGGGGGAAGTAGATATGCAGGTGGAGAGGCGAAAACCTGTGAAAACAGGGTTTAAAAGTTCATTGGCGCGAAAAATGAGGATGGGTGGTAATGGAAAATCGCTGGTGGTTTTCGCGCTACCAAAAGGCAGTAAGCGGTATTATTGCAAATGAACACGATTCTATATGTTGCGTGACACATTTCCACAACGAAAACACCAATCTCACGTAACTTTTGGCTGTTAAATCCTGGGAGCGAAAATTGCACGATATCGTTTATGAGCCCTCGGATGGGAAGGGGCAGATCCGACGGTGCAGAAAGGAGCGCAATGGAAAGGTGCCTTGGTGGGAGTGTCAGTGGGAGACAGGTGGCAAGAATGGATTGGTCGGCGAGTGGAGTAGTGGGTAGTGGGACCGATGGTGACGTGGGGAAGACTGTCGGGAAGTGGGAAGGCTGGGAGTGGAATAGCCGTTGGATCGTTAGGTTTTGACAGTGGAGATTGCTCCATGGAGTGGTAAGGCGGGGAGAAAGGTGGATGAGTTGGGAGAAATGGTAGCCATTGGATAGTCGGGGCGGACGGCTGAGATCCGTCGAGGAAGACACAGGCACAGAAAAAAGAAATTTTTGAGGAAGGGGGCTAGAGAAAAAGGGGCGGGTAGTGGTCCGGTGGAGGAGTAGGGGAAGAGCGGGGCGAAAAAATAAAAAGGGCTAAGGGCTTTAAGAATTAGCCCCTGGTCGGGCCCTCGGGTCATATGGTAGAGGGGGATGAGGATCTAAGCCCTCAAGGGCTTAAAGTCTATTTTTAAAATGGGTTGGAATTAGGCTAAAAGAGGGCTTTTTAGCCTTTTAAAGGCTTCTGGTAAGGGAAAAGGAGTTTTTAAAATCATATAAGGGAGTTATGATGGTTTGGAGGAGTTTCTTAGAAGAAATGAAGAATTAGTGAGGGAAAATTTGAGGTTTTTAGAGGGGAATGAAAGATAAATAAGGGGATTTGAGAGTTATTGTTAAGAAGGAAATGGACTAAAAACAGGGATAAAACAGCCTAAAATGAGCCTTCTTCTTTAAAACAGCAGGATAACCTTTTAAGAGGCATGGTTGAAGATTTTTTGGTGAATTTATAGACTCAAAATGATGAAGGCAGCAAGATTTCTAGAACAGCTAATATTTGTCTGAAATGTTATTTCTTAGAAACCTAGGATTGGTACCATTTAGTCATATTTGGAGAAATTCAGAATTATGGATGACTAACAGTGGCTCCATTTGGGGAGGACAACTTTCACGTGTCCAGAACCTTAGGAACCTTTGAGTTTAAGTAGACCAATGCCTCATCCATTGGGCATATTTCTTCTTTTCTTGCTGATCTTTCCCTGAGAGGGACAACTTTTATCAATCTGCAACATGTAACTTCTTCAAAACAACATCTCTACCTACCCAATCCTACTTGTCAGAGCATTTTCTCTTCTTTCTTTGAGTGCATTTGAACTAGCAAACTCTTTTGACATTTTTATTTTTGAAAACAGAAATAAAATATATAATCCTATCCTTATCTCTTCCAAGATTACAGATTAAAATGTTGAACTCTTTATTTTCTACCTAGCTACTATCTGTCAAGATTAAGCTATTTGAACATAGTCAAATTAGGGTTAGACTGTCTGATTTGCTATGGTGTCTATGGCTGTATATACAAGCTACACATAGAATTTATTTGCAGAACAATAAAACAAAATGATGAAGGTTTTAAGATCTGACATTTATAAATATCCTTCAAGTCCTTTTCCAGCTCTAATTTTTATCTATTTAGAGTTGTCTTTTTCCTTTTCTTGGTTCAGATTTTGAACTTGTTAGAACCATTTCCTTTCTATCCTAATCTATTCTACTGATAAGACAAGTCTGAAAAAATATTTATAAATCTGTGCTTCTACTAACTCATCAACATAAATTTAACATATGTTCAACCATGATTAGGCTAGATGACTGAACAATATGTCATTTTCAAATCAGCAATGGCATTTATATTTGCTCACTTTCAAAAAATTCTCTTTTTGGGTATGGGGCTGTACCCTTTTTTGAATCTGCCCTCTTTTATTTTTCTGTTGTTTTTGTGTTTTTCTCTTTTTTCAAATTTATAAACAATGTTATATACAGTGGAAAATAAAGCTCTGAAATTTAGGACTCTTGGTAGAAATAGTTCTTGAGCATCCTGGCATTGAAAAAACCTCCAAACAAATCTTCTCCATTCAGCTCTTATAGAAAGAATGCATTATGACTGCTAATATAATGAATACTGTAGTGTCATTTCTACATATTTTAAAATTTTCCATGCTTTCCTTTCTCTTCCCTTCTGGAATCCCATTTTAGGACAACATTTCCAATTTGGAAATCATTTTCTTTAGTCCTCTTGTCAAATAGTTTCTTGATATTTTCTTGTACTTTTTGTGTTCTGTTGTACACTTCTTCTTTAGTCTACTACAAATGAATGGTCTGATTTATCCTTCTCTGCATATCATTTTCCTCAAATTTTACTTCTTGGAGGAGCTTAATGACTAGAACTCCCAACGAGGTTCGGAAAACTGCATCCATGCCATAAAGCAGCTCATAGGGGGACATATTTATAGTTTTTTTGGTGTTTAGTCTATCAAACCATAAAGCATGAACAAGCTTATTATGCCATGCTTTCTGATTCTGTTCCAACAGTTTTTTTATAATATTGACAAGGCTCTTGTTGGAGGATTCAGCTAATCCATTTCCTTGGGGATAGTAGGCAGTGAAATGACCCAATGTAATATGATATTTATAGAAGAAGTCAATCATTTTCTTAGATTTGAAGGCAACAACATTATCTGTGATAATTTTTCTTGGACAAAAAAATATGGATAATATGTTGGTTTCAAGGAATTTGATAATGACAGAGTCAGTAGCATTCGTAGAGGGTATGGCTTCTATCCACTTGATAAAATAATCAGTGGCATTGAGGATCCACTTATGTTGGGTTGATGAAGATGGGTGAATTTCCCCAATGAAGTCCAAGCCCCATTGCTGAAAAGGAGCCTCAACACTGATGGGATGTAAAGGTAAGGGTAGGAGTTTTCTTTTGCCATCAAAAATTTGACACTTATGGAAAGACATGAAAATTTTCTGAGTATCTGGGAAAAGGGTGGGCCAATAGTAACCGATCTGAGGATTTTATTTGTTATGGTCTTCAAGTACAAATGTCCACCACATTCTCCCTCATTCAGTTCATGCATGATTTTTCCCGCATCAACCTCAAGCAGACACTTAAGCAATATTCTAACAGTATTTTTCCAATATAAAACCCCATCTAATATGTAGTAATTTAAAGCCTTCTGTTTCAAAAATCTAGCTTTAGTTTTTGACAAAGAAGGAGGGGCATTCTGGTAAAGTGGCACATATATGATATCAGCATACCAAGATGAATTCACAAATGTTTCTTTAATGAATGGAGTTGTGCATTCCTCTATTTCTTCTAAGACATCAACCATATTCATATCTAGTGCTTGGAAGTTTGATTCAGCCATGAGTTTAGCTAATCCCTGCCCTTTGATTAGTTTGGTAGGCATGATTTCTAAGTCATATTATAGAATAATAGCAATCCATTTTCCCCTTTTACCATCAGCGTCTTGACTTAGAATATCCTTGACAAATGTGTGTGGAACAAAAGAAATGATGTGAGAATGCAGAATATAGACTCTAAAGTATTTTAATGCTTTTACCAAGGCTAAGGCTTGTTTCTCCATGATGTTATACTTGAGTGGAGCATCTCTCAAAGCCCTAATTAAAAAGGATATTGGTTGTTCATGCCCCATATCATTCTTTTTCAGCAATACTGTAGCTATTGTATGTTCAGATGCGAAGGAAAATATATAAAAATCTTTGGTGAGATTAGGACTAATAAGAACTGGTGTTTGAGTTAAAGCTTGCTTTACCAGTTGAATTGATTGTTTAGCTTGTATTGTCCATTTAACACCTACCTCTTTCTTGAGCATGTTTGTGATATTTCTCAATAGCTCAGCAAGGTTGGGGATGAATCTCCTTAGAAAATTTATATTCCCAATGAAAGATTGTAATTCTTTAAGGTTTCTAGGATGGCTGATTTTCAATATGCCATCAATCCTTTTAGGGTCTACTTTGATTCCCTCTTCAGAAATAATGTGGCCAATAATTTTTCCTTCCTGGAGACCAAAGAGTGTCTTTTTTGGATTCAAAGATAAGCCATATCTCCTACATTTCTCAAAAAAATTTCTCAATTGAATCAAGTGTTCTTCATCAGTTTTAGAGAAAACAGTGATGTCATCAAGATAAATGATTATGAAATAGCCTATGTCTTCTGAGAATGCTATTTCCATGGCCCTTTGGAAGGTGGCCCCGACATTCATTAAACCAAATGGAATTTTGACATACATGAATGTACCCCAAGGTGTAGTAAAAGTAGTTTTATGTCGGTCACTTGGCAATACTAAAACTTGATTGTATCCTTAGAACCCATCCAACAGTGAAATGCTTTTAGCTCCAACCACCCTTTGAAGTATGTGATCCATTTTTGGCAAGGGATAGTTATCTTTAAGGGAGGCTCTATTTAGATTCCTGAAATCAATGCAAAGCCTAATTTCTCCAGTCTTTTTCCTAACAGATACTAAGTTGGAAACCCATTCTGAATACCTGATGGGAACTATGATGCCAACATCATACATCTTCTTAATCTCTTTCTCAACTAAAGGCAGTAAAATAGGGTTTATTCTTCTGAGTTTTTGTTTGAAAGGTTTCTGATTTTCCTTAAGAGGAATTTTGTGTTGAATGATGCTAGTATCATATGAGTTTAAATCCTTGTATCCCCATGCAAATACATCTTTAAATTCTTTGAACAGGTCTATGTATTGCTGTTTAATGTGAGCTGGGAGAGTGTTGTATAACTTGATAATTTTGGGTTCTGCTAGGCTGCCTATGTTATGTTCTTCTATGTTTGTTTCTATAGGCTCCATTCTTAGTTCTTTAGCTATATCATTGAAATCAAAAAGTTGTTCTAATGGTGTAAGACCTCTTGGAATTGTATCATTTTTACAATGTAAAATTTCTAGGTCTTTCTGGTCCATAATATCAATTATTTCTTCCCTAAATGGATGTTAAAAATGGTTGATATCAGAAAAAAAGGACAACACTATTTCAGGGTTTCGTTCTTCATTAAAACAGTCTTCCTTATGGCTTAAAATAGGTGTTGGCATGACAAAGTCATTTTTTGATTATAGAAATTCATCTATGTGTTTGTCTCCTTCAAATACTTGCCAATAATATTCATTATCTGGTATTGTCGGTCTTTTTTTTCCCTTTACATCAAATTGTTCATTGGTCTTTGGCATTTGGAAATTGCTAGCAGTAAAGGCAAGTTCATTTGCTAGATGATTTTGAGCTCTTGGGATGAAAATGAGCTCATATTTTTCAAAGGTTTTCAGGAGGTCGAGGGTAGCATTTCTATATTCTCTGAGTTTTGGGTTTTTGGTTGAATACTCCCCTTTAATCTACCTGATAATTAGCTCAAAATCCCCTTGGACTGATATTATTTTGGCTCCTAAATCTTTAAGTAAGTGTAGGCCAATGAGGAGGGCTTCATACTCAGCAATATTGTTTGTGCATGGAAAGTCTAGTTTGTAGGAGAATCCTTTGTTTGTGTTTTGTATCCATACCCCAACCCCCTGCACTTAGTTTACCGCAAGAGCCATCAAAGTTTATTTTCCATGGTATTTCAATTTCTCTTTCATTTTCTTTGTGTTGTTCAAGACTTCTAAAATCTAGACTGTTCTTTTCTTGAATTGATGATAGATTTGATTGTTCTGGTAGACTAAACTCTCCTTTGTTTTCCTTTTTGTTGGCTGATTTCATCTTCATTATATAAGATAAAAGAATCCAAATTTGAATGGATGGAGTAGATAGGAGAATTATTTGGACTGTCTATGTTTCTCACCATGTATTTCATGTGGGATTCCCTGTATAGTCTTCTAGTTTGGTTAAATACTGGGATGGTGGCATAAGACATGCCCATTTGAAGGCTCCCCATGATCTAGATAAAAGCATGCCATATTTAGGGGGGATGTCAGCTACCACTATGTCCATCACTAGACTCTTAGCAGGAATTTGTGACAAGTTAACACACAAATATTTAATTAAGCCTAAGCATTTGACCCTGCTAGAATCAAAAGAATACAGATCTTTATATGGTTTAGTAATTTCTAAGCCTAGGCTTTCCATTATAGCTTTGGGCATAATATTGTGAGAAGCATCTGAGTCTAGCATGGCATTGTGCAAGATTTTTTCATGTATATTCAAACTGACATAGAAGGGAGGGACAGTGCCTTCTTGGTACTTCCCTTCAACTTCAGGACCAAACAATAATTATGGTTTATCATCTACCAAGTTTAAAGTATCAGTGTCACTGCCCATATTCAAAGCTTTCAAAACTTGTTTTTTATATACATCCTGAGTTACTAGTTCAGCTAAGGGTATGGTGATCTTAATCTTGGAAATTTCTCCTTCAAGGCTGATAGGAACTATTGTTTTTGTCATATTTACATATGTTTTGTCATTTACAACTCTTTCAACAATTTTGACTTGTTGAACTTTATTTGAACTGTTATTTGGGACAGACTTGTTAGGGCCACTAGCAGAAGTACTGGGGTAGCTTTGTTCAACACTTTGCTGAATGTTTTTTTCCTTAGTTGGTCAGTTTTATTGGCTAAAGTGTTGGTGTTAGTTGTTGTTTTCTTAGGCTAGGTTTTTGAGGTTTTCTTAACAACAGTACTAGTGTTTTTATCATTGGAAATTTCTGGGTTTCCTTTCCTTCTGAGATTGTATTGTTTGTGTACCTCTATGATAGAATTTTCAAACCTCAATCTGTAATCTTCCGAATCCTTATTATTATATTTAGTTTTTTCTGAAGAGAAGAATCCTTGTTCTTCTTCAGTGAGAAAGACATCTATCTCACTATCAGATCCTATCAAGTTTACATGATTTTCTTCCAACCTTTCAACTTTCCTTTCTTCTTCTTGATCAACATAGTTTTGTTGAAAGGGAGGCCTAATCTGCTGGTCATTATCTCTCTGCCTATATTGATTAGGGTCCCTTCTAAGATTTTTGTTTCTATTTTTGTTTTGGCTTTCTCTAGGAGGCACTCTATCATTCAGATTTATCTTTTCTAGCATTCTCTCCATTACCTTTACTAAATTATCGATTTTAGCATCTGATGATGAGGTTGAAGCCATTGTATCCTCTTTGTATGTAACTCTTTTTTCTGCTCTCAACCTAGCTCTTTTCTCAATCAGATTTTCCTCCACACTCATGGCTTCTCTCTGCATATCTTCTAAAGTTGAAGGGTCTCTTTCTCTTAGTTGATAGGCCATTTTAGGGTCAAAGCTTTCTGGGAATTTAGCCAAAGCTAAGCCTAGTGGAGGTTTCATGTCTGGAGGAAGTGCATTATACACACTATTGAATCTAGTGCAGTAATCATGGACACTTTCCCCATTATTCATTTTAAGATTAGTATAGTCTGAAAGGATTTGGAGAGGTTTCTTCCTAATTTCCTATTTGTTTATGAATGTTTGATACAAGAAAGAGAGGTCATTTATGCTACGAGGAGCTAAGTTTTTAAACCATTTCTTGACCTCTCCACCTAAAATTTGAGAAAAAATTATCATCTAAATGGTCTTTTCTTCTATTTCCATGTAATCAAAAGCATCATTCATTTTTTCTACATGCTGCTGGGCAGTAGTGGGTTCATTTGTAGTGAAATGGGGAATTTTGGACTGGTAATCATTTAGTAAGGGAGCCATAGGCTGTGGTAATACTAGTGGAGCATACCATGTTGCCATGATTGGAAATAATAGGGGATTTACAAGAGGTGGGGTTACAAGAGGGAAAGTGGGTTGAAATGGAGTGTTTTGAACAATGGATGTGTGGATAGGAGTGGAAGAAACACTTGGGCTAGAAAAATAATGATGGGCATATTTGTTATGGAAGGAGCTGAAATGATGGAGAAGTTGAGAATCAGGTGGAGTAGAAGGTGAGGCCTCTCTACTAAAGCTCTGTTGCAAATCTGTGGTTTCAAAATTAGCTTGGTTTAAATCACTTTGAGACTTATTTCTAAAGAGGTTCTTTGTGTGAGGTAAGTCAAAGTGAGGATCTTTCAAGATTGTTAGGTTTTTAGGGATAGATCTTGTTCTTGGGATGGTCCCATCAGTAGTTGGTTTTCCAGGTCTAGAATTTTGCCACAAAATCCTCTCTGGATTGTCAACTATGGTAGGGGGATTAGGATCTGGATGGGATCTAGTGTTGATCCTATGTGAAGCCAGATTTGAGTTTTTCAAAATTTTAGAGAGGAAGAGGTTTTTAGGACTATTTTTTCAAAAATTTTCCTTTCACAGTGATTTCTATAATAGGATAACTAGGCTCCTAAACTTGCTCAAGGATGGTTAACACAATCCTAAGGAAATCTGGAGATCTAGTGAGGTAATGGCCTGCTGGGGCTAGTGGAGTCGCCAGGTGGAAATTTTTAGAAGGTAAAATGTTTTATGGTCCACCACCAGTGGTTTATTTAAAAACCAATCTGAAATTTTTTTGGGTTTTTCTGAGTTTCTATGGTTTCTTGAAGGACTAATGAGTCTATAAGAGCTTTCTAAGCAACTATGAACTCAGGGGTCCCATCGTGATCGCCAGAATGTTGGAGTGGCAATGAGGTGGCAGATTCACTGGATATTCTTTGATTTACTGAGGGTCTAATGAGTTTTTAAGAGGTAGTTATGTGACTGTGTACTCAGAGGTCCCACCGTGGTCGCCAAAATGTTGGGGTCCTGTGATTTAGCAGATTGGAATACTAAACGACAAGGCAACATAGAACTAGTCTTTAGAGCTCTAGGATCTGTTATAGCCTAAATATACCTCAGGCTGAGGAAGGCAGAGTCTAGGGTAACATCAAACCACGCTTAACTTGGTAGCTATCCCTACCAGATCGGGAGAGGGCTCTCTCCTTGTCAATCTCAGCAAAATAATCAGTGAGGCTTGAGATGCCTTTGAATAAAGGCTAATTTTAGGCTAGGCATATATGTCAAAGAGTTTGATTTGATTTTGAAGGTGTTTTTTGGATCAAAGGGAAGGGCAGATTTTGGGTCTGGGAAATGATCAGTTTTGCAGAGAGCTGAATGGGGCAAGAAAGGCAATTGTTTTGACACTTCAAATTTGAATGAGATGGATAGCTCAGACCAGTGAGGAGCTGAAGAGGGAAAGAGGCTTTCAGGAATCCTCTTCAAGTAGTTGAAAACATATAAAATTAAAAAAAACTCAAGGTAGAGCACTGCAAATCTAATGAATTCCACCTTTATTACTTGTTTGTTTGACTTAAGAAGAAATGAGAAGGAAGATGATACACATGAAACATCAGTAAACTTACAATCACAGAGAGAAAGACATCATCAAAATAAAGAGCCACATGGATCCCAAGGAGTGCTCCAAACCCTGCTCTATTCCTTTGCCAAAATGCAGAGATGAAATGTACAATGAAGCCTAAAGCAATCCCAAGTGTCCAACCCTGAAAATGACTGAGAAACTACAAGATATAGACAAGAATAACTCATATCCATGACTCTAGGGGTCGAGCTCACTAGTTTAGGAGATGTTTCAACAAGATATAAACTAAGAACTGGAAAATAGGTAGTGGAAAAGCTTGCCTCTATAAGATAGGAAATTGATTCATTCAGTTACAATTCACCTTTTGATGAATGAATCTTCTTCCATGAGTAAAAATTTGCCAAAATTACATCAAGAGCCATGAAATTACATCAAATTAAATCAAGAGTTTTACATGTGGAAGTAAAAAATTCAAACTGGCCAAAAGTAGGCGAAAAACAGAGTTACTGAGTCAAAACTGAGCCAAAATCCCCAATGCGTCGCGCCTGAAATCTCTATGCGTCGCGTCACTTTGGAGCCGATTTTGAAGGCCTTCCCAGTGTCCAAATTGAGTTCAAGATATCTCGTTGGAAATCGCTATCTGTCTAATTTCCAACCCAAGTGGAATTTCTGAATTTTGTTTCTATTTACCGCTCCAAAAATTAGTTTTCCCAACACTGCTTCCTGTGTGTCCAAAAAGGGGCAGAAAGGTCATTTTTAGGGTGTTTTTGACCCCTCCGGCAACCCAAAACTTGTCAAAATATCTAGGTAATGGGTAGGCATGCATAAATTTTCATGAAAAATCAAAAAATAAAAATTTTTACCCAAGAGGAGCTCCCAATCATAAGCGCGCGCCAAGTGGAGCGACGCGTCGGGCAAGAAAATTTGTGTTAAGGCCAAAAAAACAAAATTGACAAAATGTGTCCCAAATTTCTTGAAATTTGGGCTGAATGTCCACCATCATGCGCTATGCTGGGCCAAGGAAGCTTCGGCCAAAATTTGGATTCTATCATGCCCTTTGCGACGCTTTAATGCCCTCTTTAAATTTGCCTTCAGGATCTTGATTCGCGCCTTGCACACGTGATTTCTTGCCCAATAATGATTCTTCATGTGCCTTAACATGTTATTTTCCTTGTTGGACTTATCCAACAGCTTCTCCAAATGAATATTTACCCTCTCAAGCCAATTCTCTCGATCAGCCTCAATCTCTCGCTCAATGGATGTCATCTCGATTTGGCTTCTTTGGGCAGCTTGCTGGTTCTCACAGATATTTTGCAACTCCATGATAGTTTGCTGATATTTCAACTGTTTTTTTCACTGCTCAAGGTAGTTGATAATCCATTTGGCTCTTTGCAACTTGATGGACAAAGTGTCTATCTCCGCCTTCTACTCCTGAATAGTCTCCCTCAACTTTGAGCTTGGTGAGCCCAAATCCTCATCAATGAGTATGAAACCTGTATCTTGGCCTCCTGAAGGCCCCTCATCCTCAATGGGCCTCTTACCCTTGTCCTGTACCTGTACCTGTACTGCTAATGATGGAAACGAGACCCATTCCACCCCGGGTGGAGATAATACTCGCTTGGCTGCTGCAAATAACCCTCTAGTGCCTCTCTGATAAGTGACATACATCGACACACTAGTAGTCTCTGTCTCCTGACCCTCATGCTGATATGAAGGTTCACCTGCCTCATGAAAAACCTCCAAAGGAACCTGAGGAGCTGTGAATAAATCATTAGAAATGAAATCCTCCCATGAAATACCCTGCAAGCCGAGCTGATGCATAACCAAAATCTTGATGAGTGCAAAGTGATAGATAATGCTGTACTGCTGCTCAGGAGTTTTCCTTTGCACGAGAGTGGTCATCCTCTCAATGTTCCGACACATGAAATAAGGGAGGTTCATCATCCTCACCCTGGTAAAATGCATCAATAACCTGATATGATAGGCATAGAAACGTGAAAACCGGCCCTCACAACTGAAATATCTGATAAGAAGTTTCATCAGAGGAGCATAGGAATCCTTTAGGAACCAGAAGGGGAAAACTCTGCTGAGTTGTTTCACAAAGCTAGGCCTGATATATGGCTCATAATGTACCCTGTCAACCTGCTATCTTTTGTTCCATTGTTCTCAAACATTTGGTATTCCGGTTGCTTGAGAGATAGTTTCAGGTGTTAAAGTGAATGTCACATCGGCAAGGGTGACTTGACCATCATGTAAATGCAACACAAACAATCAGGCCAACTCCTGATGATGATGGACCCTAGCAACCATTTCACAAAATTGATAACAGGACTGTTGTTGAAAACATGCCATGGCAAGTGGACAAGCCTACAATTCAGCCAATGAAGTGGGCTCCTCCCTCACATGTCTGCCACTCTTATGAGGCCTTCTAGGTGCATGTAGTTCAATGGTGGAATCACTGTCTCGGTCATAAGATGTATATGTATCTATCTCCATGATGTCCGAGGTTTATGTTGTCTTGGATGAAAAATGAAAAGTTTGGTGTCCTTGGTTTTGTTGCCAAATATGTGATAATATGGGAGGGACTACGGAGGGATAGGGTGGTGGAAATGATGGACTATTACCAAGTGAAAATTGAAGTTTGACACTTGAAATTTGTGAGTTGAAAGGTTTAGGGACAACCACTTAATTTCTTGGGATAGCCTTGGGGTTTGGGGAAATTTACAATTGGGATTTGGGGTAATGGGAATGGGATAGGGAATGAATGGTTTAGGGATACAAGGGAATAGGGAAATGGGCTATTGTGAGAAGATAAATAGTGACGAGGGGAAAAATAAGGTGGAGAATGGAAGTATTTGGCACAAAACCAATTTCAAAACCCTAAAGGAGACAATCCTCAAACAAGATAATAGGGTTTGATTTTTATTTTTTTTGTATTCAAATCTTCACAAACAACACCAAACACATGTCATGGGCAATGGAGTGGTTGCATGAACTTACTTTGAACAAGAAGGGACCAAGTTGATTTGAAGACTTGGAAGAAATAGCAATGAATTTTCTTTCTGTCATGTGCGTCGTGCAAGCAACCCAGTGCGCTGTGTCCTTCCAATGCGCCACGCAGGAACAAATTTGCACACAGTGAGCCGACCCTATGCGTCGCGACAGTCACCCAACGTGTTGCGCTCGGAAATTTCAACACAGTTTGCCCTTAAACTACCTGTTTCGCTCCTCACAACTTCTTCTTTGATCACTACTGTCTCTTGGCATTCAAATGGATTGTTGAAACATAAAAATGATATTTATACCAAGGAATTTAATTTTTCTATTTGAAAAACCCACTTTTCAATGTTTGAAATTTGACATTTCACTTTAAAAACTCTGTTTTGCTTCCTTTTGGCTTTTTAACTGAATGATGAGCTTTCTGTCTATCTTGCAGGGAATGGATGGCATGGAGCTTTGGCAAAGGCAACCAGGGTTTCCAGTGGAGTATTATTACAACTGAAAAACTTGAAAATAACATTGCATTTATTACATAAAGATGAAATAGACTATTTTTCTTCAAAAAGATTTTTGAAGAAAAATCATTATTAAGCATATGATGATGAAATTTTTAGCAGTAAAAGCTTATTTCAGACTTCCTCATGTGCCTTCTAACCATTATTAGACATTATTAAGACCGGATTAACGAAACCCTAGACCTAATGAGACTAAAAACCCTAAAATGAATCTTTGCCAACTATGAGACCAAAAATGACTGTAAATGATTTTAATGAACAAAAATAGGCCAGCAGGTAAAGGGCATGAGGGACATGAGTGAAAAGCCCCTACCATCAGATGATCCATGCTCCTAATGAAATGTAGCTGACTGGACTAAGTAAGACACCTAAAATGAAATGAAACAAGAGAATTTTGATCTCTGACAGAGGGATGAAGATACCAACACTAACAGGATCTAGCCCTCCTAGTCTCAGAGAGGGATCTCTCAATATGTTTTTGTATGGATATAGCTTGATTGTTTATAAAGGTTGATTTTAGGCTAGTTATTAAGCTTGAGTTTGTTTGATTTTTTGACGGGACATGATGATCTAGGCAGCATAGATAAGAAAGGGAAATCTCTAATTCATTGGGAAATGGAGTCAAATGGAAATGGTAACAAGTTTGTAGATGAATCAGGGGTGTCAAAGGGAAAATCTAACTTGGTTGTTGGATTAACAAAGTCTTTCAGGTGAAATGAAATGAACATTAATGGTTTTAGAATGAAAAGCAGAACTAAGGGAAATTAAGGATCCTTAATTATATGTACTTCTCAACAAAGGGACTTAAAACATTATCTGAACATGAAGAAGTAACTAATAGATAGGGCTAATCATGAATTTTAGAAATTACACTTCAGCAAATAATAATCTCAAGACAAAGTTTCAAAATGAAATCTAAGAGTTGAGGAGCGCTCTATTTCATCAAATATTTCACTTTCAAGGATAAGAAAACATTTAAGATAAACATATAACTACATTCATAGAAGAGGGAACTCATAAACATCCAGGACTGCAATTATAAAGACTTTCAAAACAATTATTTGAGCAAGTACAAAGGGTATGATCAAAACAGACCTCTTTTGCAAAATTTGGACAATGGTACTTTGAAAGGGGACTTTAGAAATAGTGTTTAAAGTGTCAACAAGAAGCAACGAAAACCATGAATCATATTGAGGCCAACTATATTGAACTGCTTCTGAAATAAACAAGCTTGAAGGTTGAAAGGCAGTTGAACTTACTCAATCAAAATCCAGCAGATGAAAACATAAAGACAGTGAAGAGGAAATAGGTCTAAGGTGCTTCCAGGAAACATTTCTTAGCCTAAAAATTTTACTCTACTTTAAGTAAGTAGTGATGAAAATAGAATGGATAATAGGAGAAAACATTGAAAATTTAGAATACTTCACCAACAACCAAGCTCAGGGATCCAATGGCAGAGCTTTCTTCATCCACAAATAGGTTAAAACATCCATAGGTTCCAATAAATCAATTTCTTTTCAATCTCAGCAGAGCTATATATTACTTCGAAGAGTTATCAAATTCCCCCATAGAATGAGTTTGAATGAAGTATTTATGTTGCAAATGAGGAGGTGGAAACATCTAGGTTTCAGAATATCATAAAGGACACAGTAAATGCACTCCTATCCTTAGAAACCACGCAAGGCATAAGATAGGAATGTTTCTAAACTACTTATCTATGTTTTAAGTCTATCTTTACTTCCTGAGGATGAAACAGCTGAAAAGATTGACTTTGAGGCTCCTTTCTACCTTTTACAATAACTGTCTGACAGTTTATAAAATATCTTTTTCTGTAATAACTGTCAATTTACCCTTTGAGATGTAAGGTAAGTAAAAGGTGTCTTTTTGAATTTTTTAAGTGAATAACTGCTCCTTTGATGCATTCGAGGCTATCTTTAGGCCGAGTTTTCCTTTATTTTATCATTAAAATTGCCTTTCACTGTCTTTTAACACTTTATCTAATTTCTTTGAATCCTTTGTTTATTTGTTTTTAACTTCAAAATCCTATTTAGGCTTTAATTTGGCCTGAAGCCTTTATCATCATCCTTTATGCGTTTTAAGGATCCTTTAAGCCTTCTGCCTTCTAACTTTTAAAACCATGATTAAGCTTTAAAACTATGTTTTGAGGCTTTGATAGTGCTTTAAGCCTGTAACCTCTGATTTTTTAGCCTCTAAACTTCATCTTCACGGTTCCTTCTTTGGTTTTGTTGTATGCAGGTGTCTTTGGCGTGCTGAGGGTCTTATTTGCATAACCAACACCTTTCAAACCACATAAATAGCTCTCGAATGCTCATTTTTGGTGATTGTGCAGTTACTTTGGGCTTTAATGGTAGTGATCCCCTGTACTGCTCCTTAATTAAACCTTGAGAGGGCCTTTTGGCCTTAAAAAAACTTCCATTGAACCCTGCAAAACAAACGAAAAATGTTAATAAATTCTGCAGTGGAGGCTCTACTACTTTCAGAGGCTGCGTGGGGGCGGAGGAGCTGGGTAGAAGTGGATATGCAGGCGGAGAGGCGAAAACCTGTGAAAATAAGGTTTAAAAGTTCATTGGCGCGAAAAATGAGGATGGGTGGTAATGGAAAACTACCGGTGGTTTTCGTGCTGCCAAAATGCAGTAAGCGGTATTATCGCAAATGAATGTGATTTCATACGTTGCGTGACACCTTTCCACAATGAAACCACTAGTCTCGCGTAACTTTTGGTTGTTAAATCTCGGGAGCAAAAATTGCGCGATATCGTTTATGAGACATCGGATGGGAAGGGGCAGATCTGATGGTGCGAAAAGAAGTGTGATGGAAAGGTGCACGAGCGGGAGTGTCAATGGGAGACAGGTGGCAAGAATGGATTGGTCAGTGAGCAGAGTAGTGGGTAGTGGGACCGACGGTGACGTGGGCAAGACTGTCGGGAAGTGGGAAGGCTAGGAGTGGAATAACCATTGGATCGTCAGGTTTTGAAAGTGGAGTGGTAAGGTGGAGAGAAAGGTGGATAAGTTGGGAGAAACAGTAGCCATTGGATGGTCGAGGTGGACGACTGAGATCCATCGAGGAAGACACAGGCGCAGAAAAAAGAAAGTTTTGAGGAAGGGGGCTAGAGAAAAAGGGGCGGGCAGTGGTTCGGTGGAGCAGTAGGGGAAGACCGGGACAAAAAAATAAAAAGGGCTAAGGGCTTTAAGAATTAGCCCATGGTTGGGCCCTCGGGTCATATGGCAGAGGGGGCTGAGGATCTAAGGCCTCAAGGGCTTAGAGACTATTTATAAAATGGGTCGAAATTAGGCTAAAAGAGGGCTTTTTAGCCTTTTAAAGGCTTTTGGTAAGGGAAAAGGAGTTTTTAAAACCATATAAGGGAGTTATGATGGTTTGGAGGAGTTTCTTAGAGGAAATGAAGAATTAGTGAGGGAAAAATAGAGGTTTTTAGAGGGGAATGAAAGATAAATAAGGGGATTTGAGGGCTATTTTTTAGAGGGAAATGGACTAAAAACGGGGATAAAATAGCCTAAAAATGAGCCTTCTTCTTTAAAACAGCAGGATGACCTTTTAAGAGGCATGGATGAAGATTTTTTGGTGAATTGATAAACTCAAAATGATTAAGGCAGTGAGATTTCTAGAACAGATAATGTTTGTCTGAAATGTTATTTATTAGAAACCTAAGATTGCTAAAATTTAGTAATCTTTGGATAAATTCAGAATTATGGATAACTAACAAGTAACACAATTACAAAATGTAAGTAGATCTATCCAAAAATATCAGCTAGGGTCACCCAGAAAACATGCATACAACAGGTACAGCGTAACTGTGGAGGTACTGAAGTAAATACTGCACAGTCCTTTCAGCTGACCATGAGCATATAATTGTAGGCTGAAAAGGAAAATGCAGATATACTCAAATTTGGAGCTCTGATGATGCCAAGATTCAAGATTTTGCCAATGTGATGGATTCCCAAGATAACCCAGAAAGGATTTTCCAGATTTGCAACTTTGGAAAAATCACCTCCCGAGGGTTTGATCCTTGATCTACTGGGAAATACAGATATGGAGCTAGATATGAAGAATATATGGCTGAAATGTGTGCTCAAATAAGATCTATGCTTGAAGGGCTGATCCCTTCCTCAGATCTATGAGCTAGAAGCTCTAGATCTAGCTTCTCAATCCTCCAATGATGATTGCAGCTGCTGCAACACAACTACCTCTAAAAACTGCACTGTGAGGGAAAGAGAGGCCTTCTACCTGTTTAAAAATGTTGCACTAAACTCTAGGCTTATGGAAAGACTTATGGCAATGTGAGAGAATGATCCCTCATAGGATTGCTAGCTGAAATATTAGCAACTTCCTCCCTCCTTTCAGATCTACAATACGGACAACATTATTCCTGAGGAGAATACTACTGCTAGGAGGTCAATAACTTTTGGCCTGATGCCAGATCTACAATGTGGCTCTGGGAGTGCTGATATATAAGCCCAAGTGATGGGAATAATCCCTCACCTTGTTCTCCAGCTGAAGTACTGAAGACAACTTCCACCTTCCAAACTAATCTTCAGAAATCTGCAGATTTCTGAATATGAATGTTCTGCAGAAAGTAGGAAAAGGAAATGGCACTTAAATCTTGATGTATAATGAAGTAAAATCCTCTTTCTAGAGATACTCTAAGAAAGAGGTGGGATTCCCACCCGGGAACACCCTGTGCTAAACAACACCTGCAATCTCTGCTAAACAGCCCAAGAATGCAGTGGAATGTCACTTGACAATTCTAAATCTAAAAGATCATACATCAAATAATCCAAGATGCCTTTCACCTTTGCCTTCATATCCTTTTTAATTTTTGAGCCCCCCTAAGCCTTGGCCCTAATCTCAACTGCGCAGTCTAATGTGGACAAGATCCTCCAAGTGGGACTGCGTTGTTTGACAAAATCAATCAAATAGTCTAGGTGCAATGTACACCTCCTCCATCATGTGTGCTTCATTTGCACATGATCCTCCATCACTTGATCATGAATTCTCAATGATCCTTTGTTTGACATCGTCAAGATCTTAGTTGACTGAATCAACCCTCCATGATCTTTCTCATTAAATGAGACATGATCTCCAATCTCATTCACATTAGTAGTTGCTCAACTACCTCATTTTGAAAATCTAGGCTAAATTAATCGACATTCACACACACAAGTGGATATTTATTCTTATTGAGGATTGTGGGTCCCTCCACCCTTTTATTTACTTAATTCATTAAGAAAATCAAGGACTCTAATATTCCAAATACGATGTGAAAATTTTGAATGCATTGATGTTGTAATTGATGAGTCTCTCTCAGCTCCAAAAAGGAAAATACCAACAACAAATGAAGATGATGATGATGAATATCCTCCTACATCAAATAAAAACAACAGGGAAGGTGAACCCAATGAAGCTATAGAAGAATATCTATCTGAAAATGCTCCATCTAGGTACGTTCAAAGGAATCATCCAGAATCTCAAATTTTTGGAGAAAAAGGCTCAGGTGTCCAAAGAAGAAGAACTCTTGTAGGATCCCCTAGCTATCTAGCATTCTTATCCACTATTGAACCAAAGAATTTAAATCAAGCTAGTAAAGATGAATGTTGGATTCAAGCCATGAATGAAGAAATTGATCAAATTGAAAAGAATCATATCTGGGAATGGGTTCCAAGACCTCAAGATAAAAATGTTATTGGAACAAAATGGATATTTAAAAACAAGTTAAATGAAAATGGAGATGTTATTAGAAACAAAGTTAGACTTGTTTGTAAAGCGTATTCTGAAGAAGAGGGTATAGACTTTGAAGAAACATTTGCTCCTGTAGCTAGAATTGAAGCCATAAGAATGTTTCTTGCATTTTCAAGCTTTCAAAAATTCAAGGTTTATCAAATGGATGTTAAGTCTGCTTTCCTCAATGGTGATCTAGAAGAAGAAATTTACATAGAAAAACTAGAAGGATTCATTTTGGGAAATGATGAAAAACTTGTTTACAAACTTAAAAAAGCTTTATATGGCAACTTATACACAAAAATTGAGAATGATATACTATTGATTGTAGTTGTATATGTTGATGACATCATTTTTGGAAGTAATGAAGAGTCCATGAGTCAGAAATTTTCTTCTATCATGCAACAAGAATTTGAAATGTCTTTTCTTGGGGAACTAAAATTGTTTCTTGGCTTACAAGTGCAAAAAGCAACATATGGCATATTTTTATCACAGGAAAAATATCTTAAGCAAATTCTGGAGAAGTATGGGATGGAAGACTACAAACCTGTGAGTATGCCAATGGTAACTGGATGTAACCTCAGTTCTCATGATGATTCTCCCACAGTGAATCAACCAGAATAGATATCCATGATTGGAAGTTTGCTTTATCTAACTAGAACAAGACCAGACATTATGCATGCAGTTGGGATTTTTGGACGATTCCAAGCTAATCCAAAAGATTCTCACCTTCAGGCCATAAAAAGAATATTCAAATATCTACAAGGGACTCAATATTATGGTCTGTGGTATCCAAAGAATGTTGATCTCACTCTTCATGCTTACACAGATGCAGATTGGGCCGAAAATGTTGATGATCAAAAAATCACTAGTGGTGGTGCATTCTATATGGTGCCCCGATTAGTATCTTGGTTCAACAGGAAACAAAGTTCTATTGCCTTATCTATACAGGAAGAAGAATATGTGCCTACAACATCATGTTGCACACAACTTATTTCGATGATGTAGACTTTACAAGACATTCAAATCAGACGTTCACCTCCCATCTCCATTTTATGTGATAATACAAGTGCCATTAGTATCTCAAAGAATCATGTTATCCATTCCAAGATCAAGCACATTCTTATCAAGTATCACTTCCTATGTGAACAAGTGATTGAACAAAATGTTAAATTGGAGTATGTTCCCTTCAAAGAACAAGTTGCTAATATATTTACTAAACCTCTTCCCAAGGAAGCATTAAAATATCTCAGACAGAAGCTAGGAGTTGTTTATTCCTCTCTGATCAAGTCTGATTAATTTCAGAATATTAAATTTCGGTACGCAGGTTCTATAAAGGTGAATCACGTATATACGCGAGTTTCTGTGCATAAAACCACATATGGGTTTTGTGGACAGATATTCTCTCGGTCAGCATTCAGACTAGATGTGGTGCTATTGGGTAATCTCTATTTTGATCCAGTCTTCATATTTTTGTATCATTCTCTGATATTTATCTCCTTGATATATATGCTTTGATGAATTGGTTGTTGAAAGTGTTTAAGATGCACAAGCTTAGGGGGAGCACCTACGTTGTTGAAGAGGATGCATTGTTGGCATTCTGATTTGGTTTTTGATTTATGATTTCTCTCTTGAGATCTTTTGGTCATGGTTTTGAAAAATCATTTCTGTAATTTTATGCAAAAGGAAATGTTGATACTCATGATGTAAATTGTTATATTCAGCCATGTAAGGAATTTGTCAAATTGTAAACCCACTTGGTTGGGTTTCTCAGTCAAATATGTAATTCCACTTGGTTGGATCATTGATGTAAGTATGAGTCCTTGGCGATAGGAAAGGTCATACTCATTTGAGTTAATAAGTCATGTACTTCATTGATAATATTTCTGAAGTTTCCACATGAACTCAGGGGGAGTATGGTCAATTCAGTGCACATCATATCTGCAAAGATAGAAAAAACTTTCTTTTGATATTTGATCTTCCCTTTGCTCTTGATGTCAAATGGGGAGATTATATTGGTGTTTGAATAAAGGTTATGCTTAATGTCTCTATTTGGCTGCCATCAAGTCCAAAGGGCGAGATTGTTGGAAAAATGTTTCTTATGTTCTAATGTTGTCCTTAATGGCAACTCTTTGGCTAAATATGGTGTACATTCCTTCCTAGAGAAGCTTAGCAGTCTATCCGAATAATTGTGTAATGACCAGAAGAATATTGGATATTTTTTATATTACAGGAACTATACACGGGTTTGTAAAGGCCAAGTCACGTATGCACGCGAATAAGTACATTCCAAGTCATGTATGCCTTTTACGCTCCAAAAGGTTTGATACCAAGGGAAATTACCATGGTATTAGCCCAGAGTATTAAAAGTTGAGTTGTCTATTTGATTCCGTCCAAGAATACCATAGGATGTTGTGTGGTTTTGACTCATGGTATTGGTAAAAGATAAATCTATATAAGGAGAAGAAGATCATAGTGTAAAGTGTGCATATGTAAGGGTTGTTACTAAATAATTTTTTTGAGATATATCTCCATGGGATGAACTCTATTCTTATTGATAAATCAAAAGTTAAGATGCTCCCTTGGATAAAATGATGGATCAAGATCTATAGATTTGAAATTATTATGTACCTGCATGATTTATTGAAGAAATGATTAGATCTGTGATCTGGCGCATGCTTGTTGAAGTAAAGTGAAGAGATCTGGGTAAGTCCTATAGATCTGATACATTCTGCAAAATTCATATTGATAGATCTATACACTAGTTCATCGTGGTGAAAGTGCGTATATATGCGACTCTATCTTAGCAAAAGCGCGTATCAAAGTTGGGATTTTCTGAAGCTTGTTGCGGAAGTTCTTTGGTAATTTCTGTTGTATTTCTGTTGTCTGTCAATGAATTCTTCTTGTAGATCTGGGTTGTTTGAATACTATATATGCTGCTAAGTTGTTTATGTACAAATCTGATCAATGAGAAAATAAACATGGTTGATGGTGATTGGCTGATGAAAAGTTATGCATTTCTAAAGATATCTGACTGAAAGCCTCAAATATGGATCTAGATCTGAGATTAATTACGTTCTGAAAAATAGTATTCACAGAGCTCTACGTAGGTTGGTGTGAAGGAAATTGCGTATATATGTGGGTTCCATGAAACAAAGTAGCGTATGCATTTTAAGTTGATGAATGTTCATGGTTGAGTTTGTATCTATATATTTATTCTGAAGTCTGGGTTATTTCTGAGCTTTGGTTACAGTGCTCTCACTGTTCTGATTGAAGTATTGGGTAAACCTTATGGTTGCTGATGTTTATGAAGAGTTGTGTTGATGTTGTTTGATCTAGTATGAAAATTGATGAAACTTGGTCTGCAGTGGTTCTGAGGGTTGAAGCCTTCAGTAAGGAAGTAGAAGATTCCTGCCAGTAGAAGCTAGTGTTCTGATCAGGGGGTTGAAGCTCGCTTCCAGTAGAGGATGGAAAACGAGATTAGGGAGTTGTAGCTCCCTTCCAGTAGAAGCTTGAAAATTAAATAAGGTTGTAGCCTTCTACAGGTAGATGCCTGTGTACTGATATGAGTTTGCATCACTACAATATTGTAAACAATTTTCCATATAATAAATATTGAAGACAGAGACGACAACAATGGTAGTTTTCTCCTGAATTGGGTTTCCACCTTAAATATTGGTTTTCATGTGTGTTTCTCTTGTGTGATGATTTATACTGCTGTTACTGCACATATTCACTGATTATCCAACATATGCATGACTGGTAAACCAAGTTAAAGATTGTCTCTGAAAATGTTTTCTAATCTGCAAAATTATATGAGTATATGCTAGTTTCTTTCATTATATGTGCGTGTATACACGAGTTGGGCTCATTAAAGCTGCACATGGAATTCTGTAAAGAGAAATTTAAAATATTTTCAGTAAGCTCTAAATACTTATTCACCCCCCCTCGCCCCACTCTCAATATTTTCCCAACAACATATTTTTCTAATTTTGAGATCATAGCTTCAAGAAAACATCACCAAATGAAAGAAAGAGGATCTGCAAAGTGAAAGTAAGGCACTAGTCTTCAAAACTCATAGATTTGAACTCTGAGGTCATGGACACCTCCTCAAAATGAGATACCCTCCCCAAGTGGAGCCACTGTTAGTCATCCGTAATTTTTACTATCTATAGATGACTAAATATTGGTCTAGATTTCTAAAAACAACATTCTTTGAACATTGTGAGTTTAATAAATCTTGCCGCCTTCATTATCCTTAGAGAATATTTTTCACCATCCTATCATTTTTCCATTCCATGGTCACCCTGCCACTCATATGTCCTTTTTCCCACCTATGACCTCAACACTCTATTTTTCCTTTGCCTCGAAACTCCATTTGACATATAGGGTTTACCTATAGCCTAACTCATTCCCATGACTCACTAGGTTCCTCAAGCATTGATGGTCTTAAAAATATCTTTGTACACTCTTTAGATAATGGTCAAGGTCAAGTCAAAGAGCCCCTCACTAGGTAAATTAGGGTTTTGTAGGGCCCAAGGTCATCATCTCCAAAGAAGACTACCATTCAGCTTCAAATTCTTCACATAAGGTAATGGGATAGCTTGACACTTTTGCAGAAGTGTTAAGAGGCCAACCAGTAGAAGCAATTGATGAGGTAAGAGGTCTGCTACTCAATGATGACATCTTGTAGCAAGGAAGACAAGAGAATTAGGGTTTTACCTTGGTCATCCAAAAGAGTGCCAATACAGTGATTAAACTGTAGAAATGGCACAGGGAAGGTAAATGGTAAGTCGAAATCCATAATGAAAGCCAAGAAAGATGATTTGAAAGGGGTTTGCTGTGTGCAAGCATCGAAAGTTTTCCAGGGTAAAATGTCTCACTGTTTCAAAGAACAAGGAAAAGAGTATCAGTGTTTTGTGACCAGCAACAACCCCCCTTTTATTTAATATTAGTAATAATGCTAAATAAATGGGGACCCTTAGTTACAAAATCCAAAAAATCAATTAGGATTTGTTTTCCTTTTTAAATAAAACTTTCTATCATAAATTTAGAGAAATCCCTTAGAAAGAACATTAAGAAACACTTAATTTTATGATAGATTACAATAAAATTGTTCTTTAAACAAAATAGCGCATCCATCGCAAAATGGTATATATCTTTTATAAAACTGAAAATGCACTTTTGCGCTTTTGCGATAATGCGATCCCAAAAAGCCTATACAATAAACATATTGGTCGCAGATCGCATAGCGCAGAAAAAAGAAATGATAAACGAATACCTTTTGCTCTATTTACAATTTTGCGCTTTTGTGATTTTGCGATGTGCGCTTTTGTGCTATTTCGCAATTTGCGCTTTTGCGCTATTTTTAAAATTGCGATGATTTCATTTTGCGATATTGCGACATTGCGATATTGTGATATTGCACAGCAAATCACAGATCACAATGTCGCAGATTCATAAAAGCGCGTTGTTCAAAGACAATCTTCCCATATATCAAATCTGTTATGCGCTTTAATGATTGGATTAAATGATTGGATTGACAATTAATGATAAATGAGATTTTATTTTGATTGAAAGTCATTTCACGATTAAAATAATATATTTCATCCACCTTCGCATTTAAAATAGTCTCATCACCTTTCTCATGCCATTACTCTCATTTAACTCGTAAAACGCAGGCACGAAGGAGCAAACGTCTATACAAAGCTTTCACTAAACACTATGGGTAAGAAGGAGAAGAGCTCGAATTCTGAAAATAGAGAAACGGCTTCACTGTATACAGACACCGCTTGCAATAAGGATGCCAGTATATCCACTTGGGAAGGAATGTATAATTTGTTAGAAGAAGAAAATCCTGTGGTGATGAAAGTTATGCCTACAGCAGGTTCTAGTAATACGTTTGAAGCAACCCTCAAAGAACCGGCTTGTTCATTTCTGCATAGGATAGCGGCAAGGCCAAGGATTCTCCCATATACGGACATGGTGAAATGGGTGCTGGACAACACCGATATTTCAGAAAGACAATTCAGAACTCCAGCTCAAGAGCTAATCGGGTCATTCACCACGGAAGATTTGAAGCTGATGTATCAGTTGCCAGAGACTCAGGCGACATATAATAAGCAATTCATGGAATATTTTTCCAGAAAACATGCGAATTTGTCAGAATGCACACAGGAGTGGACCAAAAGAGATGAACCATTGAAGAAAAACAAACACGGATGGACAGTACCAAAAAAGAATGTTTTAGACGCTGTTCACAAAGTTCGATATCCAAGTGGGCAATTTAACACAGTTTCTACCACAATATAGGGTATGTGAGTTTGCCAAATTATCCCCTATAGAGCTTTTAGAAGTGACTTAAAAAGCTGTTGGAGATCAGGAGCTCTCAAGGAAACATAAAAATCTTATTGAGATAAGTCGGGAGTTGAAGAGACTTGAAATAACTGTAAAACAAAATGAAGAAACAATGACCAAAATCAAGGCACTTAATGTTGAGAAAGAAAAAGAAGTGGGGCGTGTTCGGCAAAGAGAAAAATTGCTGCGAAAGATCGAATCTATAAAGAAGAAACTACCTTGGCTGAAGTACTATAAAAAAGAAACAAAAGGAAAAAGGAGAAAATGGAAAATCAAAGTTAAGATGAAATTGCGAAATTAATAACGGAGCAATAAACTCCAATAGAGGAGAATGCACAAATCAGGAGGGCAGAAAAGGCAGCAGAGGAGGAAGCTACAGTGGCAAACACTCTTACGGATTGTGTAAATGATAATTTACACAAAGCTAATTTTATTTCAGAAACTGTTCCAGGATATCTCCCACAGGCTCATCAACTGCAAACAGAATGGAGGAAAAAGGCAGAAGAAAGAGTGAAATCAATCCAAGGGCTGACCTGATTAAATTGGGACTCATACTGGACATACTTGGTGAAGCCACACAGTGAGCACAGTGCGCTTAATTGTATCATCAATTCTACAGAGAAGATTGCGCCTACACTTGCCGACTCTGTATTTTCAGGACAGTTGAATTCTGAAGTCGGTCAACCACATCTTCTCAAAACTATGCTAGATGCCTGCAAGTTTAAAGATCAAGTTCATAGATAGTTAGATTTAGTTTTAATTTTACTGTATTTTAGCCTAGGAAAAGGACGGTCATTGAAACGAATCCTTAATTTTTGTAATAGACTATTTTTAGGTTTAGCTAAGTAGTATTTAAACCCTTCTCATGCATTTAGAGAAGGGTCCTGGATCTTAATATTTTTTGACTTGGAGATTACATTTCTGTACTCCATTGTCTTATATAGTTTTAAAAGGATCACATCTGGTGATTTTTATGCGGAATTATCTTTGAAGTGTTGCATTTCTGTACCTTGGAATTTGATTTTGCATCAGAGTTACTGGATTAGAGTATCAGATTTCATTTGAAATTCTTCAAGATGAATAAGGTATTTCTATCTGTTCACTGTTGATTTCTTTTTTCTTATGATATTCGCTTTAAAATTTGCTATCATTTATATATATATTTGGTTTTCACAACGTTTCTTTTTATATATCATTTCTGAGTATAATTGAAACGTTATCTTTCGTTAAGTATATATAGATGGTATACAATGATGAATGCAATAGGCTAATACAACTCTGTTTAATTTCTTAAACAGAGTTATCTTTATTTGTTTCTGCACATTTCAATTTATATAATAATACATTTTCATGGTTATTGTTAAATTGGAACAATCTTAAGTTGTATTCACATATAATTACCCGGGTTAGTGTTAGAATTTCTTTATCAGTATTTAGTTTAAATTAAATAGTTTTATTTCAGTCAATTTAGTCTCATTTTCACCCATCCAAATCAATCCATCACCAACCCATTTAGTTATAAGGAAACTGGTCCTTTAAATCCAGTCGGAGCCACCATACCAAACGGAAAAGGAGCTGTCCTAAGGTCCTGTTGTGTAGATTAATCCGTCTTGCGGACAAGACCGATCTCTCTAGTACAAAAGGTAACTAGCAACAAACAGCCAATTATACTAATCTCTCTCTAAGCATGTAAGATTCATAAAACACTATATAGGTGTGAGACCTACCTTATGTCCAACGCTTGCTTGATTTTGTTGAAGTCCTTCCCGTGCACTGAAAGAACGTTCCTCGTGAATCTGCAATCACAAACAAGCAAAAAGATTAAGCAGCACATGTATAGACATTATTATAAATCATACTTATCATAATGATCAAGGAATTTATGAAATAAACCATGAATAGACAGTTTAATGAGAGAAATGAGTATATTTGTATTAATTTCAAATGTAGAAAACCTTTACAACATGTGCCTTGATGTTGTGCAGGTCCTCCCGGGGTCCGAAGCAGGAATCTCTTCTACTATGACAAGCATTGCACTCTTTGAACCAAGACAACTAGAAAAGAGTGATTTAACCTCACAGAAAGTCTTAGTTATTTGAGACTGAATCTCAACAGCATTTAACTTCAAATCTCTTAAGATTGAACTCCCTTTGAGGCTACCCAAGGCCTCTTTTTATAGTGGAAAAGAGGAGGTTTCTTGTTCCAAATATGAAGGGATAGAATCCTCCTTCAAAGGGATAAGCTCTTTACATCAAGGGGTTAGCTCCATCAAGTGAGGGATGCATGAACCTTCTCAAAGCGTATCCATTCCCGAAAATTCCCGTCTAGAATCTTCTAGAATTCACCTGGAATTCACTTTTTATCTTCATTTTCTCGCATTTTTATGTTTTACAGAGGTCTGCACCCATTACACAAAGAACGTGCGGTATGGTTCCCCAGGCAGGCTGAGATTTAGGTGCGGGACCGCAGGGAATGCATAGAGAAAGTGCGATACCAATTCTTAGGGGATTTTAGGGATTTTTCTTTGATTTTGAAGCTTGACATGAGGAGCTGATATATTGGACTTGCAAAAGGAAGAAGTATGAGTAATAATGAGCTCATACCCATGGTAAAATGTCAAGGTGACAATTTTCAGTGTAACAAATTGCCCCCTAAAGTGAAAAGTCTGGAATAGATGAAGCTGTGGTCTGTCATATATGAAGAGTGTAGTACTTTATCATTTCAAAGATCATCTTGTGGACACCCCAGTCGGAACCTGTAAAAACATTCAATGCAAAGTATATACATGTATATGTCATCACTGAGGTAGGCATTCCCATACTCAGAATAAAACTAACTATAAACTAACTGAAATCGTTCTGATACAGGAATGATTTTGAATACATCATAGTACAAATATATGTAGACACAGTATGGACGCAGCCATCTGTTTATCAATAGTCTACTATATAGATGACAACAAAATTCCTCGCAGCCTGGATGGTGGAAACTCGATCCAGGGTCTTGATTTCCGCATCTCGAACCAGTACGATTCTATCCATGTGAATGAATGTGTCAAAGTCGAACATGGTAGAAACCACTTGATTACCAGTCAATGATGTGAACTATTAACAAGTGTGAGAGAAACCACCAGTAATGTCAATGGCTCTCAAAGTACTCAGTACAATCCATGAAATGTGAATGAATGAGTTGAAGTCGAACATCTCACGAAATCATTCGATCGAAGGTCAATGATGCAACCTGTCGTCGAAGGCGAGAAACCTGCCATTGAGGCATGCAGATTTCAAGGTACTGAAGATTTCTGGATCAACTTCCTAGATAATGAGCTGTCGTCGATAGAAAGTGATCCGTCATAGGCAAGCCCACAACACGAAATCATAGATCAAGTTTTGAAAATATATTGGCAAGGACTGACTCAGGGATGGTCAAAGATGGATGACAGATATTTTGCAGATGAATGGTTTATTTGAACTGTCCTCTTGAACACATAACGACACTGCAGATGGTTTGGTGACAATTGACCCAAAGCTAATACCCAGAAACCGGCTGAAGACTTTCAATATGGTTTGATTAACTGTTAGGCAAAGGATTTCCCAACCCGGGTGAATAAAAGTGTCGTGTTCAAGAGTGGTTGACTGGATTTTCGAAAAATTTAAAATATAACAAACACGCCCATTTTTCTCTCTTTTTCCCCCACCATTTCTGGCAAGTACCTATTTATTTTTGACAAGCTTGAGGAGGATAACATTTGCTTGTTTATAAGCTCATCCTTCGGATGAGTCCAACTTAGTTTAAGATTCGAACCCTAAGAAGGAGTGGTTCGTTCCTGTTGAAAATTAAACAGGTCCTTTACTGTTAAATTTTAACGAGTTCAGTATAGGAGAAACTCGGTGTTTTTCAATTTTAGGGAGTCAGAAGAAAAAACTTAAGAAAACTCCATGGGTGTACTTTTTCGTAAATTTAGTCTCTCGAGCCCGAAAAAGGATAAAATAATGCGGGAGAGAACTCTATTGGCCGTATTTAGTCAACGTATACCTTTTTCGTAAATAGTCCATTTCAGTCCGTAAAAGGGGTAAACTTATACTGAAGGGACGACTGTTCATTTACTTTAACGAGTTCGAATAGTCAAGTACTCGGCAATCTTTTCATATTTAGAGAGTCTGAAAAGGGCTTAAAAGAGGACTCCAGGGTTTCTCTTTTTCGTAAATTTTTGAAAGAGTCCGAAAAAGTGATAAAATTATGCTCTTTGTTGAAAAACGATCATTTCACCTGAAAAATCCTGTTTCTGCACAAAAACTCAAAACATTACACATACCTGTTTAAGATAAGTAAAAATGCTTTCAAAAAATAACCTTTTAAAGTGAAAAATAAACAAATTAAAAATTCATTCATTCGAAAAAACTTATAAAAAGGACTTTTTCTATTTCATTTTTACCGTTCAGTTGCAGAGTGAAAAGTAAAAAGCTTTTGGATAAAAAAGTTCCCGTGAAGATTGTGGAAAATTCAACAGTTGGAATCGAAAATCGTCAGCCCCAGGTAATCCACGACCTCCTTATCTTGTTTTTCATCCGTTTGAAATTCATTTTTAGGCTTTAGTTTGATTTTTTAGGGCAAAAATTGGTTCAAAAATGCGCCCGCGGGGTCCGCAGGTGGGACACAGTTTACTTGCGGACCCCGATTTTTTCTTAACGGGAAAAAATCATGGGTACCGCACCCGGCACACATCTCGCGTGCGGAGCTACGCTTTGTTTACAAAGAGTGGGTGCGGTACCCGCGCGGTCACTTTTAAAACACGGTTTTCTCATTTTTCTGCCAAAATTTTTCAAATGAAATCATTCTAACTTGCCTTATTTTGTGTTGCAGGATTAACAAGATTCTTATCTGGCGAGAAAGAGAACATGAGGAAGTGGATGAAGCCATCCTGCTCCATTTGCCCACACAAAGGGCATTAAAAGCATGCTGCTTATACAAATTCTGGGCCATCTCTGGCATGAGGGCACAAGTGGAACTCTTAACATGGTTGGTAGACAGATGGCATGTGGAGGACCAGTGTTTCTTCATTGGTGGCCACCGGCTCGAAATTGAGCTGGAGGATATATAATTTTTGACTGGTTTGTCCAAAAGGGGCGAACAAGTATCCTTGTTTGGGACTAGGCCAGGTGGCCAGACTGTCGCTAGTCTTCAACTCGAATTTTGCAATGATCAGGCAAATCCTCGGGACAAACGGATTGACATAAAACATATCATCCGTCCTGAACTGAAGGTTATAGCATTCACTGTTACCAAACTGTGTGGGAGCGCCACGCTTCATGTAGCTACTGGTTCCCAAATGCGTGTTGCAGTGGACTGTTTTCGTGGCACCATCTTCAACTGGTGCGAAGCTGTGTTGGCCAATATAAAAGGCCAACTTACCAGAGAAAAAACCGGGAAACTAAAAAAATTTGGATACGGATCCATCGTCATTTCTTTTGCTTTGGAGAGGATTCCTCAGTTAGCTCCACAGAGTATTTCAGTTGATGCCGGTCGACCTCGAGAACCGAGAATGGTTCGCTGGTCCGCGCTGATGGCCCGTCATGCTATTGAGGGCACTGAGATTGTACGATTCCCTTCTTCTTATTTTCGTTGGCTGGATCGCCAAGTTTTCATGATAGAGGATTTTCCGTATGCCGGGATGGATTTCCGCGGTGACAGAGAGATGTCTCTCCCTGCAGGGGAACAGTGGGATGATTCAGGTAAAAACATTTTCCAACATTTGCTAAGTTCTAATTTTTTTTTTAGTTTTTTATCGTCTTAGAAAACTAATAACCAAAAGTTTTTTGAATACAGACGTGGGTCCACAACGACCAGCTCATCTCCAACCTTTCGAGAGGAGACAACCAGTTGCGCCCGCACCAGCCCCAGCAGGCCAATCAGTAGAGATTTTGACTGATTTGGAGCATCATCTGGAGCGCTTGACTCTAGATATACCAGAGACCAGTATATATGACATTCCTCTCAGGCTACAAAGATATGTGATTGGAGTCCCAGGACCTTTCAGGAGGTTCCTATGCAGGGTGGCCCGAGCAGTTGTTTCCTATCGAGATCATCATCAGTGATGGGATGATCGTGTAGACTCATTTTTGTACTTTTGTGTTATCATTTTGCCGATCATAAGGTGTTTCCAACCTATGATCGAAGACGATGTATATTTTTTGAACACACTCCTATGATATATATATATCACTATTTTGACGGCTATCTGCGTACATAAATGAATGTTGTTTGTTTTACTGCTTTTAATTATTGCAAATGTCTATTTATCATACTAGAAGCAATTAAATCTGCTAATGTATTCAAATGTCTTGGAATATGCTGATATTCAATATAATCAAACTCACGTTCCAAGAGACGAACTCTCAAAAATAACCGTAATAACACCGGATTTCTAATGGTATAAACCATGTTAAGCTGTAATACAACAAGTTCAGAATCCAACCTTACAATCAAACTCCGAATTCCAAATGATATGGACTCAGATAATAACTCAATCACTGCACTATACTCGGCAATCTTATTTGTTGTTTGACCAAAGCTTACCCCATGCATGGATACTAACTCGTCAGAGGGTGAATAGATAACCCAAGCTGCGGAAGAAATGTTCCGTGTACTACGACAAGCACCATCAGCAAAACCAATGTAGGTTTGAAGAGACGTCGACATCTGCAATATCAAGAGTAAAACTCAGATAAGCAGGAATAGTGACAAAAACACACTTCTAAACTAGGCACACTTTTCTAATCTAAAACACACCAGCAGTAAAGAAATCTAAACTAACAAAAAATCTCCACACCTCGTTTAAGCATAATATCGCTTTAGATAAAGCCCATTTCTGGGTTTATCCAAAGGGACACCGTCAAAATCTATCAACTCATAGGCCCCTTTTGCTAACTTTCGTTTCACAATGTAAGGACCATGCCACATAGGCATGAATTTCCCAGCTCCTAGCTTGTCATTAGCTTGATCATAAAGTAAAACTAGGTCTCCTTCTGAAAAATTTCGAGGGGTCACATTTCTATCATACTGAGCTTTTATCCTTTTAACATGAGCCTCGTTTGCTATTGCAGCACTTCGTCGATTCTCATCTAATTGGGCTAAGTACAAGAAACGTTTCTCCTCTTCAGACGTAGCTGGAAGTAATTCTACGGCTAACTTTAGTGACGGTATTTCGCATTCAATCGGTAGCACAACTTCCAAACCGTAGACCAGTTGAAAAGGAGTGAAACCCGTTGATGTTTTGACTGAGGTTCGATATGCCCAAAGCGCTGAAAATAACATGGAATGCCAATTCGTCTTGTGAATACCAATGATTCGTTTAATCATGGTGACTGAAACTTTATTGATGGCTTCAACCAGACCATTTGCTTGTGGATAGTATGGAGTGGAACTATCGTGGCGTAGGCCAAGTTGTTCTGTCAGTTCAGTCATCATGATATTCCGAAAATGACTTCCATGATCCGTTATGATAGCTTGAGGAACACCGAACCTAGCAATTATGTGATTAAATACGAATGTTGCAGCAGTCTTGTCGTCAGCTGAATATGTAGGCATCGCCTCGGCCCATTTCGTAAAATAATCTACTGCGAGAATAATATAGGCATGCCCCCCCGCCGAGCGAGGGTTACATGTGATAAAATCGATACCCCATTTGGCAAAAGGACCAACAGCAATTATAGGGTGAAGAGGAGCGGGTGTCGCGCACATTTTTTGATCAAAGATTTGACAGTTGTGGCATTTCCGAACCGCATAAATGCAATCTTTGAATAATGTTGGCTAGAAATAACCTGCACGCAAGATCTTTTGGGATGTGGCATACCCAGACATATGACCGCCACATGCTCCAGAATGGAAATCATTTAACACCTTTTCAGCTTCTTCATGAGTTAGACAATGTCGGAAAACAGAATCTGCTCCACGTCGATAAAGTGTATCACTAATGATATTATATTGTTGGGATTGGAAGCGTATTTTCCGTCGCTGAGTTCGTGAAATTTCAGGCCGAAAAGATTGGGTTTGGAGATATACAATAATATCCCCATACCATGGATCAAGCGTACTGATAAGAAACAAAGATTCGTCCACACTGGACTCTTCTGCCACTGTTTTAGTATCAGTAGAGGGGAAATCACACATCAGTTCCGCAAATACCAAAGATTTCTTTGCCTTGGATTTTTCAAACTCCAAATCAAATTCCTGTAGGATAACTATCCATTTGGAATATTTGCCCCCTAGCAATTGTTTGGTCAAAATATACATCATAGGGTTGCAATCAGAAATTACCGTGGTTTTACGTAACAAGATGTAATGTCTAAAACGTTCGACAGCTTGAACAGCTGCCAAGGCCAATTTCTCCACATGTGTGTATTTGATTTCAGTCGGATTCAAATTTCGAGTAAGATAATAAATCACATGTTCATTGTGAGATTCATTTTCTTGAACTAGTACCATCCCAATGGTGGAATGAGAAGCAGCGAGATACAAAATGTAATCTTGGTTGTAGTTGGGAGGATGCAATAACAGTGCATGGGTCAACGCATGTTTAAGTGCATCAAAAGATCGATCAGCGATCTCGTCCCAAAAGAACGGAATGTCCTGTTTCAATAACCGGGTAAAACCCTTTGCGAGCTCGGCATAGTTCGGAATAAACCTACATAAAAAGTTTGCTTTCCCCTGCAAACTTTGGAGTTGGGGTAATGTCGAAGGAGGAGGCAATTTAACAATAGCTTCGACCTTCGATGGATCGACGCGAATGCCTGATTTCGAGACAACAAATCCCAGTAATCGACCCGATTCTACGCAGAAAACACATTTATGCGGATTCAGCCTTATCCGATAATGCCTACATCTCATAAAAATTGCTCGTAAATGAGTGGGATGATCGGCCCTACGTAATGAATGAGCAGGTAAATCATCGAGATATGGCTGGACAATGTGTTTAATGTCATGAAATGCATAAGACATAGCCCGTTGAAAAGTTGCTCCAGCGTTCTTTAATCCAAAAGGTAGTTTACAATAAGCAAACGTTCCCCATGGACAAATAAAAGCTGTTTTGGGTTGATCTGCAGGGAGTATGTTTATTTTATTGTAGCCGGAAAAGCCATCCATGAAGGAAAACAATTCACTGCCAGCACAATCATCGATTATTTGATCGATATAGGGAGTTGGATAATTATCTTTTGGACACGCTCGATTAATATCCCTATAATCGATACATACTCTTATCGTTCCTTGTTTTTTAGTCACAGGAATAATATTCGATACCCAATCCGTTAAGGGAATTGGATAAATGAATCCTGCTCGAAGTAATTTTTCAACTTCTGTTTTTATAGCAGCAGCTTTTCTAGGATGAATTTGATGTAATCGTTGACGAACAGGTTTAGCATCCGGGTAAGTCTTAATTTCATGAACGACGATCGATGGATCAATTCCTGGCATTTCTTCATAAGACCAGGCAAACACATCACGAAATTCTTGAAATAGGGCTTTATAAGTCTAAATTTCTTCATCTGTACAACAAGCACCTATATGAATGTTTTCAATTATTCCTGGTTTTACTGAAATGTTAATTGGAACCGTTCTAGATATATTTTCCAAATTTAACTCAGAATCAAGATTTTGCAATGGATTCTGAGGTTCCTTGGCATATTCAGCAGTAAAAATTGAAGCGAAATCATCTTCAAAATGATCTAATTCAGGTAAAAATGAAGATCGGTGATGTAGATCTTCCCATGGTAAATCATCAACAGACAAAAACTCACGAATTTTCTCATCTGTATGAACAAGTTCAGGAAATGTCGTTGTAGCTGAACTAGATATAGAAAGTGATTCCTCTTGGATCCCATTCATTGGATCAACTTTGGTTGAAGAGGGGTCAGAAAAAGACTGTACAGCCTGGTACGCAATTTCAAATGGACTCAAAGGCATCACGCCATCAAATGAATCTATCTCGGATTCTGAAGGAATAATCCAAGGATCATCAAACATAACAGTGTCTGACGAAATCATATGAATAGTTGCAGTAGAAGGCGATACGTTAGGAGGAGGAAAGGAAAAAGTTCCTATTAAACCAGATTCTTTAATCAAACCTACTCCAACATCCTTATAAGGGATAGCCGTTTTACCAACATGCTGGATTGTTTCTGTAGAGGCTGGGTCGGACGAAAAATAAGTTAACTGATCTATTGTCACGATCTTTCCTTGATATGGAAATTTTATGAGTCGAAAGACCGAAGAGACAACAACAGTCATAGCATAAGACCAACTACGACCCAGTAGAAGGTTGTAATCTAGAGGGGCATCAACCACTTCCACATCTAGATTAACGATTTTTCCTTCAACCCCTATGGGTAAATCCTGCAAAATACCATAAGGTTGAAAACCTCGACCATCAAAAGCTTTTAGAATCATCGGAGATTGGTTAAGTGTGGGAGAACCAAGAGATTTCCAACACTGAATCGACATAATACACGTTGAAGATCCCTCATCAATCACAGTACGAAAAATAGGTCTGTTTTTTACTAACACTGGAATCTGGAAAGCCATTTGGTGAGGAAGACGTGGTGTACTATTTTCTAAATAGAAGATTATAAGGTTAGAATCCCGAACATCAACAGCTCCTATGGCAGACAATAACAATTTACGCTGTGCTGGACACGATTGCAGCACTTCCAAAGCCGACATTGCTGAAGGAGAAACAGCTAAATCTTCAACAATGTTGTAATTCTGAGCAGCTCTCGCATGTGGATTGAAAGCTGATTTACGAAGAACACCTTTAGCAGGCGGTTTGATTATCAATTCTGGATTTTGTTTCTCGATCTGTAGCGGACCGGAAACAGGAGGAGTTGTATTTGATGTGTTGGCATTAGAAGACTCTCCTTCTTTGCCATCGACGGGATTCTTAGAACCGTAATCTTGCGATCGCGTCGCAATCCGTACATGAGACATCATCATAATAGGCTCTTCTAAAGTAGTTGAGGAAGAACCAATCATTTTACTATGCTGAATTGGAAAAGGATCCTTCAAGACAGCAGGTTGTTGTGATCCTTTAACGAGTTTTGTAACTTCCTCTCGATATGGACATTCTTTCGTGAAGTGATCTTGTTCACAAATGAAGCAAGGATAGCGAGGTTTACGTTTCTCGTCATTGGATTCTTCTTTATCTGTTTTTTCTTTCGAATTCTTTCTGTTTTTATTCCTCCCCTTCTTTTTACCACCGGATTTTGATTTGGCCGTAGATGTTTCAACGACATGAATGTCGGCGGAAACTTCGGGAGAGGATTCTCCTTTCGGGGAATCAGGTAAAGTTATAATTGGAGAAGAATTCTTTGAGGATTTCTTCTTACTTTTAGAACTAACTGTACCAATCATACCATCAGCGGCATGAGACCCTGAAGGAGTAGCAGCTATTTGACCTTGTTTGGGAAGATCGGGAATTTTCTCATGTAGAGTACCTAACTGCGTATAGACGAGGTCAAGGTACTGAGCCTGAGCAATTACTTTCTCTTCAGTAACAACACCAGCCTTAGCTACGTCTTCAGTGATCTTAGGCAACAATGATTTAACAAACCATTCTGCCAAAATTTGATCCAGAATATAAACTTTCACTAAACGTCGTCTACGTCGCCACTCATGCATATGACCAGAAATATACGTGGACGTAGATTATTTTAGCGAAGTTAATAATTCTGTGCCATTTTCGTATCTGACAGGCAACTGGAAATGAGTTAAGAAAGATGTTGCTAACTGACTGAAATTATGAAACGAGCCTCGTGGCAACTCAATGTACCATTTGGCTGCAAGACCTTTGAGTGTTCTCTGGAAAAGACGTAAGTGAATTGAATCATCAATTATTGAATTAGATGCACACCAAAGGTGATAAGTCATAACATGATTGGATGGATCTTCTCCTGAATTACCTTCAAACTTTGGTATATCACTGGGCAACTTATGAGGCATTGACGGCCAGTTCTGATAATAAAAAATAGGATCATTTGTAAGGCGCGTCAAATCAGGTAAGTCCAAAGTTGCGATAAACGACAATTGACGGTTAGGGTCACGAAAACCTTGAGAAGCCAAAGCAGATCCAGGAGGCGGATACCCAGGATAACTAGGAATCGGATTAGCATTGGGTATTGTATAACCTCCTGGATAACCAGGATGAATCGGACCATACTGAGGTTGTTGATAAGTATAACCAGGGTATGGTTGATAGCTCGGATTCTGAACATAGGGACCGAATTGCGGTTGTCCTTGGTACGGTTGATACGTAAATTGAGGTTGACTCGTAACAACTGTACTTGTACCGGTTTGTCCTGCAGGCATCTGAACTGTAGTCTGAACTGAAGGTCCTGACTGAGGTACAGAGACTTGAGGAATTTGCACAGATACAGGGCTAGCCAAACTCGGGGGTACAGATACTCCAGAAACAGGTGTGATAGGTTGAACAGACGTTGCAGCAGTTGTAGCAGTTTGGGGCGGAGTCTGAGGTGTACTAGGCCCAGCCTGCTGAACTGAACTAGGTGCAGGAGTTTGAATAGTTGGCTGAACAGGTTGCTGATTTGAACCAGAAACCAATGGCTGACCAGGTTGATAAGGTAACTGCACATTAGGCTACAAAGGCTGTTGATATTGGGACGGATCCCACATCATCATTCCGGGGTATTGTCCCGTAGAAGGTTGAACGTAAGGACCAAAACCTGGTTGAACGTAGGGTTGATAATAAGGTAAAGTTCCGGCTCCTTGAACAGATGGTTGACCAGAAGGCTGTTGGTAACCTTGCATTGGGTACTGCCCTTGAGGTTGATAACCTTGAGGCACGTACTGAAGTTGGGGTTGTTGAGGACCTTGAGGAGCATATTGAGTTTGGGGTTGACCTTGAGGAATGTACTGTCCTTGAGGTTGATAACCCTGAGGTATGTACTGTCCTTGGGGTTGCCCCCCAAAATAATATGAATCCACAGTTTGTCCTGGGAAAAAGCTACCTTGAGGTTGTGCCCCGGGTGGTAACTGACTACCTTGAGGTTGCCCCCCAAGCGGTAATTGACTACCCTGAGGTTGCCCCCCAGGCGGTAACTGAGTTCCCTGAGGTTGACCCCCAGAAGGAAACTGAATGCCTTGAGCTTGAGGATTAGGAATGTTACCAGACATCATAAAAACTTGCTCTGCATTCGACGTTTCAATTTTAAGTCCATCAAGACCAGTTGATAACACGTTTTCGATGGGTTGAGGAGCTGCTCCCGAGAAAGTACCAGACAAAGACTGATATCCCGCAGGAACAGAAGGACCACCATGTAAGAACGATTCAGGCGTTTGAGAAAACATGGATGACTCTCCAGCCATAATAGATGACGGATAATATCCTCTGGGTGTAGGATGAAATGGAACTCGAGGTGGATAAAAAGCAAGACCCGGATTCTCTAAAAAATCAGTTAAAGAGAGATACCAGGGATTAGTTCGAATGGGGTTGTAGAAAATAGATTCACGCTCCCTAAGATTTAACGATTGAGGGGAGTTGGGAAGAGATATGTCTTCGTCTAGATTAGTAAGTTCTTCTATAGAAATTAGTCCAGAGGGAAGATTTTCTGTAATGATATTTCTTACCCTAGGTGAACCTGGATCGCTAGAAGTTGGTGAGATAAATCCTGAGGAAGTTTCTAACACAGAATATTCAATTTCAGGTTCAGAGATTTCAGATTCGTCAGATAATTCACCAGAAGGAGAAAAATTTTCAGTAAGTTCGGAAACTGAAATCGGTTCTTGAATATATTCTGTTGTAGGAATTTGATGATCAGGATGTATTACAATAGGAGAGGTTTCAACTTATGTTGATCTAAGTCTACGGCTACTGTGTGGTACCATAGCTCGAAGCCCTTCAAGATGACCTGGTGTAAATTCAGGGGGTTTCCCTTGTATTCTCCGGGATTGTCTCGGCAATTCCGCCACGATGAAAAATTATCTAATCACACGCAAACAAAGAAAAATTTCAATGAAAAACACCTAAATTCTCTAAGAAACAAACAATTGAATCACTCGCTTAAAAAATCTAAGAGTTCAAACCACACACAAACAAGTAACTTTCCGTACTAAAATCACTAGTTGGTGATGAAATCCAACTTAGTAGAGTTTTAACACGAAAAGGGCGGTTGGAACATTTACCCCGACAACCTGCTTAATGAAACAGACTGGCACAAGTTTCTTCACATAACCATCTCGAGTGAAGATAACCCCCCAGAGAGTCCAAGTGAGTCTAGTCGACGTCTGTTCCAGTACAGTGGGATCTTCCCTCCACCGTCACCTTAGGAAAGAATCCTAAAGATTATTGCCTCTAAGGTTACCAACTGAAACAAATATACCTGGGGGAACAGTCTACGATCCGACACACACGCAAGGGCAGAGTAACAAAGCTCAATCCCCTTGAAGGCTCCTTGAACAGAATCCAAGGTTTACCGACAAGTGACCCCTGGCTTCTCAACAATGGTCTATCCGAGGTTTACCGTTTTTAATACGTGTATATATTCTATCGTTCCCAATGAGGAAGGATTGATTACCCCACTGGTTCAGATATGATCTCGTGCTTAACTCCTTTAAGAGGAGCTTCCCAGAGCATACATGCAACAACTGGAATTCTTCCTACCGCAAGATATATCTACTTGTTTGTTTTAGATATCTTGGAGAGTTAATTACTCCCTACTCCAAGATACTAGCCTAAGCTATGTTGGTGATGAGAGTCCTAGAAATAAAAAGATTACTAGATGAATTTTATTTAAGCGTTACTTTTAAGAGCTGTTTCTTAAGTCAAAGGGTGCGGAAATGAAACTTTGAATGATGTGAAGACTCGACTTCCAAAAAACACTAAAATGCACCTATGATGACATTCAATTCTTTTTCCTTTCAATGAACTTTCTATCTAAAGAAAGAGCTAGAGAATGCAATCCTTTAAATTATTTCTTCAAGCATGAAAAATAATTGAAAGAAACTATTTTGTCTTTTCAATAAACTATCAAAGCTCACACGAAAACTGTTTTTCTTTTCCAAACAAAAAGCTACAAAACAATTTTCTTTCGAAAGAAAGCTACAAAAGTAAAACTAATCAAAACTACAAAATCTAATCTTAAGATCTATGATCTAAATTGAGTAGAAGCTTTTTAGATTTTTATGAATGTTCCCCTTAGTTGTTCAGCAAACTAAGAATCTATTCGTTCAGATAACAAACAGATCAAAACACTCAAAATATGTTTTTTCAAAAAATGAAATTCAAAACTTTGAACCAAGTCTTTTCGAAGATTTGCAAAGAAACTAAAAGGCTTAATATCTCAATGTAGGATGTTTTCGCAATCAGGTCGGATTCAAAAGACAAAAAGAGATCAATGTAATCTGAGATACTGCAAATTGTCAAAATTCTGAATCACCACAAAGACCAAGCAAGAAAAACAATCCAATCGGCAAAGTCTTCTAGAAAATCATCAAAACATTAACACTGTTGGAATTCACTCACAATCAATTCTTGATAGACACAATAACCAGTCTGGGCAGAAACCAAAGATCTAAAAATAAACCAGAAAAATGCAAAATTTTAAAAATTTGAGTCAACATGCAGCAGTGTTGGTGGGTCCCGCCTTTGTGTTCTATAAAGATATGTGGCTTCTTGCGCTTGTCAAAGTTATGCGATGCGGTCACAGAAAATTCTAAATGAAAAGAAACTCAAAACACTTCTAAATTTTCAAAACGAGGAAAAACAAATAAAGTACCCAGGACGGTGCTGAATCGTCAAAAAACTGAGAAAATCGTTTCCTCAAGTCAAAAATAAAAGAGAACCAAAAACAACAAGTTCTTCCCCAGTATGGTCGCCATTTTGTTGTGTAGATTAATCCGTCTTGCGGACAAGACCGATCTCTCTAGTACAAAAGGTAACTAGCAACAAACAGCCAATTATACTAATCTCTCTCTAAGCATGTAAGATTCATAAAACACTATATAGGTGTGAGACCTACCTTATGTCCAACGCTTGCTTGATTTTGTTGAAGTCCTTCCCGTGCACTGAAAGAACGTTCCTCGTGAATCTGCAATCACAAACAAGCAAAAAGATTAAGCAGCACATGTATAGACATTATTATAAATCATACTTATCATAATGATCAAGGAATTTATGAAATAAACCATGAATAGACAGTTTAATGAGAGAAATGAGTATATTTGTATTAATTTCAAATGTAGAAAACCTTTACAACATGTGCCTTGATGTTGTGCAGGTCCTCCCGGGGTCCGAAGCAGGAATCTCTTCTACTATGACAAGCATTGCACTCTTTGAACCAAGACAACTAGAAAAGAGTGATTTAACCTCACAGAAAGTCTTAGTTATTTGAGACTGAATCTCAACAGCATTTAACTTCAAATCTCTTAAGATTGAACTCCCTTTGAGGCTACCCAAGGCCTCTTTTTATAGTGGAAAAGAGGAGGTTTCTTGTTCCAAATATGAAGGGATAGAATCCTCCTTCAAATGGATAAGCTCCTTACATCAAGGGGTTAGCTCCATCAAGTGAGGGATGCATGAACCTTTTCAAAGCGTATCCATTCCCGAAAATTCCCGTCTAGAATCTTCTAGAATTCACCTGGAATTCACTTTTATATTCATTTTCTCGCCTTTTTATGTTTTACAGAGGTCCGCACCCATTACACAAAGAACATGCGGTATGGTTCTGCAGGCAGGCTGAGATTTAGGTGCGGGACCGCAGGGAATGCATAGAGAAAGTGCGATACCAATTCTTAGGGGATTTTAAGGATTTTTCTTTGATTTTGAAGCTTGACATGAGGAGCTGATATATTGGACTTGCAAAAGGAGGAAGTATGAGTAATAATGAGCTCATACTCATGGTAAAATGTCAAGGTGACAATTTTTAGTGTAACAAATTGCCCCCTAAAGTGCCAAGTCTGGAATAGATGAAGCTGTGGTCTGTCATATATGAAGAGTGCAGTACTTTATCATTTCAAAGATCATCCTGTGGACACCCCAGTCAGAACTTGTAAAAATATTCAATGCAAAGTATATACATGTATATGTCATCACTGAGGTAGGCATTCCCATACTCAGAATAAAACTAACTATAAACTAACTGAAATCGTTCTGATACAGGAATGATTTTGAATACATCATAGTACAGATATATGTAGACACAGTATGGACGCAGCCATATGTTTATAAATAGTCTACTGTATAGATGACAACAAAATTCCTCGCAGCCTGGATGGTGGAAACTAGATCCAGGGTCTTGATTTCCGCATCTCGAACTAGTACGATTCTATCCATGTGAATAAATGTGTTGAAATCGAACATGGTAGAAACCACTTGATTACCAGTCAATGATGTAAACTGTTAACAAGTGTGAGAGAAACCACCAGTAATGTCAATGGCTCTCAAAGTACTCAGTACAATCCATGAAATGTGAATGAATGAGCTGAAGTCGAACATCTCACGAAATCATTTGATCGAAGGTCAATGATGCAACCTGTCGTCGAAGGCGAGAAACCTGCCATTGAGGCATGCAGATTTCAAGGTACTGACGATTTCTAGATCAACTTCCTAGATAATGTGCTGATGTCGATAGAAAGTGATCTGTCGTAGGTAAACCCACAACACGAAATCATAGATCAAGTTTTGAAAATATATTAGCAAGGACTGACTCAGGGATGGTCAAAGATGGATGACAGATATTTTGCAGATGAATGGTTTTATTTGAACTGTTCTCTTGGACACATAACGACACTGCAGATGGCTTGGTGACAATTGACTCAAAGCTAATACCCAGAAACCGGCTGAAAATTTTCAATGTGGTTTGATTAACTGTTAAGCAAAGGATTTCCCAACCCGGGTGAATATAAGTGTCGTGTCCAAGAGTGGTCGACTGAGTTTTCGGACAATTTTAAAATACAACAAACATGCTCATTTTTCTCTCTTTTCCCCCACCATTTCTGGCAAGTACCTCTTTATTTTTGAAAAGCTTGAGGAGGATAACATTTGCTTGATTATAAGCTCATCCTTCGGATGAGTCCAACTTAGTTTAAAATTCGAACCCTAAGAAGGAGTGGTTCGTTCCTGTTGAAAATTAAACAGGTCCTTTACTGTTAAGTTTTAATGAGTCCAGTATAGGAGAAACTCGGTGTTTTTCAGTTTTAGGGAGTCAGAAGAAAAACTTAAGAAAACTCCATGGGTGTTCTTTTCCGTAAATTTAGTCTCTCGAGCCCGAAAAAGGATAAAATAATGCGGGAGAGAACTCTATTGACCGTATTTAGTCAACGTATACCTTTTTCGTAAATAGTCCATTTCAGTCCGTAAAAGGGGTAAACTTATACTGAAGGGACGATTGTTCATTTACTTTAACGAGTTCGAATAGTCAAGTACTCGGCAATCTTTTCATATTTAGAGAGTCTGAAAAGGGCTTAAAAGAGGACTCCAAGGTTTCGCTTTTTCGTAAAATTTTTGAAAGAGTACGAAAAAGTGATAAAAGTATGCTCTTTGTTGAAAAACGATCATTTCACCTGAAAAATCCTGTTTCTGCACAAAAACTCAAAACATTACACATACCTGTTTAAGATAAGTAAAAATGCTTTCAAAAAATACCCTTTTAAAGTGAAAAATAAACAAATTAAAAATTCATTCATTCAAAAAAACTTATAAAAAGGACTTTTTCTATTTCATTTTTATCGTTCAGTTGCAGAGTGAAAAGTAAAAAGCTTTTGAATAAAAAAGTTCCCGTGAATATTCTGGAAAATTCAACCGTTGGAATCGAAAATCGTTAGCCCCAGGTAATACACGACCTCCTTACCTTGTTTTTCATCCGTTTGAAATTCATTTTTAGGCTTTAGTTTGATTTTTTAGGGAAAAAAATGGTTCAAAAATGCGCCCTCGGGGTCCGCAGGTGGGACACAGGTTACCTGCAGACCCCGATTTTTTCTTAACGGGAAAAAATCGTGGGTACCGCACCCGGCATTCATCCCGCGTGCGGAGCTACGCTCTGTTTACAAAGAGCGGGTGCGGTACCCGCGCGGTCACTTTTAAAACACGGTTTTCTCATTTTTCTGCCAAAATTTTTAAAATGAAATCATTCTAACTTGCCTTATTTTATGTTGCAGGATTAACAAGATGCTTATTTGGTGAGAAAGAGAGCATGAGGAAGTGGATGAAGCTGTAATACTTCATTTTCCCACAAAAAGGGCATTAAACGCATGCAGCTTATACAAATTCTCGGCCATCTCTGGCATGAGGGCACAAGTGGAACTCTTAACATGGTTGGTAGACAGATGGCATGTGGAGGACCAGTGTTTCTTCATTGGTGGCCACCGGCTCGAAATTGAGCTGGAGGATATATACTTTTTGACTGGTTTGTCCAAGAGGGGCGAACAAGTATCCTTGTTTGGGACTAGGCCAGGTGGCCAGACTGTCGCTAGTCTTCAAATCGAATTTTGAAATGATCAGGCAAATCCTCGGGACAAACGGATTGACATAAAACATATCATCCGTCCTGAACTGAAGGTTATAGCATTCACTGTTACCAAACTATGTGGGAGCGCCGCACTACATGTGGCTACTGGTTCCCAAATGCGTGTTGCAATGGACTGTTTTCGCGGCACCATCTTCAACTGGTGTGAAGCTGTGTTGGCCAATATAAAAGGCCAACTTACTAGAGCAAAAACCGGGAAACTAAAAAACTTTGGATACGGATCCATCATCGTTTCTTTTTCTTTGGAGAGGATCCCCCTATTAGCTCCACAAAGTATTGTCGTTGGTACCGGTCGACCTCGAGAACCAAGAATGGTTCGTTGGTCCGCGCTGATGGCCCGTCATGCTATTGAGGGCACTGAGATTGTACGATTCCCTTCTTCATATTTTCGTTGGCTGGATCGCCAACTTTTTGTTATAGAGGATTTTCCGTATGCCGGGATGGATTTCCACGGTGATAGAGAGATGTCTCTCCCAGCAGGGGAACAGTGGGATGATTCAGGTAAAATTATTTTTCAACATTTGCTAAGTGCTAATTTTTTTAATTTTTTATCGTCTTAAAAAACTAATAATCAAAAGTTTTTTGAATACAGATATGGGTCCACAACGACCAGCTCATCTCCAACCTTTTGAGAGGAGACAACCAGTTGCGCCCGCACCAGCCCCAGCAGGCCAATCAGTAGAGATTTTGACTGATTTGGAGCATCATCTAGAGCGCTTGACTCTAGATATACCAGAGACCAGTATAGATGACATTCCTCTCAGGCTACAAAGATATGTGATTGGAGTCCCAGGACCTTTCAGGAGGTTCCTATGCAGGGTGGCCCGAGCAGTTGTTTCTTATCGAGATCATCATCATTGATGGGATGATCGTGTAGACTCATTTTTGTACTTTTGTATTATCATTTTTGCCGATCATAAGGTGTTTCCAACCTATGATTGAAGACGATGTATATTTTTTGAACACACTCCTATGATATATATCACTATTTTGACGGCTATCTGTGTACATATGTGAATGTTGTTTGTTTTACTGCTTTTAATTATTGCAAATGTCTTTTTATCATACTAGAAGAAATCGAATCTGCTAATGTATTTAAATGTCTTGGAATATGCTGATATTCAATATAATCAAACTCACATTCCAAGAGACGAACTCTCAAAAACAACCGTAATAACACTGGATTTCTAATGGTATAAACCCTGTTAAGCTGTAATACAACAAGTTCTGAATCCAACCTTACAATCAAACTCCGAATTCCAAATGATATGGAATCAGATAATAACTCAATCACTGCACTATACTCGGCAATGTTATTTGTTGTTTGACCAAGGCTTACCCCATGCATGGATACTAACTCGTCAGAGGGTGAATAGATAACCCAAGCTGCGGAAGAAATGTTCCGTGTACTACGACAAGCACCATCAGCAAAACCAATGTAGGTTTGAAGAGACGTCGACATCTGAAATATCAAGAGTAAAACTCAGATAAGCAGTCATAGTGACAAAAACACACTTCTAAACTAGGCACACTTTTCTAATCTAAAACACACCAGCAGTAAAGAAATCTAAACTAAAAAAAATCTCCACACCTCGTTTAAGCGTAATATCGCTTTAGATAAAGCCCATTTCTGGGTTTATCCAAAGGGACACCGTCAAAATCTATCAACTCATAGGCCCCTTTTGCTAACTTTCGTTTCACAATGTAAGGACCATGCCACATAGGCACGAATTTCCCAGCTCCTAGCTTGTCATTAGCTTGATCATAAATTAAAACTAGGTCTCCTTCTGAAAAATTTCGAGGGGTCACATTTCTATCATGCTGAGCTTTTATCCTTTTAACATGAGCCTCGTTTTCTATTGCAGCATTTCGTCGATTCTCATCTAATTGGGCTAAGTACAAGAAACGTTTTTCCTCTTCAGACGTAGCTGGAAGTAATTCTATGGCTAATTTTAGTGACGGTATTTCGCATTCAATCGGTAGCACAGCTTCCAAACCGTAGACCAGTTGAAAAGGAGTGAAACTCGTTCATGTTTTAACTGAGGTTCGATATGCCCAAAGCGCTGAAAATAACATGGAATGCCAATTCGTCTTATGAATACCAATAATTCATTTTATCATGGTGACTAAAACTTTATTAATGGCTTCAACCAGACCATTTGCTTGTGGATAGTACGGAGTGGAACTATCGTGGCGTAGGCCAAGTTGTTCTGTTAGTTCAGTCATCATGATATTCCGAAAATGACTTCCATGATCCGTAATAATAGCTTGAGGAACACCGAACCTAGCAATTATATGATTAAATACGAATGTTGCAGCAGTCTTGCCGTCAGCTGAATATGTAGGCATCGCCTCGGCCCATTTCGTAAAATAATCTACTGCGAGAATAATATAGGCATGCCCCCCGACCGAGTGAGGGTTACATGTGATGAAATCGATACCCCATTTTGCAAATGGACCAACAACAATTATAGGGTGAAGAGGAGCGGGTGGCGCGCACATTTTTCTATCAAAAATTTGACAGTTGTGGCATTTCCGAACCGCATAAATGCAATCTTTGAACAACGTTGGCCAGAAATAACCTGCACGCAATATCTTTTGGGCAGTGGCATACCCAGACATATGACCGCCACATGCTCCAGAATGACAGTCATTTAAAACCTTCTCAGCTTCTTCATGAGTTAGACAACGTCGGAAAATAGAATCCGCTCCTCGTCGATAAAGTGTATCACCAATGATATTATATTGTTGGGATTGGAAACGTATTTTCCGTCGCTGAGTTCGTGAAATTTCAGGCCGAAAAGATTGGGTTTGGAGATACACAATAATATCTCCATACCATGGATCAAGTGTACTGATAAGAAACAAAGATTCGTCCACAATGGACTCTTCTGCCACTGTTTCAGTATCAGTAGAGGGGAAATCGCATATCAGTTCCGCAAATACCAAAGATTTCTTTGCCTTGGATTTTTCAAATTCCAAGTCAAATTCCTGCAGGATAACTATCCATTTGGAATATTTGCCCCCTAGCAATTGTTTGGTCAAAATATACATCATGGGGTTGCAATTAGAAATTACTGTGGTTTTACGTAACAAGATGTAATGTCTAAAACGTTGGACAGCTTGAACAGCTGCCAAGGCCAATTTCTCCACATGTGTGTATTTGATTTCAGTCGGATTCAGATTTTGACTAAGATAATAAATCACATGTTCATTGTGAGATTCATCTTCCTGAACTAGTACCATCCCAATGGTGGAATGAGAAGCAGCGAGATACAAAATGTAATCTTGGTTGTAGTTGGGAGGATGCAATAACGGTGCATGGGTCAACGCGTGTTTAAATGCATCAAAAGATCGATCAGCGATCTCGTCCCAAAAGAACGGAATGTCTTGTTTCAACAACCGGGTAAAACCCTTTGCAAGCTCGGCATAGTTCGGAATAAACCTACGTAAAAAGTTTGCTTTCCCCTGCAAACTTTGGAGTTGGCGTAATGTCGAAGGAGGAGGCAATTTAACAATAGCTTTGACCTTCGATGGATCGACACGAATGCCTGATTTCGAGACAACAAAACCCAGTAATCGACCCGATTCTACGCAGAAAACACATTTATGCGGATTCAGCCTTATCCGATAATGCCTACATCTCATAAAAATTGCTCTTAAATGAGTGGGATGATCGGCCCGACGTAATGAATGCGCCAGTAAATCATCTAGATATGGCTGAACGATGTGCTTAATGTCATGAAATGCATAAGACATAGCTCATTGAAAATTTTCTCCAGCGTTCTTGAGTCTAAAAGGTAGTTTACAATAGGCAAACGTTCCCCACGGACAAATGAAAGCTGTTTTAGGTTGATCTGCAGGGAGTATGTTTATTTGATTGTAGCCTGAAAAGCCATCCATGAAGGAAAACAATTCACTACCAGCACAATCATCGATTATCTGATCGATATAGGGAGTTGGATAATTGTCTTTTGGACATGCTCGATTAATATCCCTATAATCGATACATACTCTTATTGTTCCTTGTTTTTTAGTCACAGGAACAATATTCGATACCCAATCCGTTAAGGGAATTGGATAAATGAATCTTGCTCGAAGTAATTTTTCAACTTCAGCTTTTATAGCAGCAGCTTTTCTAGGATGAATTTGACGTAATCGTTGACGAACAGGTTTAGCATCCGGGTAAGTCTTGATTTCATGTACTACGATCGATGGGTCGATTCCTGGCATTTCTTCATAAGACCAGGCAAACACGTCACGGAATTATTGAAATAGGGCTTTATAAGTCTGAATTTCTTCATCTGAACAACAAGCACCTATATGAATGTTTTCAATTATTCTTGGTTTTACTGAAATGTCAATTGGAACCGTTCTAGATATATTTTCCAAATTTAACTCAGAATCAGGACTTTGGAATGGATTCTGAGGTTCCTTGGCATATTCAGCAGTAAAAATTGAAGCGAAATCATTTTCAAAATGATCTAATTCAGGTAAAAATGAAGATCGGTGATGGAGATCTTCCCATGGTAAATCATCAACAGACAAAAACTCACGAATTTTCTCATCTGTATGAACAATTTCAGGAAATGTCGTTGCGTCTGAACTAGAAATAGAAAGCGATTCCTCTTGGATCCCATTCATTGGATCGATTTTGGTTGAAAAGGTGTTGGAAAAAGACTGTACAGTCTGGTACACAATTTCAAATGGACTCAAAGGCATCGCGCCATCAAATGAATCTATCTCGGATTCTGAAGGTAGAATCCAAGGATCATCAGACATAACTGTGTCTGACGAAATCATATGAATAGTTGCTGTAGAAGACGATACGTTAGGAGGAGGAAAAGAAAAAGTTCCTAGCAAACCAGAATCTTTAACCAAACCTACTCCAACATCCTTATAAGGGATAGTCGTTTTACCAACATGCTGGATTGTTTCTGTAGAGGCTGGGTCGGACGAAAAATAAGTTAACTGATCTATTGTCACGATCTTTCCTTGATATGGAAATTTTATGAGTCGAAAGACCGAAGAGACAACAGCAGTCATAGCGTAAGACCAACTACGACCCAGAAGAAGGTTGTAATCTAGAGGGGCATCAACCACTTCCACATCTAGATTAACGATTTTACCTTCAACCCCTATGGGTAAATCCTACAAAATACCAAAAGGGTGAAAACCTCGACCATCAAAAGCCTTAAGAATCATCGGAGATTGGTTAAGTGTAGGAGAACCAAGAGATTTCCAACACTGAATCGACATAATACACGTTGAAGCTCCCTCATCAATCACAGTCCGAAAAATAGGTCTGTTTTTTACTAACACTGGAATCTGGAAAGCCATTTGGTGAGGAAGATGTGGTGTACTATTTTCTAAATCGAAGATTACAAGGTTAGAATCCTGAACATCAACAGCTCCTATGGCAGACAATAATAATTTACGCTGTGCTGGACACGATTGCAGCACTTCCAAAGCCAACATTGCTGAAGGAGAAACAGCTAAATCTTCAACAATGTTGTAATTCTGAGCAGCTATCGCATGTGGATTGAAAGCTGATTTACGAAGAACACCTTTAGCAGGCGGTTTGATTATCAAGTCTGGATTTTGTTTCTCGATCTGTAGCGGACCGGAAACAGAAGGAGTTCTATTTGATGTGTTTGCATTAGAAGACTCTCCTTCTTTTCCATCGACGGGATTCTTAGAACCGTAATCTTGCGATCGCGTCGCAATCCGTACATGAGACATCATCATAATAGGCTCTTCTAAAGTAGTCGAGGAAGAACCAATCATTTTACTATCCTGAATTGGAAAAGGATCCTTCAAGATAGCAGGTTGTTGTGATCCTTTAACGAGTTTCGTAACTTCCTCTCGATATGAACATTCTTTCGTGAAGTGATCTTGTTCACAAATGAAGCAAGGATAGCGAGGTTTACATTTCTCGTCATTGGATTCTTCTTTATCTGTTTTTTCTTTCGAATTCTTTCTGTTTTTATTCCTCCCCTTCTTTTTACCACCAGATTTTGATTTGGCCGTAGATGTTTCAACGACATGAATGTCGGCGGAAACTTCGGGAGAGGATTCTCCTTTCGGGGAATCAGGTAAAGTTATAATTGGAGAAGAATTCTTTGAGGATTTCTTCTTACTTTTAGAACTAACTGTACCAATCATACCATCAGCGGCATGAGACCCTGAAGGAGCAGCAGCTATTTGACCTTGTTTGGGAAGATCAGGAATTTTCTCATGTAGAGTACCTGACTGCGTATAGACGAGGTCTAGGTACTGAGCCTGAGCAATTACTTGCTCTTCAGTAACAACACCAGCCTTAGCTACGTCTTCAGTGATTTTAGGCAATAATGATTTAACAAACCATTCTGCCAAAATTTGATCCGGAATATAAACTTTCACTAAACGTCGTCTACGTCGCCACTCATGGATATGATCAGAAATATACGTGGACGTAGATTGTTTTAGCGAAGTTAATAATTCTGTGCCATTGTCGTATCTGACAGGCAACTGGAAATGAGTTAAGAAAGATGTTGCTAATTGACTGAAATTATGAAACGAGCCTCGTGGCAACTCAATGTACCATTTGGTTGCAAGACCTATGAGGGTTCTTTGGAAAAGACGTAAGCGAATCGAATCATCAATAATTGAATTAGATGCACACCAAAGGTGATAAGTCATAACATGATTCGATGGATCCTCTCCTGACTTACCTTCAAATTTTGGTATATCACTGGGCAACTTATGAGGCATTGACGACCAGTTCTGATAATAAAAAATAGGATCATTTGTAAGGCGTGTCAAATCAGGTAAGTCCAAAGTTGCGATAAACGGCAATTGACGGTTAGGGTCACGAAAACCTTGAGAAGCCAAAGCAGATCCAGGAGGCAGATACCCAGGATAACTAGGAATCGGATTAGCATTAGGTATCGTATAACCTCCTGGATAACCAGGATGAATCGGACCATACTGAGGTTGTTGATAAGTATAACCAGGGTATGGTTGATAGCTCGGATTCTGTACATAGGGACCGAATTGCGGCTGTCCCTGGTACGGTTGATAAGTAAATTGAGGTTGACTCGTAACAACTGTACTTGTACCGACTTGTCCTCCAGGCATCTGAACTGTGGTCTGAACTGAGGGTCCTGACTGAGGTACAGAGACTTGAGGGATTTTCACGGATACAGGGATAACCGAACTCGGGGCTACAGATACTCCAGAAATAGGTGTGACAGGTTGAACAGGCGTTGCGGCAGTTGCAGCAGTTTGGGGCGGAGTCTGAGGTGTACTAGGCCCAGCCTGCTGAACTGAACTAGGTGCAGGAGTTTGAATAGCTGGCTGAACAGGCTGCTGGGTTGAACCAGAAACTAAAGGCTGACCAGGTTGATAAGGTAACTGCACATTAGGCTGCAAAGGCTGTTGATATTGGGATGGATCCCACACCATCATTCCGGGGTATTGTCTCGTAGAAGGTTGAACGTAAGGACCAAAACCTGGTTGAACGTAGGGTTGATAATAAGGTAAAGTTTCGGCTCCTTGAACAGATGGTTGACCAGAAGGCTGTTGGTAACCTTGCATTGGGTACTGCCCTTGAGGTTGATAACCTTGAGGCACGTACTAAAGCTGGGGTTGTTGAAGACCCTGAGGAGCATATTGAGTTTGGGGTTGACCTTGAGGAATGTACTGTCCTTGAGGTTGATAACCCTAAGGTATGTACTATCCTTGGGGTTGCCCCCCAAAATAATATGGATCCACAGTTTGTCCTGGGAATTTGATGATCAGGATGTATTACAATAGCAGAGGTTTCAACTTCTGTTGATCTAAGTCTACGGCTACTGTGTGGTACCAGAGCTCGAAGCCCTTCAAGATGACCTGGTGTAAATTCAAGGGGTTTCCCTTGTATTCTCCGGGATTGTCTCGGCAATTCTGCCACGATGAAAAATTATCTAATCACACGCAAACAAAGAAAAATTTCAATGAAAACACCTAAAGTCTCTAAGAAACAAACAATTGAATCACTCACTTAAAAAATCTAAGAGTTCAAACCACACACAAACAAGTAACTTTCCGTACTAAAATCACTAGTTGGTGATGAAATCAAACTTAGTAGAGTTTTAACACGAAAAGGGCGGTTGGAACAGTTACCCCGACAACCTGCTTAATGAAACAGACTGGCACAAGTTTCTTCACAAAACCATCTCGAGTGAAGAGAACCCCCCAGAGAGTCCAAGTGAGTCTAGTCGACGTCTGTTCCAAGTACAGTGGGATCTTCCCTCCACCGTCACCTTAAGGAAGAATCCTAAAGATTATGGCCTCTAAGGTTACCAACTGAAACAAATATACCTGGGGGAACAGTCTACGATCCGACACACACGCAAGGGCAGAGTAACAAAGCTCAATCCCCTTGAAGGCTCCTTGAAATAATCCAAGGTTTACCGACAAGTGACCCATGGCTCCTCGACAATGGTCTATCCGAGGTTTACCGTTTTTAATACGTGTATATCTTCTATCGTTCCCAATGAGGAAGGATTGATTACCCCACTGGTTCAGATATGATCTGGTGCTTAACTCCTTTAAGAGGAGCTTCCCAGAGCATACATGCAACAACTGGAATTCTTCCTACCGCAAGATATATCTACTTGTTTGTTTTATCTATCTTGGAGAGTTAATTACTTCCTACTCCAAGATACTAGCCTAAGCTATGTTGGTGATGAGAGCCCTAGAAATAAAAAGATTACTAGATGAATTTTATTTAAGCGTTACTTTTAAGAGCTGTTTCTTAAGTCAAAGGGTGCGGAAATGAAACTTTGAATGATGTGAAGACTCGACTTCCAAAAAACACTAAAATGCACCTATGATGACATTCAATTCTTTTTCCTTTCAATGAACTTTCTATCTAAAGAAAGAGTTAGAGAATGCAATCCTTTAAATTCTTTCTTCAAACATGAAAAATAATTGAAAGAAACTATTTTGTCTTTTCAATAAACTATCAAAGCTCACACGAAAACTCTTTTTCTTTTCCAAACAAAAAGCTACAAAAAGATTTTCTTTCGAAAGAAAGCTACAAAACTAAAACTAATCAAAACTACAAAATCTAATCTTAAGATCTATGATCTAAATTGAGTAGAAGCTTTTTATATTTTTATGAATGTTCCCCTTAGTTGTTCAACAAACTAAGAATCTATTCGTTCAGATAACAAACAGATCAAAACACTCGAAATATGTTTTTTCAAAAAATGAAATTCAAAACTTTGAACCAAGTTTTTTCGAAGATTTGCAAAGAAACTAAAAGGCTTAATTTCTCAATGTAGGATGTTTTCGCAATCAGGTCGGATTCAAAAGACAAAAAGAGATCAATGTAATCTGAGATACTGCAAATTGTCAAAAGTTTGAATCACCACAAAGACCAAGCAAGAAAAACAATCCAATTGGCAAAGTCTTCTAGAAAATCATCAAAACATTAACATTGTTGGAGTTCACTCACAATGAATTCTTGATAGACACAATAACCAGTCTGGGCAGAAACCAAAGATCTAAAAATAAACCAAAAAAATAAATCTAGAAATTTTCTAAAATTTTAACAGGGTCCGCATGCAACCAGTGTTGACAGGTGCGGTTCCGCACTGTGTTCTATAAAGAACGTGCGAAACTGCCCGCACTGTCAAAGTTATGCAGAGTGTGGTCCTAGAAAAAATTCTAGAAAAACTCAAAACACTTCTAAATTTTCAAAAACAGAAAAACAAATAAAGTACCCAGACAGATGTGAATCAATCAAAAACCAGAAAAACCGTTTCCTCAAGTCAAAAATAAAAGAGAACCAAAAACAACAAGTTCTTCCCCAGTGGAGTCGCCATTTTGTTGTGTAGATTAATCCATCTTGCGGACAAGACCGATCTCTCTAGTACAAAAGGTAACTAGCAACAAACAGCCAATTATACTAATCTCTCTCTAAGCATGTAAGATTCATAAAACACTATATAGGTGTGAGGCCTACCTTATGTCCAACGCTTGCTTGATTTTGTTGAAGTCCTTCCCGTGCACTGAAAGAACGTTCCTCGTGAATCTGCAATCACAAACAAGCAAAAAGATTAAGCAGCACCTGTATAGACATTATTATAAATCATACCTATCATAATGATCAAGGAATTTATGAAATAAACCATGAATAGACAGTTTAATGAGAGAAATGAGTATATTTGTATTAACTTCAAATATAGAAAACCTTTACAACCTGTGCCTTGATGTTGTGCAGGTCCTCCCGGGGTCCGAAGCAGGAATCTCTTCTAGTTTGACAAGCATTGCACTCTTTGAACTAAGACAACTAGAGATGAGTGATTGAACCTCACAGAAAGAGTGATTTAACCTCACAGAAAGTCTTAGTTATTTGAGACTGAATCTCAACAGCATTTAACTTCAAATCTCTTAAGCTTGAACTCCCTTTGAGGCTACCCAAGGCCTCTTTTTATTATGGAAAATAGGAGGTTTCTTGTTCCAAATATGAAGGGATAGAATCCTCCTTCAAAGGGATAAGCTCCTTAGATCAAGGGGTTAGCTCCATCAAGTGAGGGATGCATGAACCTTCTCAAAGCGTATCCATTCCCGAAAATTCCCGTCTAGAATCTTCTAGAATTCACCTGGAATTCACTTTTTATCTTCAATTTCTCGCCTTTTTATGTTTTACAGAGGTCCGCACCCATTACACAAAGAACGTGCGGTATGGTTCCGCAGGCAGGCTGAGATTTAGGTGCGGGACCGCAGGGAATGCATAGAGAAAGTGCGATACCAATTCTTAGGGGATTTTAGGGATTTTTCTTTGATTTTGAAGCTTGACATGAGGAGCTGATATATTGGACTTGCAAAAGGAGGAAGTATGAGTAATAATGAGCTCATACTCATGGTAAAATGTCAAGGTGACAATTTTCAGTGTAACAGGTCCCGACCGGGTGGTTTTCCCCAATGTTTGAAGCAGAGATTTTCAAGGCTTCAACATTTTTGGCGCTAGAAGGAGGGCATGAGCTATGAATGGCAAGTAAATCTTTACCCACAAGCCATTCTGAGAGCAAAACACCCTCATTAACTTCTTCAATTTCTTTTGAAATACAAAATCCTATAGAAGAAATTGCGAAGAATATTCATACACCCACTACCAAAATCTCAATACATTCAGACAATCAAAATCCTCAGTCTCCTGAAGTTCAAGATTTAATTCATAAATTGAAAGGATTCTCATTATCTCTAGAAGAGTCTGAAATATCTGAAGGTAGTGTAACTTCAAAATTTGTTTCTTCGAAACCTCTTACTAGGCTTCAAAGTGAAAAACTTGGTATTTCTCTAAAAGAATTCCCTTTACCTAGTAGAGTTAAGACAAGAAAAACTCAATCGGAATCCGTAAGTGATATAATTTCAACATCTAATATTCAAATACCTGTTTTCGAAATCCCAACTCAACAAAGTACATTTGTTTCCACATCATCTCCTCAATCATCATCAATCTCAACATCATCTATTCCAACAACATCTATTCAAACACCACCAGTTTCTACTACTCCTCCAATAGTTGTTCCAATAATGGCTAGACCATGGGCTACTCTAGGGGCAGTCAACATGGCTGCATCTTTACATGATTTACCAGACAATCCTGGAAAATGGCTTCCAAAATTTAGTCCAGATCTTAACATTCAAGCTGAAGAACATATTAATAATTTTATGCTGGCTATAAATTTGAATGGAGTCACACATGAAGATGTTGTAGTCAGAATATTCCCTTATACTCTTCAAGGAGCAGCAGGATCATGGTACTTTTCATTACCTTCGGGATCCATAACAAGTTGGGCTATTTTTGCAGATCATTTTTTAACCAAATTTGGAGATGACAGATCAATAGCTACTTTAATCAACGATCTCTCAAATTTGAAAGCAGAACCCAAGGAACCCATTAAAGAATTCAACGCTATATTCAACAAACTTTTGAACAAAATTCACACAGATTAAAAGCCTAGTGAACAAGTTAGAAGTGAATGGTACATAACTACCTTACCCTCAAACATAGCAATTTTTGTAGACAGAGTTGAAAAACCTACATTAGCCGAGAACATGAAAGAGGCTATTGTAGTAGAAAAACAAATTATTTCTCTAGAAAAGAAAAATGCTATTAAGGAAAGGAAATCAAAGAAATTCAGCTTCAAAGATGATTCAAAGAAAAAGGCCAAAAATCCATACGACATGGAAGGTTTACAGAAAGTTCTTAAAACCATGTCAAATGAAATGGTTGAAATTAAAAAACAAGTAGCTGAAACTTCTACCAAGAAACCATTCCAAAATTTCAGAAGAAACCAAGTTGAATCTAAACCTCCTAATGCAATCTCTAATGCAGAATCAGAAGAAGAAGAAGAAGAAGAAGAAGATACATCTTTAGTATCATATGAGGAAGATGAGAATGAAGAAATAGCTGAATTGCATGGAATGTGGGATTTTATTCTCCCTAATTCTGATAATGAAGAAGCTATGCCTGTAAGTACTAGGAGTAAATCTATATTGGAACCAGTGCAAACAGTTCCTAAAAAGAAAATTACAACTCCAAGTACCAAAGACAAATCCCCTGTAAAGAAAACTTCTCCATTACCTACTCAAAATCAGCCATCTGCTTCCAATCCTCCTACATCAACAACAAATACTTTAGTGGTGTCAAATCCTATGGAATACAACATTGTCGAGGACATGAAAAAGATCAAAGCCAACATTTCCTTACATGAACTCAGCAAACTAAAACACCAGCAGAAGTTGCTATTGAAAGAATTAAACGCTACACCAATTGCTCCTTTACCAAGTAGTGTAGTTTCGAAAGCGGCTAGGGGAGCTGGTAAGCCACCAGATAAGGTAGATGCTACTGATACTGTGCTCATTGGAGAAAAGTCAAATTCTCAAACTCCTCCTTTTCTTTTGACTTATGAGATGTAGAATAAAAATCTGCACAATTGTTTGATTGATTCTGGAGCCTCCTCCAATATAATGCCTACTTCTGTCTGTGCCAAATTGAATATAGAACCACAGAAATTAGCAGTTCATATCGTTCAATTGGATCGCTCTAAAGTTCAAGTTGTATGAGAAATCAATTTAGTTACTATCAGATTAGCTTCTGATCCTAGGATTGTCCAAAGAATTGATATTTTGATTGCTGATATTCCTGAATTCTATGGATTAATTTTAAGCAGGGACTGGTATGCGAAACTTAATGGTTATATCTCAACTGATTATTAACATATGTGGCTTCCCTACAAAGGGAAACCAAATCAAATCAAAATTGAACGAGAAAAACATATGACGCATACTGTCACTGAATTCGAACAACCTAATGAGCCTGTGGAATTCAACAACAATATTCTTGGAGGTTATTCTGCTGAATCATTTCTTGGAAACTTCGAAGCACCTCAATCACCTTTTTCTGTAAATACTTTTGTTTCTCAAATAGAAAATTTTTCACAATCTGATTCTTCCAGAATTGTAAATATTTCTAATGTAATTGTAGATAAGTCAGTAGATAAATCTTTATTTTGGTCGTTATATTTTGATGGATCAAAGTCTAGTGATGGAGCTGGAGCAGGATGCATCTTAATTGATCCATATGGAGAGAAAACCATGTTGTCATGTAGGTTAGAATTTGAGTTTACAAACAATACTGCAGAATATGAAGCCTTGGTTCAAGGACTTTATAAAGCTATAGGGTTAGATGTTAAACACTTGAAAGTCTTTGGTGATTCCGAAATTGTCATAAAAAAAGTTAGGAATACTATTCATTGCCTTTGAGGACATCTTAAACACTATCAAATCCTAGTACAAGATCTCACCACTCATTTTTTAGCATTCAATATTTCTCCTATTCCTAGGAATCAAAATACATCAGCTGACTTGTTAGCTAATGTTGCATCTAAACTCCTTCCTGCTGAAGATTGCAGTCCTGGTAGGTTTTCTGTAGAATTGATTTTTATTCCATCTGTCCCAGATAATGTTATAAATTGGAGAGTATTCTATCATGATCAAGATATTTTAAATTTCATGACTTCAGAGAAATCATATGATGAGAAAATTATTGACGAAGATGATCATGATTTTCAAATTGCCTCAAAAGGTAATGAAAATCCCATTCCAAAATCTGTTGTTAAATTAGAGGATTTATATGACATTAAAGACAGATTCAAGAAATTCACTAATGCTAAACTTCAAAGTTCCACTTTGAAGTTTGAATTAGTAAATCTTGGTTCTGATTCTAAACCTCAAAACATTAACTTAGGACTCAATTTAACACCAGAGGAAAGGAATGCATTCATTAAACTTCTGAACAAATATAAAAACGTTTTTGCTTGGAATTATGATGATTTAAAAACGTATGATACTTCGGTTATTCAACACACAATTCCAATGCTTCCTGATATTAAACCTATTCAACAGAAGTTGAGAAAGATTCATCCAAATCTCGAAAGTCAAATCAAATCAGAACTTAATAAACTTTTAAAAGCCAAAATCATTTTTCCTGTCAGGCACTCCAATTGGGTTTCCAATATGGTACCTGTCAGGAAGAAGAATGGTGATATAAAAATCTGTATTGATTTTAGAAATTTAAACAAGGCATGTTTAAAAGACAATTTCCCATTTCCAACCATGGAATAAATACTTCAAAAAGTAGCTGGTTCTGAACTTATGTCATTTCTTGATGGATTTTCAGGCTATAATCAAGTTTTAGTTCATCCAGATGACAGATTGAAAACAACTTTCAGAACAAAATGGGGAACTTATGCTTATCAGAAAATGCCTTTTGGTCTAATAAATGCAGGAGCGACTTTCCAAAGAGCCATGGACATAACATTTAAAGGTATGATCAATAAATCAGTTGTTGTTTATCTCGATGACATAACAGTATTTTCAAAAAAGAGAGCCAATCATCTACATGATTTAAAGCAAATATTTGAAAGATGTAGAAGGTTTTGTATTTCCTTAAATCCAAAGAAATATTTCTTTGCTTTGGATGAAGGAAAACTCTTAGGATTTGTTGTGTCAAAAGATGGTATATATATTGATCCAGATAGAGTGAAAGAAATTTTTGATATTTCTTTACCTCATAACAAAAAATACATGCAATCATTTCTTGGACAGATCAATTTTGTTAAAAGATTCATTCCTGATTTTTCTTTAATTGTTTTACCTATGCAAAATATGATCAAGAAGAATTCAGTATTCAAATGGGGGCATAAAGAGAAAGAAGCCTTTGAGGAAATCAAACAAGCGATCATTAATGCACCAGCATTGAATACCCCAGATTTTTCTAAAGATTTTACTTTGTATACTTTGGCCACCGAAACATCCTATGCAGCTGTTTTAACACAGCTCAATGATCAGAAAATTGAAGCACCAATTTCTTTCTTTAGCTCAAATCTGCAAGGAGCTGAGCTTAATTATTCCGATGTTGAAAAACAAGCCTTTGTCGTGTTTAAATCAATCAAACATTTCAGACCTTTTCTCTTGAAAACACATACAAAAATCATTGTCCCATTCTCTGCAGTGAGGCAATTATTAATTCAAAAAGAAGTAGGAGAAAAGAGAGCTAACTGGGTTACAGCTTTGCAAGAATATGACATTGATATTAAACCTGCTAAGATTGTTAGAGGACAAGGTTTTTGCAGATTATTGGCAGGAGCTCATAACATACCAGAAAATCAAGACTCAAATAAAGATATTCAAGTAAGTCAGATAAGTGTTACAGACTATGAATCTCAGTATGTTGATCTTATCTATTACTTGAAAAATGGGTATGCTCCTTCTAATCTCAGCTATAAGAGAAAACATGCTTTAAGGTTAAAGGCTATTAAATATGAGATCATTGATAATGTGTTATTCAGAAAAAATTATGATTCAATCTTATTAAGATGTCTTGAAAAGACTGAAGTTGAAAAGGTTTTGCAGGAATTGCATGATGGACCAGTAGGAGGTCATTTTGGAGGTGATACCACAGCTCACAAAATAATTCGTGTTGGTTATTACTGGCCTACCCTGTTTAAAGATACGCATGATTACGTAAGGAAGTGAAGAATTTGTCAAAATGCAAGTGGAAGACAAAGGAAACCAGCTTTTCCTTTGCAACCAATGACTATTGAGCAACCATTCGAACAATGGGGGCTTGACATTATTGGTGAGATAGTACCTCATTCTTCCAAACAACACAAGTACATCCTTACTGCAACTGATTACTTTACAAAATGGGTAGAGGCAATCCCGTTGAAGGTAGCCAATTCTGATGCAATTATTGATTTCATAGATCAATTCATCATAACCAGGTTTGGTGTACCTAACGCTCTAGTCTTTTATAATGCATCTTACTTCTCTGGAAATAGTTTAATAGAATTTGCAGTCAAAAGAGGTTTTAAATTAAAGTATTCAGCAAATTATTATCCACAAGGTAATGGTTTCGCTGAATCCACTAACAAAAACCTTATCAAAATCATTAAAAGGACCATTGATCAAAATCAAAATAATTGGCACAAGTCTTTAATCTTTGCATTATGGGCTGATCGTATCACTGAAAAAGCTTCAATAGGAACTTCACCTTTCAATTTAGTTTATGGAAAAGAAGCTGTGATACCATCAAATTTATCTCTTCCATCATTAGCCCTAGTGCAATTTATTGAAGAAAATCCTTCTTCATCCATTCAATTGAGATATGATCAAATCCTTAAACTAGAAGAAGATAGAGATAAAGAAAAAATTATTCATGAAAAACATCAACAACTTGTAAAATCTTCTTTTGATGCAAGTTCTACCGGCTCAAAAATTTTGTCAATTGGTGATCTTATTCTGAAATGGGATAAAGCACACGAAGAAAAAGGTAAACATACCAAGTTTCAGAAAATGTGGCTTGGATCATTTCAGATCATTGAAAAGATAGGCTCAAATACATTCATACTCCAAGATCTAACAGGTAAGAGAGAATCTCTTCCTGTAAATGGGCTTATCTTGAAGAAATTCTTTTCATAAGGAGGTAACCCCTTCTTAAACTGTACATATTCCTTTCTGCAAAGTTTTTGATTGTTTTTGCAAATAAAAGTTGTTAATAGGTCTATAATTGATTGTTTACTATTTAGGAAAATTTCTTAGAAAAAATATTATAAATATTTATTTTTTGTAAATAATAATTTTTAAAGGAATGATCACAGTTTTTGGATAGTTTAAAATAAGACGTTAAACTTTGAAAGATTATTTCAATCATTTGCATGACCTTTTGAAAATTTGAAGAGAATGTAAATCATTATAAGTTTATTGAGCAGAGAAAGGTTATCCATAAAAGTAAAGATTTTTTCAAAGTTTTGGAACTCAAAAAACTCTGAAAAATTGTCATCCATTGATTCTTAAAGATAAAACTATTTCACCCCATCCATTTAAGTTGTGATTTTTTAGAATGTATTTCTAAGAAATTATATAAAAATTTAAGAGATAAGAGGTCTCATTATGAGCTGACTTACCATGTTCATAAGGAGTAATAAGACTGACATTACCAATACTGCATACAAAAACAGGGTAATGGCTTATAAATATAAGACAAGGGGTCTCATCACGAGCCAACTTGTTCAGTTTAATTATAACTAGTGAATGGCATTGTTATTAACTGGCTACCAAACCAGAACAATGGCTCTTAAAGAATAAAATAAGTAAAAGACAAAAACACGAGATAATAGGTCTTATGAATTTATCTTTTAAAAAGTCATAATTTTAGTTGGATGGGATAATGAATAGTTAATGGTTTAAAGGTAACCCTATCGAGACTATGAACGTTTGCTGGCAGCAGAGGCAATACCTATGGCAATAGAGTATATTATAAAACCAAAACTTGGAGAAATCCACTTACTTCATTATTAACACCAATCAAAGCTTGAGATAACCCAAAATGATTTTGTTCTTAAGCAATTAGAAAGAAATTGTGAATGATTTTTTTTATTTCTTTTTCATAGTTACATTTTATTTGAATTATCCTAAGATAGTTTTCATTATCTTTAAAAATATTTACTTACTAAAGATATAGTGTTCATTTTATTTTTTCAGAGATAACTGTTTCTTTTAGTGAATCGCCAATTGTTGTGACCAGCAACAACCCCCCTTTTATTTAATATTAGTAATAATGCTAAATAAATGGGAACCCTTAGTTAAAAAATCCAAAAAATCAATTAGGATTTGTTTTCCTTTTTAAATAAAACTTTATATCATAAATTTAGAGAAATCCCTTAGAAAGAACATTAAGAATCACTTAAGTTTATGATAGATTACAATAAAATTGTTCTTTAAACAAAATAGCGCATCCATCGCAAAATGGTATATATCTTTTATAAAACTGAAAATGCGATTTTGAGCTTTTGCGATAATGCGATCCCAAAAAGCCTATACAATAAACATATTGGTCGCAGATCGCATAGCGCAGAAAACAGAAATGATAAACGAATACCTTTTGCACTATTTACAATTTTGTGCTTTTGTGATTTTGCGATGTGCGCTTTTGCGCTATTTCACAATTTGCGCTTTTGCGCTATTTTTAAAATTGCGATGATTTCATTTTGCGATATTTCGATATTGTGACATTGTGATATTGCGATATTGCACAGCAAATCGCAGATCGCAATGTCGCAGATTCATAAAAGTGTGTTGTTCAAAGACAATCTTCCCATATATCAAATCTGTTATGCGCTTTAATGATTGGATTAAATGATTGGATTGACAATTAATGATAAATGAGATTTTGTTTTGATTGAAAGTAATTTCACGATTATAATAATATATTTCATCCGCCTTCACATTTAAAATAGTCTCATCACCTTTCTCATGCCATTACTCTCATTTAACTCGTAAAACGCAGGCACGAAGGAGCAAACGTCTATACAAAGCTTTCACTAAACACTATGGGTAAGAAAGAGAAGAGCTCAAATTCTGAAAACAGAGAAATGGCTTCACTGTATACAGACACCTCTTGCAATAAGGATGCCGGTATATCCACTTGAGAAGGAATGTATAATTTGTTAGAAGAAGAAAATCCTGTGGTGATGAAAGTTGTGCCTATAGCAGGTTCTAGTAATACGTCTGAAGCAACCCTCAAAGAACTGGCTTGTTCATTTCTCCATAGGATAGCGGCAAGGCCAAGGATTCTCCCATATACGGACATGGTGAAATGGGTGTTGGACAACACCGATATTTCAGACAGACAATTTAGAACTCCAGCGCAAGAGCTAATCAGGTCATTCACCACGGAAGATTTGAAGCTGATGTATCAGTTGCTAGAGACTCAGGTGACATATAATAAACAATTCATGGAAGATTTTTCCAGAAAACATGCGAATTTGTCAGAATGCACATAGGAGTGGACCAAAAGAGATGAACCATTGAAGAAAAAAAAACACGGACAGACAGTACCAAAAAAGAATGTTTTAGACGTTGTTCACAAAGTTCGATATCTAATTGGGCAATTTGACACAGTTTCTACCACAAGATAGGGTATGTGAGTTTGCCAAATTATCCCCTATAGAGCTTTTAGAAGTGACTGAAAAAGCTGTTGGAGATCAGGAGCTCTCAGGGAAACATAAAACTCTTATTGAGATAAGTCGGGAGTTGAAGAGACTTGAAATAACTATAAAACAAAATGAAGAAACAATGACCAAAATCAAGGCACTTAATGTTGAGCAAGAAAAAGAAGTGGGGCGTGTTCGGCAAAGAGAAAAATTACTGCGAAAGATCGAATCTATAAAGAAGAAACTACCTTGGCTGAAGTATTATAAAAAAGAAACAAAAGGAAAAAGGAGAAAATGGCAAAGCAAAGTTAAGATGAAATTGCGAAATTAATAACGGAGCAAAAAGCTCCAATAGAGGAGAATGCACAAATCAGGAGGGCAGAAAAGGCAGCAGAGGAGGCAGCTACAGCGGCAAACACTCTTACGGATTGTGTAAATGATAATTTACACAAAGCTAATTTTATTTCAGAAATTGTTCCAGGATATCTCCCACAGGCTCATCAACTGCAAACAGAATGGAGGCAAAAGGCAGAAGAAAGAGTGAAATCAATCCAAGGGCTGACCAGATTAAATTGGGACTCATACTGGACATACTTGGTGAAGCCACACAGTCAGCACAGTGCGCTTAATTGTATCATCAATTCTACAGATAATATTGCGCTTACACTTGCCGACTCTGTATTTTCAGGACAGTTGAATTCTGAAGTCGGTCAACCGCATCTTCTCAAAACTATGCTAGATGCCTGCAAGTTTAAAGATCAAGTTCATAGATATTTAGATTTAGTTTTAATTTTACTGTAGTTTAGCCTAGGAAAAGGACGGTCATTGAACCGAATCCTTAATTTTTGTAATAGACTATTTTTAGGTTTAGCTAAGTAGTATTTAAACCCTTCTCATGCATTTAGAGAAGGGTCCTGGATCTTAATATTTTTTGACTTTGAGATTACATTTCTGTACTCCATTGTCTTATATATTTTTAAAAAGATCACATCTGGTGATTTTTATGCGGAATTATCTTTGAAGTGTTGCATTTCTGTACCTTGGAATTTGATTTTGCATCAGAGTTACTGGATTAGAGTATCAGATTTCATTTGAAAGTCTTCAAGATGAATAAGGTATTTCTATCTGTTCATTGTTGATTTCTTTTGTCTTATGATATTCGCTTTAAAATTGCTATCATTTATATATATTTGGTTTTCACAACGTTTCTTTTTATATATCATTTCTGAGTATAATTGAAACGTCATCTTTCGTTAAGTATATATAGATGGTATACAATGATGAATGCAATATGTTAATACAACTCTGTTTAATTTCTTAAACAAAGTTATCTTTATTTTTTTCTGCACATTTCAATTTATATAATAATATATTTTTATGGTTATTGTTAAATTGGAACAATCTTAAGTTGTATTCACATATAATTACCCGGGTTAGTGTTAAAATTTCTTTATCAGTATTTAGTTTAAATTAAATAGTTTTATTTCAGTCAATTTAGTCTCATTTTCACCCATCCAAATCAATCCATCACCAACCCATTTAGTTATAAGGAAACTGGTCCTTTAAATCCAGTCGGAGCCACCATACCAAATGGAAAAGGAGTTGTCCTAAGGTCCCGACTGGGTGGTTTTCCCCAATGTTTGAAGCAAAGATTTTCAAGGCTTCAACACAGTGAAAGGACAATCAAATTATCGTTTCAGTCACCTACACTCAGTGATAAAAAATATGAAAAACATGTTGTTGAGTTCCAAGATCGAAACCAAAGGTGATTATAAAATTGTTGTTGTGAAAATGAGTATTTCAAGCTTCAGGAACAAAGGGAAAGGACACTTCAGCATTTTATGGCACCTGTAAATCAAAAGTGGGCAAAGAAATTAAAGGGCATTGTTTCAATTCCATAATGCATGTCAAAATAATGTTGTGATGGTGTTGCCTTTTGTTTTTAGTCTCAAAAGGTGTCAAAAGAAAACATATCAATCCCCCAATATTAAAAAAGGTCAAGTTCATCATGTCGGTCACCTGTACAGAAAAACAGTGTAAAAGAGTCAGTGAAAGAGGAAAATGGACTAGAAGCATTAAGAAGTGTTTTACAAAAGTAAATCAAACACCACAACCCATATAATTCATTTCATACTTCATATAAATCATTTATACCTTTCAGAGATTTTTAAGCTTCAAAGAGAAAGGAAAATTTTAGTTTTCAGGTCAAATTCGGGCAAGTTTGCCCGACGCTGTGTGCCTGCCAGTTTCTCCTTTGTTTTTGAACAACTACGCTACGCGCCTGGAGGAAGGCATTGCACGCCTTCCCGAAAGACCCGACAAGCCTGAGAAGGAGCCCTTGCGCTGCGCACCTAGCACACAATGCCCGCCCTCACTTGTTTCTCGCCCGACAGGCCCAAAAAAAACCATACACGCTGTGCGTGCAACCCGACCTGACACACTGTGCACTCGCTGCGTGCAGGCCGACCTGACACCCCGGGCAGGCGCTTGGACTTTGGCCAGGTAGGACTTCCAAGCAGCTAAACTGCTTAATCCCCCTCAAAATTTCTTTCAAAATTCCTCCTAGGGTCTCTCAAACATTATTATGGATAAGTGCCATAAAAAACACTCAATTGCAAGCCCTTTTTGATGATTTAATTGAATGATAAAGAAACCCTAGGAGACTACCCTAAGGCTTAAAATTGACATCACTTTCAAGCCTCATTCCATTTTCTTATGAATAAATCAGTGATTCAACAGGGTGCTTACATTAGCAAAGGGCTACCATTGAAGTTAACCTATCTCACCATCCCATACATTTCAATCCTCATTCAGTCACCTCACTCACTTGCAAAGCTATATTTTTTGTCACCATTCCATTCATCTCAGTCCCATTTGCAGAGCTATTGTTTTCAAAATTAGAGCTATTAAAATGTCAAGAGGAGGGAGACAGTGGCAGTGATATAAGGCCTCAAATGCTATAAATGCAGTAAGGTAAAAACAGTGCAGAAGAAATTAAGAATACCGAAAGTAATGGAGAGGATGCCCATGATAAATAAACAGATGAAGGATCAAACAATGAGGGTAGCAAGGTAATAAGGCAAATATCAGAAAGGCAAAAAAGGGCAGTGAAGAAGACACCAATGAAGAAAATGCCAACAAGGAGAAACCTTCAAGGAGGAAAAGGAGAAATAAAACCTTAACATTGCTGATGATCCATCCCCTAGAACCATCACAAACATAATCAACAAGGAAAATCCATATTTTGACATATTTTGGCAAGTTTTTGAGTTTTTAGAGTTTTTGACTATTTTTAATGGCCAAGGGTGCAACGCTTTCCTCAGGCATCCATTGAAGGAAAACTTGCCATTTTTTTATTCATCAGGCTCAGGGCATCGCGAACATGAAATTTTAGATTATTTGGAGTAGTTTTGGTCCTCCGAAAGGCCCAAAAACATGCAAATTTTCACCTTTCTGCCATGTTTTCAGGGTTGGTGCTGCACCTTTAGTAGTCTTGGGAGTCTTATTTTTTGAATAGGTTAATGGATACCAAATGAAAAAACGAGGGTATTTTTGGAAAGTAGACTCGGCAGGATTTCCAAAAAGCCATCACAGAGCCCATTCTGACATCAGGAAGGCCTTCAAAACTTAGCTACAATTTGACCTATTTTTCTTGTGCATGCGTTGTGCCCTTGGACCTCAAAGCGGCATCCTTGCAAAAAAGTCACCAAAACACACTGAGATATTTTTGGAAGTTATTGAGGGCCCCAAAGTCATATTTTTTTCCAAAGTTAGGTGTTTGGAGATATTTTACATTTATTAGAATAGGATATTTTTGCCTTGCGCCTTACATGGTCTCAAAGGACAAAATTTATATTTATGAGCAATTAATGTCCTGCAAAACCCTAGTTAGGGTTTTAAATCTCCTTTCCATGATAAATATTGGATGAGGGCCTCATTTTTCATTTTGGTTGTTGGTTGGTTTGCTAGTTGCTGAACTGAGCATAGGCCCTGAGTTGTAAAGAGTTTTTGGCCTTGGAGCCTTGTAATCCTTTCAGAGTGAATGATAATGGAGCCAAGCACTTTGCAGGATTCATGAATATTGAAAATGGTGATGTATTTCTTGTTTTTTTATCATTTTCTTATATTTTACATGTTTTTTGATCATTCTCTTTCATTTGAACAAAAGTTTTAGCTTAAGGTATGCTGTCAAAAGTTCATTAAGTCTGTTTGCTTCTCTTGCTTTCATGTTTTTATCTGCTAGGCCAGTTTAGAGAATTCTTAGCTGCTCTCTAAACCCACTCTGCTTGTTTATCTCATGAATGATTCAATGGAGTCAGTGTCAAAGAGGTTTTATGGTTAGCCCTGCCATTTTCCATCACTTTAAACATTTTTTTTGAGGTCTTTACTTCAAAGTATTGTTGATTAGGTTTAGCTAAATAGGTTTATGATTTTCCATGCCCTTTTTCTCATCTTAAATAGTTGCCTTGAAGTTTCTCTATAGTTTGATTAATGAATTTAGGAGTTCCCTCTTCTTTGATCTATGAAATATGTCATGTTGCTTGTTTTATTTTTCTGAAGGTAGATTAGCTGGAGAGGTTAGGAGTTCCCTGCTCTCTAGGGTTTACTAGATTGTTGCCTTGATGTTTGCTTGCTAGGGTTAGGTCAAAGAAATACAATATGTACTTTCTTTTGTTCTGTCTTCATGCATAGTATCCTTAGAGTCCTTTCTTGTTTTAGTATTTGACAAAGGATTCTTAACTTCCCTTTACACCTACTTTGTTCACAATTTTATGTTCACTCGACTCACCTAAGCCTTGAAGATCCATTCAACCCTGTTAAATTTCCCTCCGAAGTATCCTTGACCTATTGTTGTACCTTTCTAAACCTATTGTAGACTCAGTAGCCCAATGGTCTAAACCTCCCCTACTCTATCTATTTTCCTTGAAAACCTACCCAACCAATCAAAACAAACAAACAAACCCTAAACATAATAACTAGCCTAAAATAAAAACCCTTAAAACAATCAAGACCACATCCTTTACATGTTTATAGAGAGAGCCCTCTCCGAGTCTAGGAAGGCTAGGTCCTAGGACTCCAAAGACTAGGCTGATGTTACCCTTGTTCATTTGGTCGTTGCCATTCTGCCAAATTACAAGGACCTAATAGAAACCACAGTCAACGAAGGGTTCTAGGAGAAGTGGAAGAGGTTTACTGAAGCCTATCATAAAAAATTAACCATATTACTATAATTCCAAGCCTCTACAATAGTAAGCCTCAAGCCTATGAGGGCTCAATTTTCCTATTCCAGAACCTCATTCTTTAGGACGAGTTATTTACCTAAAGACGGTGACATTGAATCTTCAAATTGGTTAGTCAATTTTGACCTTGATTTATTGTACTCTCTCTCTACTGAAAATTTGTTATTAGGGTAAACCCATGAAGTTGTCTTAGAAATTTGTGAGAATCGGGGGTGGAAAACTTTTTTTCTCAATAATTAGATAGTTTCGTCGAACTTTCAAAATTATTTTGGCTGAACTCATTCTGTTGTTTAATTGACGGCATACTTACGACGTGGGAAATGGCTGGAGATTGGAAAACTGGCAACATAACTTTGGCCAAACTATTAGTTCAACTAAACTATTAGTTTTTCTGAACTCTTAAAATAGTCCGGCTGAACTCTAGTTTATAAATACACTAGCCCGGAGTCGTTAACGGGTTTCAGTGTTATTACCATCTGTGTCTCCTGTGATCTTGTTTCTGTGTCTGATGTGTGTTTCGGGCCTGCGTCTGCATCTTCATCTATGTCTTTGGTCTTGGCATAGTCTTCCTATTCTACCTCGGTTCCGAATTTCGAATTTGCAGGTTGGCTCTGAATTTCGAATTTCCTGCTTTCAATTGTTGTAAATTATATAAAAATGTCTTGATATTGTTTTGTGTGGCCGTGTCAAATAAGTGATTGTGTTTTGTTTGTGTCTGCTATGTGTTTCGGGCCTGTATCTACGTGTCTGGTCTTTGTAGAGTCTTGTTATTCGTCCTCTGCTCAGAATTTTGAATTTCTAGGTTGGCTCCGAATTTCGAATTTCCAGCTTTGAATTGTTGTAAATTGTATAAACATGTCTTGATATTGTTTTGTGTGGCTATGTCAAATAAGTGATAAATATTGACTATATTAGCAATGATTTTTATAGCACTCAGTTCATTGAATGAGATAACACTGAAATCTTCTCCTATCCAAGCTCCTTTTTGTGGTGGTAGTGAAACATAAATAGCACAAATGTTGATGCTTTAATTAACTACAATTACACTGAATAGCATCAAAATTTTATAACACCAAAACTATCCTTTGAAGAAATACAAACTTCTTCTAAATAACATCTTTGTATTTAGCCTGAAATTTAGTCCTTCTGTAATTATACTAAATCCTGCAGTCACCCATCTAAACTAGTAATTAGGTTGAACATATCTCTATAATTTTAGTACAAAATTCTATGTTGGTAATGTGAAAAACTCAGCTAGGTATACATATTAATTTTCAACAATAAATGAGCCGACATGACTTAGTGACTCACTGAATGAGATAATGAAGTGTAGTCAATAGAAGAAACAATAGCTATAAGGAAAAAATTTAGTTCAACTAGAGCCTATGTTTCATCCAGTAAACATACGTCAGCGGCAATTCAAAGATCTTGTACAAATAGTAGACATAAATGTTAACTTATTTTTCATCTAGTAAATATACATCAACATCAATTCAAAGATATTGTACAAATAGTACTAGAAATATTAATATTAGTCCACTTAAAATTTGTAGTGCATCGGAAGAGACATACTATACAACCTACCTAAATTTAAAATCTCACTCTTTCATCATTAGTATAACCATTTTTCACTTCTCTAGCCTTTTATTGTTTCCTAACAAAATTTTTTGTTTTCATAATAGTTATAGATTTTTGTTAGGAAACAATAATTATAAACTCTTTTTGACAAATATATTAATAATGAAGACTGAAACTAGCTACATTCTTCAACATCTAAGAGACACAATTGTATTGTGATATTTTCCCTTCTTTCCAACCTAGTCCATCCCTCTAGAAAAATTCCTTTTAATGAAGCAGATATATCCATAGTGATGGAATGATGTTTGTTCACTAACAACTATTACATTTTGGACTTATATATCTGAAAACTATGCTCATTGAATTTATACATCTATATATTTAAACTACTAAACTATTTTATTTCACCATAGAAATCAATTCAATATATCTCCCATTTTAATGGGGTCTATCAAATCTCAAGAAAAACACATTAGCCATAAAAGTTTCCCATTGAAACCAAAATTAATTTGATACAAAAAATAGGCTTTAACCTTATATAGTTAATTGTTTCAAATATATTTTTAATAAAATGAAAAATATTCAATGTAAAACACATGCATTATCATATAATTTACTCTATAAACCCAAAACGAGAAGATCATTTTTTTATTAATATAGCAATTTTTAGACCATCAGACACACACACACACACACACATGTATGTATGTATATGTATATATCCCATGACAATTATAAACTACCAATCCATTACCTTGGATCAGATAAAAATTTAGTTCTTTAACTGAAACTATAGAACCATGGGGTGAACTACCATGCACTAGAAAAATGCTAAAAGAAAAAACCATGTGATGAAAACCATCATAAAGGGAGATTTTTTTTTCCCAAAAACGTTTTTTTGGGGCACTACCCCTGAACACCTGTGTGTGGGGGATTTTTCATCTCTATGAAACCCTGAAGTGGGGTTCCTTTCCTCTTATTTTATTCCCACCATTATTATTAGAAAAATATATAGTGCATGGGGGTATTCACATAAAGAATATAACTCATACCAAACATCCAATAATTCTCCTTAATGTGACCATCAATGTTGTAATGGCTACAATTATTTCTACTACCCTTATATGGATGTGTAGTGGCTATTTTATTCTTATCCTTCCCCCATTTCTAGTTCTTATTCCCCTCCTTCAAAGCTTCTTGGTGCTATTTTTTCTTCAAACCATTTAAGTACCCTTTATTTTGGCCTATGGTTTCTAGATAATGTGCGTATATACATGGCTCATACATTACCATTAGATTGGAAAGAATCACTTGTTTTTTTCGATAGTTATATAGACCCCACATATACTTAAGGAGTAGATTTGGGCTCTTGGGAAAGATATCAAAAAATATGACCATATTTTTGAACTTAGTACACTCTTACAAACCCTTATGTCTATGTAAAGTAGTGTGAGTGATTCGATGGGTCCTCTACACACTTCATAGGGTATAATTGGGACTGGTAGTGTTAACTTCTACAAGTTCTATAGGAAGAGTCTATAAAGGGCCAAGTAGCCTCTGGATATCATATTTTATGAAAGGTGACATATCCATTAAATTCCCCTACTGTCAATCTCTCGAATAAATCTAAATAGAAGTTTTTCATTTTAATATCCATAAAACACAACCACTTTAAGGAAAATTGTGTACATGTGTCATTTCTATGATACATGTGTCATTTCTCCCATAAACTCTTAAGGAAAACTTTAAAGAATGTGTCATTGGATTTCTCCCATTAACTTTAAAGCATGTGTCATTTCTCAAGGCTTTTGCCCATTAATTCAAGGCAAACTTTGAGGTCTAAAAACTGAAAGTAGCTTAGCTTCCATACGATAGGATCCCCCAAACTCAAATGAAGTAAAATGTAAAATGTTAAAAGTGGAGTTTTTTATGATGTAATGGATCTTAATAATCTAGATTAACATGGCTTTATTTTATTAATGTACCTAAATTTACACCTTCCATGTTGCTTTATTATTTTAAAATGTTAAAAGTGGAGTGTTTTAGGATGTAATGGATATAAATAATCTAGATTATGTTCAATATGATGTAATGGATCTTAATAATCTAGATTTACATGGTTGTATTTTATTAATGTACCTAAATTTACACCCTCCATGTTGCTTTATTCTTGTAAAATGTTAAAAGTGGAGTGTATTAATGTACCTAAATTAACACCTTCCATGTTGCTTTATTATTTTAAAATGTTAAAAGTGGAGGGTTTTACGATGTAATGGATATAAATAATATAGATTGACATAGATACAATGATATGATGATAGTGTAGGTTGATGTTGAAGTTATAAAATTCTTGTACATATCAATTATTATAAATTACTAAACAATTTGATAACTGTTAAATCATACTTCATATTAAGGACATAACTAATTTATGATGATAGTGTAGGTTGATGTTGAAGTTGTAAAATTATTGTACATATAAAGGATGAATTATAGTACAAGAGAAAAATGACATTATTATAAATTATTACACAATTTGATAAGTGCTAGATCATACTGCTTATTAAGGACATAACTAATTTGTTATAACATAACTCTGATATATAAGCACGATCTTCAGTTCCATTGTTTTGTAGGTAAAGTACTATCTTCACATTAAAATTTTTTTTAAGGTTACTCTAAATCTAAAGGATTTCTCCCATTAATTAAAATAAAACTTTAAAGCCTAAAAACTGAACCTAAAATGGTTGAACTTCCATAGGATTTTAGTCTATCTGTTGAGTGTTGACTTCTACAAGGTTCTATAGGCAAAGTCTGTAAAGGGCCAGTTAGTGTTAACTTCTATAAGTTCTAAAGGTGGAGTCTGTAAAGGGCTAGGTAGCCTCTGGATCTCATCTTTTCTGAAAGGTGATATATCCAGTAAATGCCCCTACAGTCAATCTTTGGAATAGATCTAAATAGAAGTTCTTCATTTTAATATCCATAAACCACAACCACTTTAAGGAAAACTGTGTACATATGTCATATCTCCCATAAATTCTTAGGCAAAGTTTTTAAAGCATGTGTCATGTTGGATTTATCCCATTAACTTTAAAGCATGTGTTTAGTAAGTGCATAAAATAATTTTTCAAACCATGTAAATTTCATATCTCCCACAAACTAAAGGCTTTCTCTCATTAATTCAAGGAAAGCTTTAAGGCATACAAATTGAACCTAAAGTGGCTAAACTCTCATAGGATTTTGAATTTCCATAGGATTTTAGTTTGTCTGTTGAGTGTTAACTTCTACAAGTTCTAAAGGCAGAGTCTGTAAAGGGCTAGGTAGACTCTGGATCTCATATTTCCTCAAAGGTGACATATCCAGTAAATGCCCCTAAAGTCAACCTCTCGAACAGAAATATAAGTTATTCATTTTAATATCCATAAACCACTACCACACTAAGGAAAACCTTGTACATGTGTAATTTCTCCCTTCTCCCATAAACTTTTAGGAAAACTTTAACGCATGTGTCATTTCTATTTCATTTCTCCGAAAAACTCATAAAGGTGTGCCTTTTGACATAACTTCATCAACCACCACAACTAGTTGTTTTAGTAAGTGCATAAAATAATTTTTCAAACCATGTATATAACATTTCTCCCACAAACTAAAGGCTTTCTCCCATTAATTCAAGGTAGACTTTAAGGCCTAAAAACTGAACCTAAAGTGGCTGAGCTCTCATAGGACAGTATCCCCCAAAATCAAGTCTTTCCCCCATTAATTCAAGGAAAATGTTAAGGCCTAAAAACTAAACCTAAAGTGGTTGAACTTCCATAGGATTTTAGTTTTTTGGTTAAGTTTTAACTTCTACAAGTTCTAAAGCAGTCTGTAAAGGGCTAGGTAGGCTCTGGATCTCATCATTTCTTAAGGCATGTTAAGGGCCATGTAGCCTCTAGATCTCATCCTTTCTTAAGGCATGTTATTTCTAGATGTGATTTCTGCCATAAATTTTAAGGAAAAATTTCATGCAAACCATGCATGAACCATGTATATGTATCATAAATATCCCTTAATATCTAGGCAATGCGATCTTTAACGCATCTCATCTCTAGATGTGAATTATACCATAAAATTTAAGTCAAACTTTTAGATAAACCATGCACATGTCATTTATCTCATGCACATTTGTCATTTCTCCCATGAATTTGCAATAAATTTCAACTTAATATACTTTTATTGAATTTGTTTTTTTTCAGGGATGAAAAAACCCACTAAATATGGTTGAAAAATGGACATTATGCATAGATTTTTCTTGCTATCCCAATCCAGGGAAAACAATGATTACATATGTGCTTTCCAATATTGTGACTAGCAAAGTCGTCCAAAGGAAAATGAATATACCAGGAAGAGCAACAAACAACAAGGCATATTATATTATATTGATAGAAGGCTTGGGAACAACTATAGAGTATGGATCAAATGGAATTGTAGTTTTCACCAATTATGAACTTGTGTGCAACAGATGAATGGTGTGTACCATGTTAAGAAGGAGAGGCTAAAAGAACTGCATGGAATAGAAAACAATATTGTTAGCCAATTTCAATTTTCTAGTATAAAGCATTGTACAAATGTGAATAGGATGTCTGCTGATATATTGTGTGGGGCAATGCCAATTCAGGATTCATCTATTAAATATGAATTAATAGATGAATTAGAATTATACGGGGCAATTCCAATGCAAGATTCATCTCTCAAAGATGAATTAGTTTTGAGACGTTCTTCTTAAAAAAATCAAGATTCATCTCTCAAAGATGAATTAGTTTTGAGATGCTCTTCTTCAAACATTCAAGATTCATCTCTCAAATATGAATTAGTGTTGAGACACTCTCCTTCAAAATTTATTGATGGAAATTGTAACATATCTTGAATATGTGTGTGTTTTGTACTTATAAATGCGTCTTTTTTAATGACCATGTGTTTTTTTCAATTATATACCAAGTGAGCTCCCACAACACCATGTGAAGTGCAACTTGGTGAACTTCACATTTGTAAGAAGTGGTGAACTTCACATTGAACTTCAAATTTTTATAAAATTAAAATGTGAGGACTTCAACAAATTTTTGTTTAAATGGAGTTTTATGCTTTTTTTTAATGACCATGCGTTTTTTTCAATTTTATACCAACTGTGCTCCCACCATGTAAAGCGCAATTTGGTGAACTTAAAATTTTTAAAATTTTTTTTGGTTAAATTGAGTTTCACACATCAATTAGTGCTTTGAAAGTTGTGTTTTACATAATTTGTGTACACTAAATTACATTAATTTTCTGAAATTTATTTTGAATTTATTTTAAATAGTAATTTAAAAAAATAATTGTAAATGTCCATTGTAGATATATATATCATGGAGGATGAACAACAAAGATCAAAAAAATCCCATATATCTATGAGAGAGGGGGATAAGGAATCGAGGGATGTTCATGGTATTTAAATATAATCTTAAATCTCCATACATATACATACATGTGTGTACATATGAAATTCATTTTTTATCAATTTTGTAAGTTAAACTAGTTGTTAATAAGTTTCATTTTTTATTTTTTAGGAGCTAAGAGGAGAAGGGTCTCTACTCCATTAATGGAGCATGCCCATGGCTCACGTAATCATGGTATGGTTCACGCGATTTAATCAATGAATATTTACATGTATTTATATGTATGAATGTATTTTTGAATTGATTATAAATTCATATTTGTTTATGAAGTTTCTCTCTTTTCTTGTGAGGTTGGTGGTGGTTTAGATTCCCTTAGAGGGCCATCAATAAGCGCTGGCAGATTACATGAAGGTGGTGATATGTATTCCACCAAATTCCAATCAACGGATGGTCATGCTAGTCCTCAACCAATCGGTGGTCGTGTTGGTTCTCAGCAGGGTCATTCTGGTTCTCAACAGTCTCAGGGTGGGCAAGATGCTAGCCAACCACATCAAGGTAGCCATCAATTTGAATATTTTTTTCATTCAATTTGCACAAATTTTTTTACATGTGTTTTTTTAATATACAAAATTTTATATATTGATGCAGAGGCTGAGAATGTTGCTGCAAATGTTGCTCAAAAAAGACATAGGTAAGAACGCGTCATTCAAGAAGAAGGTTGTCTACCAACGACGACTCAACCGGCTGACATTTCCGGTATACCTTGGGAAACAAACATGCAACAATAGACCTTAGAAAGGTGTCAACATCTTCATGCAAAATTGAAGAGATATCTCGTGGCATTGAGTCTACCTACTCAGAGTCAACAAAGCTTAGAAATAGTTACACACTCTTTAGGTGAACTAACAGATGTGCACCAAAAGCTTGGGCCAACCACTGATAATTTTGTAGAAGTCATGAGAAAAATAAAGCCAACAGTGATGGGTCCCGATAAATAGGAGGTTGTTAAAAAAAGAGTTATAATAGAAACGGACATGTCTATGTTTAATTTCAAAGAAGGGTAAAAAAGAAAGATGTTGAAGGTGAAATATTTCAAGCACCATCATATAGATCACTATTTGTATGATAGACACTTTGCGGCCCATGGAAGACTCCCATGGAACGATGAGGTTCTATTTTATTTTGAAAAATTATTTTATGCAGAATTATTTTTGCAAACGAAACCCAATTACAATGACCTTACCTCTAAATTTTTTGGTTCTAGTAAAGGTCAATTGTGTGACCATAGGGGTACTAGGTGTGATGTGGAGTTTCCTCGCCCTGAGCCACCATTGGTTAGTCGACCTTTCCATGTCGAAACATTGTAGTCAGAGATGGAAGACACTTCTCAAATTAGTCAAGAAGCAAGGGATGCCATCATTGACAAGTTTCAGAGTGGATTGAGTGGAGTCGATGTTTGTCTGAATCGACAAAGAGAACGTGAGAATGCACGCACTAATTTTGTGTATTATACAGACGAAGATATTAAAAACATGAGTGTTGAAGATCTCAAAACATATGCAAAGAATTGTCGAAATGGTTGGCAACACCTAATTGTTCATGAGGAAGAGGGCATGGGAACAGTAAGTGTTAATTGTTAGGGTTCAATTATTTTAACACATGTACAACTTGTAATAAATACATATATACATACATTTATTTTTATAGATTAATCTAACAAAAATGTATCATTATATGTTAACGCCATTTTCAGTTGTCACACTTGATTAATGAAGAAAATGTTAATATCACGGTTGGAGCCTCCGGTTCAAACAATCAAGATGGTTCTCACCATCAATCATACAATCAAGATGGTTCTCACCATCAAGATATGTTGGCAAATGTTAGTGTTTTTTAAGTGAACATGATGATGTAGAATTATTTTTTATCTATTATTATATATATCGAAACATGATGAGATATTTTTAAAATAAATAATTGTGCACATATGTACATGTACATATATATAATAAATGTTTTAACAGATTCCAATTCCGTTCGATGTTTTTGGGATGGTGGTACCTTCTTCTTCCTTGGGAGATTTACCTTCTTCTTCTTTAGGAGATGTGCCAAATCCACAATCACAAGTATGGAAAATTGTTCACTTTTAAAATTTATGTTTTTAAATTATATATTCCACCTCAAAAAGTTCGATTAAAAAATGAGATATATCTAGATCTTGAGTTATTTTAAATTTTTTAAATTTTAGGTTTTTGGATATTTTCTTTCTGAGCCACTCTTAGAAGATGTGCCAAATACACCAGCACAACTATTCAATTTTTCACTTATATATATATATATATATATATATATATATATATATATATATATATGTGTGTGTATGTTTTTAAGTTATAAGTTATAAATTGAAGTTTAAAAGTTTTATTATAAATTGAGATCTATATATTTTGAGTTATTTTAATTTTTTTGAATTTTAGGTTTCTGTATATTTTATTTTGGAGCCTCCCTTAGGAGATGTGCCAAATCCACTAGTAGAAGTATTCAATTTCTCACTTAAATATATGTTTTTAAGTTATAATTTTGAAATTGAAGTTTAAAAGCTTTATTATAAATTGAGATCTTAATCTTGAGTTATTTTATACTTCTAAATTTTTTGAATTTTAGGTTCCTATAGAGGATTTCGTTTCTCCATGGACTCTAGCGATGGAGATAGGAACATCCACACCATTTCAACCATTTGAATAAGTTCTCTAACTTTTTTTTTTTAATATTATTGAAAATAAATTTATATATGCATTTTAATTTGAATTTTTTAATATATATATATATATATATATATTGTACAGTTTACTGTTGAAGATGTTCCTATGAGGGAAATTTTAGTGGAGGAGCAACAAATGGAGAGGGAACCGCATGAGGTATTGCATGATTTTTTTTCACATTTTGTTTTTTACATGAAGTTCTATATATTCTCACTCAATTTTAAAACATCAAATTTTAATGTTTATACACATTGTGTATAGGTTCCCCATGCTTCGCAGGATAGCTCGAGGATTGTGACTTTGCTGGGAGAGACACTACATCCATATGTATTTTATGGATGATGCACATGCCCTATTTGATGGATGATGCACATGCACACATGCAACATTATATTTTAAATATATTTAGTCTTAAATTTACTTTTTTATATATAGTCTTCTCTAGATCCTGTCAATATAACTTGATACTTGATACTTGTGAGATCTACAAATTTTCGACATATTTTATGTGAACTACATTTGGTACATGTGAATGTGATATATAATCTTATTAAAACTTAGGTTTTATATGGTTGAACTACATTTGGCATGTGAAGTAATGTTACTTGATACTTGTGATCTATAAATTTTTGTTCTTAAAACTCAAGTTTTGGATGGTGGAACTACATTTGGCATGTGAAGTAATGTTGTGTTATAATTTGTTTTGTTTTTAAAACTTAAGTTTTGGATGGTTGAACTACATTTAGCATGTGAAGTAATGTTGTGATCTATATTAATGTTTTGTTTTTAAAACTTAAGTTTTGGATGGTTGAACTACATTTGGCATGTGATATAATGTTTTTCTTTTATTGGATAGTTGAACTACAATTGACATGTGAAGTAATGTTGTGATATAATGTTTTTTTTTTTAAACTCAAGTTTTGGATGGCTGACCTACATTTGGCATGTGAACTAATGTTGTGTTATAACTTGTTTTGTTTTTAAAACTTAAGTTTTGGATGGTTGAACTACATGTGGCATGTGAATTAATGTTGTGATCTATATTAATGTTTTGTTTTTAAAACTTAAGTTTTGGATCTTTGAACTACATTTGGCATGTGATATAATGTTTTGTTTTGATTGGATAGTTGAACTACAATTGGCATGTGAAGTAATGTTGTGATATAATGTTTTTGTTTTTAAAACTCAAGTTTTGGATGGTTGAACTATATTTGGCATGTGAAGTAATGTTGTGTTATAATCTATTTTGTTTCTAAAACTTAAGTTTTGGATAGTTGAACTACATTTGGCATGTGAAATAATGTTGTGATCTACAATGTTTTGTTAAATTAAAACTTAAGTTTTGGATTGTTGATATACATTTGGCATGTGATATAATGTTTTGTTTTTATTGGATAGTTGAACTATAATTGCCATGACATGTGAAGTAATGTTGTGATATAATGTTTTTTTTTTAAACTCAAGTTTTGGATGCTTGAACTACATTTGGCATGTGATTATGATATTATGTTTTGTTTTTAAAATTCAAGTTGTCGTTTTCCAAACAAAAAAAAATTCACATGAATACATGTACATGTAGGAATGATTTTACACATGTTTGAATATATATGTTAAAATGATTGAAGTACAAAACATATCGATGTATCTACACACACACACACACACACACACACATATATATATAAACAATCATAAGATTTTAGGTCTTGTTAGATGTGTCAAAAAATCATAAAAAATTTAAAAATGCATTCTATAATGTATATACATCCACTACCTGCAACATTTTTCATCAATGGATGTTTAGAAAAGCTACTTTCAGTTAATTCCATTCTAGAACATATATATCTAGTACGTGCAACATTTTTCATCAATGTACATAGAAAAGCTACTTTCAGTTAATTGCATTCTAGAACATATATATCCAGTACTTCAACATTTTTCACCAATGCCAATATAATTTAGCTTATTTTAGTTAATTTCATTCTAGAACATATATATTCAATACGTGAAACATTTTCATCAATGCACATAGTAAAACTACTTGAAAGGTTAATTGCATTCTGGAACAAATATATATCCAATACGTGCAAAATTTGTCATCAATGCACATAGAAAAGATACTTTTAGTTAATTGGCTAGAACATGTATATATCCACTGCGTGCAGCATTTTTAATCAATGCACATAGAAAAACTACTTTCAGTTAATTGCATTCTAGAACATATATATCTAGTACTTGCAACATTTTTCATTAATGCACATAGAAAAGCTACTTTCAGTTTTAATTACATTCTAGAGCATATATATATATATATATATATATATATCCAATACTTGCAACAGTTTTCATCAATGCACATAGAGAAGCTAGTTTCAGTGAATTGCATTCTAGAACATATATATACAATACATGCAAAATTTTTCATCAATGCATGTATAGAAAATCTACTTTCAGTTGATACTAGTGTGCATGTACCAAAACAATGTACATGTGCAAACACTTGCACAGATAACATAACAAGCTAGCTCAATTTTTAGTTGAGTTCTGCAAGTTCTAAAACATGAATCCAAAGAGAAGAAATTGTTGGGCAGTTCAATCAAAAAAATTCCAATGGAATTCCATCTTCAATGATCCGTTCATGATCGGATTTTGACATTTTCCATTTCTTAATTTTCATTTTTTTCTTTGATTGAACCTCTATCAAATTTATGCGTGATGCACACACCAAGTGACTATATTGAAAACTTATGAGATCATGTTCATAGTCTTCAAAGTAAACAAATTCCCCACTTTTATTAGTTTGTCTAAAAAAATAACCTTTCATTATAATAGATTATATGTCATATGGAAACATGTGATCATTATAGTTTTCTAATAATTTCATCTTTCATTCAGTGCAACGCATCAAATAATACTTCAAATTTTCATCATTTTCAATATGTGCAATTACAGCAAAAAAATCTCGAGCACAATGAAAAAAACTTAACAAACTTATGTATTTAAATTTAGTTCATAATCAGCATGAAAAATTAACTTTAGAATAAATTTAGTATCTATTTCTAGATCTTTAACCTTTGAAATAAATTCAAATGCTACCTTCTCTAACAAGATCAGAAACTTGATCACCATTATATGATATTGTACTCTCCTCTGATTGCATTTCTTCAAAAATTGCAACAGACATTTTCCCCTTTCTATTTAGCTCTTTATGTTTCCAATATTTTACATACATTTTGTTTTCACAAACGTCATTGGATTTTGTGTTGTCTATGAAAACATGACAAAAACAAGAGTATTTTCTTTTATCCAATGCAAACACATTTGTGGACAACTTTGTTTTAATTAAATGCAATTTTCGAGTCTCTTTTATTGTTTCAACGTCATTTCCAATTGATCTATTTACATCTTTGATCCCAATATGCCAAAAAAACCTATATATGGAAAATTAAAAGAAGAATGTAAATATGATATCAAAATACCATCAAATATAATCATTGTGATAAATGTACACTGTTTAAAATTGGTATCTAATAAAAATTAAATTGAATGTACCTTTGAACTTCCCTTTTTAGGTTTTTCTAATGGATTAGAGAAGTTATGCACCATTGAAAAAATTCTTTAGTGTCCACAAGTCAGTTTGCAGAGGCGTTCATTTGATATCTTCAAAGTGCCCATTTTATGCATGCCTCTACACCATCATGTTCTCCTTTTCCATGGCTAGTCTCAAAGAAATTAAAGAAATTTTTAATGTAGGTTTTCTTATGAAGACAACACAACCAAAATAATGATCATGAAGATTTGAATTGACCTGTACATCCATCTGACCATTTCCAATGTTCATTGAATTTTATTCCACGACTTTTCAAGGAGTCATAAATCTTTCCAAAACAATGTTGTACAAAATATGTATCATATGTATGATCGTCACTGATATAAAAGTGATATTCTTTAATAAAATTCCAATTTTCACTGGTTCTTTCTATATGATCGCCGTTTTGTTCAACGTGTCTATATAGAATATGGATGATCATGGAGACTTGGAAAGAATGATAGTATTCACTCTGAATTTCTTTTTGTGGAACAAATGTGTAGTTTTCTGCAAAATCAATTACTGACAAAATGGTCCCTGGTGGAAAAAATTCACAGGATTTTTTTAATTGCAAGTCTTGCCATCGAGCTCTGTGGGAATTCTTGGTGTATTTATAAATTTCTATCTCAAACTTTCTCAAAAAATCTATCACAAAAATTTCTTCTTCTTGTAATTCAATTCTCTTAGCACTATTTGAACCTTGAATCGATGTATGGATATATTCATATCTCTTCCATTTCACTTTCATGTTGGACAATGATTGATCATTTATGTCAGTACGAGATTTGTTTTGAAATTTAGTCAAATTTCAACAATCATCGGGTTTTTTACCACCAACACATTTCTTTTTATAAAATAATTCATCGGTTTCTCTTTCACATAGAATTTGAGATATGAAATCATGGATAGTGGAAGGCAGAGGTGAATCTTTCCAAAATTTTGTGCCAAAATTAAGGAATGTGTCGTAATATAATTAAAATTTCAAAAGATAACGACAACAAAAAGTGTCGCGTACGGTGATATGTTTTACATACCATGGTTTTTGTTGAACAAAAGCATTGATTGAGACATGAATTTCACAATTATCTTCTTTGAACGTGTTGAAAAACTCTATCTGATTTGTTTCCAGGAAATGTTTTTCATGTTCTTCGTACTGATTTTGTGCTATTCTTCTTCACATCACATCCCTTGCATTTGGCGAAACACGTGAATTTTTCTTCCAATGTTCATATAGTGTTTTTTTAACATTTTTTTCAAGTCTATATTTGTGTGTTTGCCTACAAATAGCTCTCCAACAAGCGAGTTCATCATTTAGATCTATTTGCAACTGAAATTTCCGATGTTTTTGCAAATTTTTTCATGAGGTTCCTAATGCTCGTGCCATAGATTTTACCGAGCGATTCTCTTTAGTACTTCATGAAACCACTTCGAATTGTATTTCTCTACATAAAAATGAAATTTTTTTATGTCTATATATTCTAATTGAATTTATAGCACTATTTATATTTTGTATCACATTTTCCTTCATTTTTTTACCTTTTGTTGATTTTTAAATACCCAATAAAGTCGTAGATTATTTTAATTTCCTTAATGATAGGAGACCTTTCAACATTTTGGCTTCAACTGTCACATTTTACTTTATGAAGTACGTATAAAAAATATGTCTAACACGATATCGTATAACATGGTCAGCTCTTTTATCTCCATATGTGTGAGTGTTAACATTTTCTAACATCTCACCATCAACATTGATTTCATCTATACATATTCAAATGAATAGTACATAATAATTTTACATATTCAATAAATAACTAAATTAATAAATATGTATAATTTCAATAATATGTGCATGTATTCAACACACGCGCACATGCGCGTGCACACACACACACACACAGATTCAATTTCTTCACTTGAATTTCTTTCAACATTTCCACCATCTTCAATCATTGGTTCAATATCTCTTTCACTTTCTCTTTCAAAATTTTGTATCTCATCATCAACGTTTTGAGGAATATCTCTCTTTATTTACATTGAAAAATATTTTTCAAATTAGTTCATCAAATAAAAATTAAGCTTGAACACATTTTACACTAGGAAAATTGTAAATACCAAATTCATAATATTTACATTTACATACCTGCTTCAACTTCTAGTTGAGTTTTATTTTCCCTTTCATATTTGAGAGTCCTTCTCTCTTTCTTTTACGAGAATCTCTCCCCTGTTCTCTACGTTCCTCAGGGTCTCTTGTTCAATCATATTTTCTCGCACAATTCCTTTGATTTCTCATGATAATAGGGTATGAAGATAAAAAAAATTCCTTCAAAAAATTAGACAAAAACTCAAGTAAAAAAAACATCACAAAAGATTTAATTAAAAAAAAAAAAAAAAAAAAAAAAAACTCATTTTAAAATTTTTGCAAAAAATGCATACTTCAATCCAAAACACTTATTTTAAAAAATCTGAGAAAAAATGTAATAAAAATGAAACAAAGCTTAAAATATTTCCTTCCAAGTCCTGCAAAAAAATTTCATTTAAAAAGTTAGCCAAAAACTCATTTTAAAAAATCATTATAAAATATTTTCTTCAACCCAAAACACACTCTAAAAAAATGTCACTTCAAAAAATACCTCCAAAAAATGTCCATTGAAAATTAATTCCAACTTCTTCAAAATGCCACTTTAAAAAATACTTCAAAAAAGCCTCTAAAAAAATATCACTTTCAAAAATACCTCCAAAAAATTTCCTTTGAATATCAAGCCTAAAAAGAGTCCTTTCGAAATTAAGTCAACAAAATGTCTTTTGGAAATTAAGCCCAAAAACCTCTCAAAACTAAATACATCCAAAAAAATGTATTTTGAAAATTAAGCCCAAAACCTCTAAAAAAAATGAAAATTAACCCCAAAACTTCTAAAAACAAAATACCTTAAAACCAAAAAATGTCATTTGGAAATTAAGCCCAAAAAACTTTAAAAACAAAATGTATCCGAAAAAATTTGCTTTGAAAATTAAGCCCAAAACTTCTAAAAACAAAATTATTAAAAAAAAAATCAATGAAAATTATACGCAAAACTTTTAAAAACTAAATACCTTTAAAAAAAAAAAATGAAAATTAAGCCCAAAACCTCTAAAAACAAAATACCTTAAAAAAAAAATGAAGCCCAAAAAACATCCAAGAAACTATCACATACCTCCAAGAAATTTCCTTTGAATATACCTCCAAGAAAAGTCCTTAAACCCAAAACAATTCTTTGCAAAAATTTCTTTTGAATGTACCACAGAGAAAATTCCTTAAACCCAAAAAAATCCTTTGCAAAAATTTCCTTTGAATGTACCTCTAAGAAAAGTCCTTAAACCCAAAACAATCCTTTGCAAAATCAGACATTTGCAAAATCAGATCAAAGGAAGAAATGTGCGAAATTATGCCAAAATAATGAATGCTTTTACGTCAATTTATATTGTCGCGAAATGATTTTTTTGGAGGGGCTTCATTGTGTTTCCTGGCCAACGGAAAGGCAAGTAAATGTTTGGCTGAACTTTTATAATAAATTCGGCCGAAATTTTATGTTGTTAGACTTGACAGGCCGTTGGGGCAAAAAATAATTCTGCCGAACATTTTTACAAGTTAGGCCAAACTAACACGTCTGCAATTACACAGATCCAAGCTCTCAATACATATCTTCAACTTTGGCCTGATTAAACTCCATGAAACATTCTGACTTAACTGTTAGAACCAAGACAAGCATTTTCAGAATTCAATCTACTTTCAGGGAATATAACTTTTATGGAATTTCATAAATATTTACTATTTTTAATTGATATTGTTATAAAACGGGTGCAAACAATTTCTGAAGGTCATTATGATTCAGTGCAATCAATATTTTGTGTCTTCCAAAATATACTGTATTTTTTTTTTTTAAATTATGGTGCATTACATTGGTCCATCGTCTATAATGGGTAGTTGTTAGATTTTTAATTTATAGCTTATATGTTCAGAAATTTCGTGCATCGCGAAACATTTTCAAAATATGTAGTTATTTCATATTGAATCAGTTCAAAAAATTCTAGTAATTATGATATGCATAAGTTGGTTTTGTAAATATAGCAAAATCGAAGTAGACTCTATCTAGATTGTTGTAACACATTTTTTTTCTGAAAAACACAAAGTTTCAAAGAATAAACCAGTGCGTATTAACATGACTTTTTATGAATCCTTTGATTATTAAAAAACACACACTCAAAGAAACTCTAAGTTGACATATCAAATGTGTATAAAAAATTTCCAAAAAATAAGTAATAAAAAGCTAATAAAATTTCTGACAATTTTTATTTTTATCGCAAAATGAAATTCTAAACAGAAAAATTGTTTTGGCTTGCAGAAAGTTGAAGAAAACAAAAAATGAATTTTTTTTTTTTCTGAAAAAAGGGCAAAAAGTGTTTACCAACTTTACATTTTCACCCATTAATAATAAGAATATTTGATCAAGGGTTGTTCCCATCTTGTGGGTTTCCCCCGGCTTGTGCCATATTCATGTGTCCTCTTTCCTTGGCTTGTTCTATTTATTATTTATTTATATTATTTCTTCAATGTGATAATAATCATTGTGATTACTTCTAATAAAATTGGATTGATGACTAGGCTATATGAAAAATTTAAGTAATTGTCCTTAGCAAGAACATGTTAATCAAAATTTAACACCATAGCCTCAAAGGAGGTCATAAAAAAGATAAAAACCCTCTCATATGTAAAGTCTACAACTCCATATATGATGTAGAAACAAGATCAGTATTAGAACATTCTCAAGTACAAAATGGTGGGCCACAAACTATGTATAAAAAATAGCATGGAGACCTACACGCATGCTCCAATGATACAATGGGGCATAAGTATTTCTAGAATATTTTCTTTATCCCAATCTGATTCAAAAGTGTTAGGACCCCACAACTAAATCAAGTCGAAACATGTAACTATGCCTTAAAAAATAGCATGGAAAGCTACACTCATGCTCCAATGATAGAATGGAGCATAAGGATTTTTAAAATCTTTGCCCTCGCTAAATCTGGTTCAAATATGTTAGGACCCCACAACTGAATATCATGTGTTGAATGATATTGAGATCCCTCTTGGACAATGTGTCTTATGAGTGGTTCTCGAAATATTGTTGTTTAAGGAGAAAAATGAAGGAAAGAGAGTAAGGGAGGCATTATCACTTATTGAAGTGATGTTGGCATCCCTCCCTCAATACAAACCCAGGCCCTAAAAACTCTACCACCAATTAGCTATAACCTTTCGTAATCTCAACCCATATGGATCATAATGAGATGGAAATTTTGGATTTTGTATTTTGGTTTACGTATTAAAATAGAATATAGTGCCAGTTTGAGCTCCAAATAGACTGTAGAGAAGTGATCTCTAGTATTTATGTGTGGCTTCATGTCTTGAAGTGAGAATCAGAAATTTGTTATAGGATAAAGAAAACCTTAATCTATACCAGAATTGTAGTCTTGTGCTTTTAAAGATGAACTAAAAGTTTGGAAAGGGCTCACCACGTTTTGAATATATATAAAGGAGCGAATCTACTTCAAGAATACAAATATTTCCAAGCAAGAAGATAATAGATGCCTTCGAGGTTTTAAACTTGGACCCACCAGGTGCTCATAGAACCCTGCACCCTAACAAATGTTCTTTGAATTCAAGTTTTGTAATACCAACAAATGAGATTTTGGAAGGAGCAACGAGGACTAATATGGTCCCTCCCTCCATGTCACTATTATTGCACAACGCAAGCAATAAGTTATTATTTCCAAACCAAATCATTAACTAGGGGATGGGGCAGAGATGGTTCATAATGATCTCTATTATTCATCATATCATGTTTGTAGATTAACCAAAAAATCCTTCAACTGAAAGAAAAAAACAAATGTGTCATGTATTTTAAGCACATATCCTACACATTTTAGGGTAGAATTATGATCAAGAATTCAATATAATAACAAGATTTATCAAAATATATTTACAATATTCAATATTTTCTCCATACATGTTTTCATTGTCTACGATGTTAGCTATTTTCTTTGTACCCTCATGGTCATGTATGAGGCGATGGCTATAAGAACTGCATATGAGTGAACTCCACCAGAAATTATGGATTCTATCTTCATTCTAGCTCTGTAATTTGATTAAAAATCAACAAACACCCGATTTTCGTGTGGAGATTTGCGAGGGAAAAAAAATGTGTTCAAAACAACGATGATCACTAGGCTACATTACTGGAAAAAAACAAGGTTGCAGAGACTTTTTTCAGGCTAGGTGCCGAAAGGATGATACTACCATTTTCTGAGGTTGTGAAGATGCCAAATAAAACCCAAAACCCCCATTTCTATTAACGCACACTTTCGGTTTTATGTGTTTCCATAAGAAAAAAATTGAAGGTTTTAAATTCACTGGTATCTTGGTCACCAAAAATTAAAATAAATTCTCATAAATATAGGTTTCATTACTATGTTTTTTAACTCTACTGAGTTCATTAAGTAAAATTCCATTCCCGCCAAAAATACAAAGTAGGGTAGAAATTTAATGGTTCGAAATAAAAGGTATAATAAACATACAAGGTAGAGTAGAAACGTTTTGGTGGGAAATAAAAGGTATAATAAAATTTATGTGTATAACTTACTCAAATCACCAAATATATAATCAAATCATTAAAATGACACACTTTTTAAAGTAAAATTATGAAATACCATGGAACAACTCAACTTAGAACTTATAGCCAATGCATCAAGAGTTAGACTTGAGTGATTAAGTGATCATCATAAAAATATTACACTTGGGAAATATCATATACACATGGATCATACATACCAAGCTAAATGTAGTAGCTAAAGCAACCTCCTCCTACACCTAGTGTCCTAGATGTCCAAGGCAAGGTGTCATCAATCTTCTTCCATAATGTTTTTTTTCCAGTAGTGAAAAAGCATCATTTTTGTATTAATATTAGTGAAAACTTGTAATTTACATCATCTAAGTATACTAAATAATCTTCGCATGAATAACATGATATTCTAATATTTGTAACATCTAATGCTCAAGAAATATCAAAATCCTCATATATAGGATTCAAAACAATTTCAGAAAAGTTTAGTACTGCTATGTTCATAATATATGTTCAAATTACTAGATATATAACTTGATATCCAAGATAAAAAAATGGTATCATAAGTTCAATGAATATGACCCCGATAATAAAAAATTTAGATATGCATAGAAATTTAAGTGTTCAGCTAAAGGAAATGTGTGCTCTCCTAATTATCCAACACTTCTCCTTGCAGGTATTCTTCATAATGTATTTGACCCGATTATGATTAGGGTATTCAGAATTTTAAAACTATAGATGGATTCAGAGACCCCTTTGTCTCTAAATTTCAACACTGCAGTTGGATTCAAAGACCCCTATAGTGAAATGCAACACTTTGATATCAAAATTGCAATTTTCTGTTTATGGAGTGATACAATTAAAAATTACTAACATAAATGACTAATTCATATACTTTTTATACTTTTTATTTGGTGATATTTTTATTCTTGGACTAGAATCGTCATTTACGTTAATCATTATTAATTTTTCCACTTATTATCTAGTAATATATTTTAATCTTAGACTAAATTAGTCATTGAGTTAGTCATTTTTAGTTTAGTCACTTATTAACTAGTCATATATTTTATCCCTAGAATAAATTAGTTGTTTAAGTTATTCATTTTTAGTTCAGTCACTTAAAATTGCTCAGATTTAGTAGTAATTCACTTGAAATAATTTCGGTGACTAAATTTTTTAGTCACCTAGTCACTAATTTCATCATTTTCTACTAGTGATGACTCGTGTTTTCTGCTCATATTTTGTTGGTGTCGAGACCTCTACAACTAATGCAACATATTTTGTACCATTGACGATGCGAACTCATTCTGTATGAACCCTATCAGAATTATTTGGTTCCACAACATCAACTCTAGAATCATATTCATGTCTGTCAACTAGCACCATTAGGCCCTAACGAATTCCTCACAGCCTCACACAAACCAATCCTCATTAGACGTCTTGCTTCATTCCAACGAGGATAATTTAGAGGCCATGATGGAACCAGATTATCCATGAGACTCAATGCACCACCGCTCGTTTTTTCTTCTCGAAAAAACATTCGAACATAACAACCCAGAAACCCAAGAGATATACACCATTGAATCTAAATACTTCCTCCCATTTGGGAAGGTAGACTGGTTAAAAAATCTTATCCTAGCATTTGATGCATTTGAAGAGGGAAACACGTAGAACATTTTTCCAACCATTAAGTTGAATATCTCAAGAAAACCAAGAAAATTTGCAGAATCTCACTAGGGAAAGCATGCTCCCTAGAAGAGGTAAAATCTTACACTCGCTTGTTACAGGAATAGAGGGATATATTCATGTGGGATTATTCATATATGTGATGGCTTAGCCCCACTATCGTAGAACACCACATTGACACCTAGCTTGACATACCACTAATATGCTAGAAACAACGTCAATTACACCCATTAAAGGAAAAACCATCAAACGAGAGATTGACAAGCTTCACAAGGCCATGTTCATCTACCCAATCGCTTAAACATCATGGGTTTCCAACCCTATTCCTGTTATGAAAAAACAAAACACCATGCTCAAATGAAAAAATTTTTGCCTACTGATGAACTCTTTTCTTGGTACATGTAGTCCACTACCCCAACCAATACACTCCATGCCCTTCTTTTATGAAACCACACTTATCGACGAGGTCAGGGTTAACATAGCTATAATTAAATCCAGGGTCAATAAAAATAGAAACAACTCCATCAGAGAGCTTACCTCCCATCTCAATGATGGATTCCTGGTGATCCACCTTCTTGTTATCAAGTGTTCTGTAGATCCAAGGAATGCTTTGTCCAACATCCCCAAGTGTCTACATCTCGGGAGCATTATAGATCTGAGGTCTACCACCCTGATTCAATGGAAAATTCATCTTATGATAGTCCTTGCCAAATATCCAACACTGCAAAGGCCCATTACCTTTTTTCTACTACTCTCCAGTCTGAGGTCCATCTCCCTTCTCAATTGCGTTAAACTTCTTGTAGGTAATAACATCCTCTTTCTCACCTGCATCTTGGGGCCTTGCATGCTTCACTGGCCATTTACCTTTAGTCTTGTCATTCCCTTTCCAACCTTTCTTAAACTTAGTTTTCTGCTTCGATTGCTCATGAAAATTCTTCAACTTTCCAATAACTTCTTCTAGCAACCAAGGATCATCATACTCAATCTAATTCTTAAATGCTAATGGTAGTCGACTGATAAATCTTTGAATTTTTTTCTCGGAATCAACCCTCGGCCAGGGAGCAGCCTAAGGGTCATTTTTTATTTTTATTTTAATTAGTTGTTTTAAATATTTTAATTTTTAATTTCTTTTTTTCCCAATTCTAATAAAAAAAAATATTATATATATTTATTTAGTTTTTAATTTATATATATATATATATATATATATATATATATATATATATATATATTATCTAAATTACTTTTAAAAAACTAGTTTTTTTTCAATCGTTTTTAATGTTTTTTTATTCTTTTTATTTATTTATTTATTTTAATTTTTATAATAGCATTTTTTTTAACTTTATTCATTTTTTATATAATTTTTGGGAATCAACTATGTTAATTTAGTCATTCATCTATGACCATTTCCATGAGAGGTAGGAGTGAAGTGACTAATTTATCATGATTTTTGAATAGTCCACTTAGCACTCATTGCATCAGGTAATGCTCATAGGGGTGAAGAAGTCGGATTGAAACTACTGAAATGAATCACATAGCGTCAATCATCACTTCCGGGGCTTGCACCTGGTAACCGGGACTTCCTGGGAGGTCACCCATCCGATAACTCCTCTCGCTCAAGCGAGGTTAGGTGTGGAGTTTTCCCCACAATCAAGCCCATTTAGCTTTCTACCCCATTTAAAAAACCTTACCAATTATTTGCCTCATGAACCATTCAAGTTTCATTTTGCAAAATTGTATATTTTATTTGATTTCATATTTTTTTTGTTATTTTCACTTAAAATTTTATGAGAATCTTTTTTTTTAAACTGAAAATGTCATCATCTTTGGATATAAAATAATAAAAAAATCATAAATTTGTTATTTTTCCAAAAATTTGTATTAAAATTTTCATAATTTTTTTTTATTTAACATGTATTTTTTAGCGAAAAAGTCCCGAAATACATATTTTTTTAATTATATCTATATGCAAAATGTGTATTTTTTATCAAGAGTTTAAAATTATTATTTTTTAGTGACAATTACTTTATATTTATTGAAGTATTAATTATCATTATATAAATTTATAAAAAACCATAACATCAAAATATTAATGTTATTATTGTTTTTTAACTTTGCAAAAAAAAATCATTATAAAAAACTAGTGCAAGGAAAAACAAAAATCACATATTTGGAAAATCCTTAAAAAATAAACATTTTAAGATGAAAAATAAGAAGAGGAATAAGACAACTTGAAAAATGGTTAAATAATCAACATAAAAAAAAGTGTGCATGCTTACAACATCAAAAAATTTGAAGTGTCAAAAATATGCTTTAAAAAAAGGGTTGATGCTTTTTAAAACCTGCATGAAAATCACCAGCATTTAAAAAAAATATCCACACTTAATACATTGTAAAATTTAATGTATAAAAACTATTTTCTCTAAAAAAATGGTTGTTACTACATCAACACTTTTCAAAATCACCATGAAAATCACTAACATAAAAAAAAATGTTCATACTTGATCCACATGAAAATTTAAGGTGTCAACAATATATTCCAAAAAAAGGGGGTTGATGTTGCATCAACATTTTTCAAAATTAGCTTGAAAATCAATAATATTTTTAAAAGAATGTGTATACTTGATACATAGGAAAATTTAAAGTGTCAAAAATATGCTAAAAAAAATGTGTATTATGAATAAACGCTTTTCAAATCGGATGATTTTCTTGCTACCTCAAAAAAATGAGTAATTAGTAAAATTTTCTTTTGATCGATAACAATGTCTGGGTTAAACATATATATTTCCAATAGGATTCACGTAGATTTCAACACTCATAACCATCATCCATTTTTACAACCGTAGCAGTCAAACCTCTACTTAAATCATGAATGTATTCAAGCTCCTTTACTTCATGGATCTCATGTATCTTAGACATCACAATACTCAGGAATCTTGCTATTCATATTCCATACCAAAACAAACATCACACAACTAACTCACTCTATTGGTCATTCACATTTATCCCAAAGAAAAGCGGCTTCATTAATAACACACATACAAAAAAGGTAAATAATCACATAGGCACATAAACATATTTTCTCATTAATAAACTCGAATATGCATTAATTCTAGTGAGATATACAATGTGGGAATATGCTTCTCCCTGCGTTAGAGCTTCTCCCCTCTTCTTCCATTGCACTTTTTCTTTGCTGCACACATTCTTCACAAACACCATTCCTCTTTAGAAATAAAGCTACATGGGATAAGCAATAGTCACACGTGTGATTCTTTTCCCAATCTCATAAATAGGGAAACTCAGATGACGTTTACATTAGGAAATAATTTCTCTAACCTATTCTAATAAAAAAACTCACATGAAAATATCTATAATTTCAACAAAACATTTAAATTCTTTCTCAACATCATCATGCGACCATCCCATCACATTAGAGAGCTTTGATTTAATCTTCCTCAAACTTTGTGTTCCATCTATGCACCTGCATCAAAATTACAAATGGTCTTTATATTGCAAGCCAATTATTCTATCTCCAATTCACATTCAACTTCGATGTCTAAAAAAGAAAATGCTTATAGGAGGCATGTTGATTGTGTATTGTTATGATTGATGCACATACATATTTTTACTTGTATAACGTCCAACATTCTATGTTGATAGTACTCTGTCAATGCACACATGAGTATATTCCCTTTCCCGCAAATAATATTCCGTGTGTATTTTATTTTCAGTCATGCATTAGTAAAAGTTAACTTTGGTTATTATCCCTTTTCTTACTAAGATAACATGATGAACTTATTTGAATAGCGTGCATTTCTTCATCCATCACACTCAGAAAAAGGGAGAACAAATCGAGAAGAAAGAGAAAGCTCAAGCCATTAAATCTAAGTCTTCCCATGGCTCCTCACATTTTGTGACCTCTCAAGCTCACCGTGAGAGGCCGACAGTAGTAAGTACAATTTAAAGGAAGATGGATTCCCACAGAAAATATGTTTTTCAGTGTGCTGGATTTTCTTCTTTTCAAATTTGATGATACATGATGGTTTTTTAAGTTTTCAGTAAAATTACATATTCATTATATGGTTTACTTTATCTTATGTTTTTTTCTGCAATGTACTCAATTTTGGTACAATATCACATCAATATTTTTTTGGAACCACACAATCTTTTTGGGTAATATTATGTTTTGAGAATTCTATGATATTTCGCCCACATATTTTGAGGAAATGACTATATATTTACTACACAAGTGGTAAGGGGTCTTATTTTTTGCCTTATTGGTATAGCTTGACACACTCTTCACATCGTTTGTTTTCTACTATTTAGACATTTATTAGCTACATGGATATTGTTTGGCATGATTTCTAGTTCGGGTCTTATTTAGACATTTATTAGCTACATGGATATTGTTTGACATGATTTTTGGTTCGACACATGTCTACTTCAGCACATTTTGAGCATATATAAATATGGTCTATTATTAGTTTCAAATTGTTATTTATTTGAAAACACGTATGGTTGAGAAGTAAAATAAATGAATACAAATTTTAAACATGAGGAGGTTCCCACCTACTAAAATACTCATTTAATAATGAAAGTAAAATATTATTTACCTCTCGCCATTAATAAAATTCATTCCCGCTTTCTAATCATCACGATTATAAATACAATAAAATAATTACACACACATGCATTGAATTCCCTCAAAAGAAAATGTAATCTCTGAAGGGAAAAGAGAAAATATTGTGAGCATAGATATCCACTAAATTTTTTTCATCTTGTCATTATTTACTCTGATTTCAGTTTTTGTGATTAAAAAAACATGCTCGAAAGGTGGTAGAAGACTTTCTCCGATGGAAGACAAAGTTGAAGGAAAATTCATTCAACCTTCTTGAATACTTTTTGTGGTATCTTGAATTTTATCAAATTTATTTGTTCATAGAAAGCTTGATTTATCTTTAAGTAGTGGTAATTGGTAATATCAATTGATAACGAGCTGTCCAAAATTGTTCCGAAGTTCTTGTATCATTTATTGCTTGCAAAATATTTATATATTATTTCATTTACATGAACAAGGGTTTTCATAGAAGCCAGCCACTTTGATTCGTTGTGCTCACACATTTTCTATGCATATTTTTCCCTAGTTTTGAGCATTTATCAACGGTATGTTCTTGAAAATTTCTTTATAATAATTAGTCAACCTCAGCTCTACAATGTTTTGAATTCATAAGGCTTTTAATTACTGCTAGTATGCTGCTAGTTAAGTATGATTTTTAATTTTAAAGCATTGATATTATACAATGTTTTCTTATACATTACTTCATATTTTGTTCATATTTATCTCTTTTAGTTGTTGTGTTACTTCTTATTGTAAATATTACTGTAATACTATAAATTCTTGTAACCACTAATTCCCGGGGCATTAAGCAGTGGGCAATCTATCCCATTATCTTACTTGCCGAGTGAAATTCGAAAGAGTTGGTGAGTGAAATATGACTACCCTCTCATCAACCACTTTAGGATAAGAAAAGCCACTGATATACTATATTTCTATGTTAATCTAAACTTCCTTTATTTTAAAAAAGGAAGAAATTCACAAGTACTGATTACAATATAGAAATACCAACATAAGAGACCAATCAATATGTCTCTTCACCTTATATAAATGAGAAGATTCGCATGCAGCCGCTCTCAGAATACTTTCATAAAAGATAGCCGTTAACACCAATCGTAAAGAGATAATCCTAGTGGAAGGATGGCATAGCATGGAATGAGATGTTTTGTTAGAAATGTTAAATAAGAATACGAAGGGTTAGGAATATAAATAACATTATAATAGGTTTCTCTTTTATTAAAAAGTTCTTTTAAATATTTGTAAATGAGCGTGTTTTTTGTTTTTTTTCAATAGATATTGATGATTGTTGGAAAACAATCACCAAAATGAGAAAGCATTTCAATTTTGAGGAGAAAGAAACACATCATGATCAGAAAGCAATGAAGAATCGCTTTCGAGGAGGAAAAAACACACCATGATGAGAAAGCAATTAAGAATTGGTTACTCATTAACGTCATCAATGAGTCAAGAAAGCACACTTCCGCGTTTAATCTCGAGTGGAAGATAGGTAGAGATGGTACTATATTGCAACTTGGAGATGCGGGGACCAAAATTCTGCCAAGTAGCCACAAACTCATAAAAAAGTTATGTCGATGTCACATAAATGATTAACAGCAATTCCTATTGGCAACGTGAAGAGGTTGTTTATGCTAGGAGTTCAAGGGCAAACAATGTACGAACAGATCGAATAAAACTAAATATTTAAGATCTCCAAAAGTACTTAAACATTTTCATCTCTTTCCAAGCCTGCCTATTATAATACTTCAAAAAAAATCTTTTGACCTAACAAAAACCTTGCCGGGCTTTTGGGTTTAAATAAATGAACATATACACTGAGAAAAGCAATTTAGACAACTTTGGCATCGTTGTAAAGGCACTACTGGACATTTCGGCATCGCTGTAAGGGCACGGCACTACTGGACATTTTAAAATTCATTACGAACAACTGTTTCACCCATAAGAGAATCACAGAAGATGGTCCCCTAATGGCGCAACAGTCCCCTCTACAAAGTAGAGGCATGGCCATTAACCTTCTCAATCAATCAATGCCTCTCCAGTTGAAATAGTAAATAAGTCAAGGCGGCGGTGAATACTGATGGGTCGTTTGACAACCGATTTTATAAATAGAATACTGGAATAAAAAAGTGTGCAATAGTCAGAAAGTTAGGCTGGAAATATCGATCAGAGTTCACATTGAATGGAGGCAGAGGAAGAAATTAAGGGCGCAAAAGTATCCCGACATTAGAAAAAGAAGGAGAAACAAAAAGCTAAAAGCAAGAACGCTGCACCACCTTCCCTTTTTTTCTTCTTTAACATGTCGACAATATTAAATAAATACAGATATTACTGTGGAGAACGTCACGTGATCTCGATATATAGACGTGCTAGATATGTTTGTTAGCGAAGAAGAATTTTTTGAAACAAGCTATTGGCACTACTTTCGATTTTTTTTTGTCAGTCCACAGCATGTACTGAAATGTCCATCTTTAATGAAACAGCAGGTGTGGAGATTGAGGATCTGATATTTACTAAGTTTATCCTTTAACAATTATCTTTCTTCAACATGTCAGTGAAAGTGATTTCTACTCTTTTAACTATTTTATTCATCTTTGTGTGAGCAAAAAAATTATATATAGAGCACTTGACCATGAAGGAAAACAACTAGTTACGCCATTATGTGGGACGAGCATAAGAGAACGAATGACATATGAAGTTACAATATGCTATGTAGAGTATAATACCATTGTTTTTGAAGTTGGAGAATGATAGAAATAGCTAAAATGATACAATTATAGAAACTCAATTATATATTATGCACAAATGGTGTATGTGCACACACACTCACACACACGGATTACAATCAGGGTACTTTATTAAATAGAATTTTTGGGATCCAACTTATTCTTAATTTAGAGAGAGAGGTTGAGAGAATTTCTCAACCGTCACAAACCAACTTCTTAAATATGGAATGTAGGCATTAACTCCAACATCCCCCCTTAATGATTACATTACATGAATTTATTGAATTCACTCATAAATAACAAAAAATAATCAAGTTTATCAGTGGATGCTCCATCAAGTTGCCTCATAACCCTCGGAAAGGTGTAGTTGGCAAGTTGGATTCTCCAGTTTGCTTCCTCAACTCCCGAATCAAGGATCTCCCGAAGTCAATTACTGAACATCATCCCAATCTGTCTCATAACCTCACTAAGAGACCACTTCCACGTCTACCACTAACGAGAGATCCTTCCCTAGATCCGCAACTGCCATGCTATCTGGACAACCATCCATATTGAGCTTCACTGCCACTTGATCTCTTAAAAAAAAATTGATTACATTTTGCAATTGCTGAACTTCTAGTCATTCTATGGACGAGCTCCCATCCACCGAGATACATTGGCGCCAACCGTTGTACTCGCCAGTTATCTAGAAAAGCCATCTAGATACAGAATGTATCTAGAATCAATGTTACAAAATGACCTTTTTATCTAGTTTCAGATTCATCACTTAATTTACAAATAATTTATAATAACACATAAATCAACACCGACTTTACCCTTGGCTTCCTTAGATATACAATGGTAAATTGGTAAAAGGTGCTTCAATATTATGCCTTAAAAGAGTTCCAACAAATGAAATAATAGTTGTTTGACTCACAACCTGATTTGAAATTGCAGTTTAACGAATCTACCATGTTGTACTCATTTAAGAGTACACCACCGATGTCATTCAACATATTACTTGTGGATCCTAGAATTCTTGGATAGCACCAGCCTCTAGAAATTTTCATCAACGAATCTACCATGTTGTACTCATTTAAGAGTACACCACCGATGACATTCAACATATTACTTGTGGATCCTAGAATTCTTGGATAGCACCAGCCTCTAGAAATTTTCATCAGATATTCAAGTATCGAAAGTGACATGACAGGGATTTGAAATTATTCACGAATGGATCTAGATAAAATAAAAAATCAGTGAGGCAAAGATCCTGTGGCATTATGCAATATTAGGTATGCGTTTCAACATTAAAATCAACATCTGTGTCAACGCATTCTTCAGATCTGCGAACTTTAAACCATGCAATAGAACAGATCGACCTTCTAAAGGTCGCAGTAAGGCATCCAAGAGCATCACCCCTGTACACAAAAGGGCTGCTTGGACTGTTTCTTTGATATTTCGATTAGATTGTGCGTACTCGTTTCCAGATTTCCCCCTTATGAATTAATTTTGCTGCCATGACATTTCCTGGTCATCACGAAAGTGTCACAATCTCTCTGCCGTGTTCACAACGCATTCAGTAATGGCGTTAACACAATGGTGTGAGGTTGAACCCTCCTCTTGGTCAATGTGCACTGATTGATCGCAAAAAAAAACTCATCGTCCGGAGACTACACATGGTGACTGCACAGATCAATTTAGACTCACAACACACAGGCCTCTAATCTTATGATCTGATACCATGATAGAAATAGCTAAAATGACACAAATACAGAAACTCAATCATATATTATGCACAAATGGTGTATGTGCACACACACTCACACACACGGATTATAGTCAGATTACTCTATTAAATAGAGTTTCTGAGATCCAACTTATTCCTAATTTAGAGAAAGAAGTTGAGAGAATTTCTCAACCGTCACAAATCAACTTCTTAAATATGAAATGTAAGTATTAACTCCAACAACCAGTTACACTCTTATGTGGGACGAGCATAAGAGAACCAATGACATATGGAGTTACAATATGCTATGTAGAGTATAATACGATTGTTTTTTATGTTGGAGAACGGGTCCTCCATTCACGATTTACTATTTATCCTAAGCAATACGGCAATCCTTGTAGATTGGGTTACGGTCACAGTCACGGTCAGCACTTGTTGAGACGTTAGTGAAGTACATGTTAAAATTATGTTTTTAATGTTATGTACATTTTGACAAACATGTTAATATTTATAAAAGTTGATACCAAAGAAGAAACTAATATTGATATAATTGTAAATGATAATATGAATAGATTTATTTATGACACGTTTTCTCTCTAATGGATGAGGACATATGTATGGATGATAAGGACATATGTATGGATGATAGGTACGATGATGGTCAAAAACACCTCTTGTACTCGAGGCATATAAAGCAGCATGATAAGGTTAAGAAGAAACTCTGATCTCTCCTATTTTATTGTTTGTGAACTTGTATTGAATTGTGTCTCAAACACTTATTTCACATATTGTTTGTGAACAGGTATTGGATTGTGTGACACACTAATTTCACGTATCTTAACGTACATTATTTTATAAATAATACAATATTATCGAACATTTCATAAATGTTATATAACATTGAGTAATATTCTTTTACTACTTTTCAGTACATTACCCCGCACATACCAAAAAAAATAGAACTTCATTGTGAATGATAATTAAATCAAGTAAAAAATTGATGCATATTATTATTATGATCATATTTTATTTTAAACAAAATGTAACACAGATAAGCATGCTACCATGTACTTGTGCATATGAAAATGATCGAGTAACAAGAAGGATGCCCTATAGGGTTCTTTATCATATCCCAATGCATCCCACTGCCAACTATTATTATGCAAACAAAGCGACATGAAGATAATGTTTTTTTTTTCCTAAGTAAAACTATATCTATTAAGTAGTCAAACCAGAGTTACAATTCTCATCTTCGGAAATGGATGAATCCATGACGAAGGGAATAGGAAAAATGCTACTGTCCAAAACTAGACTGCCCTTAGAGGGGAAACCAACCTTGAAAATCCAACCATAATATGCTGCCCATAGCGGGAAACTAGCCTTAGTAGCAGTACAAAAAGAGATAAACAGAGCTAAACAAAGATAGCAGATTAACCATTAAACAGAGAAATTCAAAGACTGAACTCTATGGAGAACCTTCATGCGAGTCACTGGGGGGAGGCAATTCTTCGAGAATGCGGCAGATATATCCATAATCCACAGTGTCCAGGCCTTGGTTCGCGTCCTCAAGGACTTCATGCGGAGAAGAAGGAAGATCGAGGTGCTCCTCCAGTGAGTCCGCAAAGGTGATATCCTGCAAGAAGGCTGGATTGTCTAGAGAGGTCATCACATTGTGGTCATATTTCCTCGAGGGGGTACCCAAATGGCTCAACCCCGGGAGTCTCTTCTCTGCAGCTGGTTCAAAATCATTGTCATCTGAATTAGAGCTAGAAGCAGGCTGCATAGGGAGGGCTTTAAGTTTGCGAGGGAGTAAGGCAAGCTCAACAGTAATGGTGGATTTACGAGCCCTCTTCTTGCAATGGGAGAAGGAGGGCGGAGCATACGAATCAGAGAGCTGCGCGGGAGGAGCCAAAGGGTCGAAAAACACAGCGGGAGGCGAGGCCGGAGCAAGGATGGAGGGTGACAAGTCCGCCATATCCTAGTCGACAGGAAGGTTCAAGCCCGTGTGGAGAGCATGTGGCAGAGGGGGCCGTGCAGGGAAGCCCCTTCCCCCCGCGCGCCTGCAATGTTGCCGATGGCGTCGTGGCATCTTAGCGATCCTGAGTAAGGCGCAGTATTGTTGTAGAGTCGAGATAGAAGACGGAGCCCAGAGGCTTCTAGCTAGAGCAGAGGGGGCCCATAGCCACACAAGCACAGGGAAGGCAAGCAAAGCAAGCTGAAGAGCCGAGGGAGGAGCGGGAATGGCGAGCCTCATAGCATAGGAAGGAGTGAATAAAAAAGACGTTGAGTACGTTGAGGGAAGGGTGGCGCACGGGACTTTAAAGACCATCCCACGTGAGAAATTAAGGCTTCGGGTATCCCCGGGCCATGGCACATGGGCGCGCTATGTGGTGAGCCACATCGCCACCTTGTGTAGCCCATTGATACTATATAACACCTGCATCCGGGGGATGGAGTTCATTATGGACCAAGTCTGTACATCCTTGGAGGAGAACTTCATCATCAATGGAGGTGAGAAAGCCAGCCCAGAGAGGCAAGGAATGGTGGACACCTTTTTTCGTAAGGAGATCCGCTACCTTGTTAGCAGAGCGTCATACATGGTGGAAATCAATAGCCATGTCCATGTGAATTCGTTTCTTGAGCATGGTGATTCTGGTTTCCAGGCGCCAGATCTTGTTGATTTTTCTGGCTAAAGAGCCCGCCTGGAGGTGCTTAGCCATGTCAATGAGTATCTGAGAGTCACCTTATATGAGAAGGGGAAAGAGATGATGGTCTCTAGCTATGATGAGCCCCTGAAGTAGTCCTTCCAACTCTGCCGAATTCTTTGTATCCCATCTAATGGATCCGTAGAATACTGTGTACACTTGGCGTAGAGAGGTTTTGAAAGTACCTCCAAATCTAGCTTGCCCTGGATTCCCTTTGGAGGCTCCATCAAAGTTCAGCTTGTAGAAGCCCGAGGGCGGAGGGGACCAATGTCCCGCAGAGGGCGCCATTTGATTTGAGGGGGGCTCAGGAATGGGTGAGGAGTGTAGCCGGAGGTTCCAATTGGCCCAGATGATATGTTCCCTTTGGAGAGTGGGGAGGTCCGAATCCTTCCATGGATGAAGAGCTAAAGTCTCCTGCAAGTTGCTACAAACCATGTTCAATAGAGCTTCAGTAGAGAAACGTTGGTCTTTAAAAATACGACGATTGTGCTCCTTCCATATCGTCCAGAGGAGGTGCCCTGGGAGTATTGTCCATAGAGCATTGAGAATGGCACAGTGAAAAAGGGTGGAAGGCCAGCTCCGTATGGTGTTGACGATGCTCCTAGGGATTCTATTCGATCTTCTGCTAAGAAGTGCCACTTTGTCCCAAAGTACCATTGCTCCCACACATTCATTGAAGAGATGATCAGTAGTTTCCTCCTTGTTCCCGCAATTGGGGCATTGGGATGGGCCGATGAATCCTTTTCGATAGAGATTGTCTAAAGTAAGTAAGCGACGTTTACTGAGGAGCCAGAGGAAAGTGGAATTTTTTGGCCAATTGTTAGAATGCCAGACTTTGTCCTAGATGCCATCGGGCTAGTGAGGCGGTAGCAGTAGACTGTAGGCTTCCTTGGTGGAGAAGGTCCCAGTGGACGTATACCCCCAACGGATATGGTCGAGATCCTCCGAGACCCGAATTTGTCGCTTGTTGAGTTTTGCCGCCATCTCTGGGGTTAGATTGAGTCCGAATTGAGTTTGGAGATGATCCGTCGTTATCCATTGTCGAAATTGGCCTGGGGAGATTGCTAAGCTGCTCCAGAAAGTATTTACGCAAGGATGGGCCAGATGTTCAAGGATGCCTGGCCAATCCGAGGTGGGAAAAAGATCCGCCAATTTCGGCATCTACTACCAAGAATCATACCAGAAGTTTGCTAAGCTACCTGACTTGACCTCCCAAAAACTGTGGTCACAGATAAGGGCACAATGCTAACTTGCTCTCCAGATGAGGGAACCTGCTTGATCACTGTCATAACAAATGAGGTTGCCCCGAGGCCAGTTGCGGGCATATTTGGCTACCCACATTTGTGCCCATGGGATGTTGGTGTTAGAATCCCATTGCCACCAGATTTTGGCTCCCATAAATTTGTTGCTGAGGTGTGGATCACGTATCCCCAAGCCACCTGCATGCTTGGGAATGCACACCTCTTGCCATTTCACAAGGGCCCATTTCCTTCTTGCCTTGCTGCCTCCCCATAGAAAGTTGCGTTGTAGGTCCCGAATTGCTTTGAGTACCCATTTAGGTGCTACAAGCATGGAAAAGAGTTACAGGAGCATGCATTGAAGGACCGATATAACCAAGATGAGCTGGCTAGCAAGGTTCAGGGCTCAATGAGTCCATAAAGATAGCTGTGACTCTAACCTGTCCAAAAAATCTTTCCAGGTGGAGTGCTTGAGAACATAATCAGTGAGAGGAGTGCCAAGGTATTTAGAGGGCAAAGCTGCAATAGGAAATCCCATAATTCTGGCTATGTTGCGTTGGGTGATCAGAGGGGTGTTGAAGAAGAAAATCTGGGATTTGGAGTTATTGAATGAAGGTCCAGCCGCCAGAGAGAAGTAGTCCAAGATGGACTTGAGAGTAGAGGCCTCTTGGATGGACGGGTGGGCGAACAGCATGTTGTCGTCGAAAAACTATTGGTGCGAGATGGTAGGGAATTTATGAAGACTTAGCCCTCAAAGAGAGTGGTCTTGAATACTGGCTTTGAGAGCTTGCCTAAACCTTCAGCCATGATCAAAAAAAGGAAAGGGGAAAGAGGGTCCCCTTGCTGGATGCCGCGAGAGGGAGAAAAGGGGGGGGGAGGGAGAGCCATTAAGGAGAATGGAGTAAAGGGGAGAGGAGATGAGGCTGAGAATCCATCTGATCCACGTTTGACTGAAACCAAAGGCGGATAGCATTTGCTGGATGTAGCTCCAACTAAGCTTATCGAAGGCATTTGAGAGATCTATCTTGAGAATCATTCCTGGAATATTGTATGTCCTTAAGGAGTGCGCCACCTCATGTGTGAGAATGATGCCATCAAGAATGTATCTCCCTTCTACATAACCGGTTTGCTCAGCGGATATAAGGAGGGGAAGGATGGTCTTGAGGTGATTGGTGATAACTTCTAATACCAATTTGTAGAGAACATTGCAAAGGGCTATGGGGAAAAATTTTCTTGGGGAGGAGGCTTGGTCTTCTTTGGGAATGACGGTGATGAACGTGGCGTTAAGATCTGGCAGCATCGAGTGCATGGATCAGGATTCCTCAACCATTTCCTAGACCTCCTTCTGTAAATCCTGCCGAAAGAAATGAAAGAAGTTAGTGGTGAATCCATCTGGGCCAGGGGCCTTGCCCACTTTAAGCTATGCCATGGCTTGATCCACTTCCTGAAGAAGAACAAGTCTAAGAAGCATCTAGTTGTGTTCATCAGTAATCAAAGCGGGGATATGTTTAGTGATGCTCTCGATGGCTGCCTGACGATCCAAGGGAGGTTCCGTGAGCGAAGCCTTGAAGTGGTCCAGGAGTTCCTGCTGTATCTCTTCTTGCATCTTCGGGATTTTCCCTTGATCATTGTGGAGGATAGAGATGTGGTTGGCAATTCTTATTTGTATGGTGGAGGGGTGAAAGAAGGTGGTATTCTTCTCGCCTTCTTTAAGCCATCGGATTCGGTACTTCTGTTTCCAAATAATTTATTCATGAAGTTCTTGTTCCTCGATCTGTGATTTGAGGACTTTCTCTCGAGTGTGTAGGGCCTCGGTGCACCCAGAGCTGATGAGATCTTGCTGTAGCTTCTCCATTTGAGCTACCATATCTCTATGCTCGTGGAAAATGTTGCCAAAGGTGCTTTGATTCCACCTTTTCAATCTAGTTTTGATGATTTTGAGCTTCTGTTGAATATTGTACATGATGGATCCGCTGAAGGGGGGGATGGTATGCCACCAGTGCATTACCATGTCACGGAAACCCGGATGAGGGAGCCAAAATTGCTCAAAAAGAAAGGTTTTGTGTCTGCCCTAACTTGGCCCCTCCCACTGAAGTTGGATGGGCCAATGGTCTGAACCTGCCGCCAGAAGAATGGAGGAGAAAATGTCTCCTCTGGATTGGATGACTAGATCTGATACAAGGAAGCGATTCAGGCACGAGGCAATGAAGTTGGATCCAATTTTGCGATTATTCCAAGTATGGAGGCCATTAGCAGTGGTGATGTCAATGAGACGGTTTTTGGTGATGAAAGAATTGAAGTGCAGAGAATCAACTTCAAGAATTGGACGGCCTCCACGCTTTTCTCGCATACTAGTGATCATATTAAAGTCCCAAGGATCTAATGGGGAGAGGGGTTTTGAGCATGTAGAGTCGAGAGATCATCCAAGGTGTGGATCTTGTTGGCGATGGACTGAGGGAAGTAAACATTGGCGAGGAGACCTTTGAGGCAGGTTCTGATGAGGTGAAAAGAGGCTTGAAGAAAGTGGCAGGAGGCATGAAAGTGAGAAAGGGAGATGATGGTGGGATTTCACGCAATGGCGATGCCCTCGGCAGCCCCATCTGAATCTACTGCTATAGTATCACAACCTGGCCAAAGACGGGATAGAATAGAATGAAAAGTATTACTGGTACATTTGGTTTCCTGCATAAATAAAATGGTAGGTTTGTTGCGACTGATACTATTTTTTATCATACGACACTTTGAGGGGCTGTTGATCCCTTGAATATCCCATGAGGTGAGGTTCATTGTAAACTTGGGGGCTTTAGAGCTTTGAAAAATTTTGTCAACTTGGGATATCTACCAAACTCCAGTAGTTGATCCCCCAATGTAATGAGCCTTTGTAAGTCCGTTGGTCTCCTGCGTTTCCTTGATTCTCTGATGATATTGATAGTTTCCCAGGGAATAATTTCCCCTTGGATTCGAAGATGGATGCTTCCCCTTAATAGTTGTGCCTTCAGCAGTGCTTCCTCAAAACTTTTGATTTGCCTAGGAGGTATGTTATGGTAAGCTTTTGAGTCACAAGATTTTTCCAGCCCAGTTAGATCTGGATCTCCAAAGTCAACAGATTCTGGTTCTTCAATCATATTGGTCACAGAGTCCAATTTATGGATTATTAAGGGAGTCTTAAAAAGATCCAGGGGGGATTGGAGGTCTAGATCCATGATAGCATGCTACATGGGGATGCTATTTCAAGCTGGCTCAACAGGGGAACTTGGGGAGGCTTTCAAGGTATCATTAGGGGTCGCAGTTCTCAAGATTGAAGATTTCAAGCCCTCGAGGGGAGGCATGGTGCCAAAGGAGGGGGTGTTGGAGATAGTGGGATCAGGTTGAGGCTCCTCAAGAGTTAGATCCACATCAGGGTTGGCTAAAATTTGGAAGCTATTACTAGAGGAGGGGATTTCCAGGGAGGGGGAGGGCTGGGGAGGGTCAGGGGGGGCGAGATTCTTTATAGAATGTCTTTTTCTGTGGCCTACCCAAGTAAAACCATCTGGATCTGATGCAATAGAGGGGCCAGAGAGAGTAAGGGGTTGACTTTTGGGGCAGTCACGAAAAAAATGGCCATGCATGTGACATTTTCTATAGTGAAAAGGAACGTGTTCATAATCTATGGATTGGATCCATTCAAAGTCTTCGTGCCAGAGACTTACCTAGTGAGGGAGCGCTTTCGCCAGATGCATATAGACACAGATCCAAGAGTAGGCAGTGTATCGATTGTGTTTGGCTTCCTCAGCAATTTTGATGAAGGTTCTGAGGCAGTTTCTGATCTCCTTGAGGGTGATTTCTTCCCAATACTCCTGCGGCAAGGAGTATAGTCTAAACCAGACTGGTGCCCAATTGAAGTCTTCTTTGTCTAGGTTGAAACATTCCACCCAATCCCTCAGAAAGAGCCCTTCTGCATTGAAAAAGTAAGGGCCTCCATCCATGAATCGATTTTTGTCTTCGATGTAGGTGAAAATGATGTTGAAGAAGCCCTTGGGGCCCAACTGTAGATCCACCTTCCATTTCGCCTTGATCCATCCATATAAGGCTTTCTCAGCTGGCCATAGCCCAATAAACTTGCCGATTAATGCATGGTCATGCATATATTGAATGAATCCATTGATGCGCTTAGCAAGGAGATGGATCTCTAGTCGTTTAGACTGGATAGGTATGCAAGTTGACAATTTTGCAGGCTGCTCATCTTTAGAACCAATCCCATCGTCAGATCAAGGTAGAGACTGAGAGGCTGCTGGATCGATTACGAGAATCGAGTGAGGAGGCGGATCGGTCACGTACGAGGAGCCGGGGATGTCAGATCCACGAAGATCCCCAGTGTTGGGGGGGGGGGGGTTACAGCCCCCCCCCCCTTTGGAATCTGCCATGCCCGAGACAAGCAACAGGATCAGTGAAGCCGGCAATAAGGAGGAGCCAGAAGCAACGACGACGTCTTCAGAGAGACACAGGAGAGCCCTAGGCTGCAAGCCTTCGCTTCGATCTCAGCTCTCAGATCCTCGACATGAAGATAATGTTATGTGAATTCTTATACATTGTTTTTCATTATGGTCAGCGAAGAACATTCTCTCGTTTTCAAAGAAGAACCTGATAATAGAAGCCTTTAATTTATAACTATTCAAATCAATTTGTTTGGAAAATTCAATGTCATTTACTTATAGTCAATTTTTTTTATAAATAATAAAACTACTTCTTACATATTAATAAAGAAGAAACATATATGTTTTAAATAAAAAAAAATTCCAATAATGTTTATACATTAGCATTTCTTTTTCTTAGTTAATACATAATTTTCATAAATACAAGTTACTAAATATATGTATTTTTAAATATTAGGTAATTATTAAGTTAAATTTATGTATAGATATATATTGTGTCTTTTATTAATTAATGAAATTTTAAATTTATATATTATATTTAGTGTTTATGGAAACTTCCTATTAGGGAAAATAATTTCAATTCTATAAATATCTATATTGATAGTTCATGATACAGTATGGCTAACTCATTTATTTGGTAGGTAAAGTGGTAGTACAAATTAAAAATATATTTTCTTTATTATTTCATGCTTTCTTTTTGAATTTTTTGATATATTAGTATTGAAATTAATCTATATCACATAATCCTTGCATGTTAAATATGTGATTTTGGAGTTACGTTTAGTCATTATAGATGTTTAGGAAGTTAGGAATTGAATGAGCATAAGGATCTCTTTCGAAATATTATAGATATTATATTTATAAAAAATACCTTTAGTGGAAAATAAAAGACTAGAATGAAATCATAAAGAATAACACTTCAACTATGTAAAATGAACTATAGAGGAATTTACATGATAGCAATATTTTGTCTCTATATTGTATGTACTGTTCTATAGTTTCTATGTATATTCAATTCTTTTTAATGTGTTTAATAAATGTTGCTTTATTTATGTTTGCTAAGGATCAACATAATGGACATCAATGAGTAATAGAAATATATTCCAATAAATTCAATAAATTTCCTTATTATATTAGTGAGTATTGAAGTTTTATCAAATATCAATGTGCTTCATTTTTGGCATGTCAATTTCATAAACAAAAGTTAAGGGGAGATATTGTTTTGGAAAGGTAGATAGAAGAAAATCAAAGGTAAGACAATACATGGTTATACAGTCTTACATTATCTTTTACCATTGCATTTATGGTGCTTGTTTGTGGGTATATATGTCTATATAGGTTGATAGATATATAGTGAGAGTGGAAGAAAATACAAATAATATTATCTAAATTGAGATATTAGAATGATGTAAAGAAGCTAATGTCAAGTTATCATGGAATTCGGTGGTTATGTTTATCATAATAGATTATCTAGATCGAGGTACCAATATTGTGAAATGGAAACTAGTTTAGCATACGGTGAAAAATATAGAAAACTTTTCTTTCTTTCCTAAAATACTCAAAATACTTACTCTTCATGTTTTTATCAGTTAATAATGTGTTTTAAACCTATCAATCATCTAGGATAAATGCCTCACATTACTATGGTGCAATAGCTACAAATTTAACATCAAATAGTTGTATTATATGAGTAATACTTTTACTCTAAACTAACTACATTTTTTAGTTTATTGTTTTTCTCTAGAGTTGTCACATGGGTGTTTATAATTATATGAAAATAAATACTATGGGGTTTGCAATATATGCATTAGATAAACTTGAAATATTCAAATCAGTTTTTCTTAAGATTATTCAATATGCACAAATTAATGTTGAATTAACATGGTAATTGATTACAATTATTAATGCATAATTATTAGAGATATGGAAAAATTTGAGCATGTCTTTTATTGATATGTCCCAAGTAGAGTATATTGGACAGAGTATATTGGACATTTATTATTAGATATGATAAAAAAAAGTCATGTAATGTATGTTTCATGACAAGAAAATGAACAATATCACTAAGAATATGCAAGGGTAGAGAGGGATGTGTTAGGTTTAAACAATTTTACTATCTAGAAACCAAATCGTAATGTAATTTTTGAAAATTCTATATTTACTTTCAAGTATATTTAAGCGTGTTTTTTACTGGCAAGTCTCAAGTAGAGTAGTTTGGAAATTTATTATTAGATATCATAAAAAAGAGAAGTAATATAAAGCATGCTTTAAAAGAAGTCAATTAACAAGCTCATAAAGAGGATGCAAGGGTTGAGAGTGATGTGTTAGGTTGAGGAATTTAACTCTCTAGACACTAACTCATAATGTAAGTTTCATACTGGTTATAATGTTATCATTTATGGTATTGAAAATGATGTTTCTACAATAAATAATTTTAATTAAGTTAATAATCATGTAATAACTTTTCGTTCTTATCATGCTAGGAACTATTTAGACTGAGTTATCCCAGAAAATCCAGGACTGCGGGTAAAAATGTAAGTAAATATTCTATTGCCAAATAGATAAAGGGAATTTAAGTGCTTGGGAACCAAACACCTAGATATGAGATTTTTGCCGAAATAAAAGAATATAATCTCATGGGTAAATGAGATTGGATAAGGATTCATGATAATAATTCTAGATAAGATAAATGGATGGGATAGAAAGATCCATTAAATTGCTTAGTTGGGGAAATATGCTAAGCTTATAAAATCCTAAAACCGCCACCGGAGAGAAAGGTGATTTTTTATGGAAAATCCTAGAAAAGTGGATTATGAAGGTCCAAAAAAGCGAGACACTACTAATGGAAACCATATCTTGAAAAAAGTATCAAATACGAATGGAAGGCATCAACCTTGGTTGTTGATTGTTAGGAAAGAGTTATCAACTCGGAGGGAATTCAACATGGAGTTCATGGTTGGGTGGAGAGTGAGCTCATTATGCATGATCAGTTGTAGTTATTCTGGTCAGAATAACTGCACATAATTTCTCTGTGATTATTTTATTAAGAAAATGAAATTCCGTTGTAAATGGTTTGAATTTTTGGGTTATAAAAGTTAACGGCGAAATATGTGTATACCTTTTAGGTGGTTTAACTTATGAGTATTTCATTCGTTCCTCTAAATATTCAATGTGAATAGGTCCTATAAATAATTAAATTATTACTTATTTGACTATAGAAAAATAGTGAAATAGGTTAATTAGGCGATGATGATTAACTAACACGAAACATATACAAATTTGTAGATAAAGGAGGATAATTATGATTGTGCTAGATTTCTTGTTGTGCTATGCCTTACATATCGGAATGCATGCATAACGCAAATTTTAGAATGAGAATTATTATAAATTGTAAATTTATACACATGTAGTAGAGAAGGATAAACATTGAACACATATATATTTATAAGAAAAGATAAAGGGAAAATAACGCTGAATGATTTTGTGCGACCACGTTTTTACATCTCAGGAACATAACTGATACAACTAAAAATATTTTAATACAGCCAATATGAACAAAAAAAACAAATCCATTGTTGTACTATAGGGAATAGTGCCGAGAAGGTAGGTGTTCTTCAAGAGAACAACAATTGGGAACAAAACTAGTTGACATTGAATGGCACAGCGAAGTTTTCGACACATTAGACATGGCATCGATTCATCCATAATTAATTACTTGAAGGAGGAGGGAGTCAGATTCATGAGTTGGTAACAACCATCTTAAAGAGTACCCTTAGAGAACCTCTTTAATGTAATAATTATCCTTCGCATAGAAAAAAGGGAGTTGGTAACGATGATAGAGCAGGTAACGGGGTATTCCACAACCGTGTTATCCATTATTAGCTTGGAAATAGCATAGTTGTGAAATGGAATTGTAAGTGCCATACTAAGGTGACATAGTATATAACTAAGAGTTGAGCCAATAAACATAGCAATTGGGATGAACTATCAGAGTACGAAGCATGAGAATTAATGGTTTCTTCATATTTGTCACAAAAGTTGTGTTGTTTCAATTGAAATTTCTTGGTATTGGGAAAGTATAGTTTAGAGTTAATTCATGTCAAAGTGTGCTATAGAACTAGAATTGGTGAATACAATTAGGAATATGAACACAAACATCGAATAAAGCCTCACCCAAGAAATGTTTATTAACATAAATCACGGAAATTGAGACTTCTCTTGAGTTCATTATAGACTTTACTCGTAAAACATGAGCATAGTATGAATAATAATGTGATGCACCAACATTGATGCAATCTAAGAGGAAATGTGGTGGTCTTGTAAAAACTTGCTCTAAATGAGATCTTTGGGGATGATTCCATACTATAGTTTGGTGGGGAAACTTTGGGATGTACTTGGGGAAATTCACCTGGTCGAGTAGATAATCAGGTTTGTCTAAAAGATTGTGTATAAACTCATAGTGAAGGACATGATGTTGCTCGTGAAGGTAATGAAGTGATCTAGGAAACTTGTAAATGGAGTCATGAACTAGTTGTTTCTTCTGAAGTATCGAAGGCGATAAAATTTGAATTTTATTTGATTGATCGCTTGTAATCCAATGAATTTTGTTATACCAACCAGACTCAGCCCAATATTTGACCACTAACATAAAGATTAGTCCAAATCGTGAGCGGAGATATAGAATTTCACACACACACACACAGATATATATATATATATATATATATATATATATATATATATATATATATATATATATATATATATATATATATATATATATATATATATATATATATATATAGCCAAAAACAAAAACATTATTTTCACACATTTCTTCCTTTAGACTGAGTTTGCAAAGAAAATTTTTTGGCTTGAACTTTCAAAAGAACTTTTTGGGCCGAATTTTCAAAGGACATTTTTTTGGTGTATTTTTTAAGGTGACATTTTTTTTTAGAGTAAGTGTTTTGGGCTGAAGTAGATATTTTATAATGATTTTTTAAAGTGTTTCTTTGTTTAAATTTTTAAAGTGAAATTTTTTTGCAGGACTTTGAAGGAAATATTTTGAGCCTCATTTTTAAAACACATTTTTTTGCGGAACTTTTAAAGAAATTTTTTTTTAAAGTAAGTGTTTTGGGTTAAAGTATGCCTTTTCTGCAAAAAATTTAAAGTGAGTTTTTTTTTTTTAAATTAAATCTTTTGTGATGATTTTCTAAAGTGAGTTTTGTTTAAATTTTGATAGTGAGTTTTTTTTGCAGGATTTTGAACGAAATTTTTTGAGCTTCATACTAAATTATCATGGGAAATCAAAGAAATTGCAAGATAAAATATGTTCAAACAATAAACCTTGATGCTCGTAGAGAATACAGGAGAGAATATCAAAAAAAAAAGGAGATAAGAATGCTCAAATAGTGAAAGGGAAAATCATGCTCAACTACAAGTTGAAGCAAGTATGTAAATCTAAATATTATAATTGATATTTAAAATTTAACTAGTGTATTGTGAAACTTAATTTTTATTTGATGAATAATTTGAAAAATATTTTGCAATGTAAGAAAACAAAGATATTCCTCATAGCATTGAGGACGAGATAGAAAATGTTTAAAGAGAAAGTGAAAAAGATATTGAACCAATAATTGAATATGTTTAAAATGTTGGAAGAAATTCAAGTGAAGAAATTGAATCACAAGGTATCTATATATATGTCATGTATAATATTGAAATTATACATATCTGTTATTTTTTCAATTTCATTCAAGCACTATTTTTTAATTTAACTATTTATTGAATATTTAAACTCATTTTGTACATTTAATTCTCATATGTACAAATGAAATCAAAATCAATGATGAGATGTTAGAAAATGTTGACACTGACACATGTAGAGATAAAAGTTGACCATGTTATACGATGTCATGTTAAACACGTTATTGATATGTTCTTCAAATATGAAAATGTGGAATTTCCAACCCAGATTTTGAGAAGTCTCTTATCATCAAAGAAATTAAAAGAAGCTAAGACTCTATTAGGTATTTGAGAATCAACGAAAGATTAGAAAAATGAAGGGAAATATGCTACAGAATATAAATATGCTCTAAAGTAAATTGGAGTATATGGAAAGAAAAGTGATTTAGATACACATAGAGAAATAAAAATGGAAGTTGTTTCATCAAGTACTAAATAAAATTGTTTGGTAAAATCTATGGCACAAGCATTAGGGACCTGACGAAAAACGTTGCAGAAACATCAGAAATTTAAATTGCAAATAGATGTAAATGATGAGCTCGCTTGTTGGAAAATTATTTGTAGGCATCCAAAAAAATATAGACTTGGAGAATATGTTAAAAAAATAATATATGAATATAGGATGAAAAATTCACGTGTTTCACCAAGAGCAAGGGATGTGATGCGGCGAAGAATAGCACGAAATTAGTATGAAGAACATGCAAAACACATCTTGGACACCACTCTGACATAGTTTTTCAACAAGTTCATAGAAGAGAATCATGGAATTAAATGTCTCCATCAGTTCTCTTGTGGAACAAAAACCACGGTATGTTAAACCTATCACTATACGCGACACTTTTTTTTTTCATTATAATTTGGAATTTTTGTTATATTATGACACGTTCCCTAATTTTGGTAATTTGTTTTGGAAAAAATAACCTCCTTCCACTATCCATGATTTCATATCACAAATTCTATATGCAAGAGAAATTCGTGAATTATTTTACCAAAAGAAAAGTGTTGGTGGTGAAAAAATGTGATCATTGTGGAAATTTGACTTTATTTCACAAAAAATATCCTATTGATATAAATGATAAATAATTTTCCAACATAAAAGTGAAATGGAAGAGATATGAAAATATTAATACATCGATTGGTTCAATTAGTACTGCAAGTGCTAAAATGGTTGATTTACAAGAAGAACAAATTTTTGTGATAGAGTTTTTGAGAAAGTTTGAGGAAAAAATTTATAAATGCACCAAGCATTACCATAGAGCTCGATCCCACAACTTGCATTTCAAAAAATCCTGTGAATATTTTTGACCAAGGACCATTTTTTCAATAATTTGTTTTGCATAGAATTACACATTTGTTGCAAAAAATGAAATACAGAGTGAGTACTATCATTCTGACCAAGTCTCTATGCTTTTCTATATTCTATATAGACACGATGAACAAAATGTTGATCATATAGAAAGCAACAGATGAAATCGACATGTTATTAAAGAATATCACTTTTATATCACCGATGATCGTACACATGATACACATTTTCTACAACATTGTTTTGATAATATTTGTGATTCATTGAAAGGTCGTGGAATAAAATTCACTAAGAATTGGATAAGGTTAGATGGATGCATAGGTTAATTCAAATCTTCACGATCATTCTTTTGGTTGTGTCGTCTTCATATGAAAACCCACAATAAACATTGTTGGAATTTCTTTGATACTGGTCATGGAAATGGAAAACATCATGGTGCAAAGGAATGTATACAACAAGCACTTTGATGATATCAAATGGACCACTATGCACACCGATTTTTCTTAACTGAACAAGTTGTTCAATGGTGCATCATTGCACTAAACCATGAGACTAACTGGTCAAGGGAAGTATGAAGGTACATGTACTTATATACAAATTAAATTACACACACACACACACACACACACACACACACACACACATATATAGAGAGAGAGAGAGAACTTTAATATCTGATATAATTTTTATTATTTTTCTAATTTTAACCATTATTTATCACAATGATTATCTTTGATGATATATAAATTGTATTTTAAATAACATATTTATGTTCTTGTTTTAATTTTGAATATAGGATTTTTTGGCATATTTAATTCCAAGATGTAGATAGATCAGTTGGAAATGACGCTGAAACAATAAAAGGTACTCAGAAATTGCATTCAATTGAAAAAAAGAAGTACCAAAATGTGTTTGCATTTGATCAGACAAAATATGCTTTCTTTTGTCATGTTTTCATAGACAACACAAAATACAATGATGTTTGTGAAAAAAATGTGTATGTAAAATATTGGCAACATACAGAACTAAATACAAAGGGGAAAATGTTTGTTGCAAACTTTGAAGAGATGGAATCATATGATACTATAGTATCATATGAAGTTGATCTAGTTTCTGATCTTGTTAGACAAGGTAACATTTCAATTGATTTCAAATGATAGAGATCTAGAAATGGATAATAAAATCAAGTAAACAAGTTAATTTTAATGTTATATTTTCATGTTAATTTTGATCTAAATTTATTTACTTGTTTTCTTTTGCATGAGATTTTTTTTGTTGTAGTAACACCTGCTAACAACGTAGAAAATGTCAAGTATCATTTGATGAGTGGCACTGAATGAAAGATGAAATTATTGAAATACTATGATGGTAACAGGTTTATATATTACAGAGGGACTATTTTGCTGAAAGGTTATTTTTTACAACAAATTCATCAAATTCATAATATTGTTTACTTTGAAGACTATGAACCTGATGTCATAAGTTGTCAATATAGTCACTTGGTGTGTGTATCGCGCATAAATTTAATAGTATTTCAATCAAATAAAAAATCGAAATTTAAGAAATGGAAATTGTCAAAATTTGACCATGAATGGATCATTGAGGATGGCATTCCATTAGAATTTTTTTGATTGAACTGCCAAACAATTTCTTCTCCATGGATTAATCTTTGAGAACTTAGAGTTCAAGTACAAATTGTTAGCCTTTTTTTTGTGCATCCTTAACTTGTAAATTCTTAATATAAGATACTTTAAGTTATATGTATATTTTTTTTTATGTACAAGTGTATTGAGGATTTGAGTATATTGATATTGTGTTTGCACATGCACACAACAAGTAATTTATACATGTACACATACATACATTCTTTGGTCTTAAACGATTTCATACATTATCTGGTATGAGCAAGTTAATTTTATGATATTATTGCAAAATGTATGTATCTAGCATATTTGATATAATGCAAATTTTAAGTTATAATTGCTTTAGACATCGAAATCAAATTATAATATTCATTCAAATGAGAAATGTGTATCGTGTTTTGTAATTTCAAGTTTTACTATATTAAAAGTTACCTATAAACTAACATCCATAGTAGCCTTTCCATGTACATTAATGCAAAATGTTGTATACCATATTTTTTAATGCACTTAAAAAATTCTATGATTGTTTTAGACACATCTATGTACACCTACAATTTTATGATTTTTTTTAGATGTATCTATATGTATTGTATATTAACATTATAAGGATGATTTAAAATGCAAAATGTATGAACTAAATACAAATTTTCTTTCATTGCTACATATTCATGAACTTGAATATATGTATTTAACCTTTAAAAGCATCAAACCACACTCACAACATTAAATTTTACATGGTCACCTTTTATAACTTATATCTTTATGCACATGTTCATTTACACATTTATATTAAAAGTTAGCTATCACCTTTAATAGACATCTACACATAAGTATATAACATTCAAACATTGTTCAAATGCATAACACATACCACATGTATTTTTTAATTTGCAATTTAAATCTAGATTCATTTTAAATAACAAGTAACAAAAAAACAAGTTTTATAAACATAACATAATCTAAGGTCATCTAAGTTAACATTATAACAACATGTGATCACATGAAAAATGTAACAACTAAATGAAAAAGTACTTCAATCATTGTTACATACTCATGATCTTAAATATGTAGAACCATCTATGATTTTTTTAAATAACCCATGATCATGAAAAATATACCTAACTATCACCTTTAATAGACATCCTAATTATATAACAGTCACACATGTTCAAATGCATAATATATACCATATGTGTTTTGTAATTTTCAATTTTAGTCTAGTTTCATTTTAAATAACAAGTGAAAAAACAACTTGAGATTTAAAAACAAAACATAATGTAAGATCATCTAAGTTAACATTATATAACAACATGTGATCATGTGTGCAAAAAGTAACAACTAAATGAAAATGTACTTCAACCATTTTACATATTCTTGAACATAAATATGTAAAACCATCTATGATTTTTTTAAATGGCACATGATAATGCAAAATGTACCTAAATATCACTTTTAATAGAAATCCTAATTATATAACATTCATACATGTTCAAATGCATAACATGTACCATGCGTTTTGTAATTGGAAATTTCAATCTAGATTCTTTTTAAATAACAAATGACAAAACAACTTTAGTTTTAAAAACAAAACAAATCTAAGATTGAATTTAGGTTAACATTATAACAATATGTGATCATGTATGCATGATCTAACAATGAAATGTAAATTTAATTCAACCATTGTTACATATTCATGAACATAAATCTGTAAAACCATGTATGATTGTTTTAAATCATACATTATCATGATATCAATTTTAATAGACATCCTAATTATATAACATTCATGCATGTTCAAATGAATAACATGTATGACATGTTTTTTGTAATTTGCTATTTCAATCTAGATTCATTTTAAGTAACAAATGAAAAAACAACATGAGTTTTAAAAAAAACATAATCTAAGATTCAATCTAAGTTAACATTATAACAACATGTGATCATGTATGCCAAAATGTAACAACTAAATGCAATGTACCTCAATCACTGTTCCATATTCATGAACTTAAATATATAAAACCATCTATGATTGTTTTAAATGACACATGATCATAAAAAATGTACCTAAATATCACCTTTAATATACATTTACACCTAATTATATAACATTCACACATGTTCAAATGCATAACATGTACCACATGTGTTTTGTCATTTTCATTTTCAATCTAGCTTCATTTTAAATAACAAGTGACAAAACAACAAGTTTTAAAAACAAAACATTATCTCAGATCATCTAAGTTAACATTATAACAACTTGTGATCACATGCAAATGTAACCACAATCCAAAATTTAAAACCATTCAATTAAAGTAAAGGTAGTTCAACTATCTAAATGTAAAATATGTCCAAAATTTAAATCATTCAATAAATGTAAATATAACAATGTATCAAGTGTTACAAGTATCAAGTTATATAGAATAGTAAATATAACAAGTACTATAAAAATACTAGAACAAATAAAATGTTGTGTGCATCAATTAAATGGAGAATTTGGCCACGATGTATTTTCCAGTAACCTCCTTGTGCTATCATCTGAAGAATGGGAACCTACATAACGTGTAATTGCATATATATACACATGTATAAGAAATTTATGTATATGTATATGTATTAAAATTTATTTTTTTTAAATTGAATGAGAATAGAGAACTTCATAAAAAAACAAAATGAAAAAAAAAATCATGCAATACCTCATGTAGTTCCCCCTCCATCATCCCGTGTTGGCCATGCACCAATGCATCCTCTAAGACAAACTATACAATATACATGTAATATATATATATATTAAAATTTTACAAAATTTCAAATGAAAATGCATAAAGTAATGCAATAATATTAAAAAAATGTTAGAGAACTTCTTCAAATTGTTTGGATGTTCCTATCCCCATCATCGAATCCATTTCTAAAGTCCATGGAGAACAGAAATCATCTCCAGAAACCTAAAATTCAAAAATTTTAAACTGTAAAATAACTCAAGATCTATCTCATCTTTTAATGAAACTTGCACTTCAATTTATAACTTGAAACGTAAGTGAAAATTTGAATACTTATGATAATGTATTATTTGACACATCTCCTAATAGGGAAGAAGAGGGTGGCTCCATTGCGAAAACATCGGACGGAAGAGGAAACTGTTAACATTTAATTATATACATGTGTACACATAATTATTTTGTTTAAAAATATACACATCATGATGGTTTGATATAATAATAAAATAATAATTTTACACCAAAATAATGAACTCTTAAAAAATAATAACATCTTCCAAAATATCATTTGGATTGACAGAACGTGAACCTTGAACCGTGATATTATGAAAATTTTCATTCAACATTCGTGTAAACTACAAATGGTGAGCATATGATACATTTATGATAGAATAACACATAGAGACAAACATGCATATATATATATATATATATATATATATATATATATGTTAATATTACAAATTACATTAAAATATTCACCCTAACCATTAACACATACCGATCCCAAGCCCTCTTCCTCATGAGGAATTAAGTCTTGCAAACCACGGCGACAATAATTTTCATATGTTCTAAGATATTCAATGGTCATGTTTTCTATCTCATCATATATTATACAAAAAATTAGCATGTGCATTATCTCATGCTCTTTGTCAATTCAGACCAATATCAATTCCACCAAGTCTAGTCTAAACATTGTCTATGATGGCGTCCCTTGTTTCTCGACTAATTCGAGAAGTGGCATCCATATTTCATCGAAAATTTTCCACACGAGGAGTTCATATTACCAATGGTGGCTCGGGGCAAGGCAACTCAGTATCACTCTTAGTGTCCTTATGGTCACATAATTGACCTTTCCTAGGAGCACAAAAATGAGAAGGAAGGTCATTATAATTGGGTTTCATTCCCAAAAACAATTTTTCATAAAACAATTTTTCAAACTAAACATGAACCTCATCATTCCATCATGTATTCCATAAGCTGCAAGGTGCCTATCATACAAATGGAAGGCTATATTAGGGTGCTTGAAATACTGCACCTTCAACATCTTTCTTTTTGGTCCTTCTTTGAAATTAAACATAGATTTTGCCATTTATTTTGTAACATTGTTTTTAACATCGTCCCATATATCGGGACCCATTACTAATTCATTTATTTCCCTCATCACTTCTACAAAAATATCAGTGTTTGGCCCAATAACTTTGTAAACATCTACAACTGTGATTAGAGAGTGCATAACTATTTGTAAGCTTTTTTGACTCTCTGCAGGGAGTTTCAAAGACACAATATCTTTCCTCAATTTTGAATAAAGATGTTTTAACTTTTGTAATGTGCATTGTTGGATGTTTATTTCTCAAGGTAAATAATCAAGAATTTTATATGGATAAGTTGTCATTGGTGTACAAAATTTTCTTGAATTACGCAAACTAGCCTACGCATTTTTTGAGAAACATTTTCACCCTATGCATCAATATATAAAATTTCAAATAAATACAAAAAAATGTGAAAAAAATTGTACAAATTTGTATTTTAACCATAAAAAAGAATTATATAAATAATTTAACAAATTAATAATTTAATGATAATAATATTCAAATTGATGGGCACCTCAAGATGGTTGAGCAACATCATGTCCACTAGGAAATCGTTGACAACCAGCATGACCAATGATGTATTGGCCACCACCCATTCGTTGAGAACCAGCATGACTACACATTGATTGGGCACCAGGGGAATGTGTACCACCACCCTCACATGATTGGCCACCACCTATTTATTGGCCACCAGGGGAATGTGTACCATTACCACCACCCTCACGCGACGAGAGCGACACTTCATAAAAAAAATATGAATTTCTAATAAATTCAAATATACAAAAATATACATATATACATATAATTGAGTACATTGCGTGAACCATGGCGAGGCTCCATTGATTTAGTAGATACTCTTTTCCTCTAAACTCCTAAAAAATGAAATTAATTTCAAATTAATTTAACTCGTTAAATTGATAAAAAAATAATTCCATATGTATACATGTATGCATGGGGATAAGATTGTATATTAAAATGTCATTTAAAAACTTGCACATCTAATATAAATAGCATTAACATGATGGACATCCCCTGATCCATGATCCCCCTCTCTCGTAGAGGAATGGGACTTTATTGATGTTCCCCTCCAATAATCATGTGGCAAATGATCATCCTCCATGCTATATATATATATATATATATATATATGAAATTTAAAAAGTTACCCCATTCATTTACAATTATTTGTAAAATTATTATTTAAACAAAAATCAAAAGAATTCAAAATATTGATATAATTTACATGAAATATATATATATATATATATCCACCTGATGATTAAAGTCTCAGAGAGTCACGTGGAAATTGATCATACATGATATATATGGATATCTACAAATACATAGTTACATTATGTTTTAAAATTTTCGTGCATTTACTATTATTTTTAAAATTACTGTTTAAAAACATTTCGAAACAATTCAAAAAATTGATGTAATTTACACAAATGTTGGAGCACAAATTGAAAACAAATTATGTAAAATACAAAACTTTCAAAGCAGAAATTGACGTGTAAAACTCACTTGACTATTTAAACAAAGATTTGTTGAACTCGTGCACATTTTTAAAATTAAATACAACATTTTCTAAAACATGAATTTCACCAAGTTGTGCTTACATAGTGGGTGCACATTTTGAAAATTAAGTAAAGAATTTTCTGAAACATGAAGTTCACCAAGTTGTGCTTACATGGCGGGAGCGTACTTGGTATATAATTGAAAAAAATGCATGCTCATTAAAAATGACACATTTATAACTAAAAAATACACACATATGAAAGATATCTTACAATTTGCATCAATAAATTTTGATGGAGAGCATCTCAACACTAACTCATCTTTGACAGATGAATATTGAATTGGCATTACCCCATACAAGAGATCACCATACATCTTATTAACATTTTCACAATGTCTTATACTAAATTATCGAAATTGTCTAACAATATTGCTTGCTTTTTTATGCAGTTGTTTTAGCCTCTCCTTCTTAACTTGGTACATGCCTTTCATTTTTTTGCACACAAGTTCAGAATTGGTGAAAACTACAATTCGATTGGATTCATACTCCTTAGTTTTTCCAATCCTTCTCTCAATGCAATATAATATTCTTCATTGTTTGTTGTTATTCCAGGTATATTCATTTTCCTTTAGAGGAATTTTTTTAGTAGCAATATTGCATAGAACATATGTAATAACTTCTTTCCATGGATTGGGATAACAAGAAACATCTAAGCATGATGTCCATTTTTCAACCATGTTTAGTGGGATTTTTTATCCCTGAAAAAAATAAATTCAATAAATTATTAAATGAACATTTATTGCAAATGAATTAAGTTTTATGGGAGAAATGACATGTACATGGTTTCCAAAAACACTAGGATCGTCCCTTCATTTAGCTAAATTTTTTATAATAGTTTAATGAAAATGAAAATTAGTAACAACACATCCTAGTCATTATGGTTGGTGAGGTGATAGTGGACCCCTATGAGGTGATAGACACAATCCTACTATTTTATTGATTATAACGTGATAGAATTTTTTGACATGACTGAAATAGTCATAAAAATTGGAACACAATAAGTGGAGGAACCACCAATATTTTCTAGCTGAGTCTCCTAAGTGTGATGAAGAGCTTGCTTTCTCGGAGCAAGGAAAAAGATACTAGCATGACACATGTGGTTTTGAAATCATCCTTGTTGATAAAAAGGAGAAGGGCTATTGGAAATCCTTAATGAAAATTCAATCAACCTCCTTCAAAACATTAGCGTTCACCAGATCAAAGAGATGGCGTGGAAGATGATGTCCCAAATCATGCTAATAATGATGTTGCTACACTAACTGACTTTTTACACCTAGAATTCAATAATAACAATACTGCTAGCATGGTTGAAGAAGGTACTTCAAATCTGAAAGAAAAATTCCACTTCAAACCTGCTTCCCGAATGAATTTGGATCTCTGCTTTCAGAAAAACAGATTTAGATCAGAGGCAAATCATAATACTATGTTTTAATAACTAACAAGTTTATGATAACTTTCATATCTCCCTTCCCAAACTTGAATTGGGTTTTTTAGAGGTCTGATTGCCCAAGCAAGCAAAGAAGTTGGGTGGAACATATTTTTTACTCAGAGTTTGAGAAAAATAATATTAATCACTTATTAAATGCACCATACACCAAATACATGGTTTTTAACCATTGGCAATATGATGATGACAATGTTGAAACTAGAAACTGGTAAGCTTGTCTAAAAATTATGACAATGATAATAGAGAATGTGGTGTTGCGCTTAGGCCATGAAATACAAGAGCTGGGAATGAGGCATTCCAAAGAAAAAATGCAGCCAAAACTAAATTTTAAATCAATGGATGATGTTTAAAATAAAAATACATATGATGCACAAAAAGAGGACACATATGCATATTGTGGCACTATTGATGTAAACAATGTCATTGGTGTTGTTGAGAAGAGGAAGTGATGAGTTTCCTGAAGCAGAGGATGTAGTTTTATAATCAATGATTGATACAACTGATGAAAATTTAGGTTTGTGCCTACAATTATGACAGGGTAGCAAATATTCCAGCAAAATTGAGTTGTCACCAAAGAAGAGGGTCTAGCAGTCCTATAGACCTCGAATGTACAAGAGGAAGCTTGAAAGGAAAACGATTATATTGAATATCATGAAATTTTACCTTCTATGAAATGGACATTAATTGTGTCAACTTCCAGTTTCAAAGAATGTTTTGAAAGGGATGATAAGCAGACGAAAACACAAAGTTGTATTGTATTTCAATTGTGTAAATTTAGGCATTGTAAAAATAAGTATGGCCTGGACGACATGACACGAAAAATGCCACTGGTTGATGGTAAAAACATTAAACAAAAGTAGGTGAACTATTTATGCAAAGTAATAAAAGTTAATTCTTGGTTTAAAAAATGTAATTTAACAATTTAATAGAGTTTAATTAAAACAAAACAATTTAACAATTAAAAAAAAAGTCATAACAATTTATCAATAACAAATATGCATACATATAAATGAAGTTTTTGAAGAACATAATAATAGACTTTAATTGTAATTTTTTTTCCGAATTGCACAGTTAATTTTGAAATTTTTTTTTTCTGTCAAAAATTACAAGCAAAAGAATAGTGTGGTTTGGCATGACACTGACTACTTATCAACTTCGTGACTATGAGGATGAAAAAACATAACGAAGTACCAAAATTCATTGGTTTGTTAGCATATTATGTTGTTTATGTCGTCATTAGTGAGGTACTTATTCGACTTTGTCAATTCCAAACACAATCGTAGCTATTGGGTGAATGCCTATCAATTTAGTAGGTAGTCTAATTTGGCAATTCCAAGCACAATCGACTGTGTAAATTGAAGGTTATCGATTCAGTGGCTGGTAGAATTTTCATTACAATGTGATATCAAATTTTCAACCAACGAAATGATAACATTATTCAAATTATTTTAGAGTCAATAAATCTATAGACTCTAATTTGTTATATAATGATGTAGCAATGGAATATATAAAAAAAAATTTAACTTCAGGAAAGCATATGTCCATTGTACATTGATAATGAAAGGGGAATTAGCTGAGAATGTAGAATTAGATATATTGATGGAACCCGTACATGTATGAATTATTAATGCCAATATAACATGTGAGCTGAAAGGAATTCGGTAATAATTCCTTGAATTTTCTTCAATATATCAATTGATATGTATGCGATGAAATCTGAATGCATGTATGTGAATTGATACCCATGTAGGGGTATGGTAAAGGAAGGAAGCCAAGGACATTTCAAAATTGTGACAAAATATTTTTTATGCATTCATATGATAATATGTCATGTTGATTTGATTAAGAAAAGGAAGAGTTCCTGAGGGTATTCTTAGTAGTGAATAGAAGGGCTCTTTAGGGATTGTTGAGAAGTGAAGGGAGGGTAAATTCCTCGTGTGTGCTGATTGTAGAAGAAGGTATCTAGATGTGTTGAAGAGTTGAGTGAATTTTGAAGTTGGTCAAGGAGAATGGTATGACATGGTATATATTGTAATACTGATAGCATATGTAAGTCTAGATGCCTGGAGGATGTGTAAAATTTATAGGAAGTGAATATGATGAAGATAATGATATATAGTTAGCTAGGATACATATATCAATATGGATGAGTATGGAATGCAACATGGGATAGTATTCAATGTTATGCAAGGGTGTATTGAGTGAGTGTGGTGAATGTGAAAGAAGTATGAATGTGCAAGAAGTATAATATGCGAATGTGAAAAGTATTATTGTGTATAAATTAGTATTAGCGCATATGTTTGAATGAATTTTGTGAATGATTTTATATTATAGTAGTTAATATATAGTTAATGAAGCTTCATTTCATTTAATATGTTTATAGCTTAAAATAATGGAATGATAAGTATGTCATAATTATAAGATCATTTCAAAAGTTGTTGTAAATATGGCAACGAAAGTTTATATGCTTGAATACTGACAATTGTTTGACTGAATGAAAATTATGTCAGAGAGGATAGATTGCAGGTAGAAATTGATTGGATATGTAATCCAATAATGAATACTGGTTGCTACTATATAAAAGCGCCAAGCATTATGATAATAAACTCATAGTTGTTCAATTTGGTTTCTAAATTATATAGATTACAATTTTTTAATTGAACATCTCATGGTGACTTTATGTTTATGATAGAGGTGAGATGATGGATCTGTATGGTATTGATAGATGATGGCTACTATAAAATAGGAATGACGAGGAGAATGCTACTATGATGACACTAGAACCCTGTGATATCCCTTGATTTCAATGAGCTATTGAGTGACTAGAGGTTGTTAGAGGGATGACTTGGGAGTAATACTCTATAGGAGTATGCACTTCGTTAAAGGGTGAATAGTGTGCCTTCCATACTCTTCTTGGCTGAAGAAATAGGGTTTCAAAGGTGGAGAAAAACACTCTTTTGTAAAGGTAGTTTTATGTAGCTTTTAAAATATTTTAGGAATCTCATAAATATTAAGAAAACTTAACTATTTAGTTAAATTCACTTATAAATCAAAATTTTTAAATATTTTAGAATTTGGAATAAAATTACATAAATACTACACAAACTATCCTTATGTACGACCATCAAGGTAATTTTGAATTCCTAGCAATTTATTTTTTTTGTTATTTTCAGGAGGCTTGACAACTAAATTATTACATTACATATACATCTTCCTATACTACCATAAATATCATACACTAATGATGTTCTATGATAGAAATGCATATATATTTAATGAAACTTTATTTCATTTAATATGTTTATAGCTTAAAATAATGGAATGACCCGTATGCCATAATTCTAATATCATTTCAAAAGCTACTGGAAATATGGAAATGAAATTTTATATGCTTGAATACTCACAGTTGCTTGACTGAATGAAAATTCTATCAGGGAGGATAGATTGTAGGTATAAATTGATCAGATATGTAATCCCATAATTAATATTGTTCGCTACTACATACAAGTGCTAAGAATTATGATAGTAATCTCATAGTTGTTCAATCTGGTTTCTAAATCATATAGATTTCAATTTTTTATTCGAACATCTCGTGGTGAATTTATTTTTATGATGCAAGTGAGATGATGGATTTGTATAGTATGGATATATGATGGCTTCTATAAACTAGGAAGCACGGGGCGAATGCTACTATGATGACATTAGAACCCTATGATATGCCTTGATTTGAATAAGCTATTGAGTGACTAGAATATGTTAGTGGGATGACTTGGCAGTAAGACTATATAGGTGCCTGCACTTCATGAAAGGGTGAATAGCATGCCTTCCCTACTTCTTGGTTGAAGCAATAGGATTTCAAATGCGGACAAAAAAACTCTTTTGTAAAGGTAGTTTTATGTATATTTTAAAATATTTTAGGAATCTCATAAATATTTAAAAAATTTAACTATTTTTTTAACTTCACTTGTAAATCAAAATTTTTAAATATTCTAGAATTTAGAATAAAATTACATAAATACTAAACAAATTATCTTTGTGTACGACCATCCAGATAATTTTTAATTCCTACCACAATTTTTCTTTGTTATTTTTTGGGAGGCTTTCCAACTAAATTACTACATTACATGTACATCTCCCTGTACTTCCATAAAGAAAATACACTAATAATAAAGTTTTTCTATGTCATAAAAATCATACACTAATGTTTTTCTATTATAGCAATGCATATGTAGTTAATGAAACTTCATTGCATTTAATATGTTTATAGCCTAAAATAATGGAATGATCGGTATGTCATAATTCTAAGATCATTTCAAAAGCTGTTGGAAATATGGCAATGAAACTGTATATACTTGAATACTGACAGTTGTTTGGCTAAATGAAAATTCTGTGAGGGAGGACAGATTGCAAGTAGAAATTTATTGGATGTCATCCCATAATGAATACGAGTTGCTACTACATACAGGCGCTAAGCATTATGATAATAATATTATAGTTTTTCAATCTAGTTTCTAAATTACATAGATTTCATATTTTTTATTTGAACATCTTGTGGTGACTTTATGTTTATGATATAGGTGAGATGATGGATATGTATAGTATGGACAGATGATGGTTGCTATAAACTAGTAAGCACGGGGAGAATGCTAATATGATGACACTAGAACCCTGTGATATGCCTTGATTTCAATGAGCTATTGAGTGAGTAGAGGCTGTTAGTGGGATGACTTGGCAGTAATACTCTATAGGTGCATGCCCTTCATGAAAGGGTGAATAGAATGCCTTCCATACTCTTCTTGGCTGAAGAAATAAGATTTCAAAGGCGGACAAAAACACTCTTTTGTAAAGGTAGTTTTATGTAGGTTTTAAAATATTTTAGGAATATCATAAATATTAAAAAAAATTAACTATTTATTTAACTTCACTTTTAAATTTTGTTTTTAAATATTCTATGATTTAGAGTAAAATTACATAAATAATAAGCAAGCTATCCTTCTGTACGACCATCAAGACAATTTTGAATTCCTACCACTTTTTTGTTTTGTTATTTTTTCGCAGGCTTGACAACTAAATTACTACATTACATGTACGTCTTCCTATATTTTCATAAATATCATACACTAATTCTGGAGTTTTCTATGTCATAAATATCATACACTAATGCTTTTCTATTATAGTAGTGCATATATATTTAGTGAAACTTCATTACATTTAATATGTTTATAGCTTAAAATAATGGAATGATTGATATGTCATAATTCTAAGATCATTTCAAAAGCTGCTGGAAATATGGGAATGAAAGTTTATATGCTTGAATACTCACAGTTGTTTGGCTAAATGAAAATTTTGTAGGGGAGCACAGATTGCAGGTATAAATTGATTGGATATGTGATCACATAATGAACATTGGTTGCTACTACATACAAGTGCAAATAATTATGATAATAATCTCATAGTTGTTTAATCTAGTTTCTAAATTAAATAGATTTCTATTTATAATTTCAATTTTTATTTGAAAATCTCATGGTGACTTTATGTTTATGATACATGTGAGATGTTGGACCTGTATAGTATGGATAGATGATGGCTGCTATAATCTAGGAAGTAGAGTCTGTTGGAAATATGATGAAGAGTGTTGTCCTTGATGGCAACCCACTAAATGAAGATGAAGACATAAGGTTGTTGACATGTGTTGTCCTTGATGGAAAACCACCTGATGAAGTAAATCTGATGTATCTACAGTGAGTACAGAAGGCAATGAAGAAAGGAATTTAGCATGTGTTAATTCTATGGTAAAAAGAGTATGTCTCAAGGCATACGCGGATCTGTCTAGGGGAAGTCGCGTATGCACGCGGGAAACAACGTGACAAGTCACGTATGGGAAAAAAGCGCTCATAAAGTGCAAAACCAGGGGTAACCACCATGGTATTGACCCATTGTATTGGGTAATGATTCTTCTAAATGACCCCGTCCAGGAATACCATCGGAAGTAATGTGGTTTTGGCTCATGGTATTGAAAAAGGGCAAACCTATATAAGGAGAAGAAATTCATTGTGAAAATCATGAGTGTGGGTGCAAGATGTCTGAGCTTGAATGAATACTTCTCTCTGAAGTATATCTGAATGGAAAGGGTTACAGTTGAATGATAGATCTGAATGTATGATGCACCAATGATGAAGAAGGGGATCTAGATCTGAAATGTACTTGTATTTGCTAGATGTGTTTATAGAATGATTAGATCTATGATGAGGCGAACATCTGTCTGAGGTAAAGGGTAAAATCTGAAGTGATGTATCTGTTGTGAAGAATTGCAATGACATAAAAGTCTGAAGAACCATACGCTAGTTCGCCGAAGAGGAAGCGCGTATATACGCGACTTCGCTAAAGAGAAAGCGCGTATGCACAATAAAATTAACTCTGTAATATGTACAGAAGTATACGATGGTTTATGTGAACGGAAGTGTGTATATACGCGACATCATAGAAAGGAAAGTGCGTATGCAAACTAGGGTTTGCTGAAGTCTGTGGTAAGAAATGTCTGATCTGTTCTGCTGGTTTACTCATATCTGTCAGTGAGTTATATGTATCTGTTTCATGGTTGACTGTGCTTAAATATGTGGAGTGGGTCCAGTCTGAAAATATGATGAAACGAGGCCTGCAAGTTGTGTCCTAAAGGAAGCTTTGAATCTAGTGTGAAAATTGATGAAACGTGGTCCGTAAAGGTGCTGAGGGTTGTAGCCTTCAGTCAGGGGGTTGTAGCTCCCTTCCAGGTGAGGCTGGTAAACGAGATCAGGGGTTCGTAGCTCCCTTCCAGGAGAGGCTGGTAAACGAGTCAGGGGGTTGGAGCTCCCTTCCAGGAGAGGCTGGTAAACGAGCGTAGGTGGGTGCCTGCGTGCTGGTAGGAGTCTGCACCAGCACATATGTTGTAAGATGTTTTCTCTATAATAAAATATTGAAGGCGGAGCAACTGCAGCGGTGGTTTTCTCCCGACTTGGGTTTCCACCTAAAAATCCTGGTGTTCATGTGTGATGCTTTGTGTGATGGTTTATTCTGTTGTTACTACACATGTTTACTATTAACTTAACATCAGATGAATGAATAGTGCAAAGAACTAAGTTAATAAATATCTGCATATTTAGATCTCTGCTAATACGCGAGTTGTATGAAGGATATCTGCGTATATACGTGAGTTTACTAAAGGAAAGTAGCGTATGGGTTTTAGAGAGTGAAAAAGTAAAAAGTTTTGAATATGCTGTAAATACTGATTCACCCCCCCTCTCAGTATTTTTCCCAACAATTGGTATCAGAGCAGGTTCTTCTGCAGAAGCTTGATCACTTGAAGGAGATCCGTCGCAATGGGAAGTATTGAAGGAGTAATGTCTATAAAGCCACCTCTATTCAATGGAAGCAATTTGATATTCTGGAAGGTACGAACAAAAGCATATCTACAAAGTCTTGGTGCAAATGTATGGGCAATCGTGGAAGAAGGTTATCAGTATCCGGCAAGTATTCCTACTGATGCAGCTGAAAGGAAGAAGTATGAAATCAATGCCAAAGTGGTGAATGTCTTATTAGGAAGCATGTCTGAACCAGAATTTTCTAAAGTGATGCAGCTACATTCAGCAAAAAAAAATATGGGACAAAATCATTCTAAGTTATGAAGGAGACACAAAGGTAAAAAGTGCAAAACTCCAAACTCTTAGAATTGAATATGAAAATTTGAAGATGCATAGTGATGAGAGTATTGCTCATTTCTTCTTACGTCTGGATGATATTGTGAATCGAATGAGAAATTTGGGTGAAACCATAACTGATACTACTCTGGTGGAAAAAGTCTTAAGATCGTTGACTTCAAAATTTGACTCTAAAGTTTCAGCTATTGAAGAAAGGCAAGATCTGCAGACTCTTACTATTGTTCAATTACATGGTATCCTGACTGCTTTTGAAATGAGACAAGGAGGTCCCTCTCAAACCAGAGAAGCTACTTTTAAGGTATCTGCAAGAAGAAAAGAAAAGGAAGTTGTCAAAGAATCCAGCTATATATCCGATGAAGAAGAAGCGAATTTCGTGAGAAAACTCCAACTAGGAACTGGAAGATTCAAAGGTAAGCTTCCTTTCAAATGTTTTGAGTGTGGAAAATTTGGTCATTATGCTGCAAAATGTCCTTATAAAGAAGCATCTGCTAAAGGAAAAGAAGTAACAAGAAGGAATAAGAACCGATCTAGCTCTAAGAAAAGTTACTATACTAATGAAGATAGTGATGGGTCATCTGATAGTAAGGAAGAATGTGAAGAAGATCTTAGACTTCTCATGGAATTTGAACAAAGAGAAGAAAAGGATACTTTTGTGGATGCTCTAGGGGACAATGATTTTCTTGAAGAAAATAATCAACTCAAAGTATACCTAGAAGAAAATAAGATCATCATAGAATCTCTGAAAAATCAGATTGAAGAAGAAAAGAAGCACAGGGAGAAAGCAGAATGTGAAGTGGTTAGTCTAAGAAAAGAAGTGGAGAAATTTCAAACTCTGAATCTCAGACCTACTAAAGGATCAGATACCTTAGATGAAATTATCAAGGCTCAACGTTCTCCTCTCATAAAAACAGGTCTTGGATATATTGGAGAATCCTCTCAGACTTCAGCACCAAACTATCTAAAGGTAGCAACTACTGGTTTACAATATTCTGCCTCTCAACAAGCAAGCAAGGATTCTCTACAGGTAAAGCAGGATCATCGCACTTCAAGGAACACTGACAGGAATAAATTTCAAAAGGGCTACAACCAACAGGTAAATTCGAATAGAAGATTTCATGATCGCAGAAATTTCTACTTCAATGGACAATGTTTCTCATGTCACAATTTTGGTCATAAAGCTACTCAATGTGTTGCATATAAAACCATCATGACAAGAGAAGCAAGAAAGAAAAAGATGAATATTGAACCAAAGAAGAACACCTATAACAACTTTTCTCCTCTTCAAAACAAAGTTGAATGTACTTATTGCAATAACTTTGGTCATGAATAATCTGAATGCATGAGCAAGATCTAGCCAAAAGAACATGTTCCCTCAAGCTCCAAAGTGTGGAAAAAGAAAGAACCGCCGGTTGAAAATTGTGGGATAGCGTTATTTGCAGAAGGTGAAGAAAATCAATGGTACATTGATAGTGGGTGCTCAAGATACATGACAGGTGACAAAAGCAAACTCCTTACTTATAATGCTCTAGAAAAGGAAAAGAAAGTAACATTTGGAAATGATTCTCCTGCTGTAATTAAAGGAAAAGGGTCTGTGTTTCTAAAAGAAAAGGTGAAGGCTAATGATGTCATGTATGTGGATGGATTAAGGCATAATTTGTTGAGTGTAAGTCAAATGTGTGATCAAGGAACTGAAGTTGTCTTTAGTTCAAAAGAGTGTGTGGTTCGTGATCTTGATACAGGTAAAATTATTATAAAAGGGAAAAGAAATCCAAGAAACCTGTATATACTGAACTGCAAAGATCAATGTTACTTGAGCAAGTCTTCAGAAAATTGGCTATGGCATAGAAGGCTGGGGCATCTGAGCTTCTCTCAAATCAATAAAGCAAGCAGACTTCAAGCTGTTCGTGGTCTTCCCAATATTAATCTACCAGAAAGTATCATATGCAAATCTTGTCAATTCGGTAAGCAGACCAGAGTACGATTTAATGCCAAAGAAGGATCTTCAAGTAAGCCTCTTGAACTCATTCATACTGACATATGTGGACCTATGAGGAAAAAGTCTCTACGTGGGGAAGAATACTATATCTTATTTATTGATGACTACTCTAGAATGTGTTGGATCGGGCTCATTAAACACAAAGATGAAGCATTTGAAAAGTTTCAGATCTTCAAAGCATTGGTAGAAAATGAATTAGATCTAAAAATCAAGTGTCTTAGATCTGATCGAGGAGGAGAATATACATCAAATTAATTCTTTGAATTTTGTGAACAACATGGCATAAAAAGACAGTTCTCTGTAGCAGGCACTCCACAGCAAAATGGCGTAGCAGAAAGAATGAATAGAACAATTCAACAAATGGCTAGAGCTATGCTTGATGATTCTAGAACTCCTGACATGTTCTGGGGTGAAGCAGCACATACAGCAGCTAACATTCTCAACAAGGCTCATGTTCGGGTAAATAGTGACAAAAATCCATATGAACTCTGGTATGGTAATTCTCCCACTGTGAAGCATTTTAGAGTTTTTGGAAGTAAATGCTTTATCAAAAATAATGATGAAAAGCTTGGCAAGTTTGAACCTAGATCAGATGAAGGGATATTTCTTGGTTACTCAACTTCAAACAAAGCATACACATGTTACAATAAAAGGCTTCGAAAGATTGTTGAATGCATTGATGTTGTTATTGATGAGTCTCCTGCAGCTCCTAAAGAAGAAAAACAAACAAAAGAAGATGATGGTGACTTATGGCCTTCTACATCAAATAGAAATGATATAAACAGTGGATCCAATGAAGAACCTGAAAATGATCTATCTGAAAAAGATCCATCCAGATATGTTCAAAAGAATCATCCTGAATCTCAAATTTTGGGAGACAAGGAATCGGGTGTACGAACAAGGAGAACATTGGTGGGATCTTCTAGTCATCTGGCACTTCTATCCACAATTGAACCACACAATGTCAATCAAGCTAGCAAAGATGAATTTTGGAAGCAAGCCATGGATGAAGAGCTCGATCAAATTGAAAAGAATGACACTTTGGAATTGGTACCAAGACCACATGATAAAAATATCATTGGAACTAAATGGATTTTCAAGAACAAGTTAAATGAGAATGGGGATGTTGTAAGAAACAAAGCTAGACTGGTTTGCAAAGGGTATACTCAACAAGAAGGTATAAACTTTGAAGAAACTTTTTCTCCGGTAGCTAGACTTGAAGCCATAAGAATGTTTCTTGCTTTTTCAAGTTATCAACAAATCAAAGTTTATCAAATGGATGTTCAATCTGCTTTTCTTAATGGTGATCTAGAAGAAGAAGTATATATAGAACAACCGGAAGGATTCATTTTGGGAAATGATGAAAATCTTGTTTGTAGACTTAAAAAGGCTCTTTATGGTCTCAAACAAGCTCCAAGGGCATGGTATTATCGTCTTGACAAATATCTTCATCAACAAGGATTTTCAAAGGGGTCTGCACACGACAACTTATACACAAAAGTTGAAAATGATAAACTATTGATTTTAGTGGTATATGTTGATGATATCATTTTTGGGAGTAACGAAGAATCTATGAGTCAAAAATTTGCTTCTGTCATGCAGCAAGAATTTGAAATGTCTTTACTTGGGGAACTAACATTCTTTCTTGGCTTGCAAGTGCATCAAACTGCAGATGGTATATTCTTATCACAAGCAAAATATCTTAAGCAAATTTTGAAGAAGTATGGCATGCAAGAATGCAAACCTGTAAGTACACCAATGATAACCGGATGCAATCTCAGTTCTCATGATGATTCTCCCACGGTGAATCAACCAGAATACAGATCGATGATAGGAAGTCTACTTTATCTCACTGGAACTAGACCAGACATTATGCATGCAGTTGGGATTGTTGGACGATTCCAAGCTAATCCAAAAGAGTCTCACCTTCAGGTTGTTAAAAGAATATTCAAATATCTACAAGGAACTCAAGACTTTGGTCTATGGTATCCAAAGAATGTTGATCTTACTCTTCATGCTTACAATGATGCAGATTGGGCTGGAAGTGTTGATGATCGGAAAAGCACTAGTGGTGGTGCATTCTATATGGGACCCCGGTTAGTATCTTGGTTCATCAAGAAGCAAAATTCTATTGCCTTATCTACAGCAGAAGCAGAATATGTGGCTGCCGCATCTTGTTGCACTCAACTCCTTTGGATGATGAAAACCTTACAAGATTTTCAAATCCAATGTACACCTCCTGTCCCCATTAAGTGTGACAATACAAGTGCCATCAGTATTTCAAAGAATCCTGTTATGAATTCAAAGACCAAGCACATCCCCATCAAGTATCACTTCTTACGTGAACAAGTGCTTGAGCAAACGGTGAAGTTGGAGTATGTTCCCTCCAAAGAACAAGTTGCTGATATCTTTACCAAACCTCTGCCCAGGGAAGCATTCGAGTATCTAAGACAGAAGCTGGGAGTGTTCTCTGCCAGTCAAAAGAACAAATCTGCATAAATTTAGAAGATGGCATTGGATATGCGGGTTTCATGAAACACAGTCGCGTATATACGTGAGTTCCTGCAAAGAAAACCACGTATGTCTGATTGCTGACAAATTTTCTGTTTCGAGTCAGCTCTCTTCAGCACAGCTGCAGTGCTGTTTGGTATCTATGATACTGTTTGGTATCTCTGGTGGTGTTCCAACTCTCATAATTCTATTTCTAATATTTTGATAAAGATGCCTTGATGATTTGTTGGTGAAAGTGTTCAGGATGCACAAACTAAGGGGGAGCCTTAGTCATTTGAAAAGGATGCTTGGATGCACAGATTCAGGGGGAGCATTAGCGTTGCTGAGTATAATGCATTGTTGGCATTATGTTGATTCTGAAAAATGTTCTCTTTCTTAAGGACTTTCTAGGTGTTGGTCTTAAATGGTCATTTTTTTTGTAATTTGGTGAAAAGGTCTTGATGAGACCCATAATGTAAAGGACTTGTCAAATTTTTAAACCCACTTGGTTGGGTAGCTGAGTCAAATTTTGTAAACCCACTTGGTTGGGTAGCTGAGTCAAATTTTGTAAACCCACTTCGTTGGGTAGCTGAGTTGAAATGTGTAAATCCACTTGGTTGGATGTTTGATGTTTGAAGTTCATAGAGTCATGTACTTTATTGAAAAATATGTTTGAAGATTCAGCATGAACTCAGGGGGAGCTTGGTCACTTCAGTATACATCAGATCTGCAGAACGCTTCTTCCACATGAAGAGAAAAGGGGGAGAGTGTGTTGGTTTTGATCAGCCCTTTGCCCTTGATGTCAAAGGGGGAGAGTGACATGGTGTTTGAATGAAGAGCCAAACAATTTGAATGAAGAGAAAGAATGGTGTCAAAAACGGGGAATGTGACATGGTGTCATTGTATTCTTAATGTATCTATCTGTTGTGGTAACCAAAAACCATCGTGGTTGCCATCAAGTCCAAAGGGGGAGATTGTTGGCAATATGATGAAGAGTGTTGTCCTTGATGGCAACCCACTGAATGAAGATGAAGACATAAGGTTGTTGACATGTGTTGTCCTTGATGGAAAACCACCTGATGAAGTAAATCTGATGTATCTACAGTGAGTACAGAAGGCAATGAAGAAAGGAATTCAGCATGTGCTAATTCTATGGTAAAAAGAGTATGTCTCAAGGCATACGTGGATCTGTCTAGGGGAAGTCGCGTATGCACGCGGGAAACATCGTGACAAGTCGCGTATGGGAAAAAGCGCTCATAAAGTGCAAAACCAGGGGTAACCACCATGGTATTGACCCATTGTATTGGGTAATGATTCGTCTAAATGACCCCGTCTAGGAATACCATCGGAAGTAATGTGGTTTTGGCTCATGGTATTGAAAAAGGGAAAACCTATATAAGGAGAAGAAATCATTGTGCAAATCATGAGTGTGGGTGCAAGATGTCTGAGCTTGAATGAATACTTCTCTCTGAAGTATATCTGAATGGAAAGGGTTACAGTTGAATGATAGATCTGAATGTATGATGCACCAATGATGAAGAAGGGGATCTAGATCTGGAATGTATTTGTATCTGCTAGATCTGTTTATGGAAGATTAGATCTGTGATGAGGCGAACATCTGTTTGAGGTAAAGGGTAAAATCTGAAGTGATGTATCTGTTGTGAAGAATAGCAATGACATAAAAGTCTGAAGAACCATAAGCTAGTTCGCCGAAGAGGAAGCGCGTATATACGCGGCTTCGTTGAAGAGAAAGCGCATATGTGCAATGAAATTGGATCTGTAATATGTACAGAAGTATACGCTGGTTTATGTGAACGGAAGTGCGTATATACGTGACATCAGCGAAAGGAAAGTGCGTATACAAACTAGGGTTTGCTGAAGTCCGTGGTAAGAAATGTCTGATCTGTTCTGCTGGTTTACTGATATCTGTCAGTGAGTTATATGTATCTATTTCATGGTTGACTGTGCTTAAATACATGTGGAGTGGGTCCGGGCCCGAAATATGATGAACGAGGCTCCCGTGTTGTGGCCCTAAAGGAAGCTTTGGATCGAGTGTAGGTCTGATGAAACGTGGTCCGGTAGTTGCGCTGAGGGTTGTGGGGCCTTCGGGGCCGGGGTTGTAGCCTTCCGTGGGTGGGGAGGGGTCCGAGATCGTGGGGTCGTAGCTCCCTTCCAGGAGAGGCTGGTAAAAGAGTCAGGGGGTTGTAGCTCCCTTCCAGGAGAGGCTGGTAAACGAGCGCAGGTGTGTGCCTGCGTGCTGGTAGGAGTCTGCACCAGCACATATGTTGTAAGATGTTTTCTCTATAACAAAATATTGAAGGCTGAGCAACTGCAGCGGTGGTTTTTTTCCCGACTTGGGTTTCCACCTAAAATCCTGGTGTTCATGTGTGATGCTTATGTGTGATGGTTTATTCTGTTATTTCTGCACATGTTTACTGTTAACTTAACATCAGATGATTGAATAGTGCAAAGAACTAAGCTAATAAATATCTACATATTTATATCTCTCGCTAATACGCGGAAGCCTGTATTAGTTGATATCTCGCATATACGAAATAAGGAAAGTAGCGAGCGGGTTTTAGGGAGAGGAAAAGCAAATGAAGCGGTTGGACACAGTCAGAACACCGATTTCACCCCCCTCTCAAACCTTTTTCCCAACAGAGTCATGCTACCCCAATAATAAATGCAGAGTCATAAACAAAGAGTCATAAATGTTGCAATCAAGTAAGAGATCTAATTATTAAGTCTGTCGATATTGGAACAAAATCTGAGTATGATCAGGCTGCGAAGGGAGTTGATCGGGCCATGGGCTGGGGAATGATAGATCATTTAACACTTTTATTGGAATCTAGAATGAAAATTATGTCAGGGAGGAGAGATTTCAAGTAGAAATTGATTGGATATGTAATCCCATAATGAATATTGGTTGCTACTACATACAAGCGCCAAGAATTATGATAATAATCTCATAGTTTTTCAATCTGGTTTATAAATTATGTAGATTTCAATTTCTAATTTCAATTTTTTATTCAAACATATCATGGTGACTTTATGTTTATGATACAGGTTAGATGATGGATCTGTATAGTATGGACAGATGATGGCTGCTATAAACTAAGAAGTAGAGTCATGCTACCCCAATAATAAACGCAAAGTCATAAATGCTATAATAAACACAGAGTCATGCTACCCCAATATTCAAATAGAGTCTATTTTCCTATATTTATTCCCTTCAAAGAGGCACTAAATAACTAACTCACTCAAACTAACTTAATCCCCAGATACACTCTTGCAATCCACTGGCTTAGCCCTCGAAAATAGAAAATATTGAACGTGAAATTGAACATGAAATTGATGTGCAAGGTTCAATGAAATTTCAGGTACTCTAAAGAATACCTGGAACCGAGATGAGGATGAACACGTTGAACGAGCACGCTGAGGATGCCCTACAAACACTGCAAAAAATGAAATTAGCATTTAAACGCACAAAAAGAAGCCAAAAAGCATAAAAATAATCCAAAAGCTAAAAAACCCACTAACAGTCACGCAACATAAGCCCTCTCCAACGATCATGCAACAAAAAAATTCTGCAAATCTTCTTGCGGTCTAAGGACTGTCATATTTATTAGAACAAAGTTCGGCCGAAATTTTATTTCGGTCGAACTTTTAACGTCGATTTTATGCCTGCGGCCAAAATTTCGGTGACCATTTCCATCAGCGTAAATGGCGGAAAAATTTTGATTAATAGAAGAAAAAGTTCGGCCGAATTAATTTAAAAATTTCAGCCGAACTTGTGGGAGTGAAATTTCTAGGCGTGTTTCTCACGAATGTGTACCCCACCTTCATACACTCACCCATATATATATATATATATATATATATATATATATATATATATATATATATAGGTAAAATATCTCAAAAAAATGATTTATGAAAATTTTCTTTGGTCAAGCATTCAAGAACGAATCCTATTGATCCTTTAGAATGATCTTATAGACATTTCAATAGGGTTTGTAACTAAGTGGATCAGAGATCATTCTTCTGGACTGTGAAGTCAAGGGTTCAAATCCTTTACAGCCCAATAGATGTTGTATTTTAAATGAAAATTACATTTCATCACAGTATAGGAGATAATCTTTATTTATAATATCATAAAGGATTCTATCATAATCGCAGATTGATACTTTAGATTCCTAATAAATAATGAATGAAGATGTTTTATCAATTATTCATTCCAATATTTATTAATAATTTTCATCATTGTATTTATACTTATATGACTTCTTTTAATACAAAATAAGATAGGAAAATTTTAAAAATTCACCTTTCTATGGAAGGAAAACTCTATCCCTATAAAGGAGTGGTTCAAAGAAAGACGTAAAATAAATGGATTACTAAAAAATTTAGTTGAAAGGGATAGTAAGGATGCCAATGAGATGGATAAAAATAAGAATCTAAGTATTTATTATGCTAAAATTAATAGGTTATGGGATCAATGCGATAATTGCAATAGATTTTTCTATATCAGATTCTAGAGAGAGAATCAAAGTGTTTGTAAAAAATGTGGATATTATCTGCAAATGAATAGTTTAGATAGAATAGAACTTCCACTTGACCGTGACACTTAGTGTGCTATGGATGAATACATGTGAGATCTATATGTTCTTAAATTTAATTAAGAGAATGAACCTTCTCATTATGATCATATATATTCTGAGGATGAATCTTATAAGGATCATATCACTTTCTATCGAATAAAAACAAGTTTAATTGATGTTATTCAAACAGGCATAGGTAAATAAATTGGTATTCCAATCACACTAGGAGTTACGGATTTTCAGTTCATGGGAGGTAGTATGGGATTTTTAGTAGGTGATAAAATAACACATCTGATTGTGCATGCTACCGTGGAACATCTTTGAGTCATTATGGTGTGTGCTTATGGAGGAGTACGCATACAAGAAGGAAGTTTTAGTTTAATGCAGATGGCTACAATAACTTTTGCATTATATATTCCTGAGAAGGATAAAAAAATGTTATATATATGTCGATTCTGACGTCTCTGACAACTAGTGGAGTGATTGCTAGTTTTCGCATGTTGGGATATATTATTATTATTATTGAACCAAAAGTGTACATTGCATTTTCACGTAAAAGAGTAATTGAACAAACATGAGGTCAGAAAGGGATTGAATATTTTCAGGTGATTGTGCATTTATTTGGTCATGTTTTATTTGATCTGATCATTTCACGTAATCTCTCAAAAGGTGTTTTGAGTGAACTATTTCGTCTTTACGATCTTCCTCTTAGATAAATAAAAATAAAAAAATAAACATTGAGTTTTGTTCCTTATTGTGAAAAATGATCAAATTGTATTCCTTGTAATGAAAGTGACATCAATACAGTTTTTTATCGTGGCAAAATAAAGAATTATTTCTTTAAGAAAATCGATTTTCACCCCCTTCTTATTAACAATTTATGATCCTTGATCCTATAAAGGAAATAAATATAGCCAATTATCTACTTTCTGAAATCAGATAAATTTTGGTCAAGATTCACATTCTTCCACTATTTTAATTTTATGGTATGAATAAGTGTTCTAATGGATATTTTTGGACAGGGTACCCCTAGATCGAAGTTTTTGTAAAATAATTTTCATTTTCAGGAGCGAAGCGTGTAGCACATAGTTATGTTAAAGTAGGGGATTTAGGGCGGGTCAAATTCCCTTATTTTTTAAAAGGCTAGGAATATTTTGTATACATTCAACTTTTCCCATGGTTTTCAAACCATGGTATTGTAAAAGGAAAAACTATATAAGGATCCATCTTAGTGAGTCTAAGGATAACTAATATATATATTTTTTCATATAACATTTAGATGTAAGGTTGCATTGAATATGTTTTCTTTGTTTTGTGAGAAAGGGAAGGATCGTGCATTTGATTCCGCGGAGAGCTTGGAAATTATGTAGCTCAGTGCACAGAACCCTACGATTGAGTGTGTGGGCCAGAAAGTGTTGTATTTATAAAATATGAAGTAATAAAAGAATACTTGAAGAGAGATTTGTGACCTTTACTTCTTCATTTTATTTATCTTTTTTTTTTTATGTTATCTCTGCCAAGTTAGTTTTTTATCTATATTTTCATCGTGGAGTCTGGGTTATGATTTCTTATGTTGATTAATGCATGTTAAAGTAGAATTGCAGTCTGAAATCTAGTTAATGCTTTTTTTTTGTGAATATCTGATAACTGTTAAAGAGAATATAAGCCATAAAGCCACACTCCATTGTCCCTCTGGATGCAAAAAATTTGTTATAGCATCCCCTTATATTGCCTCGGGTGAGACTTCAGTCTGTCCAATAGATTTTTGTTGAAAGGGCTTATAATAATGGGTTTTGTTGGTTCACGCAATCATATATCAACATGGGTGTAGGGCCCATTAATCCAACAAATGGTTTTTTTGCCGGGACTGGGATCTGATTGAGGGATATGTGGATGTGGCATCTCTCAAGAAAAGAGATTCAAGACTAGGTAGATCCGAAAGAATGTGAATTTTTAGTACAAGAAAATATAAATTCGTTTTTATCAATGGAGAAGTGGCTGCAGAAATATATTTTCAGAGGTTAAGATGACATATTTTTCTCACCATTCAGGAAAGAGTTGCGAGTGGTTATCAAGACTAGCAAAGAAAAAAGCCTATTTCAAGGAAAATAACTCTATTGCGTGGACTCTAGAGTTGATCGTGCAAGTGAAGGAAACTAATAATAAGATTTCAAGTGTTGTTAATTACTTGATCGATACTATTCTTGGAGGATTTATCACTCAGCTCGCCATCGATAAATTTGTGTCATAAAACAAAGTTGAGAGCATATTTTTCAAAGGCTCGTGAGGTAAGTAATTAAAATAGTTAAAGCTCTAGATTAAGATGCTATTCTATGAAAAGGGTGTGCTGCAAATGTAATCTGATTGATGTTCGGAGGAAGAAATATTGGAACTGTGCAATGCGATAATATATTTAGGGTAAATCATGATAATTACATTGAAATTGAGTGCAGTCCATGGTTTGGGTCTAAAAGGGAAGAAGGATAAAGAAAACTTGCAACCCCTAGAAGTCTGTTGATAGAATTTGGAGATCAGTAGGGTATTGATGGGATTCCACAATCCTCCACTGCCATCATAGCGCATCCCCATATTTTTCCCACACCTCCACCTTCACCTTCCGTATCTAACATGGCTCAGACAACGAAGATGCTTATGTTTAAAGGCCTGGGATTAGATAATCCTGAGCAACTTTTGTTTTTTCTAGAAGCATTGTGGAGATCGCAAAACATCAACGATGAGAATATGAAGAAAGTGCAGTTGGTGACAACGTCGTAGGGAAGAACCTTGTCTTAATATATGAAGTACTCCACGATGAACCACAATTCCACATTGGATCAGATAAATATTGCGCTATTGAATTTAGGAAGACAAAATCGCAGTCACAATTTATTACAGAAATCAAAGAGATTAAGAAAATAGTCACTGAAACTATGGTGGAAGTAGATAAAATATTTACGATGCTGCTATGTCAGGTCAGCTTCAAGATTCCTGATGAGCAGTAAAAGGAGTGGTTTATAGATGCATTATTGAAAAATATTAGATTACCATTTTCGCAATAGAATATCGCAACCCAAGAGGAAGCTTTAGAGATTGTGATGAAAATAGAAGCTTCGTCGGTAGTAGATATGAACATAGGGGTTCAGGAGATCCAAACCCATTTGGCGAGCTTACATATGGAACTCTAGGACTTGAAGAAGGGGAAAGAGGTTTGGTTTTACATATGTTCAGAAGTTTGGTGCATAAACTACAAAACAGAGGGCCACTATGAGGGTCAATGTCATATTTTTAAAAGGTTCTTGAGCCTTGGGATGTTAATTCTAATGAGGCATCAGCCAAGTGTTGGACCAAGTATGGGATAAAATGTTTGGTTTATGCTATGCCAAGTTGTAGGCCAGCACGCCACATACTACTCTCATTTTCTGTAGAAGTATATCTAGTCACCGAAGTAATTGTTCTGTAAATTGTATAGCTTGGTGGGACATGATGAAAGGAATTGTCAAAGATATGATCTAACAATGTAGTAGACTCCTGGGGCATATAGAATGCAAGTCGAAGGACGAAAATATCCATGGTCTCCAACAGCACGTGGAGGTTTCCAATGTCGAGGGCATGGCCGAGGAAGAGGTTCTAGAAGAGGTTGAAGACAAATCATATGTTATAATTGTGGCCAGCCTGAACATTTAACCAAGGATTTTCAGAATCATTTTGTAGTATCTTGTAAGTATTTTCGCGAATTTGATCATGAATTATAAGATTGTACTACATTGTTGGCTAAAATGTAGGAAAAACACAATCAACAGCCTGTCCATAACATACAAATGATGAGAGTGGGACCGCACAAAGAGGATCTAACTCTCAACATAGTAACACCAAGAAATGTAAGTATTGGAGAAGAAAAAGTGAAAGGAAAGGATCATATGGTGGATACATGGGTCTGGAAACCTTCAGAAGGGAATAATGGGTTTGATGTACATCGATAAAGAGAACCTTGCATTGAATAAAAGAATAATTTTATGAGTCATGGATTTTTTACATCAACACACAGAGACAGTTAATTCCACAAAAGAATAAACCCATGGAGATTATTGGAACAAACGAAGTTGATCCATTCATTATGAACTCATTTTTTCAGACATGTATGAAGTTGTTAAGGGATCAAAAAGTTGTGGAAGGATTGCAAGAGATGATTGACAACCATTAGGGGCATTTTGAGGTATAAAATGGTCCTACTAAGGAAATTATAAAATAATAGTGGAAATAATCAAATAATATTAGATTACAACAACAAATTTTAGAGGGAAAAAAGAAAAAAAAACCTATTTGTTCGCTCATATTTTCAATTTATCTCCCTGTGGGTTTACTCAAATTTTGAGTGACAACACTCGTTGGAAGCATAATTTGATTCCGCATCGAAGGAATACCCATGTTACATACTTTTGATGGACCCTAGTACATGAAAAATTAGCAATACATGAAAAACGTGATTGCAATCATGTTTTACATGTATTTATCATTTTTGTGTAGCAAGGTCCATCAAAAGTATGCAACTTGGGTACTCATTGGATGAGGAATTAAATTTTGCATCCAATGAGTGCACCTGCTCAAAATTTGAGAAAAAACATAGGGATATAAGTTGAAAATACGAGTTGAATATTTAGTTTTATTATTTTATTATTTTTTAATCTTTTTACTTTTTTACCCTATAAATAGTGAATCGGCCCCCATGGTTGACATCATCATCTTGAACCCTATTGGTTCTTATAAATTTCATTTTGGTTGTACATTTTTCATAGGAGGCCCATTTTAGACCTCAAAATTCTGCTAATATGCGTTAGAAAACAAGAAGCACAACCTGAACAATGTGCAGTGAATAAGGTATACAAAAATAAGAAGTGAACCGGCAGAGAAGTGTAGTTCACTACGTAGATAGGAGATTATGAAATGGAAAAAGTCATTCATGATATAGGATCATATGAGAATGTTTTGGAAAAGCATACATGGGAACAGATGGGACGACCAAAGCTGCAATGGTCTTCGATTCAATGGAGAATGGCCAATCAGCATAAAATTATTATGAAGGGTTGAATGCCTAGGGTTGTGGTAGAAATTGATGGTGAAAGTACATTATCATACCTCCAAATCATTGATATTGTTGATGATATCAATATTTATCCTTCTTTGCTTGGATTCGATTGGGCTTATGATATGAAGGCCATAATTAATCTGAAGAAAAGGAAGATTGTGTTTCAAAAGAATGGTACCAGGGTCATTGTTCCTTTGGACCCCTCTAAAGGTGAAAAATATTCAGAACCAGTTCAAACTGAATATAGTGATATCTAAAACATTTATAAAATCATAGTGCAGGATGACAATTGGATCAATCTGACTGCTAATGGAAGGATAAGTTGGGAGCGCTATAGCTCTTGTATTTTAGACTCTGAAAAAGAATTGGAGAATTGGAAGAACCAATTACACGAATTCGCTACTAAGCAGTGATATATAATTACCATATCACTTAGTTGGGTCACATTAGAGGTGCATGAATTTCCTTATTATGACGGCACAAGGGATGTTAAATTACTTCTTGATGATTTTGAGAAGAAGGTGCATGAAAAATAATGATATGAAGCTTTGAAATTCACTTTGAGGTCCACCTCAGCTAGGTGGTGGGGCACGTACAAAGAACGATTAGAAGGATAGAATGAATATCACTTATGGATGAGGCTCAATTTTGGTTATGCAAACCCTAGGATCACAGAAAATTACAATGGTAATGAAGATCATCAAAAACATTTGTCTTGTTTGACTATGGCTTGGGGTGATGAAACTCAACCTGAATGGGTACACATATTCTTCCACACCTTCGATATAATACCTCAGAAGTGGTGTTTTGAAACTGAGCTATGCCATGGCACCACAGACTGGTACGAGATGACTGAAGGTTTCTTATTGAGCTATAGCTTTGCAGATGGTTGGGATTGTATTAATGAAACTCTTTAGGAAGGCAGAAGAGGAATATTATTAATAACCATTGAGCCAACAACTTCCATACAACCTGACTGGGATTCACGTTTGTAACTAGCACAAGAATGTTAAAATGTCAATGTTGTAGAAGACATTGAGTAACAACGGAATGTCAATAGTCCCGAATCAAAAGGACAATGTGAGGTTACAGGTTCTAAAGTATGGATGCCTGACATACCATAGCCTATAAATACTCAGCAAGTAAAAAAATGCTTAGAAGCAGAGCCCAAGTTTGTGAACATTAGAGACTAATGGGATGATGATATAGTCAGCAAGGTCACTAAATTTCTGCATGAGTACCAGGAGTTGTTTCCAACGAAGTTCTTTGAGCTAAAAGTCATTGTAGGATATTTTGGACTTATGCGCATTACTTTGAAACCAGATGTGAAGCCCATCAAACAACATATATATCGATTAAATCCAAAATATAAAGAGAATGTAAAGGAGGAACTAGACAAGATTCTCTCTCCTGAAATTATTGAACAAATAGAGGAGTCTAAGTGGGTTAGCCCTATTGTATTCCAGGAGAAAAATACTAAGGGAGAGATAAGGATTTTTTTCGACCTCAGAAAGTTGAGTGATGCATGTATTCAATCAAGCAGGACGACTTATTTTCTTATATGAAATTAAGTTCACGAAGTGTCCGGGTAAGGTAAAAGTGCACTAGTTGGGTTCGTACATTGTCATGAATATTTTGGAGGGGAGCACAGTTCAGCTTGAGAAGTTGAATGGTTATTTGTTCCTCGAACGTATCAATTGTAGCAGACTAAAGTTATACAGGGACGACTCTTCCCCTGGGACTTAACAATGACTATATGGATGGGGTAGAGTCTTAATGCTCCATGCAGTTGAAAGAGGTCATGGGACTATAAATTAATCTGTCGAAGGAAGGCTTCGTTGCAGAAGAAGCATTACGCCAAACATAGAAGGAAATTTCGTTAAAAATATTTGGGTGAGCCATAGAGAAGTTATTGATTATCGTACGAGAAGTCGAGAAGTAGTGCATCGAGATAGTTCCACCATTGAAGGATGTAGTGATCAACATTAAAGAAAATATTGAGGGTGCACCAATAGAGTGACTTGGGACGAGTCACATCTTTGTGTTTGGGGCTTGTTGGACAGGGTACCCCTAGATCAAATTTTTTGTAAAAGAATCTGCATTTTGAGGAGTGAAGCATGTAACACATAGTTATTTTAAAGTCTTAGTGGCCCTGGGAAGCATAAAAGTCCCTCATTTTTTAAAAGGATGGGAATATTTTGTATACGTCGACCTCTGGCCATGGTTTTCAGACCATGGTATTGTGAAAGGAAAAACTATATAAGGAGTTATCTTAGTGAGTCTAAGCATAGCTAATATCTATATTTTGTCATAGAATGCATTTGGATGTAAGGTTGTACTGATTCTGTATTATATGTTTTGTGTGAAACAGAAGGCTCTTGTAGCTAAGTGCACAGAGACCTTGGAAATTCTGCAGCTGAGTGTGCAAGGTGGAAAGTGTTTTATTGAGAAGATATTTAGTAATAAGAGAAGAATTGAAGACATATTTGTGTCCTTTACTTATGTGTTTTCTTTAACTATTCTTTTTAATGTTATATTTTCCAAGTTAGGGTTTTTACCTATATTCACACCATGAATTCTAGGTTATGATTTCTTATTTTGAGTAATGCATGTTAAATTAGAATCGTGTAGTCTGAAAGCTAGCTAACTAGAAGTATTGAACACTAACTACATAGTTAGAAAATTTGTTCTGCGAATATCTGATAAGTTTTAAAGAGAATATAAGCCCTAAAGGCACACTCTGTAGTCCCTCTAGATGCAGAAACTTGGTTCTAACATCCCCCTATATTGCCTCAGTTGAGACTTCATTCTACGCAATAGATTTTCGCTGAAAGGGCCAGTAATAGTGGGATTTGTTGGTTCGCATAGCCATATCTGAACCTAGGACTAGGCCCCATTACGCCAACATATCTATATATTGTAAAATATAACTCATTGTTGAACTCGTGAGGATATAATTTAAAAAAAAAACAATTTTGGCTCCAACTCGAAATGATTTTTCATGATTTTCAAAAGAGATAGGGAAAGGAACAATGAACACTTGCGTACATTTATTCTATGAAGAACGACGAATATGATAGCTTATTTGGTCGCATCACTTATTTTATATTATAGTCATTACTTTAAATATGGATAAACATTTCATTGATTAAGTAATGTACTAGTTCTATAATCATTCCCGACCTACCCTTTGACCTATCCTTTAACCTATCCTCTATCCTACCCTCTATTTTGGTGGCTTTAGTGAAATTATTACTTCCGACAATTTTAGTGGTTCTTTCTCATATTTGTATTCAAAGTGACAAGATTTTATGAATTTGATCAAATTATATTTAAGAAATGGATTTGGATCTTTCAATTGCACAACATCTAGGATGTCTATATCTATTTTAGATGATATAACATATAACTCTTATAGACACATAATAGGTCTTACTATCCATATTATTTATTTATACTCATTCATATATCAATATGGACAGCTATAAAAATTATATATATATATATATATATATATATATATATATATATATATATATATATACACACATGTGTCAATAAATAGGTATGGGTAAATATGTTAATGTGGTCAATTTTATTTTCTCATATGGTATACATATCTATTCTAGGAGATATTTATACTCCATTAATCCAATATTCTTTCTAAAATTTAGAAATTAAGGAACAATTTGAAATGGATAGTAAGAATGGACAAGAAGACAAACTTGGATAACTTAACTGAAATGTTATCTATGTATATATATTTATTTTATAAGAGTTTTCGAACCAAAGGATAAAAAATTTGGCTATTCCCCCAACTTCAATATGATGAAATTCAATACATTTTTTTATGAATCGTTTATCCAAATGGATCTGGCTAAAAACTATAATAGGGTATCAAAAAAGAATTTATTTCTTTTGGGATTGTATCCCCTTTCTGGGTTCACTAGGATTTTTCCTAGTTGGGATCTCGAGTTATTTTGGTGAGAACCTGATACCCCTATTTTCATCTCAGCAAATAATCTTTATTCCACAAGGAATTGTAGTTTGTGTTCATGGTATTGTAGGTATGTCCATAAGATCTTATATGTGGTGCAAAATTTTGTTCAATATGGGTAGTGGCTATAATAAGCTCAATAAAAAAAGGAATTGTATGTATTTGTCATTGGGGATTTCCCAGAATAAATCATCACATTTTCCCACAATTTCTTATGAAGGATATTCATATGAACAAACTGTAAGTTCAAGAAGGTATTTCCCCTCATCATGTTATTTATATGGAAATAAAGGGTCGACAAGACATTGGTTTAACTTTTACTACTCATAATGTGAATCTAAGGGAGATCGAACATGAAGTCGATGAACCAACTTATTTCTTGTTTGTATCCATTGAAGGGTTTTGAAATGAACCGGGGGTCTATTTTTCCTCTACATACATTCAAATGTAAAAACATTTTAATATTTCTTGAATCAAGGAACATGAATCAATATCCAATTAGGAAATTTCAATTTTTTCATTTGATATAAATTTCAATAAATATTGAAATTTCATTGTATGGAAATTGAACAGGAATTTTATGAAAAATATACTATTTTGATGAAATAGTATAGGAAGAGGTAATATAGAAAAATAAATAAGTTAAAATATAACTATTATTTGTCTAGGAAAAATATCATGTAGGTAATTCCTACTAAATGATATTTCTAAAATGAATCAGACCTAGATTCCTTTGGTAGTTCCCGAACATGCCAAATCATTTTATATCCAAGAGAGAGTGAGATTATAGAGCTAGTAGATTAATATGATGTATCAGAAAGAACAATTACTAGATATAGTGGTATGGTTTCCTTAAAACTAGAACATAGTTTCCTCTCATCCTGATTCTTTATCACGATCTAATTTCTTCTTATATGATTTTGTTGTTCTCTCATTTTTCAAGAGCGTTCATGATGTCATATATGGAGATAACTAGGGAAACATTTGTAAATGATCGGTCCATTGATTAGGATTCAAAGGATCTTGCAAATGAATAAGACTTATGTTACTTCAATTTTTCTTCTAAAAAAGAAGAAGATGAAAAAATGAATAGATAATTGGTCCAGATAGAAATGATTTGGAATGATCGGATATCTACGAATGATCTCTTTATATCTACGAATGATCTCCTTATGCTATGTCTCACCCATTTGGAATGAGACTTTTACTTTTTTATTCCCTAGGATATTTGTTATTGGGATCAAACAATTACAGAATATATCAATCTATGAATCCCATACCTCATCTATCACTTATACTTTGTTTATATTTCAGACAAAATTGACAAGTGAATCAAGTTCGTTAGAGATTCATGAATTGGAAGTGGTTGAATATAAAGAATCAACTTCCCTTTGATATCTCACATGTTTATTAGTAATGCCTTAGGTAATTTCTATTTCATTACGGAAAATTTTGGAGTCTTGTGTTTCAAATTGGTGGAATACGGGTAAATCTTAGAATTATTTTAATTATCTCCAGGAATAAAATCCTCTAGGACGATTTGAGAAAATACAAGAATTATTACTATTAGAAGGAATGGTCGAAGATTCTTGAGGAGCACATTCACAATATCTTTGTATAGAGATTCACAAAGAAACGATGCAATTGGTTGAAATGTATAATGAAGATTGTATCCAGCTAGTCTCAAATTTATTAATAAATCTAATAGATTTTGATTTTATACTTTCTTATCTTATTCTTAATAAGAATAAACTTTCCATTATCAATTCTTAGATCCAAGAATTCTTCTACAGTCTGAGCGAGACAATGAAATATTTTCTAATTGTTTTACCAACTGATCCATGTATTGGGTTTTATTCACCCCATGGTTTGGAACTGATGATCGATACGATCTCCAAAAATTATGGTAGGTAATTTACAGTAATTTATCATTCGATGGATGAATAAAGAATAGGTAGGTTTTTTTCGCTCACAAAAATAATTGAAACAGAGTAATAAAATGTTTTATGTGTTCAGGAATTAGTTATTCCTCACCTTCGAGACTTCCGATTTCCTATATTTAGGTTTGTTTGAATCAATATAGTATCAACATTTTTTATACGTAACTATAATATCTAACTAATCTCACCCAAAAATTATTTGGAATCAATAATTGAACCATGACAAATAGAAATACTTATGAATGGACGAAAAATATTACTCCATTAATTTCTTTCCTAGTCATTATACATATCATAACTCAGACATCGATTTCGAATGCATATCATATTTTTTCACAACATGTCTATGAAAATCCTCGAAAAGCCATTGGACATATTGTATGTGCCAATTTTCACTTGGCAAAAAAACCTATAGACATTGAGGTTCCATAATTCATGCTTCCCAATACCATATTTGAAGAAGTTGTTAAGATCCCATATGATACACAAATGAAACAATTTCTTGCTAATGGAAAGAAAGGGGATTTAAATGTAGGAGTTGCTATAATTTACTCGAGAGATTTGAATTAGTTCCTCTAGATCATATTTCTCCTGAGATTAGAAAAAATAAGGGCAACCTTTATTTTCAAAACTATCGTCCTAATAAAAAAATCATTATTGCAATAGGTCATGTTCTTAGTAAAAGATATAGTGAAATTGTATTCCACATCCTTTCACCAGTTCCTACTACTGATAAAGAAGCTTACTTCTTGAAATATCCCATATATGTGGGTGGTAATAGAGGAATAGGAAAAATGTGTCCCGACGGGAGTAAGAGCAACAATATGGTCTATAGTGCTTCAAAAACAGGAAGAGTGAGAAACAAAATGATGGATATGAGATAATTATTGGTAATATATCATATAGTGGTCAAATGGTGTACATTGCACCTCCAGGAACAAAGCTTCTTATTTTAGAAGAATAATTGATCAAGGGTGATAATCCATTAATGAATAACCCTAATGTGGGTGGATTTGGTAAAGGAGATGCAGAGATAATACTTCAAGATCCATTACATGTTAAAGATATTTTATTATTCTTAGCATTTTCCATTCTAAAACATATATTTTTGGTACTTAAGAAGAAAAAATGTGAGAAATTTCAATTGGTCGAGATGAATATTTAGGTCCATATATTTTTGAACATGAAGTTTTCTTATTGATTCAAAAATGGATAACCCTTAAGATATGCAGAGACTTTTGTCGTTATTTTCCCTTATATATTCTTGAGAAAATGTTGATGTAGATATATCTAAATTTGAATAAATTTGAAATAGTGAGTGACTACTTAAGCACTAGAATAGATCAACTTGTTCAAATATCCTCATATGACGTTTCCTGTACTATATATATTTCTTTCTCTTCTTTCCGTGTCTGTACTTAAATAAATGATCTGAAAATATAGATAGATCGTAGGGATAAGAGATGAGGAGAATAACTAATAAATATTGGAGAATATTCATATTTTATTTGATCATGTTCTTTATCCTATCAATTATTCTTCATGGAAACAATTTGAATAATTTTCCCAGTTTTCATTAGGATAAGAGGAACTAATTGGGTTTCTGATCATGTCCTATTCCTCAATTCCTTTGTAAATTGAATATTAGTTTGTATTTTATACTGAGGAATCTTAAAATTCCTAAATAAGGAAGAGTAGACAAGTAAGGGGAAATATCATTCATTAAAAAAATAACAACCCTATAAAATATTTTATAGGGTTCATTCCTAATGAGACGAAATGAATAAAAGGTGTTTTTCCTCCCCTTTTATTTTGTAATCCAAAATAAGAGAAGAAAATATTCTATCTGCACATTTATATTCTCATAGTTTAGGTCTTTACATAAAAAAATCATAGTCTCCCATCATATAAATGAGAAAATATTTAGTAATTAATATTCTCTCTTTTCTGTTGTTCCTTCGACAAATATTGAAATTGGATTGACCAAAAAAAAAAATTTGAACATATAGCGAAAGAATATATTGGCTCATCACTCAACTAAAATGCATTGAATGAAGTAAATAAAAGAGTCATTTTATTTGTAGGAATATTATCTTCCAATTCATATTAATACAGAGACAATCCCAAAAAGATATTTCTATAAGAAGGTAAGGCCTTATCGACTTTTCACTTTCGCATTTATAATATTTCCCACAGTAAGTGAATTTCCCAGGCTACTATAAGTATGACCATAATACGGAATATGAAACATAGAAAAATATACCCATTAGACAAAGAAAAATAATACCACTTGCAGTACCTATCAACTAAAGAGGGGTCCTTCCAGTGGTGTCGACCTTTTTTCTTACTCCCTTTCACATTTTCTTAAAAGGTCATATTCGAAACATAAACAATCATATCATAGACTATTATGCGTATTAGTTATCTTCGAATAGAGTGAGAATATTCCCATTGTTCCTAATTGAAAAAATACTTTCAGGATGGAACAATAAGTACAAAAATTAGTAGCAACCCCTAGTACAGATTGGTACAATTCAATTCAACATTCTGGTTTTTTGGTTTCATCGAGTTCAGTAATTTCATATATACATACTTAATATTAATTTAATATAGATTTTATTGTTGGATGAACTGCATTGTTGATATTGATCCCAAGAAAAAAAAAGTAGGGACAACTATCCCCTGAACGACCTTGAACATCTGACTATAAAAATTATCTAAGTTCTATCTAAAGTCATTAGTGCCTCCTATAAAGATCTAATAAATTCATTGAGTTTATCTAATGAATTGAAATGAATAGTTACTGATGGAACCTCATGTCGACTTTCTCTGAAATAGTGATTTTTTCGGGGGCACTAGAAGACATCATAAGCCAAACCTTTGCTAAAAAATAAACAACCTGCAATGAATAAAGAAGTTATGGTAATGCTATGGATAAAATAGTATCTAATACTAGTAATAATGTGAGCAAAAGAGAATTCTCTCGTATTCCTGGACATGCTCAGCTCCATATATTATTGTAAAGTTAGTGAACTTGGGGGAATTGATCTCATGAAATATTGAAATAAGGAAATGGAAAACTATTGATATATTCTCCAATCCTTATTAAAATTTCAATTTTATACCAAGGGTATATTTGAAGTCTACCCAAATAGATAATAAATGGAAATCCCTACGCCTGGGTTGGAAATAAAAGCATAATCATATATATGGAGAAATGTTTTCATAAAATTATCTTAATGCAAATAATTATAATGTATATACAAAATTATCAAAGCATGGGCACTCCATAATGTAGATGCAAAAAAATAGTTGCAATGATATTATTAAGCCATAACACCCGTCTCATTCCGTAGAACATATTGTGTGGAATTAATATTGATACATCACATAGGGAAGTCCAGGATTACATCATTAAAGGAGCTAAAATGGCTTTAGAGGAATTATAAAAATAACATCAAAGTTGAACAACCAATTATCAACACATGTCGGAAACATATCATGAGTGTATTAATCAACATGAGTAAAAGATAATAAATGATACATTTTAGAATTGGAAATCTCAATATCTATTATTAAGGGGCCTAATCCGAATGATGTGATTTTTCCAAAAGTCCTTTTATCTACATTATGGATTACAAAAGTCTTAGATCTAACATTAGAAACCTGGTAGATATAATATTGATAAAACCCTATTTAGCTCAGCAATGAGCTTAAGACCAATCTCAGTAGGAGTAGACTGGCACAACATGTAATAGATTGTAGCCGACCTAGAAAATAAGGGTTGAAATTAGCTACCAATGTGAAAAATTGAGCTGACAAAATCAGGTGCACCAGAGTGATTACCTATAGTCCCTATCAGAAAATAAAATAGAATTCAACTCCAAGTGTAATCTAGCTTTTGAAGAATAATATATGTGTGCACAAAATGGGCAGAGGGGAATTCTTACCTATGTTATAATTTTTGTGGAAAAGGATGTAGTGTGACCATGGAGAAACTGGAAGGAGAGACAGAAACTCATCATTGATTTATCTATAACAAGACAAATTATCGAGCATTAAGATGAAAATTAATCGACATTTATGCAAAAACGACTTATCTCGCCAGTTGAGCAAGAATTTCGTTGTAACAAAACCAGATGTGGATTTAAGAGTTGGATTCTCCATCATTTGGAATGAAACCTTACCACCAAATAAACACCCTCACATAGTATATAAAAAGAAAAGCTACTCGGATAGACAAGACTAGTAACCTAAAGAAACTACCAGTGAACTGTTGAAATATTAACTTCAATTGTAGCAGCAGAATGTCGGAAGCAACAACTCATAAATTTTTTTCTTGAATGTGCACTCAACCCAGCTATTTAATCTCTGATGTAAAACCTGCAAGTTTATAATTTTGTTCAAGGCCGTAGGCCTGTCTCTGCAATTGAAAAAATGTTTATGCTCACCACGCAACCAGTAATTAAAACCATGCCATGCCACACCATCAAGCGTCTGAAACCACAACAATAAATATTCACCAACCAACAGATTTTACCACTAGCCTTAAATTTTTTAATGTGCCAGGTCAATGGCAGCAGCCAATCAGATTTTACCACGCAGCTTTGGAGCTGACATCATGAAACAAATTTGGTACGCGATAGTTTCATAAAATGTAGCTCAGTATTTGTTTTGAAATCCCGAGGCCCACCTCCAGCCAATGGGAGGCCGATCGCACAGATTGGAGGCCCTACATCAGCAGGACCAGTTGGTACGCGATAAATTTATTCAAAGGAATTTAATTTCATGTTTGTTTTAATTCCACGAAGAGATAAGGTTAAAAAGGCATGAGTTAAAAATCATTTCCTTTTGGTTAAAAAAAAAGAAGTGCCTAGACTAAGGTTTCAAAACCTTATATATAAAAATATTAAAAGGCTGCACATATTTTTTTTATGTGAATATGCATATGTTGTAAAACATACATATTATAAACAATTTTCAAATATTTATAATATATATATATATATATATATATATATATATATATATATATATATATATATAAGTTTAAGTTTAAGTTTTATTTTATTTTTACAATTCCATATATATGAAAAGGCCCAAAAATGAAATGTATGGGTAATTTTTTTTTATTGTGTAATTTTTAAAAAATAAAAATAAAACAGAGAGTCTATTTTCAATATATAGTGTGTGTGAAAACAACGGGCTATTCTGTATGAAAAACAGAGAGAAAAATTTGTAATTTTTGTTGAAGGCAGAAAAAGCCAGAGTGTGAAAACACAGTGACTGTATATTATTGTAAAAGCCAGCAAAGGCAGAAGAGCAGTGTGAGCACTGTGTGTGCATTTTGTAGGAGGAAGAGAGCAGACTTTTGCACTATGTTTTGCAGCAGTCAACAGAGACTTGTTTTTTCTTGTAAATGCTAGAACATCAGTTCTGTGGCATCATTGTAATAGATTTTTAAGTTTAATGAAATAGAAGTTATTTGTGTGCAATCTCTGTCCATCAAATTTTAATTGAATCTCTGTGTTGAAGTTGGGGAATTTTTATTCCTCTGTGTGTTTTGGAATACTTCGGAAATTCCAACATGGTATCGGAGCTAGTCCAGGCTCTTTGAAGGTGTCATAGAAGTTGGAGGAAAGGATCTGTTGCAGCAGTTCTCCAGCAGAGTGAAGGCTCAGAAAAGGTCCAGGTATTTGAAAAAACAAAGTTTTTTGTTTTGTGTTTAAAAAGTGCAATCTAGAGAATTATTTTTCAAGATAGAGTTTGTCTCTTAGGTAGAGTGACAGTTTGTTTAAAAATCACAGTCAAGTTTGTTTAGATCATAGTTCAGTGTGCTAGCAATGGTAGGAGCCAGCGCAAGCACGAGTATTGGAAATACTCAACTCCCACAATTCAATGGGAAGAACTATGACTACTAGGCAATGACCATGAGAGCCCTGTTTGTCTCTCAAGATTTATGAGAGCTTATTGAAGATGGTTTTGAAGAACCAGCAGATGAACAAGCCTTTAATGCCTTAACACAGGCAGAGAAGGATTTGCTGAAGAGAAATAGGAAGAAGGACTCAAAATCCCTCTTCTATCTCTATCAAGTAGTGCATGAAAGTGTGTTTCCAAATATAGCAGCAGCTAAGAGGTCCAACGATGCATGGGATACCCTCCAAATTGCCTATCAAGGTATGGAAAAGGTGAAGAAAACAAAGCTACAATTGCTGAGGAGAGACTTTGAAACTCTCTGTATGAAAGAGTCTGATAACATAGACTCATTCTTCACACATGTGATTGGGTTGGTTAGCCAGATAAGGTCTCATGGGGAGACACTTGAAGAAAGAAGGATAGTGGAGAAAGTGTTGAGGAGCTTACCCTGCAAGTTTGATGTGATAGTCACAACCCTTGAAGAGACAAAGGATCTCTCAAATTTTTCAGTTGATGGAACTTCAGACATCACTCATGGCACATGAACAAAGATTGGGTAGAAATGCACACTCATATTTGGAGCATGCCTTCAAGACTCAAATGTCCTTTGGAAGAGGAAGAGGTCAAGGAAGAGGAAACTACAGAGGAAAAGGAAGAGGAAAAATCCAAAACAGAGGAGGAAGAAACAACCCTGCAAGTGGAAGGGGCAACAATCAAAATCAGAACCAAGGCCAAAGCAGCAGCCAACAAGGTGGAAAAAATCAAGCACATGGACAAAGGTATGATAAATACCAAGTCCAATGTCATTACTGTGAGAAGTATGACCATTATGTCAATTAATATAGGAAGAAACAGAGTGACATGGGTAATAGACCCAGTGCTAATTTTACTAAGGAAAATATCAGTCAAGAAAATGTGTTTTTATCATGTAATATGGTTGAGGAGAAGAATGAAGATATATAGTTTCTAAATTCGGGATGTAGCAACCATATGACTAGAAACATTGCTATGTTTTCCATGTTAGATGAAAATGTAAAGTCTCAAGTAACATTGGGGACAGACAGTAAGGTCTGTGTCATGGGAAAAGGCAGAGTAATTTTTTTGACAAAGAAAGGAGAAGGAAGATCCATATCATACGTTTACTATGTGCCTGGTATGAAGTGCAACCTCTTGAGCATTGGATAATTCATTCAAAAGGGGTACAATGTTTTATTTGAAGATGATGTATGCAGCATTATGGATAAACCACCAAGCAAGCAATTCATTGCACAAGTGAAGATGACAAGGAACAGAATGTAGCAGTGACACAAGAGACATTCCAAAGAGAAGCAAAGGATGAAAACTAGTTATGGCATTTGAAATTTGGACATCTCAACATTGGAGATCTAAATTTGTTGCACAGAAAAGGAATGGTAAAGGGATTATCATTGATTGAGAAACCAGACAACCTTTGTGAAGGCCTCATTTTGGGCAAACAACACAGAGAATGTTTTCCATCAAGAAAGAGCATAAGGGCAAAGGAACCCTTAGAAATTGTCTATTCAGATTTGTGTGGACCAATGCAAACACCATCACTAGCAAACAACCATTATATGCTAAATTTTATTGATGATTTCACAAGAAAAACTTTGGTGTATTTCTTGAAATATAGAAGTGAAGTGTTTGAAAAATTTTGTCACTTTAAGGCTCTTTTTTAGAACCAAAGTGGGCAGCATATCGAGGTCTTAAGGACTGATAGAGGAGGAGAGTATATCTCCAAAGAATTTCTGCATTTTTTTAGAAAATAACATACACAAGAAATTTACAGCGAGGTACACACCACAGCAAAATGGAGTTGCTGAAAGGAAAAATAGAACAATCATGGATATGGTAAGAAGTATGTTGAAGGAAAAACATTTGCCAAATGAGTATTGGGTTGAAGTTGTACATTGTGCAGCATACATCTTGAATAGATGCCCAACCAAAGCTGTAATGAACAGAGTTCTGGAAGAATCATGGAGTGGCATAAAACAAGGTGTCACCCATGTGAGAGTTTTTGGTTGTATGGCTTATGCACACATTCCAGATCAGCTAAGGAAGAAGTTGGATAGTAAGGGGGAGAAGTGCATATTTATTGGATACAGTGAAGAATTCAAGGCATAGAAGTTGTATAACCCGTCCACCAAGAACTTTGTTATAAATAGAGATGTTCAATTCATTAAAGAAGAAGCTTGGGATGGAAGCATTGAGAAAACAGTCAATGTGAAGAGATGTTTGTCTCGTGATGATGATAAGGAAGAAATGGTTTAAAAGAACACCTCATTAGCAGCACCACCTCTACCAACATAAGGACATCAAGGGACACGAAAAGCAGGTATGAGAACACCCTTGAGAGGTGATAACAGTGCTTCTCCAAGCACATCACAAGGAGAAGATTTGAGTGCTTCTACAAGCACAAGTACACCAAGTGAAAGAGGAACCAGATTCAGAAATTTGAATGATATTTATGAGGAAGAGGCAGCAAATGAAGATATGAACTCTTTGTTTGCATTATATTGTCATGTTGATGATCCTATTCATTTTGAAGAAGTTATAAAAGATAAGAAATGGATAGATGCTATGGATGAAGAAATGAATGCAATAGAGAAAAATAAAACATGGGAATTGGTTGATCTCCCAAAAGGTAAGGAAGTAATTGGAGTGAAATGGGTCTACAAGACCAAAATCAATGTTGAAGGAAAGATTGAAAGGCACAAGGCCAGACTTGTTGTCAAAGGCTACAAGCAGCAACAAGGAAGAGATTATGAGGAAACTTTTGCACCAGTTGCAAGAATGGAAATAGTGAGAGTAGTGTTGTCCATAACAGCACAACACAAGTGGAAGGTTTACCAAATGGATGTGAAATCAACATTCCTAAATGGACTATTGATGGAATAGGTTTATGTTGAATAACCTCTCGGCTATGAGAAAGCAGGCCAAGAGCACAAATTTTGCAGATTGAAGAAAGCTCTTTATGGGTTGAAACAAGCACCAAGAGCATGGTACAGTAAGATATATGCCTATCTACTGGAAAATGGGTTTGAAAAAGGTGAAGGAGAACCCACATTATACATTAAGGTGAAAGATGGTAAGATGCTAATTGTTGTTTTATATGTTGATGATGTGATCTTTACAGGTAATGATGCTTACCTCATTGCGAGTTTTAAATCAGTCATGAAGGATGAATTTGAGATGACTGATATGGGATTTCTGAAATACTTCTTAGGAATAGAAGTAGAGAAAAATGAGAATAAATTTTTTATCTCTCAAGCTAAATATCTAAATGAAGTTTTGGAAAGATTTAATATGCAGGATTGCAAGGCAGTGATTACTCCTACAGTGATGGGATTAAAACTTAGGAAAGAGGATAACAGCAAGGATTTTGATCCAAGTTTGTACAAGAGCATAGTTGACAGCCTCATGTATTTGACTACAACTAGGCCGGATATTATGCATACTGTGAGTTTAATTTCCAGATTTATGGAAAGGCCAAAGGAGGCACATTGGCAAGCAACAAAAAGAATTATGATGTATGTGAAAGGAACAAAAAGGTATGGTATTTTATATACCACTTCAGAAAATTCTAAATTGATTTGTTATATTGACAGTGATTGGGTTGGAAGTATAGATCACCAGAAAAGTACATCTGGTTATGTTTTTCACATGGGTTCAGGAGCCATTTCATGGGATTCTAAGAAACAACCAATTGTGGCTTTATCTACAGCAGAAGTAGAGTATGTGGCAACTAAAGTAGCAACATGTCAAGCATTTTGGATGAGAAGAGTGTTGAGAAGTTTGTGTCAAGAACAAGTAAAAGACACAACAATTTATTCTGACAATAGCTCAGCTATAGCATTGTCAAAGAATTCAGTGTTTCATATAAGAACGAAGCAAATTGATGCCAAGTATCACTACATCAGACAGCTAGTGAAAAATGGTGGAATTGTTCTAAAGAATTGCAGAACAGAGTAGTACTTTGCAGACATTTTGACAAAACCATTGGGGGAAAAGAGTTTCAGTCATTTGAGGAATTGTTTGGATATGGAAGAAAACCCAATAGTTGAATTTAAGGGGGAGTGTTGAAATATTAACTTCAACTACAGCAGCAGAAGGATGGAAGCAGCAACTCATAAATTTTTTTCTTGAACGTGCACTCAACCCGGTGATTTAATCTATAATGTAAAACCTGCAAGTTTATAATTTTGTTCAAGGCCGTAGGCCTATCTCTAAAATTGAAAAATTGTTTTTGCTCACCATGCAACCAACAATTAAAACCATGCCATGCTGCACCATCAAACCTCTGAAACCACAGCAATAATTATTCACCAACCAACAGAGTTTACCGCCAATGAATGTGCCGGGTCAACGACAGCAGCCAATCAGATTTTATTACGCAACTTTGGAGCTGACGTCATGAAACAAATTTGGTATGCGATAATTTCATAAAATGCAGCTCAGTCTTTGTTTTCAAATCTGGGGGTCCCACCTCCAGCCAATGGGAGGCCGATCACGCAGATTTGAGGCTCTACATCAGCAAGACCAGTTGGTACGCGATAAATTTATTCAAAGGAGTTTAATTTCATGTTTGTTTTACTTCTGCGAAGAGATAAGGTTAAAAAGGCATGAGTTAAAAATCATTTCTTTTTGGTTAAAAAAAAAGGAGTGCACAGACTAAGGTTTCAAAACCTTATATATAAAAATTTTAAAACGCTGCATTTTTTTTTAAGTGAATATGCATATGTTGTAAAACATATATATTATAAACATTTTTCGAATGTTTATATATTAATGTTTATATATATATATGTGTGCGTGTGTGTGTGTGTGTATGTGTGTTTAAGTTTTAACTTTTATTTTTACTATGCCATATATATGAAAAGGCCCAAAAACAAAATGGATGGGTAATTTTTTTTTATTATGTATTTTTTTTTTTTAAACAAAAAAAACACAAATGTATTTTATATATATAGTGTGTGTGAAAACAACGTCCTATTTTGTATGAAAAATAGAGAGCAGAAATTGTAATTTTTGCTAAAGGCAGAAAAACCCAGTGTGTGAAAACACAATGACTGTATATTATTGTAAAAGCCAGCAGAGGCAAAAGAGCAATGTGAGCACTGTGTGTGCATTTTGTAAGAGACATAGAGCAAATTTGTGCACTGTGTTTTGCAACAATCAACAGAGACTTGTTTTTTTTGTAAATGCCAAAACAGCAGTTCTGTGGCATCACTGTAATAGATTTTTAAGTTTAATGAAATAAAAGTTATTTGTGTGCAATCTTTGTCCAACAAATTTTAATTAAATATCTGTGTTGAAGTTGAGAAATTTTTATTCCTCTATGTGTTTTGGAATACTTCAGAAATTCCAACATAAATGAAAAAGTTGATGAATGCAGCGGAGCATTGAGATATGGTAAACCCCAAAGCCTTGAACACATTATCCCTCTTTCTTCTGCATTCCTACAAAAATTCGACTATTTATTAAGTAATTAAGAAGGAATGAAAATATTGAATAAATGGTAAGCATTACAAAGAATCTTACCTATGCAAAACAGGTGAAGCTCTAACTCGACAATAAATACTCCCACATGAAGCACTAAATTGAGATGTCGTGAATATTGTTATTATTGCAGGAGTCAAAACATAGCTGAATGTGACTACCAGACAATGCAGAAGAAATCGAGGACATCATAGCTCATGAAACTGGGGAACTGCTCCTGGGTTTCTTTGAATGAAAATCGCAAAGGAACAATGGAGCGCAAAAGTTTGAGAAGAGTATTGTTTGAGATGAGGATACTCACACCATTAGACTTGTCAGCGGAATCCTCTTCGGTTAACAACCTCGATCCCTACAGCCATGTGATAATCACATGGTTTCCCATGAGGTGGAGCAGGGGGATTCGTGGTGTTCTGTCCAAATACCTCGAACCCCGCCAACCAGTTGTCACACATAAGGACAATGAGGTTACGGTATTAATGGGTATGGATAAGTGTATCACGGGTGATGTTTCACGAACCATCAGAGAATATAAACACCACTAATACACAGTCATATAAATGTATCTGTAGGCGAAGGGGGGGCGGGAGAGTGTGAAGGTCAAAATGCAAGACCGAATAGTCTAATATGAGACCATGAAACACCACTAATACACAGTCATATAAATGTATCTGTAGGCGAAGGGGGGGGCGCGAGAGTGTGAAGGTCAAAATGCAAGACCGAATAGTCTAATATGAGACCATTTCATGGTCTGGACCTTTGAGTGCAGGTTATGTTAAAACTATAAGCAAGAAAAATTTAAGTATGAACGTCTAGAACCTTTAGCGAAGACACACAGGTATATGAATAAAAATAAGAATGAAATACACCATGTGGTTGGGAGTAAAAGAGTGTGACAAGCTGGGGTTGGGGTATTTGTAACACACCCGAGAGCACGATAAGACTCTTAAGGGCTTATGGACACGCACCCCTTTAACTATCTAAGTAGTACATCTTCAAACAATGGATGTAAGCCAATAAGCACATTATCCAAGGATTGTGCTCCAAGCAGATTGTGTCATCCAACGAAATGGTATAGGAATTATAGTTGAGGTGCTAGTGGTCAAAAGGAAATGATTATAGTTTCCATGCATCAACAATGGCAATTATGTCATGATAATGAAGGAACTAGCCATCGAGTTCTGGCTAAAACTTATACGGAAGTATGATTAAAAAAAAAACGTTTCTACATGGAGGGTGATGACACATCATGAGTCGTATGTTTATTGAGTGAACATGGTGATCCATTTGAGTTGGCTCTAGAATAAAAAACATTATGTAAAAGTGTAAATTTTGAAGTATATTTCCTTGATTATTGATAACTATAACAAAATTTTGTTGGAAGTTGTTACTTTATTATTATTTTTCTTGGTGTTTTATGCTTGTTGTTTTCTAGATTCATCCTTCTATATTGACACCCTCGTATCCCTTCACATCCTTTACTACCACTAATAGTGCTACAATCTTAGTGAGTAAAACAATAATATCCTTAGATTAAGTAGAAATTACTTAAGAGTTATGATAAGTTTTTTTTTTTAATTATATTTTCCCCTCATTTTTTATTTTCTACTTGCAACAATGCTTATTCATTCTCTTGGTAGTCAATATAGTTTTTTACCATATATTTTATTCGCCACATATATTTATATTTGTCTTCGATTACAAAATTATCCATAATTTCTCATCACATGGAAGACTTAATTCACAACCAAAGACTTTAATTAATTGTATCAAGAATAAGTGTTTTTTATATTTATTGATTTCTACCTATTTTCTATTATAATACACACTAAATCTAATTCTTGTATATTATAATTTAAATTTAATCAATGGTTCTAAATAGCTCTATCACATATATAAAAAATGAAAAATGAAATTTAAGAGGAAAAAAGAGAAACTACCCTACCATTTATGAACTCTATCAATAATTAACCTTATTTTGGGATCCTTTTATGCTTGAGGAAGATTATAAATAATAGTCATAAAGTATCAACCATATATTTTGTGTATATTTTACTACGTCACCATGTTTTTCAAATCACATATAGGTCTTTAAACAAGAATTTATCCCCATGGATAGAACTATATACTCCTATTCATCCTCTTAGTATACGAACAAACTTATGTTTCTTTGTTTTTAATTCTTTTAATTTTACATCATTATATTCCCTAGCTTTCTTTCATTATTGTAGCTTCAAATTTATATAGAATATCTTCATGTACCTCTCTATTATCTCCCACTATTTATTTTCCCTTGAAAGACCAATATAATATCTTATAGACCATTTCATTCCTCTATCTTTCTTAGAGACTTTGGAATTCTAGAAAAGGACCCCCCAAATGTAATTCCCTATTACAACATATTTTAGATGGTACACTTTTTTTATCGTATTAGGGTATTTTTTATATCATTTATGTGACAAGGAATTTTCCTATTAATTTTTCTCTCCACCTATCACAATTAAGTGTGGCCATGCCATCTTCAAGGTTTTTAGTTAGAACTTCAACCTATTTGTCCAAATGTTCTTTTAATTTCCTCTATATAGAAGTATGTATTCATCCCAGTGTAAAATCCCTAATATGGATATTGTGAAACTTCCTTTTTTTTGTATTACCCCACATTCTTTCATTCACATTCTCCTTCCCCAACATTTTTAGATGGTGAATCATAGAGGTAAACTCTTATCATGAACATGTTTCAAATCTTTGCATTGAAATTGATGCACATAGTACTCTACGTTTTCACATGATTTCAAACCCTCTAAATCTTGGTGGTTCCACACTAATTCCTCTTATCCCTTAATTCACATCTATAATTTCCTAATACCAATAATTTTCATTCTTCACTTGATATCCAATCCTCTACATGTAACTATTTCCACAATAATGTCTCTTGTTGATTCCTTCACTTAAATAATGGCTTCACCCTTTACTATACTATATTTTTCCTTTGTTATTTATTTCTATGTATACCATTAAGTCTCAATGGAATACCTTTACTTCAAACTTACTCGTCCCTTTGACTTATGAAGACTGTATCTTCAACCAAAGAACTAGAAAATGGCTTCAATTAGAATTACATAAAAAAAATTATGAAAGTTGTTTATGGTCATTAAACTTGCATTTTGAGGAATAAATAT